>OX637482.1:17258604-18458604 GCA_951800055.1 Cenopis cana | reverse complement strand
TACTGAGATACGAGGTTTCTAAGAATAATGACAGATTTGCTAATGAGTTGGTTGGGTATTTGAAAAGGTAAAGCGTGAAAAAAACAGATGCAGATACTGATTAACTTTGCGATTGTGGCTTAAGTTTAATTCCCTATTAGGCAGAATAACCACAGCCTGCCTAATAGGGAACTTTATTGACTACTACTTATTTTATTGATCTAGGAAAAGACGTAATTAAAATTTCGCGCGTAAACGCTCACTGCAAAAATTTTTTTTCCAGAATACATCATCTTCCGCTAATTAATATATCTTATCTTTATTGAACTACTAATATAATTTCTCGATATAATCTTAACGCAAGTTCCGCATTGTGTTTGGACAAATACTTCATTGTCATTGTAATTAGCCACTGAGCTGTATGGTTTTTTTTTTAATTCTAACATTTTATAAAACTGTCATTGGACTTTGATTCTTCATGTTTGGACAGTAAAGTCGCTTTTTGAACGGAATAATTTGATACAACTCGGCCAGTTCAAATAACTAAGTATAAGGCACGTGACATTCAATTTGGAGGTGACCGGTTCGAACTCTCTGGCTAGTTAAGACGATAATATCGATTGAAAGAGACGCCCTTATGTTTTTCGCTCACGACAAAACAGGATGCAAACACTCTCCGAGAATGGCTTTTTAGACAAATCTTTTTAAATGTCTGACTGTGTGCAGGTTGATTAAATTCCCTCTTGTCAGAGTTTAGATGAGGTAAAATACCATCATATTAACTTAATCGTGTCTTTTAATAATGCGTTGTTTTAGTCATCATCCTCCTAGCGTTATCCCAGTACAGTTGCATCCTGAAGGATGCCTGGGGTCCGCTGAAGGATGCTGCGGGGTGCTGGGGTGCGCTGGGGGCGTTGTTTTAGTAGAGTGAGTAAAAAAGGAAAATATAAACTCAATTTTGGATATATTTTTGCATGGATTGTCAGTACCACAATCACATAGTCAAGAATTATATATCTGAAAATCAGCCCCTCCTGTTTGTTAGTCTGGGCAGGACAGCGTTTCAAAATTTCAAAATTTCTCGTTGTAGCGCCTTAGAAGTATATCCTACGCCAAATTTAGATTAGATATCAAAGGCTCAAAACGCTCGAAATTATTAGGGTTTATTTTTGTCAATAATAAGGTTAATATTAAATCGAAAATTACATGCCTATTCCACGAATAGCTTTTTCATATAAATGAAATGGGATATAATAAGTCTTTGCTATTACATAGAAATGAAATGAGATAAGTAGAATATAATAAATATTTTTGTATATCCGTGAAAATGTTTTTGCTGAAAATGATAAATATTTGTGGACAATCTTACACAAATCAACCCAGTCCCAAACTAAGCAATGCTTGTACTATGGGTACTAAGCGACAATATACATACTTATATAGATAAATAGATACTTAAATACATAGAAAACATCCAAGACCCAAGAACAAAATATTCGTGCTCATCACACAAATAAATGCCCCGGCCGGGATTCGAACCCGGGACCTCCATCTTCGTAGGCAGGGTCACTACCAACTAAGCTAAAGCGGTCGTAATTTTACTAATTACTAATCCAGATTTCTAAAAATCAATTAAAGTTAACGTTAAAAAAAATCAAAGCTAAAGCTAAAGCTATTAGAGCTATCGTCGCTTAGTACCTACCCATAGTACAAGCACAGAATAAGTAATAGTACTACGTTTACAAGCATTGCTTAGTTTGGGACTCGGTTGATTTGTGTGAGAGTGTACAAATATTTTTATTTATTTATTTATATAACTAAATTATGACTAAGAAATTCTCAGACACCATTTCTAGAAAAACACATTTCTAACAACATTTCGCATCTAGATTTCTAAACACCTATTAAAGCTAACTAAATTGTGTCTAAGAAAAACTAATAATACATCTCTCACATCTCTAACAAAATTTCGCTATAATGAATTAACATTTATACCTCTAAGAAGCCTCTAGAAGCCGCTAATTACTTCACAAACTATTCCCAAGTGAAGGTTTCATTGAAACGTCAGTGGAAATTGATGGGCTGCGAAGCGTGACCACCGAAGGGGTGAGCCGTCAGTTGGTCGGTCGGCGGCGCGGTGGCCACACGTTTGCTAAAGGACAAGTGGCCACATGGTTTGTTTACTGACTTGTGAACTTGCAACTTTTCAGTGAGCTCGTGTGTTTTGTGAGCTGTTGAGGATGTACGCTGCGATATTGGCTTTGCTGGTGTTACCGGGGCCCTTGTGTATATACTCGGATAATTTAGGTTTGTGATTTATACTGGTTATGATTATGTGTTTGCTTTTTGTTGTTTCGTAAGGGTCACATACTATTATTTGCATATTAGATATATATATTTTAATTAAAATAACTTTCTCTATGTTTGTTTGTTTATAAGTTTTTAATTAAACTGCTCAACAGTTTTATTAACTGTAGCAGATTAAAATTGTATGTATCTACACTTTATTATTGTTCACAATAAGAGGTGTAAATAACATGAAGTCGTCATTAAATATATTTGAACTTGCACTCTATACCCTTGACAATAGAGTCGGGTTCAGATATGTTCACCTTTTTCTTCCTGATATATCTGATAGTGACTGTACAGTCCGCAACCAAAGTAACTACGTAAATGAAGAGGTCAAAAGTCTTAATCCATTACGATAAAGACTTTTGAAATCTTCATTAGCGTAGTTAGTTTGGATGCTGACTGTATACATGTAAACATAGATGGTTATAAGACTATCTCTCTCGGCTAACCTCTCATTTATAGAGTTAACGCAATTATGACACCTATCTTTTCAATATGTACGTTCGGTCGACCTTACAAGGGTCTTTCGGGCCGCACGTCACTTTTTAAGGCCATATTTAAACTATCATATAAAAGTTAGTATGGTCATAGCATAAGTTCTTTCATGGAAAAAGTTATCTTGTATTTACTAGCTTTTGCCCGTGACTTATTTAGTTTAAGAGGAGGGGTAGGGCAAGCTCTCTCCATACAAACTTTGTGCAGGATTTACTTCGTTTGTGTTTGCATTAAAGTTATGATTTTTTTGGTCAGTATGCTTATTTTTCTGATAGCTATTTCGTGATGTATATTTTTTTTTTTAATTTTGTTTTTTTTTTGAAATATTTGAAAATTTTTACATCACGATCTTCGCATATCTAATATTTACAACCAAAAAAAAAAAAATATTTGTTAGTGCCAAAACCGACGAATAAAACGTGCACAAAGTTTGTATGGTGAAGGCCTTGCCCTACCCTGCGCCTTAAGGAGTACCAGCAGCTACTAAACTTTAGATAAAGACTTAGGTAGTAATACAAAGCCAATTAAAGAAAAAGAAACTCCAGAACAAATATATATAAAAAGCTATAACTTTAAATCTGATACAGCCTCTTGAGGTATCTAAACCAAAAATTAGGAGGTAGAGGACCCGCTTAATGTTTTCAGCCAGCAGGATACGAACAAGTTCATTCACGCAGCTTTTCCTAAGATCGAGTGAGTGCGATTGAGCTTTCAACACAAGGGGCTAACACCTTCGTACCATGTCGCTTTAAGTCTTATTTACACACGTGGGTCGTTCTTCTTAACCGACAATGCCATACATTTTAATCGAAGGATATTTTTATTCACGAGTCCCAGTCCCAATGAAAGAAAGTTGCATTTTTGGAGTATGTGATATTTCCTTTAACACAGGATTTTTTTAAAAAACTAAAGAGATACAAGTTAGAGAAAATTAAGAATTATTATGTGGTACTTAAACAAACAATTAGTATTAAAAGGAACAACGAGTTACATTTTATTAATAAAACATAATAACCAATACTCCAATGACTCGCAAAATATGGGTAAGGGACCTGTACCCTTACCATGAGTTTGCAATGTTCGCATTACCGTACTCGCTAGCGACTGCGTAAATGATTTAGTATGAACAAAAGTACCTACAGCGCCTCTGGCGGTTACGTAATAGAACTAAGAATCGCCATGGATACTAAAACGTTTACGCAGTCGCTAGCGAGTACGGTAATGCAAACTCATGGGGATACCGATTGGCCAGCAGGTGTGTGAGGTTGTCAAGGTTTGCTCTGATGTATCTGCTTGCGGTAAGAATGTAAACGCTCGGCAGAAGTATTTTCGACTAAAGGCGAATTACTGACTTTTTTTGTTTAAAAATGGCTTTCCATCAAATTTATGATGATTTTGCTAACCACGTGTGCAAAGACGTTTGTTCGGTAACGACGCCATGACAGTAGGCAACTGGTTTTGTTCGGTAATGGATTCTGCTAGTCGTCGCGCCGAGAGCACGTGTGTTCACCAACGCGGCCACTACCAAAATCGACTTACTGACTTGGCGGGGCGGGATCGATATGTGTCGTTTTCTTCTTTGACGTAAAATTACTGACGTGGCAAAGATTGCCACTTGACAAAATAATGTCAGTATTACAATTGCGCAGTAGTAATATTATGCGCAGAAGCGGACCAGTACTGCCTTCGCATCGTCCCGCTACCGCGCAATCCGCGCCAGTCAGGAATCACTCATTTAAATGTAGGGGCGCAGTAAAAAGTAGAATGACATTTGACAGTTTTCTCATATCGTACCGCCTCCGCACCGACAAATCAGGAAGTAGCCTAACTGAAAAGATCTTTTGCATGGTGGTCATAAGGCTTTCTTGCAAATAGCTCTTATGTTTTATAATGTATCAGTTGCTTATTATCAATGAACCAACAATGTGGCCGCAATTTAATACTACATAATTATAGTAGACAGAACACGGAATCATCATCATCATCAGCCTATATACGTCCCACTGCTGGGCACAGGGGCTGCTGGGAACACGGAATAACAATACAGAATTTAAGAAGACAAAGAAATTAACCGGCTAAATGTGATTTGGGCTCGCGCACGAAGGGTTCCGTACCATTATTTATAAAAACGGAAAAAAACATGTCTATTGTATGTGAGCCCCCTTAAATATTAATTTTATTCTGTTGTTTAGTATTTGTTGTTATAGCGGCAACAGAAATACATCATCTGAACAAAATTTGAACTGTCTAGCTATCACGGTTCATGGGATACAGTCTGGTGACAGACGGACAGACGGACAACGGAGTCTTTGTAATAGGGTCCCGTTTTACTTTTTTGGGTCCGGAACCCTAAATAATAACACGTTTCAGGTACTTAGGCCAAAATGATTTCATTTATCCGATACGTAGAGTGCTTCTCCCTTCCACATATTCAATAAAGTGCAACAGGAGTGAGAGATCCTTACCAATACCATTTATATTCGGTCTCCGCCAGTCCGAGAATGGATCCCAAGATAGAAGATCAACATATTCTTATTACGATCAAATACAGACTGATCGGGCATTTTATTTTCACCAGGCCAAATTGAGCTTACGTTTCAATGCATTAAGGTTCATATCGTTCGATTGTGTTTTAAGAAAGCAATCTCGTTTAGCGTTTTCATATTGACTTATTTGTAGGTCCTTTATCTTGGTTTGTGAACGCTTTGAGATCTACTTGTAAGATATATTGTATGACATGAAACGATGAGATTATTACATTGCTAGATTTTGCCCGCGGCTTCGTCCTTTGAACGCCTCAATCATCTTACTTTTTAGGGTTCCGTAGCCAGAATGGCTAGAACGGAACCCTTATAGACATAGACATAGACATAGACATAGACATAGACATAGACATAGACATTATTTATTGGTAATAATACAGCAGCAGCAGTTTCGTCATGTCTGTCTGTCTGTCCGTATATCACAGCCGATTTACTCGGATACTATAATTATGAAATTTGGTAGGGAGATGGATTCTACGAGTATGAACCGCTACATAAGTGATGTGAAATTAGGGAAAATAAATATTTTATGGGGGCACCCCAATAAGATATTAGCTGTCACAGTCGCAGAAAATGTGCCCCCCCCCACCCTCTAATTTGCAAACTATGAACATTAAAATTCTGAAAAAAATTGAGGCGTTGTACAGTCAACCAATTTGATTTCTGGGCCACTGCGTACCTTGTCACAGTGACATTTATTTAGATCTCGAGCGGCTTTCATATTGATTGTCACTGTGACATGGTATGAAGTGGCCCAGAAATCAAATGGGTTGACCGTACATTAATAAATACTTACAACGATTTTTGGTTTGAACAAGATGGGATTAAGGGTTTTAACATTAATAATGTTTTTTATCGCGTTGGAAGGGCCCCCATCCAACACAGCTAGCCTTGGGCATCAGGTTTCTATTAGACTTTCGTTATTAATAACCTATTTACCTCCCTTTAAGGCGACTTTCTGACTTGGCGGGGCGGGATCGATATGTGACATTTTTTTCTTTGGCGTAAACTTACTGACGTCGTAAAGATTCCAACTTGACGGAATACTGTCAGTATTACATTTGCGCAGTAGTAATATCATGCGCAGAAGTGGACCAGTAGGTACTGCCTTCGTATCGTCCCGCTACCGCACATCCCGCGCCAGTCAGGAAGCACACATTTAAACGTAGGGGCGTAACTTTCACTTTTTTTTAATAATGGCTTTCTATCAAATTTATGATGATTTCGCCAACCACGTGTTCATTAGACGTTGTTCGTTAACGACGCCATGACAGTAGGCAAGACAGTGTACGGTAGTGAATTCCACTCGTCGTCGCTCCGGGCGCGTACGCTCACCAACGCGGCGACGAGCCAAATCCCATGTAGGGGCGTCGTAAGAAGCGGTACTGAGTTGACTGACAGTTGACACTGACATTTGACAGTTTTCTCATATCGTACCGCCTCCGCACCGACAAATCAGGATGTCGCCAATGCACAATGTACTATAGGAATAAGGTGCTACGTTTCGTAACGTCTACTATGACGTAGCAGTGTAGTAGATTAAATTTAACCCATTCACTGCCAATCACAACACATATGCGTCATGCCTCTACGTGCGATTTCCGCTACAAGGCGGGAAAACGCTGCTAGGCGCTACGGCGTAGCACACGTAGCGATCGTTGGCCGCGAATGGGATGCACATTCATTGCCAACGAGTGCTACGCGCTACGCTCGTAGACGGAAACTGTCTACGAACGGAGATTCTGACCGCTCCGCTAAATGTGTGAAGGCAACTTCCTGACCGGCCGAGATCAGTGTGTGGTATTTTGTTATTTGACGTGAGCTTACTGATATTGCACAGATTTCTTAACTAGACGGAATAGAGTATACATTTGCCCATTCATGCGTGAATGCGGGGCAGCACCTCATTCGTGTCGCCTCGCTCAGGGGCTCGGAAACCAGTTTCGTATTCATACAATTAACCGGTTCATAATTTCGGTTAATTGTACTTAAATTAATTGTTTCATAGATGAAGGCTAACAACAATAAATCTTAAAATAAAAATGGAGATTGAGAACTTTTGGGAGATATTTTAAAATTGGCAAAAATCGGTTACGAGCCGTGCAGGCTTCCAAATGAGAGCGCAGTTTTTATTAGATAGAAATAGCACGTATAGTGCAACCCAGTCGACCTCTGAAGGGTAGGTTACAAGTTAGGGTTCGTTCGTACATTTCTTCCACAAAAAAAGTTGATTTACTTACCACAGGTTCAACCACGAACTCACCTGTTATAATCTCTAAATTGAACCGTATCATGCGCAGGACCTCATTCGAAAAGAGACCACAATAGCCTGCCTCATTTTGTAAAATTTCCAGCACCGTCATCTTAGTTACATAGTTCGACACACAGTTCATCGATCTCATTAACCTAAATTCTTCACATGCATAGAATCACACGTAGATTATAAATCGCCATTAGTACCCTTACCATGATTTTGCAATGTTTGCATTAACGTACTCGCTAGCGACTGCGTAAACAATTTAGTATGGTGATTCTTAGTTCTATTGCGTAACCGCCAGAGGCGCTGTACTTTTGTCCATACTAAATCGTTTACGCTGTCGCTAGCGAGTACGGTAATGCAAACATTGCAAACTCATGGTAAGGCGACTTCCTGATTTGTCGGTGCGGAGGCAGTACGATATTAGAAAAGTGACAAATGTCAGTGTCAGCTGTCAGTTGATGCGATACCATTTTTTACTACGCCCCTACATTTAAATGAGTGCTTCCTGACTGGCGCGGGATGCGCGGTAGCGGGACGATGCGAAGGCGGTACTGCTCCTCATGATATTACTACTGCGCAAACGTAATTACTGACAGTATTATGTCAAAAGAGAATCTTTGCGACGTCAGTAAGTTTACGTCAAAGAAGAAAATGTCACTATCGATCCCGCCCCGCCATTCAGGAAGTCGCCTAAGGGTATTCAATTTCAATTTCAAATAGCCTTTATTGACAATCTTACATTTAAAGTTTGACATTAAAGTTTTAATAAATTAAAATATGTTTATTTTTATTTAAGACTATCTTGCTTTTCAGCATAGGCCTCCCCCAGGCTTCTCCATAGTTTCCGATCGTGGACTTTGCTCCTCCATGTGGCACCAGCTATCGCCTTCATGTCATCTTCCCATCTTCGTGGCGCCTAAGGGTATATAGGTAATTAATAGAAATAGTAAATCCAGCCGCCCGTACCTATTCATCGCGGAGTCTGTTTTCTTATAACACAGTAATTTAAAAAACTTACCCCATCAAATAGCAGTAACCTCACTGGATGTACCATAACTAGGTCAAAGATAATTTCGCGCTTTAAACGTTGAAATAGGGTTGCCCTAACGCGACACGGTCACGACGCCAATTCGTGATGTCACGTTTTTAATTAATATATGCGGGCACACCCGGACCCACGCGTGACCTATCCTGGTATTATGATATTCATCAATTAGCAATATGGCCCTACCCTGAAGTAAAATGTTCGTTTGACATCATACGTGGCTTGCATTACCGTTGAAAAACATGCTTGTTACCAGTGGCGGCGCGTCAAAAATATTTTTAGGGGAGCCGGAAATAATTTGCTCTTCATGAGCCGTAGTAAAACAATTAGACTGGCTGAAAATTAGGCAAGCTCGTGGGAATCGAGTTGTATGGACGCTCCGCAACTGCTTGTTACATTCATTTCGTTTGTTGGATTGGATGAAGATGAAAACCGAGAGGAGACATTGAATATAGGGAATGCAAACTGCTTTTAACAGTAACGAAAAAAAAACGGTTATTAACGCTATTTAGGCAAAATTCATAACCTGTTAATGGAAATTTGAATAACCGGTTTCGGCTACGTCTGGTTATACTTTTCCTAATTTAAAGAATTAAATGTCCTGTATTATTTACTGCGTTTTTTTTACATATTTGTGAAGTTTTTAGTGTAGAATTAATGGATCCTGCTGGAGCTTATGTTTTTTATGCTAAAATACTTCTTCTTCTTCTTTAGGCCTAATTGGCGTCCATTTTTGTATGCGTTTTTTTACCCACGACGGAACGGAGAAGGTATATGCGTTTAGGGTGAGAGATTGTTTGTGTGTGTGTGGACACCAATATCTCCAAAACGGCTTGACCGATTTAGATACGGTTTTCTGCAATAGGTTTATAGTTCAGTCGGGACGAATTGTAAGTAGGTGTTACGATGATAACTCGCCAGGGGGCGCTGCAGTAAACATTTTCACTTGCTAAAGTGCGTTTTAGCGCACTTTCTCCGGAACTGCTCGGCCAGCGCTTACTATTTCGGTAGGACTTGATGAAGAGTACAGGCACTTGAACTCTGAGGATCTGATGATGAAGCAGAAAAACATAGTAGGGTACCTAGCAGAGGGTAGATAGCTTTTCGTTTGATTTTGGTCCCATCTGCTTATGTTCTATTAACAGACTTTGTGCATGACCTTTTAAGGGTCTGATGATGGAGAAGAACCATACCGCAATGTACATTGCGAAGGCATATAGCGTCTAGGCCGTGATAGGGCTCTTTAAATTGTGCTTGCTGAGTAGCTTCTGTACATGATCTGCTAAGGGTCTGATGATGGATCAGAACAATATTTGACGGCATATTTTAAAGGTACTTAATTAGTGAACCGTGTTAAGACTCTTTTGATAGTCCCTATTGAGAAGCCTCTGTAGATGAATTTAAGAAGGCCTGATGATGAACAGAATAGTATGATAAGGAATTTTGCGAAGGCATCAGTGGCGGAGCGTCTATACAACTCGATTCCCACCGGCTTGCCTTATTTTCAGCCAGTCCACTTCTTTTACTACGGCCCATGAAGAATTTAGACAGGCAAATTATTTCCGGCTTCCCTTAAAATATTTTTGACGCGCCGCCACTGGAAGGCATAGAGGTGGATTACCGTGTTTCGACTATTTTAATACTGTTTGCTGAGTACTTTATGTACATGTGCTCTGTTGTATGTGCTGATGTAGGTTTGGTGATGGAACACAATTATATCGTACGGAACCTTGTGAAAGTTAGAATACCGTAATTCGGCTGTTTTGAAAGTATTTAACGAGTAGCTTCTGTACTTGAACTGCTGAGATCAGAACTGTGGCACTTTATGCCCACAATGGAAGGATAGGTGGAAGCAATATGTCCCCCTAAACAGCTCTGTCATGCCGTAACGTTTCGTTTTAAGTATAAATTATACGGTTTGTGACTCATCGGGGAAAATGGATACTATAGGACTGGAATTTGTCAAGGGCCACTAATAGAAATATTATGTTTGTTGAAATAATAGGTACCTCTAATAAGCTTTGTTGGTTCAAAATGTGCATTTGTGCAAACGAAAATTTGAAGTATTCTTTAAATTGCGTTATTAAATTGAACAACCCGTTACGAAAATTACCCCATCAGGGTATTTAATTCCGCTTTGCGATTAGTTGAGAAAGTGTAAAATACGTGGCCCAAGTAACTGAAAACGTCATTTGCTATTAAAAGAGGGGTAAATGTGAATGAGGGAGAATGTTATCCACGTGAGCTTGCCCGTCGGGCCTTTGATTCTTAGGTTGGCTTGTAAGACACTAGGGGCTAGAAAGTGTCAATTGAAGCGAGCGCGCTCCAAGGGGAAGCTTCGGTCCTTCGATCCTTCGCGATATGCCTTCTGAACTCGTACGCCTCGCCCCTCACCTTTGGGTTTTCGGAACTCAAGTTCGCTTGTAAGACACTCGAGGCTTGAAATTGTCGCCTTGGACTGACTCTTCGGCCCTTCAGATCTCGGACTCGTATAGAGAACGCGCTCCAAGAACAGCTACGGGCCTTCGGACCTACGCGAGACGACTTCTGCCCTTGCGCATTTCACCTCTCACCTTCGGGCTTTCGGCCCTCAAGATGGCTTTAAGACACTCGGGGCTAGTAAATAACGACTTGAGCAAGCTCTTCGGATCTTCAGCCTCCAATGAACAGCTTTGGGTCTTTGAACCTACGGGGAACACCTGGCCTCGCGGTCGCTCATTCGCTTTTAAGACACTTGGGGCAAGAATATGACGACTTGGGCATGCTCTTTGGACTTTGGGCCCTCAGGCTTCTGCCCTTGTGTACCTAGCCCTTCACCTTTGGGCTTCCGACCCTCAAGTCCGCTTGTAAAACACTCGGGGCTAGTAAGAGTCGACTTAGGCTCATCCTTCGGACCATCGGTTCTTGGGCTCGCATAGCGAGCACGCTGAAGTGGAAGCTCCGGGCCTTTAGCCCTACGCGGAACGCCTTCTGACCTCGTGTACCTTGCCCCTCACCATCGGAGCTTCGGTCTTCAGGTTCGATTGTAAGACACTCGGGGATAAAAAGTGGTCACTTAGCACTCATTTCTGAAGCTCGTTTAGCAACTCAACCTCAAGCAAATAGCAGGAAGCTTAGGTAGGAAGCTGATTCTACAACTGGTGCGTTCGAGGATTTATGTACTCGTATACTTAGGCGGCTCTATCTCTAAAAAGAATAAAATAAAAACAAAATTAAAAAATTTGAAAATACCCCCGACTGATGTAGCTAATTGAAAAATAATTAAATAATACATTTGGAAATCCCTCGACTGCATAGGAAAAAGTACAAAAAGACAAAAATATTTTTTATAACGGTTAATTGGTTGAGAAGTATATTTACAAGCCCAGAAAAATCCGTCGGGGGCTGCCATTGCCATGTCTGTTGCCATTTGCATTACAATAGTAATATTTGTAATTCGTGGTAACTAACCTAAACGAAGGTATATGATAAACTGTATATAATCTGACTTCATTTCAAGGCAGGCAATGGCAGCCCCCGACGGATTTTTCTGGGCTTGTAAATATACTTCTCAACCAATTAACCGTGATAAAAAATATTTTTGTCTTTTTGTACTTTTTCCTATGCAGTCGAGGGATTTCCAAATGTATTATTTAATTATTTTTCAATTAGCTACATCAGTGGGGGGTATTTTCAAAATTTTTAATTTTGTTTTTATTGTACATGGCTGTTTGTTTTCTAAAAAAACTAAAAAAAAAAAAAAGTGTTAAACTCAAATTTTAACGTATTTTAATGTTATTTATGAATGAAGGGGATTGCCACGACGTGAAATGGTGAATAGTAGTTTATGAAACTGCTACATAATGCCTTATTATGTACAACAGTTTTATACACTATTTTATCTAGATCCGTATTATATTAAATTCTTTTTCATGTGGGCGAGTTGAGCCGGCGTGCGAAATGTTTGACGAGACAGCCCAGCCCGCAGCATACAGCGGCGGAGCGGGTGGCTGTGCTGTAATGGGCGGACATGACGGTAACGGTACAAATTTTGATTTTGTAATGGTCATCTCCGCCCCGGGCCGCGGTATATTGTAAAGCTGGTACTTAATTACACATTTTGAACACATTAGAGAGGATTTACTATAAGGGGTTAGATAAAATATGTTACAACATAAACATATGCTACAACAAATGCAACACATTACGTTTTCAAAAAGCAACCAATAATATCATACTCGTACTTCAAATATATGCAGTTTGTAAATATATTCTCTAGAAATCCATGCTGTTTCCATTCTGTGCAGTGGCCCAAATACAAATCGGATGATAACGGAATATTCTACATTTTCATACTCGTAACCTCAAGGTAGTGATGCCGCCAAAAATAAACTCTAATACAACTATGAGCTTTATTTACTACACATAAGTTTCTTATTCGGATACATATTTTAAGTAAATATATTGTATTATTTTCTGTTTTATATTTTGGTGTTACTCGTTTCTACTTGTGCTAAGAGCTGAAGGCGAGAGGCCAGAGATGGGATGCACACCCCCAAATTGACAATATGCATCTTTTTTTTTCGCATGATTCTATTCGAACCGGGTTTTGGAGAGGAACATACCTCTATGTTTCTATTGGACAACTACAATTAGAACAACATAAAAGGCAAAAATGGGTTTCAAAATACAGCGTAACGGAAGAGCCCTAAAAACGCTTTGTACTGCAGTCTTACAATCAAATTAGTGTTTCACAATACCGTTATTTTACTGGAGACATTTACATCAAGTTCAAATATCACTATAATTATCACCCTAAAAATGGAGTCGGACGTTTTCCACTCCAAATTTTTACATTTTAATTTTATTCTCATGCTTTGGATTACTTTTATTTTTCCTCATAAAATTCCTCATTATTTTATTCTGCTATGTGACGTTTTTTTCATACATAAGGTATGGACAGTCACATAGCGGAAATCTAAAATATGTCGTTTAATATCAGAATTAAGAAAGAAAAACTATACATTTCCTAATACCTACTTAGAATAAAAACAATTTTATTCAGAGTTATATATAACTAACCTGATAATAAGTAAACTAATGGCTATATGTTGAAAGTCCAGTGCCACCTCTCTACCCCCCAGCTCTCTGACTGGTGTTGCCCCTAGGCCATTTTTTAATGTCGCTGTTTAATAGGGGCCCATCGAGCAGGGAGCAAGTCACCGTCAGCCGGAATTAAAATGCGAGCGAGACTGTTTTATTAGGCAGGCGTCCGATGTCTCACCCAATAGCCCGGCCATTAGTCCATCATCTTCACTTAATAACACGGTTCATTTAGATTCCATCCACCAACAATAGTCCCTATACACCCTGGCGGGTGCTGTCTCTGTGTGCGTCCCACGACACGGGCAGGGACAGCATCCGCTCGGTGTATCTCTTGCATTTCATTAAATTGTCAAAGGGGCCTCTACGTGTTGGCTATGTGGTACTCGATGGTAATTCGGCACCTCGGTACTTCGGCTCCGCGCACGCCTCCCAAAGGTCCGGGACACCATTGTCCCGTGAACGGGAAAGTAAACTAAACTAATTATAAAAATAAGGCCAAAACCTAGCATGGTATGACTAGGCTAAAGCCTTAGCCTAGTCATACCATGTCATACAAACCCCCGCGAGTTGTACTGGACCACAGAATAAGTAATAGTTAAGTACAAACTGGACGCAAAGGTACCCATCACACTTGCCGCGTTACCACGCTGGATGGCGATTCATATTTTATTTCGCAATATAAGTTACTTATTTGTAACATAATAATATATTTTTTAAATAACTTCAGTGACTTCAGTTAACTCGATGTTCCTTGATTAAAAATGCAGTAACATTATAATTGAGCGCAGCACACACAGTGGTAACTTCCACTTAACTACGAACGCTCCTACATTTTGGATGCAATGCAAAATGTAAACCTTGAATATATTATGGAGCAGTATGCAAGCTGGTTAGAATTACATCGAAAACCTGTCTTATAGAATATAATATATATATCACATGCATGAAATATTAATGTGTAAGCCCAAAGAAATGTATACTTTTATAAGGAGAACTGTTAATGTGTACTCTGTTGGTGTCCCGAATATAAATAAACAATAATATACGAATTCATCAGTATATATCTGTAGAACCCATGTAGAACCATTGAGAATCAGACTAGCGGTGTACGAGTTGTAAAACATTTTAAAGTTTTCAGGTAATTCGTAGCCGATAACGATCACAAGAATTTAAAAACAAGTTTATATTGAAATAATTCCTATGATAATTTTTCATGGATGAGGGTGTTGTTTTAATGTTATTGAGGCAGGATATTACGAGTAAAACACACACATGTGTAAGGCTAGGCGCTATCAATAAATACTTTTTCAGGAATCTAATTCTTTTTGTTATATTGTTTGTGATTTCGGTTAAGTAATTTAACGTGGGAGTTACCACGATCACATTTTCAGTGATTTGAGCTAGCCAGGAGGCAATGATAAGCATAAAAAATCATTAAGACATTAGACGACCGCTTTAGCTTAGTTGGTAGTGCCCCTTGCCTACGAAGCTGGAGGTCCCGGGTTCGAATCCCAGCCAGGGCATTTATTTGTGTGATGAGCATGAATATTTGTTCTTGGGTCTTGGATGTTTTCTATGTATTTAAGTATTTATTTATCTATATAAGTATGTATATCGTCGCTTAGTACCCATAGTACAAGCTTTGCTTAGTTTGGGACTAGGTTGATTTGTGTAAGATTGTCCACAAATATTTATTTATTTATTTTTATTAAATCGAGCTTTACACCGTTTGATACCAAACTGATGTGAATGAAGCCAAACTAGTAATGTCACTTTGTCTGCACAGCCAGCGTAAATATCTATACATTGTAAAACTTTATTGGTCGAAGATAAGGTCGAAAATTGCACATAATTATGATGCTGTATGTACTAAGTATGTATTGACTTACCAATGGTCGAACATTTAATAGAGAGACCGCCTGTAGCTTGTAGCTGTGTGTGTAAAGTCGACGTCATTAATATGTATACACTTTTATATCTAATCGAATGCCTTTATTTACAAACAGTAGGCGACCGCATTCGATTGGGTAAAAAACTGTATACATATTAATGACCTCGACTGTACAGGGGCAGGAGGGGAGACTTTAAAGTGTTAGCGGGTGGCGGGATCCCACGCCGTCTCAGTTAAAGTGGTCGGTATATAAATATTAATTATATATTGTTCAAAGAAGTAATCAAAATGATAAACAATCCTAACACCACTTAAATCATTTCCCAACAGAAAAAGCGAAGTAAGTTGCGAAATTTCCAATTTGGTTTCCCGTAAACACAAACATACAATAAACTTTCCCCTTCCCACCATTTCATCCATATTATAACGACCAATTTGAAACCTCGCTGTCTCAAACCTCACGTAGAACGGAATGCATCAAAATGGGTGCCAAGTTTTCATTTAAACTTGTTAATTGCATTCAGAGTCTGCCGCTAGTTCGAGCTCGATAAGCGTGATAAGATCAAGGCTATAACGGTAGTACTTGAAGTAGTTAGTATTCCGATTATTGCTGGTAACATTAAGGATTGGTTTCACCAAACCGTGTGTGTTCGTTATATTATCGTTTTTTATATACGGAAAGTTTGACAAGTTTCTATGGGAGGACTGGCACCTTAGTCTGGTGACTAAAGTAAAAAACCGGACAAGTGCGTGTCGGCCTCACCAAGGGTTCCGTGCAGTAGGTAAATATTATAAATGGTTCAGGAATTGAGTCTTGCAGTGTTTTTCCGAGTTTTTCCCGACATTCAGTTTCCAAAACCTAAAGACTATATTTTTTATGATTTAATCACAAATGTATTAGTTTTCAGATTTTGCCATGCACTTGCCGATATTACTTGCCAAATTTCATAGTTTTGTAGGTCAACGGAAAGTACCACTATAAATTTTGATTCCCGCCCTTGTTGAAATGGACGTTTTTTGCGGCATAAACGGCCGCATCTTTTTGTACTTTCACTCAGAAGTTTGACCGTTTCACAGCTTTAAGGGGATGTAGGCCTGAGTAAATGTTTTTATTTTTAATTCGATACATCCACGTGTTCCCTTGATAAAGGGCCTTCACAGACAGAAGGACAACAAAGTGATCCATAAGGGTTCAGTAACAGTTTTCCTTTTGAGGTACGGAGCTATAAAAAATGGTGTAAAAATAATTTTTAACCTACTTATTTGTACTCTGTATTCGATGCCATTAACGCATAAGTTCCACTACGCGAAGGTTGTCTGAAAGAGATCGCTTATTAGCGATAATACCGTCTGTTATGTACCATTGTTTTTGTGCGATTTACGCGATTTCCTGACTTGGCGGGGTGTGATCGATATGTGACATTTTCTTCTTTAACGTAAATTTACTGACGTCGCAAAGATTCTCACTTGACGGAACACTGTCAGTATTACTTTTGCGCAGTAGTAATATCATGCGCAGAAGCGGACCAGTACCGCCTTCGCATCGTCCCGCTACCGCGCATCCCGCGCCAGTCAGGAAGCACTCATTTAAATGTAGGGGCGCAGTAAAAAATGGTACCGAGTCGACTGACAGCTGACACTGACATTTGATACTTTTCTCATAGCGTACTGCCTCCGCGCCGACAAATCAGGAGGTCGCCTTAATTGCTGTTTTTCTTTAGTGTACCTATTTTATTTTGTGAGCAACAAAGTTTTTGTATTGCAAGTGGATGGCCAACATTTTTGTTACACCTTGTATTAAAATACCAAGAAAACGTTTCGCGCAGCTTCTTGCTATATACAATTTTGAGATTATACAGAAAGCATTACCGCTTTTATCCAAATTGCCTACCGTTTATTTATCAATGTAAGAGAATTGTCAGGAAATGTAAACGTCCCTGCGTATTTTTATGTTATTTTAGGATATAGAACGTTAAGCAAATTCTTGAGGAGGTAGGTACGTAGAAAAAATTACGAAGGAAATTCGATGAGCGTTAGATATAGGTAAGTGTTTTCCTTGAGCTTTTTAAGGTATATTTCTGCGTTGGAGGTTTTTTTGATGTTGAATACCGATTAATGAATAAAAAAAAAATAAAAATGAATAAAATGAACTTTATTCTGTAAGTAGGCCGCAATGGCACTTTTACAAGTCAAACCCTACTAGCGTTTCACAGAGGCCACTGCCGAGAAGAAACGCCGAAAGAAACTCGACAGTCAGCCATTTTCTCACAAAAATATGCTTATTACAATGATAAATGATAATACTTAACCTACTTAAGATCAAGAAATCTAAGTATCTATATAAAGCAACACAAAAACAAAGAATAAAATGAGGAAAAAAACCAGTTATGACAGTGTGTAATTCTGCAAGAAAACATTTCGAAACTGTATACCTTAGCATTATCAAATTCTATTTAGGAAAAAAAAAAAATTGAATCCTTTAGACTATAAATTTAGTTATAAATCTTTTGATATGTTTTCTTGCAAGAACTGCGTCAACTAGATAAAATTAAAAAATACACAATATATGAATCTTTACTCTATTTTAAGTATCTGGTTTGGGCCATGCTTTTCTGTCTGTTAGATAGTCCTCAACCTTGTAATAAGCCTTCGACATCAATGATTTTTTCAAGTACTTTTTAAGAGCTGGAAAAGGTAAATTCAAAACTTCATCAGGTAACTTATTATAAAAACGGACACATTGACCTACAAAAGATTTGTATACTTTACGGACACGAAATTTTTTAGTGGCAATTTTATTTTTATTTCTAGTATTAAAATTATGTATATCAGAATTTTTACAGAAGGAGTCTATGTTCTTAAGGACATAAACAATATTCTCATAGATGTACTGGGACGCTACAGTTAAAATGTTGATTTCTTTAAAGAGTTCTCTTAAAGATTCACGTGAGCCTAGGTTATATATGGAGCGAATGGCTCTTTTTTGTAACACAAAAATTGTCTGTATGTCAGCTGCTTTACCCCAAACCAGGATACCATACGACATAACACTATGAAAATAGCTATGATAAACTAGGCGAGCTGTTTCTACATTGGTAAGTTGCCTGATTTTTCTGATAGCATATGCGGCTGAACTTAATTTACGCGCTATAACGGCTATGTGGGGACTCCATTGTAGATTTTTGTCTAATGTTATACCTAAGAATATTGCTTTATCTACTATTTCTAAGCACTCGTTATTTAAGAGTATACTAGTTTCCACCGGTCTAACATTAGGCAAAGAAAATCTGACACATTTAGTTTTCTTAGCATTAAGTAACAGATTGTTAACGGTAAACCAGTCAAGTACTTTGTCCAGTGTGCCATTAACTCTACTATAGTCAACTGATTTTCGGTCAACCTTAAAGATTAAAGATGTATCATCCGCGAATAAAACTATATCACAAAGATTACTTACTATAGACGGCAAGTCATTTATATAAACCAAAAATAAAAATGGACCTAAGATAGAGCCCTGAGGCACTCCTAACGTTACTATTGCCCCACTAGACTGGGTTCCAATGTTATTTTTTAACTTGGCGTGTAGTCGGGTGACATGACCGACGAGCTCAAATGAGTGTGTTTTTTTATTATGAAATTCAAATGTGTTATTAAGTTGAGTAGCTGAAGTTGAAGAGATGAGGGTGAGAGTAGAGACGCTGTCGCATTATTACTGTACTCAAGTTATTATCTTTTAATATAATGCACTGGCGAAACCACGGACTGTAGGAGGCACGTAGAGTGAGGAAAACTATATAATAAAAATGTATTGTAATATAGAGCGTTACATTACAGCTTAGGTTGGTGAATCAAGGAGAAGAACAATTGCCTAGTTACAAACAACATTCACTATTTGACAATTTTTTTTTAAATAATACCAAGCGAACCAGTTTTTAGAGACGATCAAAATGTCTATATGGGACCAACAACAATTAGAGCAATAAAGGGCTACAATTAGGGACAAACCTAGCTCGACGCTAGCGGCCCTCAAAAAGGCTCCTACAAATTTGCCCTGGCAAATGACGTCACTTGCACAGCATTCGACCAACCGTTGTATGGGAAAATTAGTATTTTGCTGTTTTAGTCGTAAAATAATGCGTTTAGGTACATAGTTGCTATACAATTTATTTTTTATTTTTACATAAGCATTCTATTGATAACCTTTATTTGAATTTTGGATGGTAAAAAAAAAAATCTGAGTTTTTGATGATTCATATCTTTTTATGATTTGGGTAAAATATTATAATTTACGATTTATTGTGATATTTTGATGACCAACTATCCAAAAAGTGACACTGTGTTATAAATTTTAACATGTGTCAAATACCGTATTGTTCCTATCATATAGACAATTATTTACCTATTTAATGTAAATAGGTTTTATGTTTCTAACAATGTGTTTGCGTACAAACCTCTCCATACAAACTTTGTACAAGTTTTTATTTCCTTGTGTTTGCATTACACTTATGATTTTTGGTCAGTATATGCTTATTTGTCTGTTAGCCAGAACCGCAAGTTTTTTATTATTATTATGTCTTTCCCATTCACGGGACAATGGTGTCCCGGACCTTTGGGAGGCGTGCGCGGAGCCGAAGTACCGAGGCACCGAAGTACCAACGAGTACCACATAGCCAACACGTAGAGGCCCTTTTGACAATTTAATGAAATGCCAGGGATACACCGAGCGGATGCTGTCCCTGCCCGTGTCATGGGACGCACACAGAGACAGCACCCGCCAGGGTGTATAGGAACTATTGCTGATTGATGGACTCTAAATGAACTGGGCTATTGGGTGAATCTGATGGACTAATGGCTGGGCTATTGGGTGAGACAACGGACGCCTGCCTAATAAAACTGTCTCAAATTTTTATTTCCGGCAGACGGTGACTCGCTCTCTGCTAGATAGGCCCCCATAAAATAGCGACATTATTATTATTATTTGTATGTCTTTCCCGTTCACGGGACAATGGTGTCCCGGACCTTTGGGAGGCGTGCGCGGAGCCGAAGTACCGAGGCACCGAAGTGCCAACGAGTACCACATAGCCAACACGTAGAGGCCCTTTTGACAATTTAATGAAATGCAAGGGATACGCCGAGCGGATGCTGTCCCTGCCCGTGTCATGGGACGCACACAGAGACAGCACCCGCCAGGGTGTATAGGAACTATTGCTGATTGATGGAGTCTAAATGAACTGGGCTATTGGGTGAATCTGATGGACTAATGGCTGGGCTATTGGGTGAGACAACGGACGCCTGCCTAATAAAACTGTCTCAGATTTTTATTTCCGGCAGACGGTGACTCGCTCTCTGCTAGATGGGCCCCCATAAAATAGCGACATTATAAAATGGCCTAAGGGCAACACCGGTCAGAGAGCTGGGGGTGGAGAGGTGGCACTGGACTTTAAACATATAGCCAACTCGCCACTTAGGTGACCACATCCACCCTCGAGCGACAGCTCTTGCGACTCCACTCTGGACGGCCGGTTAAGGCAAGCCAGAGTCGGAGGGGCCTGTACCACCGACCCACAGGCCACCCCCAGGAGCACTCAGGTACGTAGGGTCGCTATTCCCTAACAGCCCGCCACAGGCTGCCTTACGTTGACTGATTGCACTGGAAAACCAGTGGGCGATGGGGTCGTCACATCCCTACGCCTTTTCACATCCCTACGCCTTTTTATTATTATTTGTATGTCTTTCCCGTTCACGGGACAATGGTGTCCCGGACCTTTGGGAGGCGTGCGCGGAGCCGAAGTACCGAGGCACCGAAGTGCCAACGAGTACCACATAGCCAACACGTAGAGGCCCTTTTGACAATTTAATGAAATGCAAGGGATACACCGAGCGGATGCTGTCCCTGCCCGTGTCATGGGACGCACACAGAGACAGCACCCGCCAGGGTGTATAGGAACTATTGCTGATTGATGGAGTCTAAATGAACTGGGCTATTGGGTGAATCTGATGGACTAATGGCTGGGCTATTGGGTGAGACAACGGACGCCTGCCTAATAAAACCGTCTCAGATTTTTATTTCCGGCAGACGGTGACTCGCTCTCTGCTAGATGGGCCCCCATAAAATAGCGACATTATAAAATGGCCTAAGGGCAACACCGGTCAGAGAGCTGGGGGTGGAGAGGTGGCACTGGACTTTAAACATATAGCCAACTCGCCACTTAGGTGACCACATCCACCCTCGAGCGACAGCTCTTGCGACTCCACTCTGGACGGCCGGTTAAGGCAAGCCAGAGTCGGAGGGGCCTGTACCACCGACCCACAGGCCACCCCCAGGAGCACTCAGGTACGTAGGGTCGCTACTCCCTAACAGCCCGCCACAGGCTGCCTTACGTTGACTGATTGCACTGGGAAACCAGTGGGCGATGGGTATTATTATTATTATTATTATTATTTTTTGCTTGAAATTCTTTGTATATCCAATATTAACAAGCAAAAAAAGAAACTATTATATGCGGGAGTGTCAAAACTGACCAATAAAACTTGTACAGAGTTTGTGTGGAGAAGTCCGTGCCTCTACAGGCGCCTTAAATAGAAAGTTACGCTTAATTATCAGATGATACACAAACGCACGTAATGCAATGAGGGCTACTACTTACTAACTAAAGCAGCTAGTATGATGCGTGATCTCCGAAATGTCTGTGTCTAATCTCAGTGTTTGTGGTTACCCGGGTTCATCTCTAATTAGAATAATATGGTATTTATTATTAATATAAAGAAGATAAATTAGGTACAATAACAAACTTAAAAGATTACATATTTACAAAGTATAAAATTAAAAATAAAATAAAACTAAGTACAAATAATAAATTTGGCCCAAATCGCCGTCAATGGGCCCAGAAGGCTGGCTGCATTGCCACGCTGGATGGCAATGCTTATTCGCTGAGCGAAATATTGGCCAGCCTTCTGGTCACCGGATGCGTCTACCAGGCGCGCCGACAAATCTTTATAAAGTCGGCGCGCACTTGGGCCCCACGGTCCCAGCGTTTCGACCCCAAACTCCTCAAATATGTACCCACTGCCAAGTGAGGCATATTTACGGCGTTTGAGGTCCTCAGCCGAAGTTGCGACAGAGCCAGCATTCTTTGTGACATTTTTTTTTGCAATATCTGGAATTGATTATGCAAGTTACGGGTCAACGAATTTCGGTGGTTAGAGAAAATTTTATCGTTCGTAAAAACTTATGTCCGAACAAAACGGGATTGCTGAACTTCCGAAAAAAAATTTTCGACATTTTTACGGTACGGTTTAAATGTATAAAATACGATTTCAACGTAAACTTTGTTTTCACAGCTATAATAACCAATAACCAACTTTGACAGCTGAATGAAAATGAATGAAGTTGCGCTAAATGCTAAGCACAAAAACGGTAGCCCTCATTGCCTCCTTCCGGGCCTCGACAATAATACTTTATGTTACACTTAGGCACAAATTGGCAATTACCGCACGCTAACATTCGCGGAAAATCCCACTTCATGGCCAGGGGTAGACATATAATTTTCTACTTACCACGGGCGTTAATAAAGCAAGCCTCAAATTGCATATTTATCACCCTTGCCTTCGGCTCGAGCGTCTAACACCTGCCATCGGAATCATTCATTGTTTTACCACCCTACGTAAGTAATATATGTACCTACTATACTCGTAGATATATAGGTACTATTAATTTTGTGTTACTTTTATTTTTAAAATAAAAGTGATACTGAATAAGAGAATAACAATTGACACTCACTTGAAAAAGGTCACTGTTTGCGACATGTTTCGGACTGCAATTGGAGTCCTTCATTAGGTTGACCGCGCATCACTGCTCGCCGCAGGCGGGCGTGGGCGGCGGCGTAGTCCTTTTCTAGAGTTGACACTGACTGCTCTAACAAATTGTCCAAGTCGACCGACGGCAGGCATACCGAACTAACAACGTCCACACGTTCATTACACAATTTAAGTCCAGGAATAACAGGTTTCCACGCTGGCGGCAAAACTCAGCCTTTGTGTCTATTAAAATTAGGGCGTCGTCCAATTTCAATAGCCTCTCGGATCTTGCGTGGCACAACCGTTATACTCTTATTAAGTGTCAACTATGTCTCACGTTAGTTTAAATTTATGTACCTAGTTGCAGTGATAGTTACGAGTCGGGTTTTGGATAAAAAGATAAGGGCTACAAAGCTTAATTTTGGATCGGTCTAGTAGCCCGCATAAACTCTGTCTCTGTTAGGCGACTTCCTGACTTGTCAGTGCGGAGGCGGTACGATATGGGAAAACTGTCAAACGTCAGTGTCAACTGTCAGTCAACTCATTACTATTGTTTACTGCGCTGTTCCTGACTAGCGCTAGATGCGCGGAAGCGGGACGATGCGAAGGCAGTACTGGTCCGCTTCTGCGCATAATATTACTACTGCGCAAATGTAATACTGACAGTATTATGTCAAGTGGGAATCTTTGCGACGTCAGTTAGTTTACGTCAAAAAAGAAAGTGTCACATATCGATCCCGCCCCGCCAAGTCAGGAAGTCGCCTTACTCTATAAATCCATGTAATAAAAACATAACTTACACGCATATAAGCCGTTAACTATTGACCACTGAATGGACAACTTATGTTTTTTCAACTGAAAATGACCCATCCACGACCCATTAGTACTAATAGTAGTAGTAAAACTCTTTATTGTACAAAAAGAAATTAACAGACATTGTTGTAAGTTAGGTATTTGTAAGTTAATTTGCGTGGCGTAGCGCTCTGCTCGGCTACAGTGCATCATCATATTCACCGATTGAAAAAAATCTAACTTTTATTTATTCATCATATCATAATTATATATTAGCTATCTTTAAGAGTTCCTTCAAAAATACAATTTCCATAGTTGTAGTCACAGAGCACGTAACATTTAAATTACAATCCCATTTCCAGCAAATGTAGGTTTAAAACGAAACTTTAAAGCTGGAGAAAGTATCCTTGTAATGGTTTCCTAGTATTTTAAAGTAAAAATTTGGAAATACCGACTATATTATATAAGGATAATAGTTCACTTATTTTAATAGGAAATTATTAGGCCAGCAACCCCCAAATACGGTGAAATTTATGAAACAGCATTTTCCAGCATTATAACATCAAGTCATTAACCCGTCCAATTCTGTTTCAAACGTCCAGGAGGAGGTTAATAAGCAAGTGCTAACAGAAAGGGTTAAATAAATAAAATCTCCATTTACATAATCGTCGAGAAAATAAAAAGTTAGAGAGAATTTACATCTTATATCTCGGGGCTATGGTTTTGTAAATAATGTAAGTTGGGAACTCGAATGTAATGTGCGTACTTACATTTGAAACTAATTTATATTTATTTAGGATGTGATATTAACTTGGATTAGATTATTTAGGGTTCAGAAATTTACCCGTAGACGATGTTAGTTTTATTTGTCTTTGCTGTTATTGGAAGTCAATATTTAAGGAGCACCAGAATAATTATATCTTAACTGCTGAATGAACGGTGGAAGCCATTGTTTGTATTTTATCCATTCCTGTTTTCTAAATGTACCTAACGGACATTTAGAAAAAAGTAAGCGTAATAGGTAATAATGATAATATTATTAATAACCAATGATATAATGAAATAGGTACATGTATCATTATTCATTAATAATGACGTATATCTACACAAAGATAAGGTCATAAACCGGACCAGGTAGGGTTTACCTTTAACACTAGGCTAAGAAAAATCAAACACATTTAGGATTCCGAACTAACCGCAAAATTAAATTGGTTTGTTTTCGCGCCCCATTTAGTTGTATGGGGGCTCCCTTTAAACATTTAAAAATAAGTTTTGACTATTTCTATGGCTTTGGGACACCAAGATGCTTGTACTGTGAAAATTTTAAGACTCTAGCTCCAACAGTTTGGCTGTAAACCTGTGTGACAGACGACGGACGGACGGACGGACGCGTAAGTGACAGCAATAGGTTTTCGTTTTGACCCTTTGGGTACGGAACCCCAAAAAAACATTTAACTACGAGATCGGGCAAAGTCCAGCCAAATACGGAGGTTTTAAATTAAGGACCAAATTTTTATTGACGCCATTAAGTCGCCGAATAAAATAAACCGGAAAATGTTTACTGATAATATTATCATTATATTACGTCTGGAGCGCTCAACGCTCATGGCCCAGCGGCGCCGGGTACCGCTTGCGGTATCTAAGGTTAAGCAACGTGGGCAGCGGTCAGGACTTTGGATGGGTGACCGCTTTGAGTGGTTACTAACTGAGCGCTCCTGTGCTTTGGAAGGCACGTTAAGCCGTTGATCCCGGTTGCTGTCTATGGCAGCAGTCGTTAAGCCAAGTTGGAGGCCTTCTGGCGGTTTGAGAACTTCTAACAGTCAAGTTGCCCACTCACATGACAAAGCCTAATCCCAATAAGGTCTAGTTTCCCCTCGGGGTTGGAAGGTCAGATGGCAGTCGCTTCCGTAAAAAGTAGTGCCTACGCCAAATCTTGGGATTAGGTAGCGGACCCCAGGCATCCTTCAGGATGCAACTGTACTGCGATAACGCTAGGAGGATGATGATTACGTCTGGCTTATACAGGATGGGTTTTGTTTGAGTGGCCCTTTTTCTGGGTAATCATTATCATAGAGTATATACATCTGCGGACAATTTCAACTTTTTAACCGACTTCAATAAAATATAGGAGGGTATCAATTCGCCTGCATGGTTGTGTTATGACTTTTAGTTGAAATAGGTTAAATAAAAAAGACACAAACTGTATTGTTTATATAACTGTTAGAAATCTTTTAACTAAAAAGTATTATTTAAATCAGTCAGTGCTGAGGATCGTGAACGCTATGACACTTGGCGGGGAGTGCAGATGACCCACTAATGATTCCAATGATGCCCTGCTTGCAGCAACTGGTGTAAGGCGACTTCCTGACTTGGCGGGGCGGGATCTATGTGACATTTTCTTCTTTGACGTAAACTTACTGACGTCGCAAAGATTCTCACTTGACATAATTATTATTATTAATCATTTATTCACAGACAACAGGGGTCCATTTGTGTTAGTAAGTTCTTAATTTATATTAGTAGATTTCAAATTAAATTATACAATTAAATTAGAAAATTAAAACAAAAACTATCAATACATAACATCATCACAATTTGAATTAAAATTATAATTTACAATAATTCTTCATATAACATGTCCAAATTATGTCAAAAAATAAAAATAAAATAAAATAATAATTATATATGATAGCGCCTTTTCAAAAACTGGTACCTCAAATGATGTATTTTAATAGGTTTCGAATTGATTTAGCGCTAATTCCTTTTAATGTGACGTCACTACCGGTCAGAACATCACACCTGACACCTGGCACCTGCGGAGTTGGTGGGGGCTCGGTTCAGGTGGGGCCCAAACCTATAAAAGACTTGATGCCTCATTGGATCGGAAATTGTCATTTGATCAGCCTTAGCGGTAGGACCTATGAAGTATTATGCTTGAACTTACCGAATTCTCAGTGTTAATCGTATTGTTAGTCTATAACATTGTGCCTTCCGAGCCTGTTTGATTTATCCAATAACTTAAAACCGTGCTACACTAAATAATGAATAAATGATCTAAATAAGAAGGCCAACGATGAAGTTTCTTTTATGAAATGAATCCCTGCATCATCCTCAACTACTGGTCCACGAGGAGTTACTACTAAAAGCGTACGAAAGTAAGTCGTGCGCTAACATCAGAAGTGAGCAAACCAGCGCCCATGGAATTTGATGGCCTACAAGAAAAAAAGTATCTATTGAAAGATCAATAATGACGGAATTGATGGAAATCAACGAGTTCCCTTTGCAACAACAAGCAAAGCATCTGCGACGTTTGATGATCAACGGATCAAATAGAAATCCGGTGAGTGGCTTTCATTCTGTTCTAAAGAAGTTCCAGTAAACAGTAAAATAAACTTGGGTACCATTATGGAAGTAAATTCACATTACGTTCGTCTTTAAGTAATACTTAATAACCTTGTTTCAAGAAACACAAAAATAGAATACAACAGAGAATAGTTTATTTACATAGAATTGGTAGGAAAATTTGTGCCATTAGTTGCCCAGCTTATTCTGCTGCTTGTGATATATTACTAACTACGCAAATACTTATCTTTCAAAATTATGATCGAACTATATTTTAAGACAAAAATCCTTCCATCACACTATAGTATGTTTTTACCACCACAGTTAAAATGCTTTATTTTGATTAATATACTTATAAGTGTGTACAGTGGTAGCCTCAGCCTTTGTTACTTTGTTGTAGATAAACTTCGACCAATGCGTGAAACCTCTGCTGTTATTGACCGAAAGGATTGGGAAGAACCAATACGGGTAATACCACTACATGAAGAAGGAATATCACGACGACACTGGGTATTCAAAGCACTCGCCAGGTAGCAGTACCTACCTAGTATGATTCAAACACTATAGTATTATGACAAGTTCTCAGAACATTGCCCAGCATTCAAAAAATTAAATTCAACAGCAGTAATATCCAACTTAACACTCTATATTAATCTCATTATAACTTGGATAACCATATTTATAACTTGTACAGTGAGATAATTACAAAGTATTTGTTAACATTATTGAACCTGCAGCAAATTAATTCATTATTGAGTGATAATTATCTTGTTTCGAATCATAACACAACATTCTTACTTGAAAGAGAAAAGAAATGTAATTAATTTGTGAAATGTGATAACAAATGTAAAATAAAAATAGTAAAAAAAAAAGAAAAAGAAAGTAGCCACTTGCTTGGATGGGTCATAAAGATTTCATCCAGGACCTGGCCTACGGAGCCACTTGTACGGAAGGATGCAGCCGTGCAACTGGGTTCAAAGAAAGACTGTGGTTCTCACAACTCACTGAACCAAAAGTTATGAAATAAGAACTATCATACTCCAGAAATAAAAGAGCAAAATTTAGGTACTTTGTGTTTTTGCCACCTATAAAAGAGCACACTTAAAGTGCCACCTATAAAAGAGCACACTTAAAGTGACACCTATAAAAGAGCACACTTAAAGTGCCACCTACAAAAGAGCACACTTAAAGTGCCAAATATAAAAGAGCACACACCAAGTGCCAGACATAAAAGAGCACACACTAAAAGTGCCAAATTCTTCCACAAGTACGTTCACTTAATTACACAAAATAAATCATAACAAACAAAACCCAAAAATATTGTAATTCAACGCAAATAAATTGTACATCGCGAGTAGCAAGGATAATTACACAAATAAAATAATTACACTAATAAAATTCAATGTATTGACATTTTAACTTCATTTTTATTATTAATTATTTTGTTGACGATCATAAGGATTCTTATAATTTTGACATTGTATGCAAATTTATATTGTAATTTTTCTCATGAAATAAATAAATCTAATCTAATCTAATCTAATATTTATCAAGGCGTACAATTTAAACAGTACCGAAATACAAATTCCGTATTAGATTAAATCTCTACATCAATACAATAATTTAGACCTTTACATTCAGTTTATCTACCTGAAGAGTTTCTTGCGGCGCTTCTTCTCTTCAGATGCCTAATTTCCGAAGCGCTGGTAAAATTTAATCTAGTCAAAATATGGTTTACACAATCCTATATTCCTAATTACGAGAAATAATAACAAATAAAACTGAACCAAACTAAAGTACTAAATGAGATAAGCTTAAAAATTACACTACCTATTTACCTTTTTATTAAAAATCAGAATGACCGAGCGGTTAAGAGTAGGTATTGTTTTTTTTTAATGACCGTGATAGCGGAAAGTTTATAATTCTTTAATAATTTTAATTACTGTGATTGTTTGCAATAAATAAACGAACTTAACTAACCAATACCAGATCCAAACTTATCATAGTTAATTGTAGTGTCTCGGAGCACGAGCCACATGTCAGTATGGCCGTGATAGCGCCTTTTCAAAAACTGGTACCTCAAATGATGTATTTTAATAGGTTTCGAATTGATTTAGCGCTAATTCCTTTTAATGTGACGTCACTACCGGTCAGAACATCACACCTGACACCTGGCACCTGCGGAGTTGGTGGGGGCTCGGTTCAGGTGGGGCCCAAACCTATAAAAGACTTGATGCCTCATTGGATCGGAAATTGTCATTTGATCAGCCTTAGCGGTAGGACCTATGAAGTATTATGCTTGAACTTACCGAATTCTCAGTGTTAATCGTATTGTTAGTCTATAACATTGTGCCTTCCGAGCCTGTTTGATTTATCCAATAACTTAAAACCGTGCTACACTAAATAATGAATAAATGATCTAAATAAGAAGGCCAACGATGAAGTTTCTTTTATGAAATGAATCCCTGCATCATCCTCAACTACTGGTCCACGAGGAGTTACTACTAAAAGCGTACGAAAGTAAGTCGTGCGCTAACATATATACTAATACGTCCTTTCCCTATTACGCGGCACTGGTGCGTGGAGCGACATCCAGTGGCACGCAAAAGGACCATCTACCCTATTCCCGACCACTGCCAGGAGGCTGTTGCCGCTGTCCCGCGCTCTGCACGCCATGGACGCGGCGCGCTTGCGCATGATGGCGTGGAAGCCGTCCACGCGCGCCTCGCAGAGCATACCCGACGCACTGCAGTGGCGGGGCAGCCGCAGCAGCGCCCGAAACGCATTGTTGAACTGGACGCGAAGAGCATTGTAAGATTTTTGAGTATAACTAACCCACAGGCTGCTCGTGTAGAATGTATAATACTGTCAGTATTACGTTTGCGCAGTAGTAATATCATGCGCAGAAGCGGAGCAGTACCGCTTTCGCATCGTCCCGCTACCGCGCATCCCGCGCCAGTCAGGAAGCACTCATTTAAATGTAGGGGCGCAGTAAAAAGTGGTACCGAATCGACTGACAGATGACACTGACATTTGACACTTTTCTCATATCGTACTGCCTCCGCACCGACAAATCAGGAAGTCGCCTAAGGCTACATTATTTTAATACTATAAGTGTATTTACAGTGCATGTGCTTGAAAAGTGCCCTTTCTAAGCAGTCAAACTGTGCGGAAAGTGCTACTTTTCCGCACTAGTGCTTTTTACTTTTCAATTTTTTTTTAATTTTTAACTCTGTCTTCAGCTCGACACAAAGAGTTTTAATTATTTGAAAAACCTTTCACAAATTAATCAATTATAGATTACCGTTCTTATAAACAGGTACATAAATATTAATAGTTCTTAAACGTATCATTTATCATTTTAGATTTTATTTATTACCTATAAATAAATTGAAAATTTTCACTTTAGGTAAATGCGTGGCTGAATGCACATTAAGCCATTGCCTACTTAGCATTTTAAAAACAAATGTGCACATGCGCAGTAGTATAGATGTTGAACGCGCATGTATTTAGAAAAATGCCGCCATTTTTCATTTCTAGTACTAATTTCTTGTTTACCTAGTTTTTGATGAAAATATCGAGTGAAAGTGACGAATTAGATCAAATGTAACTCCAGAAAATAGTTTTCAAGAAGCACAAAATGGCTGTGCACTTTTAAAAGTTTTTGTGTTAATAAAATGATCTTACGATGGTTTTATGTCAAAAATAAATAGCACTCTATGTCAAGAAGTTGTTGCATGAAGATGCTGATTTATGAATTTATGAATTTAAATTCGAACTTAAAAAACATTTACTTCACATTCAAAATTCAATTTAGAGTTTCCGTGTTTTCATATAATTCATATAATTAAACTGTCATTCAATGGAACTTGTAAACTATGTAAACAAAAGACGTAACTTTGTTTTGTCACTGTTTCTCCTTGAATTGTCACACCGCCTCATCAAACACTATTGCAACCATACACTATTGAAACGGTCGTTACCGTAAAATACAAATTCATAAAATATATAACTGTATCTTGGATATTTCATTAAAAGTTTAAAATGGTTTCATACGTTAGATTATTAGGACCTGATGGAATGACGTTTTTGTTTCTTTTAAATTCTACAATTGTCTATGATGATAGTGTTGTGACTAAAATTGGTGAAATTTTAAAGCCGCTACACATTACCCAACTAACACTCTGTACCTGCCAACGCAATGGTATGAGCAAATATTAACTAAAATACCTACTGGTTCCGTGGTAGTCATGGACAACGCACCGTACCATTCGCGTCAGATCGACAAAGTACCCACCATGCAGTGGAGGAAAGACGCCATCCAAGCTTGGTTACGGGGAAAAAACATTAATTACGACGTAAAAGAAATAAAAGCGGACCATATAGCAAAAATAGACAGGCCTAGATATAAAAAAAATGTTCGTCGATGAACTGTCGAAATCAAGAGGGATAACGGTATTGCGTCTTCCTTCCTACCATTGCGAGTTAAACCCAATTGAACTGATGATATGGGCACAAGTAAAAGGATACGTTGGGCGGAAAAATAAAACCTGATGCCACAATTAAAGGTTTTGTTGGCAGAAAGCTTGTCGCGAATTGGAGCAGAGCAGTGGAAGAAATGCGTGGGCCACGTCATAGAGGAAGAAAATAAAATGAAAAATTTAGACGGCATCATCGATAGGGCTACAGACGATGTAACGCCACCTTTTATTATAAATACTTCCGATAAACCGATTTTTCTTCTGATCGTGATGAAATAAATTAAAAATAAATACCTATTTGTTTATTATTTCGTTATTTTATTATTTGGTATGGTTTGACAAAGTAAAGCAGTAGTCTTGCGCATCACTAGTAAATTCATCATTCAGAGACAATTTCAATATGGCGGTTTGTTTACATAGTTAACAAGTTCCATTGAATGACAGTTTAGTATAAGTCTGCTGCTGTTACTTTATGTTAATATAGCCAAAAACGTGTATTTAAGTCCTAAAAGTGAAAAACTATTTTTGTTAAATATTTTTAAGTAGGTAATAAGAGAAAAATGTCGATCATTATAATCGACATAGTGTCTCTGTAAATGCACAGTTTGTACAGTTGTGCGGATTTGTCGCGCAACCTCATCTTTTTTGTCGGGACCCACAGAAAACCAGCGTCGGGACACCTTTTGTGACCCGACACATGCTGAGTGGGCTCCATTTTCGCAACTGTTTCTAGTTTTAAGTAATTTTATTGTAATTATAACTCCCAGTATGTTGTCGAAATAAAGATTTTTCTATTTCTATTTCTATTTCTGATAATAAGTAACATATCGAGCAAGGTAAATTATAAATTATAACCTATATATTTGAAATTAACTTTTCTATTTTCTCGCACAATGCATAGTAAAACTTTGTATGATACGCGCGCGTAAAGATGATTTCCGACTCGTGTCTAATTATAAACTCGCTCGCTACGCTCGCTCGTGTATAAGAAAGACACTCGTCGGAAATCACTCACTTTCCGCACTTGTATCATAAATAGCTATTTTTCGCCTTCCATGCTGCCTCAACCAGAGATGATCTATTGCGGCATCCCTTAAAGTTCTTTGCCTATCTATACCCGTTGAGTCCAGAAATTTCCAGACTCTTTGGGCCGCAATACGCTATATTTACTGTATATTCTCCCAAACAAACTTTCACCACTTTTTCAGCAAAAGGAGAGATAATGAGGAGGATTCCGAGATAATTATTATACTACTTTATATTATGATGCTATAATAGGACCATGTTCTGGAATAAATTATTTTCATTCATTATTTTGTAGAAAAGAAAACATTCCTATGGAGTAATAAACAGACAGAAATTTACTTTCATACTTATGATAAGTGTGGGTTTTCAAAATAAACCATAAATTGAAACTTAGACGGTAACTGAAACTTTACCCTGTACAGTAGTTAGAATTAAGTGAGGCTTTGATGAGAGGTCTTTGAACAAGTTTTGGAAGTAATAAATTTAGAGTACTGTTTAAACAGAAACATGTTTCGTGTAGACAAAGCTTCTTGCAAACAATTAGTTAAGATAAAGATGTTGTGATTGTTAATTAATATGTTGAGGTAATGTAATGTAAACATCTATATCAATATTCAGGTATCGTGGTTTTAATTATGTTTGCATCTATATTTTGGTTTATGTGTAAGTTTAACTAAAATTGCCACTCAAACTCATACTAATTTACATATTTGTAAAGCCGCATTTAATTTACATACCATTATAAACAGGCTTTAAGTATATTTTATAAAATCTAAGTTCATATTTTATACAACTTTACAACTGTGCAATAATAATGTTCATGCTAATATGCAATATGCACTAACTAAATAAATCCATTGTGTGAATATCCGCAACGCAGACTTCGTCAAATGAAAACAAAAAAGGCCTCCTCCCATAATATTACATTACTTAACAAGGGCGGTAAAACAAAGAATGTCTCTGATCGCAGGTATTTGACGCCCGAGCCGAAGGCAAGGGCGATAAATATGCGATCTGTGGCTTTCTTTATTACCGCCCGTGTTAAGTAGAACATTTTATGTCACCCCCTGGCCAGGAAGTGGGATTTCCCGCGCACGGAGCGTGCGGTAATTGCCGCTTTATGGCCAGGTGTGACATAAAAATACATAGTCATTGAAATACATTTTGAGCGTGCAAAATCAGTTTTATAATTTTTCGGAGAATATATTAGATGTATTTATTCCCGATATCAGATCGAAAACCAATTACTTATCAGTTTTCCTCACGCCGTCACTCACTCTGTATAGAAAGTCTAAAATATAATCCCTCTATTATTAAATACTTATTCCTGAAAACCAATATAAGTTTAAGCATAGATCCCAAGGGATAACTGTCTTACAAAGCTTATTGTATTCCTAACTTGTTTCTAAGTATACCTCCATCTAATCCATGTACTACTCCTGGGATAGATTATGTTGCCATTATGTTTGCGTTCCTGGCTTACTGAAATTCCTTAATTGCATTACATAAATCAAGCCTGTCTGACACTGACATTTATCTGTTTAAACTATCATGAGTACTATAACTATATTCTACTAAACGGTTAAAACTCACTTGTTAAAGAGCTATTGGAGTCATCCTGAAGATGCTGGCCAAGAGCAATCCCATTTTTAATAAAAAAAGGACTCCCGAAGGTTCGAAACATGTCACCCGGACCGACAATTATTTCTTTATCTCAGTGTTCCTATTCCAAGCTTAGAAGTGAGAATAAATAGCTAGTCGATTGCGTAACGTATCATTAGTTAACATGTTATGTTTTGTATTTATAAACAAAAAACATTTCGACCCCCTTTTTTCAACACACTTTATCTCAGCAACCAAGTGATTTGATACATGTTCAAACTTGACGATTATCGAGTTATCGTAGAACCAACATTTATACATACAGTCGAAGTCATGTATATAATGTACATTTCCAAAGAAGTGACAAAAATATCTCAACGCTCTTATGCTCCTGTAAATTAAAGTTATATTCGCAAATGTTGTCACTGCCCAATTATTATTTTTCGATTTTGACTGTACAAACGCCGAATTGTAAACTTTGTAGTTACGGGCATCTAAAGGCTGCGGTGTTCGCATACCATCAGGTGGACCTTACGCTTGTTTGCCACTGTCGTCGTATAAGAGTATAATTGAGATCATATAAACAACATTGTTTCCTTCCACAGGGTCCCTCGCCAGTACGCTAAAAGACATGCACCGCACAGCATGCGATGACGAGCTGGTGTCCCTAGCATGCCCCACTGGCACCGTCATCAATATCCAGGAAGCCACGTATGGCAAGAGCGTGGAGCACGAGCACGCATGCTTGGACGACAAGCCGGGGCAGATCACTAGCGACGGGTGCATCTGGCCTACTGCTATGCAGGTTTGTGGCTTTCATAATCTTAATTATTAGATTAAGCAACGGAGAGTTGGTGTCCATAGCATGCGACACTGGCATCATCATCAATATCCAGGAAGCCATGTATGGCAAGAGCGTGGAACAGGAGCACGCATGCTTGGACGACAAGCCGGGGCAGATCACTAGCGACGGGTGCATCTGGCCTACTGCTATGCAGGTTTGTGGCTTTCATAATCTTAATTCTTAGATTAAACAACGGAGAGTTGGTGTCCATAGCATGCGACACTGGCATCATCATCAATATCCAGGAGGCCACGTATGGCAAGAGCGTGGAGCAGGAGCACGCATGCTTGGACGACAAGCCGGGGCAGATCACTAGCGACGGGTGCATCTGGCCTACTGCTATGCAGGTTTGTGGCTTTCATTATCTTTATTCTTAGATTAAACAACGGAGAGTTGGTGTCCATAGCATGCGACACTGGCATCATCATCAATATCCAGGAGGCCACGTATGGCAAGAGCGTGGAGCAGGAGCACGCATGCTTGGACGACAAGCCGGGGCAGATCACTAGCGACGGGTGCATCTGGCCTACTGCTATGCAGGTTTGTGGCTTTCATAATCTTAATTCTTAGATTAAACAACGGGGAGTTGGTGTCCACAGCATGCCCCACTGGCACCGTCATCAATATCCAGGAGGCCACATATGGCAAGAGCGTGGAGCAGGAGCACGCATGCTAGGACGAAAAACCGGGGCAGATATATTGCCTAGCTCGTAAAAATAAAAGGGCGGGAATTATTTTTATATGAGCCCTCCGTTTTTAGGGTTCCGTACCAAAAAAGTACATAAGGGACCCTTATGGTTTCGCTTTGTCTATCTGTCTGAGAGGTACCTATCGAGTTGAAATAAAACCATATAAACCATATACTCAGGTCTACAGTTCCTTGAAGCAGAGAAAAAAAATCAAGCTTCTCAGTAAACGTAGAAAAACGATACGGCCGATTATGCTGCAAAAAATGTATAATTTCGACACTCAAGGGAATCAAAATTTATAGGGTACCTTTCGTTGGCCTAGAATTATGAAATTTTGCATATAATATCTTCTTATACTACAAGTATAGGGAAAAATATAAAAACGAATACATTTGATAGTAAATCATGAAAAATATAGTCTTTATTTAAAGTATGTAATCAACAATCTTGGTTAAGCAACGGTATGCGCGGTCATATTTGTATACATTACTACCTAACCTACAAATTTGTACGGAACCCTCGAAGAGCGAAAGTCCGACTCGCACTTTGTCCGGTTATTACCCTTGAACCGCCCCTCGTGGTTATTAATAATCCTTCGTATGGGTGATGGATATTGATTGACAACGGAGGGTAACTATTTTAAAATAATGATGGAGCATAAAGGAGGTTACATCGAGACTCGCTGCATTTCGTGAACGTGAACTGCAGGTATCGTAAATTGCCTGACTGTTTCAATGAGGGTTAGGAAATATACTGTCATTTTTCCCTATAAAAAATGACTTTATACAATGAAGAGGGGAAATAGAACGGCTTATAAGCTTTCATTTAAACAAGTTTGACCTTATCTAAAATGTCATCTCCTCTTCATTTTGTCGTTGGTATTAAAGACATCCTGTACATGCTCTAAGTGATGAAATAAACCCTTTCCATCACTAAGGCGCGAAGGCAAAGGCGTTTGCTCCGTTGGACATTTATGTAAAATGGAGCGAAAAGATTTTTTTAATGGATATATTTAATTACATATCAAAAATACTGTATCAAGAAATAAGTATTTTTGCTGTGCAAATGAGAAGTTTTAGGGTGTTAGGTTTTTTATGTGCCTTTAAATACTAGCTATTTCAATTCTTTTGTCATTATTTGAGATCAAAGCATGTTATACAGTAGAATCCGGATACAGCGACGGTCAAGGGACCGGCGATATTACGTCGCACTAACAGAACGTCGCACAAACCGGACTGATTTTTAAAAAAAATGTTTGGTATGAATCCTAACGTCGGTGACTTAGCAGTCGTTAAAAGCGGTCAAATGTTATATGCGGAGTCGTTATAAGTAAGCGGATTCCACTGTAATTTGCAAGGCCTCTTAAAAAGACATGGTGGAATAGTAATACGGTAAATGAAATGTCATTAACATTATCTCGATTCAGTATTCTTTTGTTCCAGTACTCCCTGCTACAAAAAGTGGTGGAGGCGTGTCAGAAGAAGAAAAACTGTCAGTTCAGCACGGCGTTGATGGCCGGGACCCAGGATCCGTGCCCCAAGGCCAGGAAGTTCGTGCGAGTCAAGTACAAATGTCGTCCCTGTGAGTACTGCCTTGCAGAGGCTTGTCGCCAGACATAGCTTCTAAAATTTGTACACGTCTTTAAAGACTTTGCAAACACATATAAATGCAACCGGCCAGACATGCTGTGCAAACATTTGAACGCTTTGATGTGTCCAAAACCGCATGGCAAAGTGAAAATCTTTGTTCAAACTTTGAACACATAGTCAAAGTCCCTTGCCACACATAGCAATCGAACGTGTGTTCAAACATTTGAAGCTAAATGAAATGAAATGAATGAAATGAAATAATTTTATTCCAGACAAAGTCCATAGATTACAAAATTACAAAATTGAAATTAAAATTAAAATTAAATACATTAAATATGTCCATCGCACCGCTTTACCGCGTGAACAGTGCTCATACGGAAAGGTCTTCTGATTCAAGATGGCTACTAATAAGCATCTATCTGTAATTGCTCTGTAATTATATATAGAAGAAATTTCTATTTTGTTTTAGAAAGATGAAACACTTTTCATCACTATGTCTTATTGACTAGACACTTATAAAATAAATTAGGGCACAGCGTATATAGTCATCTCGCTCATAATTAGAGCAGCCCAACTATATGTTCCAGGCAACCTTTAGGTAATTATTTATCTCATCAGTCAGTATATATTAATCTGTTGCAATTTTTAGTAGATTCCATAATATTACCTATACTATCTCTGAAACACCTACCTTGAATTATTATGCTTAGATTTGATTTCCGCTACCCTAAAGTTGTTTGGAAGAGGTCGCTCATTAGCGATAAGACCGCCTGTTGTTTGCCTCTACTCATTGTCGTTATGTACTGTACTGTGATGTTTTTGTTGAGGTTGTGCAATAAAGAGTTTGTATTGTTTCAATCATAAAACGAAAAGATATTTCGTTTAATTTTCATGCAACAAAATTTGCAAAGTAGGGATGAAAAGAGTGTGTGGCTGTTTCATCCTTTTGTGACTTTGTCTGCCTTTCACTTTGTAACGGGGAAAACAAAAATAAGTTACGATTAGTTAACTACATAAAAAAAGTTTTAATAATGTTCTTTGAAAAAGACTAACGTGAATAATTAAAGAAGTTAGGTACTCATTTGAAACTCACATGTAATGAATGAACAATGAAAGAAGTCGCTCAAAAGAAAAAGAAGAAGGAGAAGTCCACAGGGGTTTTTTCATAAATAAAATAAAATATCCGACAGGCACGAGTTTTCCTCCATTTACGTGGGAACAAAATATGGTAATTTTTTGTTTTTCTTTTATTTTAGTGCACTCTTTTCGGGAAGCAATAATGAATTATATTTTATCTACACACATATCATAAATCCTCTAATATGCGTTCGGAAACCGTAAAAAATGACTCTCATTTCAACATTCAATGAATTTATGGCAATTTTCTTATCTGTGGCTAAGGCTACAGCAGTAATATAATTTTTAATTTTAATCTCATATATGATGTTAAAATATTAAACGTCAAACAAAACTGTCAAAATTCTAACTAACTAACTAACACAATTATTTTATTTATTTACTACGGTTTCTGAACCCATCTTAGAGTAGTTATAATATGTGTGTAGATAAAGTAATGTATATACTCGCCTTCGGCTCGTTTCATAAAACACACTCGTGTTTTAATGCCCCTCATTATGTACCAGTTGCATAAACTACTAGTATTGTATTGCCAACCGGTAATACAAAATTTATTTGAATAGGTACGACCTAAACCAGTACCTACTGCTGTGAGCGCTTGACATAAATAGACATAAATAGACAAATAAATATTTGTGGACAATCTTGCAAACTATACATGACACATAATGACATGTAATTTATAATGTAATCGTATATTGTGAATAAATGAATCTGAATTTGAATATACTCCGTCTTTTTTTTTTCAGAATAGAAAAATCGTACGATTGTCGTCATGCAATTTCAGGGAAAACAATATTGAAACGGGAAAATATGCGGCGTGCTATCTTTGAGACGTAATAAGCCACTGAAGCTAATAGAAGCTAGTGAAATTTGTACAATATTATCCTCGGATGTCTCAGGGAAACGAAGAATTGTAGGCGGAAATTACAGTTAAAAAGAACCGGGTTAAATTAAGGCGATATATTGATTGAAAGAGACACCAAAACGGGATGCAACCCTCTCCGAGAATGGCTTTTTAGACAAATCTCGTTAAATATCAGACTGTGTGCAGGTTTATTATATTTCCTCTTGTCAGTACCTAGATGAGGTAAAATACCATCATATTAACTTAATCGTATCTTTTAATAATGCGTTATTTTAGTAGGCTGAGGAAAAAAAGGAGAAATAGACTCGACTTGGGATTTATTTTCTATCGAGAAAATTTTAAGCAATCATGTTTCGCTATTTGTCAGTACCACAATCATATAGTCAAGAATCATATATCGGAAAATCAGCCCCTACTGTTTGCTAGTCTGGGCAGGACAGCGTTTCAAAGTCTCCAAATTTCTCAGTGTAGCGCCTTGGCGACGGTATACAAATAGTTTTATATAGGCAAATACATAATTAAGTACATATATAATATCAATTTGACGAGCGCTCGTGGCCCAGCGGCGCCGGGTACCTACCGCTTGCGGTATTTAAGGTTAAGCAACGTGGGCAGCGGTCAGGACTTGGATGGGTGACCGCTTTGAGTGGTTACTAACTGAGCGCTCCCGTGCTTTGGAAGGCACGTTAAGCCGTTGGTCTCGGTTGCTGTCTATGGCAGCAGTCGTTAAGCCAAGTTGGAGGCCTTCGGGCGGTTTGAGAACTTCTAACAGTCAAGTTGCCCACTCACTTGACAAAGCCTAATCCCAATAAGGTCTAGTTTCCCTCGGGGTTGGAAGGTCAGATGGCAGTCGCTTTCGTAAAAACTAGTGCCTACGCCAAATCTTGGGATTAGGTAGCGGACCCCAGGCATCCTTCAGGATGCAACTGTACTGGGATAAGGATGATATAATATCAATGACACAGGAACTAATATTCGTGCGTCTATATATATTTGAGTAGCTTGTTCCGTTAGCTACTATTGTAGCCGATCGTCAATTAGAACCTCTGCTGACCAAACCCTACAAATATTTATTTACAAAGCCCGTAAATATATTACACGTAAACAATAAGAACCAGCCAGGCGGATCTGCAGGTCTATCTGTATACGTCGCTTCTAATCTAAATCACATATCAATTTGTTTCGCGCTCGCTTCCACGTGTACTTATCTAATATGTTAAAACGAGCGCGCAATACACGAGAAACACCATTGAGATGTAATAGAGACGAATGAAATTGAATCACGAAACAATCTTTTCCCGTAGAACAGAGAAGGATCCAATATCGCCCAGATAATGGCCACAGCGTCTTTATGAAAATAAAGGAATATCGGACCAGTCATTCAGTATTATTGCGTACAAGGACGGGAAAACGGTCATTACGTCCGGGTACAATGTGCAGATTTCCAAGCAATATTAGTGGGCACGGAAAATTAGCTTTATCCGTGGAATACATTTAAAATCATTTTTTTGCAAGGGAATAAACAGTAATATAGCCTTTTATTCCAAAAAATATTGCATTATTTTACATTTCAAAAGATGCATTATTTGCTCACTTAGTATTATTAATTATACAAATTATATACTTAATCCTAAATAATAAAATAATAAATTCATTTCAATCTTACGGTACATGCATTATTTCAATTACATTAATTTTATTTATAAATTTGATTTTGTTGATTAATATATTAATACTTATTTAATTTTATTTATTTATCAACTATCACAGACTAGGTATATTTATTGGGATGTCCATTTTTGGACATAGGCCTCCTCCATCGTATGCCATGTAACTCTTATCCATGGCTAGTCTCGTCCAGGCGACGCCATCCACGGCTACGCTGTCGTCCCGCCAGCGGCGCCGAGGGCAGCCCCGTGCCCTCTGCCCGTCGCGCAGTAAGGTAAAAAAGTAGGTAAGTACAGTCAACCAATTTGATTTCTACGCCACCTCGTACCTTGTCACAGTGAAAATCAATATGAAAGCCACTAGAGATCTTATATCAATGTCACTGTGACAAGGTACGAAGTGGCCCAGAAATCAAATTGCTTGACCGTACCCTGTAGCATTTGTTCGCTTCAACGTCCTATGTTCGTACTGTGTGCCCGGCCCATTTCCATGTCAGGGAACAGGTGGGATTTGAACCCACGACCTTTGGAATCCGTCCATTCAAGATCTAGATTCACCGTCACAATAAGGGATAACCACGGTGGCTCAGTTGGTTAGAGCAATGAATGAGGTCGTGGGTTCAAATCCCACCTGTGGCGTTGAGTTTTTAAATTTTTCACTTTAATTGGAAATCCCGTTACTAGTTGTAATTTTATATTAGGGTTTAGTCTAATCGAGTGAGCACGGATAGTAAAATTCGTAACATGTCAAAGTTACGTTAGGTAGATACGAGGGCTGCTACTTATGTATCTGGAATAGAAAAAATAAGCAAGCATATATGACTAAATATGGTTTTATTGTTTTACAAAGTATTCTCCGTGATGATCGATGCACTTTTGCATACGTGTAAACCAATTTTTAAAGCACTTATGCCACTCTGACTGAGGTATCTCCAAAACGTGTTGTTTGAAGGCGTCGACTGCATCTTCAAGGGTCGAAAATCGTAGACCACGTAATTTATTCTTTATATTTGGAAACAAATAAAAATCATTAGGTGCCAAATCAGGGCTGTACGGTGGATGACCGGTTAATTCTACATTTTGACCTTCCAAAAATTGAGTTGTTACGCGTGATTCTGCGTCGCTCGTTGTTTTTTCGTATTTCTTCAAATACTTCCGGCAAACAAATGGTCGTGTTCCACTCCGAATTAACCGTTTGCGCTGGCGAATCGTATTGCTGCATCGAAAAACCGTTCGATTTTTAAAATCCAACCACCGGCAAATGGCCAACAATAATTCAACGGTAGAAAACAAAAGAGGGTTCCCTCTAATCGCGTGAGCGCATTTTTATGAGCGTTCTGGAAGTGTATTGATGTGATTTATGCCCTGTTAATAAATTCCTGAATGGGGTCGTCGCATCGGGTGCGGCGGATAAGGTGCGGCCACTCATTAGGGCACACTGGCGGGTTGAACGCGCCGTCAGGTACGATAATACTAGCAGAGTAATTAGGGTAAATATCTAGAACAATACACGTTCGCTATTTCGCTAAAAGAACGTGTAGGTCGATTAGTGCTAATGAAATGCATCCATTTGCTTATTTTTGCATGCAGTTATTGTTCCCAACCTAACTCTGCACTCGCAAAACCATTTAAATATACCTACCTACAACAAACCACCGCCAATAATTATAAAAATTCTCACACCTGTTCCGTCTCTCTCCAACATAAATATCACGTGTCTTCTCAGCTAGGCTAGGTTTAGTGAACCATCTACAAAACTCCCAGTTGCTCGATTCCACTCACACCTCAGATTCGGTTGAAGCCGTTGAACCAATCTCTCTGGAGCGCAAACTTAGCCTGCGTGGTCGTGTCGGAGGTTTCTAATGGATTTTCCCCAGGCTACTCTACAATCGCACACTGCTATATAACTCCTATAGACCTATAAAGTCACAGTCGTCACATTTAAACCAAAACATAAGCCTAGTAACGCGCGCCTACGTTTAAACGAGTGCTTAAAAATTGTTGCGCGATGCGCCGAAGTAGGGGTACTATCGCAGTATTGCTCGCATACTGTCTCGCCGTAGAAAATACTACCGCTCAACCGTAATCCTGACAGTAAACTGACAATGACATATTCCCATGTGGCAGTCATCATCATCAACCTGACCGATTTCGACCACGGCGACTGGAAAGAAACTGGCTAGTGAGAGCGTCGTTCGTGAGCTCTCAGGTGACTGACGTAGCCTATCTTTGCCTTGAATGTACAGCACCCCTCCGACATATAATAGGGATGATGACACTATAAAAGAAAATCAATAAATCCAAATTTTCTACATAATGACTCAAATTCTCAATCAAATGGCAAAAAAAGTAATTCAAAAAAATAAATAATTACGTAATTATAAGTCTTCAAAGTTTTAAAAGTGGGTATTTTCTGTCGCTTTTCCGCAAAACGCACCTTTGTATTGAACGATTGTCATTTACTATGGCGCTACTCAAAGGTGACGTCACGGTCGAGTAGCACTTTCTCTCTCTAACTACGAACATTCTAACCGTTGTTGCTTCGTTATTTTTTGAGATATTTGAATAGGATTTTCACTATTTGGCATAGTTTTATGTCTTCTTTCTATTAAAGTAATATTTTTTTTTGAGTCATCATGCCTATTGTAGCGGATGACCGCTGGTGGTCGGGATTTCAAATCCTCACGCTTAGGCGACTTCCCGATTTGTCGGTGCGGAGGCAGTACGATATGAGAAAAATGTCAAATGTCAGTGTCAGCTGTCAGTCGACTCGGTACCATTTTTTACTGCGCCCCTACATTTAAATGAGTGCTTCCTGACTGGCGCGGGATGCGCGGTAGCGGGACGATGCGAAGGCGGTACTGCTTCGCTTCTGCGCACGATATTACTACTGCGCAAACGGGTTAGGAAGTCGCCTAAGCGTCGAGTTCACTCCGTCTAGAATAGCAGTTAGGGTTGACCATAAAATAAAATCCTTCAAACTCGATGCATATAAATGATATTTTGTCAAGGTCCGAATTAAAAAAAAATAATCTTTGAATGACTTTTTAATCAATTTGTGGTAAAAAAACAAAAAGATCCGGTTAATGTAGTCGGTGTAGTCGTTTTTTAGGGTTCCGTAGTAAACAAGGAACCCTTATAGTTTCGCCATGTCCGTCCGTCCGTCCGTCCGTCCGTCCGTCCGTCCGTCCGTCCGTCCGTCCGACCCCCGTTTTTCTCAGTAACCGTTAGTGCTAGAAAGCTGTAATTTGGCATGAGTATACATATCAATGACGCCGACAAAACGGTAGAATAAAATCTTTAAAAAAAAAATTTTTTAGGGTACCTCCCTTACATGTAAAGTGGTGGTGCAATTTTTTTTTCTGCCAAACCCCATCGTGTGGGGTATCGTTGGATAGCTCTTTAAAAAATATTATAAGGTTTCTAAAAGCATTTTTTGATTAACGAATTGGTTAGCGTGATATTAAGCTTTGAAATGATAATTTTTGTTATGGTCAAGTGTCCCCCCCCCCCCCCTGCCAGCTAAACGGTGGCTACTAGGCATGTGAAAAAAATCATGGTAGTACTATATACCATGAATTTAAAAGGAAAACTATCACAGCTAAGTAGACATTACTAGTTAACGAGTAGTAGTCGAACTTCAGAAATGTACTTTGCAAAAGCAAACGTTCGTACAATTTCCATTGTTACCTTAGATAATGTTGTTAATTCTTTCAAAAACATAGTAAATATAAGTTTTCGAACTTTTTAGTCCACATAATGTAAAGGGTAGACGACTACGGAACCCTACCTTGCGCGTGGTCCGACACGCACTTGGCCGGTTTTTTTAATTTAGTTGCACCACCTATAATGTCCTATAATCTTTCTGCTTAGCCTGGAGGTTAACTGCTAGAGAATATCCTCATATGGCATTAAGCCCGCCTTTTGTACTTCAAGTTGTCTTTTGTGCGATAAAGATTAAATACATAAATAAATAAAAAATAAATCTATTTTCAATATCAAGCTGAAAATTTTGCAACGGACCGATTATTCCAATCCAATATTATTATTTCAGGCTCATACCAACTTATTTCGGTGATCACACAAAAAAAAATGATGCACCGCATTAATTAAGTGAACTATATGATGCAATTAAATTGATTAATTTATTCATAAAAGTAACTTTTACAACATCTTTTACACCTAGGTAATTATCATTTAAATACTCGAATTCATATTATGCTGCATTAAAATCCTTTTTTTTAAAATTAACAATGTAGGTATGCAAAAACGCGGTCTAAACGCACTATAAAAATATCCATCGCTTTATTTTCGTTAGAAAAGCGATCTTCATTCACTTAATTAATCTAATGTAAAAGTACACCTAAGTTTATTATTTTGTTTGAATTTCATCGCAGCAAGATATTATCTTTCAATTAGTGTAATTTGATTTGGGGGATCCGAGATTCCAGGGGATTCCGGAGTAGGTATTATATATGCGAGTATAATTCTTTTTTAAATAAGATGTTTTGTTATACTGTCGCGAGTCATCATTTTTAGGGTTCCGTAGTAAACAAGGCACCCTCATAGTTTCGCCGTGTCCGTCCGTCCGCGGTCTATAATATTGTAGTCTTTGCCGCGAGCCGCGACCTAGCTTAGTAACCGTTAGTACTTGAAAGCTAAGCTAATTAGGCAATCGGTACAATAAAACCTCATGAAAATAATAAATTTTAGGGTACCTCCCCTACACGAAAAGTGGGGGTGGTGATATTTTTTGTTTTTGTTATTGTGTCTTCCGACGAGCCCGTACGCCCGTAGGCCATATTTAACTTGAAGTTAAGTCATGCGGGCCAAGACTCGACATTCCTGGTTTAGCAAGGGTCAACAAAAACGCAGAAGACAACGGATAGGTAAAATAATGACTCCGGGACTGCGAGCCGTAGTATGAAGACCACTGTTGTAGATACCTGGACGTCTTTGACGCACGAGTGAATAGGCGTCTTCTGGGTGAGCTCGCTTCACGGTCAGACTCATTTTTGCCCGCCTGGCTAGATGCTGGCCAAGATTGCACTCCGGGAGTGCCGTCAGAAGTGAAAATTCAATAAAGAAAGTAAATAACAAAGATATTCATATCCGTATCCGTATCGGTATCGGTATCCGTATCGGTATCCGTATCGGTATCAGTATCAGTATCGGTATCGGTATCGGTATCGGTATCGGTATCGGTATCGGTATCGGTATCGGTATCGGTATCGGTATCGGTATCCGTATCGGTATCCGTATCCGTATCGGCATCGGTATCGGTATCGGTATCGGTATCGGTATCCGTATCCGTATCCGTATTCATATTCATACTCATGTTCATATTCATATTCGCATAATCCATTTACATATAGGTATACATAATATGTCCCGAGTATCATTGTGTCTTACGCATCTAAGACCAGCTGAGTTTTAAGAGAGTAAAAACAGCGGTCAAAACGCTCGTTTGTTTCCCAACACTTATTCATTTTCCGTTACACTCCAACACTAATTAATAAATGAACAGTAAAACGAAAGCTTCCACCGTATTGGTAGTGTCGGATTACTCTGTTAATGGGAAAGGGTTACTTCCCGCCTGTGAAAGACAATACAACTGAGTACCTACAAAAGAAAGGGTTTGGAATAAGCGCCCGATTTCTGTTTGAAGTTTTCTTGGGATACCAATTTCGGTAATTGTATTTGAAGTTAAGGCCGGTTATTACCACTTTTTAGTTTAAAAAAAAACATCTGAGTCATAGAATATAGGGTGACACCACCAATTATGGACACTTTAAGCACAAGCACTAATAATGGACACTTCAACCCTTGTTCAAAGATCGTATGGTTTTAAACTGATTGTTCTATAAGAAATTAATGACTCTTATTTTCTTTCACATACGAGTTATTGTACATCATTGGGCCTTGTCCATTACTGGTGGTGTCACCTTAGTGTCTTAAAATCTAAAAAAAATATATATGTTACTCGTACATAAGGATCTTGTCTAGTCAAAATCGCAGTCTGTTACATGACCTGATGAATTTCACTCGATGGAAAAAAATCGCGAAGTTACCCCTTTTTGGAATGTGTTATCAATACTACGGCTGTATTACTGATATTTAACATTGAATTTTTGTACTCAATTAAAGATCCTAAATACTTATAGACAAATTCGCTGGATTTGCTTTAATAAAATGATTGGCTTAATGACTGTAGCTAAATATTTACGAAACTACGCGCAGAGCTTGCGTAGAGAGCGGGATGGTTAATTGTAAACTCACACGTGTTAGAGCGGACATTTGCGTTGGGGATAAGAAATAAGAAATAAGAAATTCTTTATTTGCCATTACACAACATAAAAAATAAGTAAACAGAACAGATAATAAACATCAATTACCTACAGGAGAAAAAACAATAATAACTTAACTAGACTAACTAAAACTAAACTATAAGTAATAATAGAAAGTAGGTATGTATGGCAAATGGGTCCCAGTTTCAGCATGTGCCAAGCTTAGCAGCCCAGCGCTGGTTTTCAAACTGGTCCCTTAGAGAGTGGTCGCTGATCTACTACCTGCATATGAAGCCGTTTCCTTGCTCGAGGGATGGAGTATTATCTTTATGGTGTATTGTTAACTATGTTATGAAGTATTACGTGTATGGTGTGTGTGTGGTGTGAAAAAAATAAAAATAAAAGTGGTATATTACGATAGAGTATGTGAACGGTCGATGTGTGACGTGTGTGCAAAAAAAATAAAAAAAATCGTGTGTTTGTTTGGTGTTTATGTTTATGTTTGCGTGCGTGCATGATTCGTTAGTTTGTCGTTGCGGTTTAAACTATAGCTATACTTATTTATTACTTTCGAGGGGGGTACTTTCCCTGCGTGTCTAGGTGATACCTCCCCTTAATAGATTCTATTTTTGAGAAGAGAGAGAATAAAAATTTTGCGCGTTTCTCGGGCATAGGCTCGGTAGGCATTGCCGTGCGGCGGGGAAATACTGCCAGCATCTTGGGATCATTTCCGCCAATAAGCGACCGTGGGGACGGTATTTAAGTTTAAAATAGGTTTTTTTTCTATAATTTTTCGTAATTCATATAAAAAAAAATGCTACGACGGTGGCAAACAAGCATGCGGTCCACCTGATGGTAAGCGGACACCACAGCCTATAAACGCTCGCAACTCCAAAAGAGTCACGTGCGCGTTGATTTTGTAAGAAGTTTGTTTTTATATTTAGTTTTAATTCATTTCTTCATTTTCTGAAATGTTTACCATTTTTGTACCATAAAAAATATCTTACATAGCCTACATTTGTGTTTTAAATTATGATTCCCATTGGGCTCGTAAACATAAATTCATTAATTAGCTCACAAACTCGCAGAATGTTTATTCCGTGTCATTTTATTTACATAATTTTGTTAATTAAGCCCTAGTTACATTAAACTCAAAGTCACATTGTTGCTAAGTTAAACAAGACGCTCCTAACTAATTATGAATTCGTCAGTAGGGTCTTGAACTATTTTAAGCTTTCGTATTTGAAGTCATTAGCGACTACCCAAGTGACTGACATCTGACCTTTATAGTATGAGAAAATTATGCCGAATATAGCCAAACAGGGGCGAGAACAAATGTAGTTAACATAAAAAAACCGGCCAATTGCGAGTCGGACTTCGCACATTTAGGGTTCCGAACCGATCGCAAAGTTAAGTTGGTTTTTATAGGAAAAATAAGGAAATTTCAAAGAAAAAATCTAATTTATCAATATATTAGTATTTATTGGTAAAATATACGTAATAACAAACATTATTACAAAATTTTAAGATTATAGGTATTTGGTAAGTTAAAAAATTCTTCGGAACAAAATGTCGTAAAAAAAGCTCACTTTGGTAGCTTCTCATTCCTTTGTTTTCCAATATTTTTTTAAATTAAAAATATAGAAAGTATCTACTCAATGAGCTCTATACAACGATATCCCACTCGGTAGGGTAGGATAAAATAAAATTTTCACGCCCTTCTTTAGCTGTATGGGAGCCCCCTTTAAAAACATTTAAAAATAAGTTTTGACTATTTGTATGGCTTCGGGCCAACAAGATGCTTATACTGTGTAAATTTGAAGCGTGTAGCTCCAACCGTTTGGCTGTAAAACCTGTGTGACAGACGACGGACAGACGGACGGACGGACGGACGTCTGGGCGTCACCAATAGGGTTCCGTTTTGACCCTTCGGGTACGGAACCCTAAAAATTGGTACAGTTTATACCTTGTGGTATCCAGATGAACATAACTACTAAAAGTCCTCAAGAGTGCTGATTGAGTAGAGAGACCTATTTTAGTTGTTCGGTAAAAAACTCGTAAACGATTGCCCATAGCAAAAAATGTTCTTAGACATAAATATTTTACATAAAATTCTCTACAAAAAACGCAGAGGGAAAACTGGACCTTGTTAGGATTAGACTGGTTTCTTCGCTGTGTTTTTCTTCACCAAAAAGATTTAGTGAAACCCTGCATATTGAACACTTGAAAATCACCTGCCTTATCGCTCAGCTACAATACGTTGTCTTCTGGAACGTCGATCATAATAAGTTTTAAGTAAATAAATAAATAAATATTTGTGGACAATCTTACACAAATCGACCTAGTCTCAAACTAAGCAAAGTATGTACTATGGCTACTAGGCGACGATATACATACTTATATAGATAAATATATACTTAAATACATAGAAACATCCAAGACTCAGGAACAACTATACGTGTTCATCACACAAATAATCATTTTTTGCTGACTGTACAACAAGAAGCAGAAGCATCAGAAGGTTCAGGTGCTGTTGGAGGTCCCTCGCTCTCATCACAGTGCATCTTCGGGAGCTCTGGCAACCAGCGGGGTAATCACGTAACGATATGTACTACCGTTGGTACGTATTTAATGTCAGTTTTAGTATGGGATTTGACATTTAAATCTATCGTACTAACGGTCGAAAACGTTACGTGATTACCGCGCTGTATACTAAATAATGTTAGCTACATACCTGTAACATAGTAAATAATGTTATTAATCATTTAATCATTTAATCATCATATATTGCATCCATGGTATTACATATAGGTCTAAAAATTATAATTTTGCGTTCACATGGACCCTGGTAGGGCACAGCAATATGTAGTCTTATATCTAATTTTAGTTACTAACTAGTAATAAATTAATTAGTAATTTTTTTTCGCATAGTCATAAATAATCAATAATTAAGCGTAATTCAAATTCAAGATAACAATGATATAATAATTATGGCTGTGATCTTCTGCAAGGCGCAGATACTTTCTTAGTTAAGCTGTTCTAAATTTGAGCGAGATGACATTTTGCTGTGACCTACCTCTCTGAAGTTTTATTCGTTTCTGAATATCAACTTTCTTTTCACAGACGAGTTCCGAAGCATCGTGTCCTGTGAGAACCAGACTCTGACCCTGGGCTGTAATCCATATTCCCGGCTCGCTGTATACGACGCCGAGTTCGGAAGGACAGCTTTATCCGACGAATGCTCGCAGAAAGGAGTTACTGATGAGAGTAAGTTAAAGTAGTATACTTTTATGCCGCACCTGGCCATAAAGTGGCAATTACCGCACGCTCCGCGCGCGGGAATTCCCGCTTTCTGGCCAGGGGTGACATACAATTTTGTATTTAACACGGGCGGTAATAAAGAAAGCCTCAGATCGCATATTTATCGCCCTTGCCTTCGGCTCGGGTGTCAAATACCTGCGATCTGAGACGTTCTTTGTTTTACCGCCCTTGTTAAGTAATGTACTATTATCGCACGAGCGCGGGTGTGCCATGTTTGTGTGGTTGAGGTTTACTTGCAGATGCACATTCTCTATGGGTGCGTCAGCGTAGAAGCTATAGAGTTTACGTTGTATATGTGTATGTGTCACAACTATAACAATGGCCATCCCGCGCTTGTGAGATAAAAGTACATGGTAGAAAGGAACATGCCTGGGCAATACTTCTAATACACAAGTTTGACACTTATTTCGCAATCTCACTTCAATTGTTATTAATAAAAACAATGCACACATCTTATAGGGTGTCAACATCCCTTTAAAGTTTCTGATTGTGATGTCTAGACAGAATTCCGTATGTATACGCTTAAACGTTCCGCTCCGTTATATCTCAGAACATATTTTACTTGCAAAGCTGCATTTCACAGCTCGCAGATATTAATTCCCTCCATATATTACTCGTTTCAGTTCTGTTGAGAGCTAACTTAGCCGTGCATAGGATACGTTTCACATATTCGAATATAAACTGTGTTTTTAGGGTTCCGTAGCCAGAATGGGGGGCGGGCACCCCATACATGTTACCGGGGGATGTTTTTTTTCAATGCAAGTAGTTGTGACGAATATTTTTGGATAGGCCTTTTTTTCCACCCTTTTCTCAGGAATGGTTGGCCATACTACGGTCAATAAGTTAGCATCACGCTGAGCCTGGCTCATTTCGTAACAACTTCACGACCTTAGATTATTTCCTTGTTTTGTATTATTGTACTTATGTCACGATTAAGTGTTAGAAGTTTGAAGTTATTGTTACACAATCTTTTTTCCGCACTTGGTAAGCAATAATTGGCCGTACTTTATAAACAGTTTAGGAAATGTTAACATGAAAGAACACGTTAATGGTACATGAGCGAAGAACAAATGGGAGAACCATCAATCAGGTGAACGAAGTCGCGTCGCGAACACCTGACGCGAAACTAATAGCGAAGAGAAATTAAAAAGGTTCGGGAAGTAGTGAAGGGTGAGCCTCTACGGAAAATCGTGCAGAGTACAGTAACTGACTAGACAGCAAAAGAGTAGGTAAGATTATGATATTATGACTAAAGCCCGACGCATGTTGCGGAATTTCTTTGAAACTAATTTCTTTTACTGGTGTCAATTGTGACGTCAGTTACGTCAGTGTCACTGTTGCGGTTTATTTGAATTTAAGGCGACTTCCTGACTTGGCGGGGCGGGATCGATATGTGACATTTTCTTCTTTGACGTAAACATACTGACGTCGCAAAGATTCCCACTTGACGGAATACTGTTAGTATTACATTTTCGCAGTAGTAATATTATGCGCAGAAGCGGACCAGTACTGCCTTCGCATCGTCCCGCTTCCGCGCATCCTGCGCCAGTCAGGAAGCACTCATTTAAATGTAGGGGCGCAGTAAAAATTAGTACCGAGATGACTGACAGTTGACACTGACATTTGTCAGTTTTCTCATATCGTACCGCCTCCGCACCGACAAATCAGGAAGTCGCCTAAGCTTACAGAAGTTATAACGCGACGCTTTTCAAGCGCTCGTGCGAACCGGCTCTAATAGTGTGTTGAATATTAAATGATAAGTGGCATAAAATGCCCATACGATCCATAATCGTAAGCGGAACATTATTAATTTTGTGTATAATAAACTGTTGAAAAGAAAACGCTCGGGAATGGAAACTAATTTCGCTGCAAAACATTTCTTAATTTACTTGAGATCTGACAGACAAACAAGTCAAAACACTATTAGGTATAGGCTGTTACCATATAAATCAGAATAATAGCGCCCACTTGACAGTGCTCATATATTATTTCTGGTTTACCTTTAGCTATAAATGACACATATCGGCTTACAGAGACCTTTTTTTAAGTTTTTAAGCCAATATGTGATATATGTAGTCATAATCTTGCTCTTCAGACATTGTTGGTGGTTAATATTTTAAGGGCGGTTTCAGACCAGCGATCTTTTCACATTCAGATTATTTTGTTTGCTTTCCGTACAAGTATATGCAAATACATTAATTGTTACATTATTATAATTATTTGAATTACTTACTTAAATTACTGACTTTCTGCGCGTATACGGTCATTTCGGCATACGCGCTACATTTCGCTCTTCAACGCGCTCACGGGATTATTCCGGCGTGTTTGTAACTGAAACCGCCCTAAAACACGACCGAAATCTACTTATTTATTTGACGAAATCGAAGAAGACATAATACGTAACTTGTGTATTAGTTTGATAAAATATACAAACCATGGCTAACCTACTTCATTGACTTCGTTGAATGAATATGAAAACGTACGTTTTATAGAGTAGGCCCATTTTTGAAGAAGTAGCATACAAGAAGCAAGTCATGTAACAGTTGGGGTGACAACGTTATCAGAGGGCTTACACCCTGTAGAATACGGTTCTGCCTGTCTCCATCCCCAAATTTGAGTCGGAAGTATGTTATACCGGATACTTTCTTTCTCCGCCATCTTGGAAAATCTGTCACTTTTTCAGTGTTTTCCTTGTACTGTCGCTAAAGTTCATTTTAGTGCTAAACATGGTTCGGCAATATTGTAGAAGACAAAATTTGCTAAAACTTTTGGCTACAAAGATTTTTTTGTATGACCCCTAAGGACGAAGGTATGACAGGAGATATCTTTAAAACTGCAATTTTTTTTTTAGTATTCCTCCCATATTTGCGTTTTAAGTGCATTTCAGCGCTAAGTATAGTTCTGCAATATTGTAGATCACAAAAAATGTGCTACAACTCTTCTATTGAAATATTTTTTCCACGATCATCAGGAAAGAAGATACGAAGTCATCTATGGAGTACTACCGTCGATATTTACTTCTTTTTACAGTTTTCTTCCCATATTTGCGTTTTAGTGTATTTTAGCTCAAGTTCTAGGTCTGTAATATTACAGAAGACAAAATTATATGCAAATTCAAAGTACCTACGATCTTACTAGGTATCGTGGAAACAGACGATTTTGTCTTTTGAGGGATTGAAGTGGTATAGATCGGAAAGTGACAGATGCTTTATCTTGTCGTCTATCCCGCTATCACTCGACCATCATAGATCCCCTACAGATTGCGATTAATTGCACTCAAACCTAAATATGAGAAGAAAACTGCAAAAGTATCTAATTTCGACGGTGCTACTCCATAGATGACTTCATATCTTCTTTCCTAATGGTCGTGGAAAAAATATTTCAATACAAAAGTTGTAGCAAATTTCGTGATCTACAATATTGCCGAACCATAGTTAGCGCTAAAATGCACTTAAAATGTAAACATGAACGGAAAACTAGAAAAAAGTGGCAATTTTTAATGATATATCCTGTCATATCTTCGTCCCTAGGGGTCATGGAAAAAATCTTTGTACCCAAAAGTTTTAGCAAATTTTGTATTCTACAATATTGCAGAACTATGTTTAGCACTGGAATAAACTTTGACGACAGTAAAAGCAAAGAACTGAAAAAAGTGACACTATTTCCAAGATGGCGGCCAAAGTTATGGCCGCCATGTTATGGCTGGAGGGCCGAAATTTTTAGGTTTCCATGGCTAATATTGTCCTTCACAACATACCAAAAAACCATATCAATCGGACCTCTTTTACGGAGTACCAGAGCAACAATTTACTAAATGTACTACGAAATTTTTAGTATGGGCTGCACCTTTTCCGGTATACCGTACTTCCGGCTCAAATTTCGAGATGGCGAGAGACAGATCCGTATTCTGCAGGGTCCAAACCCTCTGATAACGTTGTCACCCCAACTGTTACATGATTTGCCGCTTGCATTGTTTAGAGACGCCTTTTCCAATTCTGTTCCTGCTCTATTATGACAAATGTTCATATTTAATTATTTCCCCACAACAATTTTGTAATGCAGGTTGCAAGGCGCTCATCGCACCCAACAAAGTGATGCAGAGTTGCCATGGCAAGCGGAGATGCGAGGTTCTAGCCTCCAGGACAGTCTTCGGGAACCCCTGCAAAATCACCACTAGGATGTACCTCAAAGTTGTATTTGCTTGTGGTAAGAACATTTTTTAACTTATAACCAAATGGTTCGCTTGTGGGACCATGCACTGAGGAGAAATTGGGTAGGAAAGGACAACGGCTACCTTTTATCCCGGAAGTCATCCCTTAAAGGGATGGAAGAATGTATAGAAAATGGATGACGAGGTAAGCCCCTGATATAACAAAAATAGCAACAAAATTCTATCGCGATGAACGAGTTCTACACCGACGGACCTGGCCGAAATTCCTCTTACTCGAACCAAGCTCTTTTCATCATCTTTTATATTGCGCACTGCTAAGGTTTGGAATTCCCTGCCGGCATCTGTATTTCCGAGTTCATATAACCTGGCTGGACCTTTTTAAGGCACGAGTGAATAGGCATATTCTGGGTGAGCTCGCTTCACGTTCGGCCTTATCTTTGTCTACTGGTTATATGGCCAAGAGCAATCCCATTGTTAATAAAAAAACTTAAGCTAGTTGTTTATAAATATGGCGTTAAGCAGCTATTTATTCCCAGGTTATGTCATACGCTACTTGATATATCAAGTTCCAGCAGGATCGGGAGGAAAATTCAATGCGGGTGTGTCAACATATTGAATTTTCTCGAGCAAGGAAAAAGAGTGACAGTTCAGAAATTGCTTCCTAAGAGCAAACGTTATTCTCGCACACCGCTTTCATATTATTTCAAAGCTTCAATCTTCATAGATTGTAAAATGTGGATTTTATATGGCAGATAGGTTTGAGTTTTTAATGTAAATTGTGAATCTTTCAATTGCATGTCAGCTCTTGCATGATGTAAAAGGGTCTTAACAGGTTCAATTCCGGTAGGTAAAATCAGGTGCAAAAATATGTATCGAACTAAAAAGGGGTTGGCAGCACGCTTTAATTATTCTGGAGTAGGTACATTTGTCCATAGGCTACGGTTCTTATCTTACCATCAGTCAGGCCGTATATTTATTTACCACCGTCATTGTATAAACAAGTGCGTGTCGGGCCACGCGCAAGGTAGGGTTCCGTACCTAGTCATCCACCCGTTACATTATGTGGACTAAAAAGTTCGCAAACTTATATTTACTATGTTTTTGTCAGAATTAACAACATTATCTAAGGCATCAATGGAAATTGTACGAAAGTTTGCTTTTGCAAAGTACATTTCTGAAGTTCGACTATTACTCGTTGACTAGTAATGCCTACACAGCTGTGATAGTTTCCCTTTTAAATTCATCGTATATACTACTACCATGATTTTTTTCACATGCCTAGTAGCCACCGTTTAACTGGCAGGGGGGGGGGGACACTTGACCATAATAAAAATTACCACTTCAAAGCTTAATATCACGCTAACCAATTCTTTAATCAAAAAATGCTTATAATATTTTTAAAAGACCTATCCAACGATACTCCACACGATAGGGTTTGGCAGAAAAAAAAATTTCACCACCACTTTGCATGTACGGGAGGTACCCTAAAAAAAAATTTTTTAAAGATTTTATTCTAACGTTTTGTTGGCGTCATTGATATGTATACTCATGCCAAATTACAGCTTTCTAGTACTAACGGTTACTGAGAAAAACGGGGGTCGGACGGACGGACGGACGGACGGACGGACGGACATGGCGAAACTATAAGGGTTCCTTGTTTACTACGGAACCCTAAAAAATGGCTTCAAGCCAATAATTTGGTCAGTGTTCAGCTATAATATGTATTACCAGTGCTAAAATGTGATAATTAAGAAATCTACGCTCGTCGGGAAGCAAACATTAATTTTATTAGCAGTAGCTTGTCTGTAGAAATATGGCACCAGCTGCAACAAGCACTTTAAGAAAATTAAAGCTACACAAAACTGTAACGTCTAATATTTAGTATAGAGGTGCTATTGCACAATAGCAATGCCGGCTATAAGTGCATTTAAATAGCGAATTTGAGTCGTGTACGCTTATATCACTGGACCACGTATGAATTGATAGTACAAGGCCAATTTTCAAATGCCATGACAACGAACTATTACAGCACCCGTCGCAACACTAGTATTGAATCGTGGTGCGCTCCGTATGAGATCTTGGAGTCCTGCGGGTCGGTGCTCTTACCGTGGAGTTTCAATGGATAGAAATACCACATGTCTCAGTCACCTCCCCATGACTAAGGTTCTAGGTTTTCTCCACGAAAAAAAGGGTCCAATATTTGATTTATTTGTGTACCTGGCAAGAATGAGGCAGCCGCTAATGACTTCCTTCTCATGCTGTAACTTATCGGGTGTCGTATATAAATGTGAAGTTTGGAAATAAATGAACAATAGAAACAAAAAATTAGCAACATAACACATTCACTGCCATCCTCTTTTGCTGGACATTCGGCAGGTGCCGCACTTTGCTGTGTGCCCCAAACACACATGTGAGTTCAACCGACTATTCAAATTCACTAAATATTATGAACACGTCTGTGCGTTCAAGGCGCTGGCTGGAGGTAACGGAAACGCATATATGCTGCGTTGGTGGCAGTGAATGGGTTAATCCAATCCTGACAATAAAGTCAAATATATCACGGTCTTAAAAATTAAACAAAGGAAAATTATACATCAATAAAGTAAGTGGAAACTCCCTATGGGCTCTTAAGGAAGACGCCCAAATTATTATCCAGACCAGTGAAAAACTCCCCTTTTTAATTTTTTATGTAAAAAAGTAATTAACTGCAATTAGGGACCTTAATTCTCTTTGCGAGATCAAGATTCGTTTTAAAATACAGCAATTTCGTTAGAATTAAAGAATGTTCACTGTGATCTCAGTGAGTTTAAGACGTTTATTTTTTTATTACACAGCTAAACAGGAGTATTTAGGTTGTTTTTTGGTGCTTTAACATTATGTATTATATTCATAATCACCGTACCGTGTTGCTACTCAATGAAACAAATGAAAAATTAAGCAGAAAATAAGGTGGCAATAATGAATAATTATAATAGGTAACTAGAATTACACTACCTCATTACTTTCCGTGTGTGTAGTGAAGAAAGAAAAGAGAATTGTTCAAGTGTGTTATCTTCTTTCAAAGCGTTTTGTTGTTATTTACAACCCATTCGACCCCAACGATCGCTACGTGTGCTACGCCGTAGCGCGTAGCAGCGTTTTCCCGCCTTGTAGCGGAAATCGTACGTAGAGGCATGACGCATATGTGTTGTGTTTGGCCGTGAATGGGTTAAGACTTTCGAAGAATTAGTCCGGTTGATCTTCAATTTCCGATATAATATCAAAGTACTAAAAAACACTACACACACAAAACACTATATTATAACTCAGATGAAACTAAAATACCTACGAATGAAGTCCTTCGTTTTCTCTAACCTAACCTAACCCGTATTCGCTGGCCAAAGGCAAGGAGTCAGTATGTCATTAAAATTCCGTTCACTGGTAAAATAATATTGGTTGTAACTGTATGTGAGGTACAGATTAATCTCGTCCAGTTAACTTGTCTTTCTTTTATCGTTCCATTTTACTTTGATTTGTGAAATTTCAATCCTGTTAGAGTACCCACTTTTACCTCACGAGCGCGTTTGATCCATGGTTGTGTGTTGAGCTATATACATCACTCTTGTCTATGTGTGCGTTATTTATCGTAGGAGCTATGACTTCACGTTCGTTTGTTGTTCGTTTGTACTATGAATAACACAACTAGAACTATGAATAACCCGCGCTTGTGAGATAAAAGTAATGTAATTAGAGACGTTTAATTAATCAATCGCGTTAATTGTAGTCCACTGGATGCGGATACACCGGTTATTGTGGCTCTTGATGGGTCTATGTCCAGCAGTGGACTGAGATAAAAAATGAAAAAGAATGAAATAATTTGAGATGTTTATATACATTACAAAATAGATTATAACTTAGTAACATCCTGGTCAAGTATTTATTCATGAAACTTTGGTAGACTTTTATCTCAGTACAAAGTAGTTAGTTTAATGGAGTTTCCTTGAGCGGGCTAGCATAATTCGACCTACTTTATACTTTCGGTTCTAGTGCGGGAAGCGAGTATGAAGCGTACGAGGGGCTCTCGAGCTGATGTGATTAATAACACCGCCTCAACTCAGTTCTGTTTTTTCCAGAATAGCCTGAACAGCATGAATTTATTCGTAACAATTGTTACGTGTCAATAATGTACGTTTGTATACATTTTAAGTATATTAATTATTTCTACTTCTTGGTCGTAACCTCATGTCTGAGGGACGTGACGACTATGGGCGACTCTCTCGACTACTGCTCTCCAGGCTATTCGGTCTTGTGCCATTTGTACAGTTGCTTGTAGTGTGAACCCGGTGACTTTTTGGATCACATCTGTCCATCTCCTGGGTGCTCGTCCTCTGCACCTCCTACCATCGACACGCCCAGTAATTATGCGCCTTTCTAGCGTATCCGCGTCGCGCCTGACCATGTGATTAATTATTTATTAGCTATAAAATATAACTATAGCATTTAATTCTATAAAATTAATAATTAGGTAAAACATTAAACAGGTGTCAATAAAAAGAAGTTCACAATAATAATAAAATTGACAATAATCGTAAAATATTTTTCATACTACGACGGTGACAAACAAGTGTAAGGTCCACCTGTTGGTAAGCGGATACCGGCGGCGGCGGCGGCGGACGGGCTAAAACATGAGTCCAAGTATAAACCTAATACTTTTATACCACCTCAGATTCGGTTGAAGCTGCTCAACAAATCTCACTGGAACGGAAACTGTTAGATTATTCCAGTGTTGAAACCGCCTGCGTGGTCGTGTCGGAGGATTCCCCTGGGTTTTCCCCAGGCCACTTTCGGTAAAGTAGAAAATTCCGGACACAGATTCCGCGCCCATAAGTCAGGTATAAATATAAATAAATTTTAATATATTGTGGACATTACACAAATCAACCTAGTCCCAAACTAAGCAAAGCTTGTACTATTGGTACTAAGCGACGATATACATACTTATATAGATAAATAGATACTTAAATACATAAAAAAACATCCAAAACCCAGGAACAAATATTCTTGCTCATCACACAAATAAATGCCCTGGCCGGGATTCGAACCCGGGACCTCCAGCTTCGTAGGCAGAGTCACTACCAACTAAGCTAAAGCGGTCGTCGCAAGTAGTACTGGTTGTCCTTTAAGTTGCGGGTTGCATGATGAATTGCCAAGTTGTTCAACTTCCCAGTAGTATCTATCACATTCTGTTTGCATCTTTCGAGTTTCTGGTACACAATGGCTGAATGTTTTATGAGTGTACGTTTCGCTCTGCTTCTTGCTTTAAGTTTTTATTTTATAGCAATGATTTAGTGGGTATTACTAGCGTATTTTTCAAGATCAGTCAAAAAAACATGTTTAGCACAGTCAGATTTTGGAAGATTTTTAGTATGTCAAAACAATACCAACAAAGAACAAAAAAAAACAAACTTTGCTTCTGTGTGAATTATTATAACTCTCCCATATATAGTCCTCCTCATCGATTTCGATGACGGCGACCCTGGTGACCCTGACAAACTAAGTATTTGCCCTGTTGTGAGCTCTGATATGGCTGGCTAGGCCAAACTCTCCCATACATTGACATCGTAGAACTCCTCAACTATTAGAACCCACAGGACAAGTTTTGCTTAGTTTGAGACTCAGTCAGTTTGTGCAAGATCCTTAAATATTTATTTATTAGTTATTAATCTGGAAGGACCACATTGTTTACACCATTGCTACGCACTCACCTGATTACCGATCAAATACGTTTTTGTTTTTTTTTCCTTACCTGATTTCCTAAGCGGGTCCCCAAAGGGGACCTCTGCTTATTGCCCTAACATAATCAAATACGACAACAAGAAAGGCTCTGTAGATAGTTAGTGAAACTACAATTTTAGAAAATATTAATAAAATACTTTTACAGATCTTACAACTGCAATTTTTATATATGTATATTTTCAGTCCATTTTCTAGTTTTTGACTTCATCAGAAACACGATTGCTGAAAAAAACCTCGATAGCTTTTTATTTTGAAAATTACCCTTTTTTACACCTTAAGCCAAATATTTCGATAACTATCATGAATCATCATCGATCACACAAAATTTGCTTTATTTGATAGTTTTTTAGTAGATTTCAATTTATGCTTCATAGATTTTTAATAAGTGATCCAGTATTCAAAATAACAATCAAAATGTACTAAAAATACGCGCAGAGTTCCGTAGAGAGCGAGACGGTTAATTGCAATCTCACGCGTGTTAGAGCGGGTCATTTGCAATCGAATAACGGGGCCTTAAGGAATTTGAATCGATCAACCGTTAATTAGCTAGTTTCTGTTAGGCACAGCGCCATCTAGTGGTCCTCAAATACGAAATCTTCTTAAACAACCTATATGTTTTGTTGCAGTGCCGCTGGGTGTTCTCACGGAGCAGTACGAGTCCGCTCGAGAGGCGGATGAAACGAAAAATGCCATCAGCAAGTCAGACACTTCTGATTTGTATGATAACTCGGGTATGCCAGTAGCAAGCTATGGGACATACTTTTGAGCAAGTTGTATGCACCCATATTTTTGACCTTGACTGTACTAACGATCTTTAATTTTAGAAATGTCTCATTTAAGTATTAACCTTAAGTTGAATGTGTACCCGTAACATAATATTACTATAGATTTGTTTTACTCCACTATTATCAACACCATTAATCATTTTAACCTAGTCCTATATTTTCATATTTTATGGAATGCTTCAGTGAATTCCGAAAAGTGGAATGAGGCCAACGCGACTCCAATGGTGAACCCCGCCGTTCAGCCCCCTTGGGAGGTCAGTACGCCGGCGACCACCACCAGCAACCCAGTTACACAGACTAAAGAGACAATGAAGGATGCAGGTAATTGTAAAGAAAACAAAAAAAAACTGTCGTTATTCACCATCGGGTTAGCTCGCCAAAGCTGGCATGCGCGACATTTGTCAAAAAATTGACAATAGGGATGATGACACTATAAAAGGAAATCAATTAATCCAAATTTTCTACATAAAGGCTCCAATTCTCAATCAAATGGCGCCAAACGTAATTAAAAAAAATAATTAATTACGTAATTATAAATCTTCAAAGATTTAAGAGTGGGTATTTTCTGTCGCTTTTCCGCAAAACGCACCTTTGTATTTAACGATCGTCATTTACTATGGCGCTACTCAACAGTAACGTCACTGAGTAGCACTTTCTCTCTCTAACTACGAACATTCTAACCGTTGTCTTCGTTGTTTTTAGAGATATTTGAATAGGATTTTCACTATTTGGCATAGTTACGTCTTCTTTCTATTGAAATAATAATTTTTTTACAGTCAACATCCCTATTGTTGGGTGACAAAAGATCGCCGAAGGAGGAGTTGGTTCCTATCAAAAACTTACAGTTATGTACCTAAATCCGTCTCCACATTATTGCCTCACTACGAGTACATGGATGATTTCATTTAAATGAAACATGCATGCTACGAATGAACATCAGAAATATAATGTCCTTCTTGGGAAACAAAAAATAATTTTAATAAGACCGTCTTGTTCACAGGGTCATCGTCATCGCACATTGCAATTTACGTCGGCATAAGCGTTATCACATTCATCATTTTCATCGCCATACTCATCGGCGTACGCTGCTACATCATCAGGAAAAACGCGAGAAACTCCAAAAACGGCGACATGTTCATCGCCGAAGCCCCTAATGTGTTCAACGACGCTGTTTCCGACATCGATAATGACATTGACGTCACGCACATGTCCGGGACTTTCTACGATCCCGTTCATCCTGACATGATTCTTTACAGGGACGTCCCTGGTAGCAAAGGGACGCTCCGTGCTATGAGACCTTTATCAACTATATACCCGTGCGCTGGTGCAAGCATGTACGGTAATTTAGACTACGTACCTCCCCAATACAGAGAGGTAGCGGCTGGAAGGCTCAGTAGAGAAGCTAGTAGGGAAAAGGAAGATGCAGATATAGATAACGAAGTTGTAGTTAGTCCAAAGAGTTTAAATAGATTTAATAATCAATATTATTATGGCTGACGACGAAAAGATGCGAAAGCCGATGATGAAGCCAGGACTTATTGTTTCTAGTGATTTAGTAATTGTCAATCAAGTTAAATATGAAATGCCCTGGATTTGTGGAATGACGACGAAAAGATGCGAAAGCCGATGATGAAGCCAGGACTTATTGTTTCTAGTGATTTAGTAATTGTCAATCAAGTTAAATATGAAATGCCCTGGATTTGTGGAATAGTTCCTTTGCTAAGCTAATTTCGGCTCGGGTTTATAAAGAGGAAAAATAATTTGTTTGTTATTTTATATCGGTCTTACATTTTATTCTTAATATTAATTCCTTGTTATATTTTATCTATTAGTTACTTTATTTCTTAATAAATATATAATTATTTGTTAACTCAGTATATTCTTTGACATAACTTACCGACAAAAGGTTTTACTTTAATTTTTATTAAAATGAGCCTTAATATTTAGTACTTTTATATCACGAGCGCGGGTGAGCCAGGGTTGTCAGTTGAGATATACATGCACATTTTATATCTGTGCGTCAGCGTAGGAGCTAGTTCACGTTGTCAAATGTATTTGTATGCGTAGAGTATAGTTCGGACACAACTCTAAGGCTAAATTCTGTCAAACGAACGCAAGCAAAACTAGACTTAGAGCTCTGACTGTAAGGTAGATTTTAGCTTGAGTTAATTTGACAGCACTTGGCCTTACAGTTTTGTACGAACTATAACAACTACAACTATGGTCAACCCGAGCTCCTGAGATAAAAGTACTACGAGTACAACCAATAATTTCGTTAGTAGAAGTACTGCGGGCCGATTTTTGAGTGTCGAACGCTCGAATTTTCCCTCGACATCCGTCAAAACATCATAGTTTTTTGACAGATATCGAGTGAAAAGTCGAGCGTTCGACACTCAAAAATCGTCCCCCTGAATTAGTGCAACTATCTAATAGTTACAAGATTACGTAAATGGTTGCACGGCCTGGGCCTACCTTGCCTTAAGATTGAAGATTATAAATCGTAACAAGTTTTTCCCGTTTTGTCCTTGAATCACCTGCCAATAATCCTTCAGTAAGTTTTAAAGTATCACACAGTATTGAATAAGTTTTTATTTAAAAATTTTATTCAAAGTGAAAATTGAAAAATTCAACACCACAGGTGGGAAGTTTTTATTTATCAAAAAATTCCAATTTATTCGCAACTTTGTAATTTTTTGCAAGCTGTTATTAGTTAGTTACAAATGTTTATTATGTTATGTCAATATTTATTATATTATGTGCATCTTTATACAGTATGTTGTGTTGCGATCCGTGGGTCACGCGGGTTCGGTGCTGTCTGAAAATCAGCGCTACTCGCATGCGATTCACTAACCGACTTGCCCTCATCTGTCACCTCACCCGTTTTCATATGGAAACTGTCTAAAAATTACAAATTATTTTTAACAGTTTCCATATATAAAAAAAAACCGGCCAAGTCAGAGTCGGACTCGCGCACGGAGGGTTCCGTAGAAATTTCAACTGTCTAATTATCACGGTTTTTGGGATACAGCCTGGTGACAGATGGACAGACGGACAGCGGAGCCTTAGTAATAGGGTCCCGTTTTACCCTGTGGGTACGGAACCCTTAAAACGGGTGAGCTGTGGAGTGACAGATGAGGACGGTGCTTAAGCGAATGAAATGGTAGCTGTACTGTGTTATTTGTGAGGTTTATTGTTTTAATATTGAGTCAGCTAGCTATGTTAAGAGTACATATTAAATAAGGAATGTATGTATAGATCCAGAAAGCCTAGAGGCTTTATACGTTTAAGCTAGTATTAACGTCCATTTGTGATCCAAACTGACATTAATAGATCCCTTTTAAAATGAGAAATATTTTTCACTATATTATCATAATATTTTCAAATATAAATTATTGTAATTCTGTATAATTTGTATTATACAAGTCTAGTTGATACAACGACTATAAGTCACACTAACCTGCCACACCTTTTTAGCAAAAAGCAATCTGTTATTTTAAAGATTCGTTCATGGGACTAACGCAATATTTCTTTAGTCACCTTTTATACTATTGATGTTGTGCGGTGTGAACTAATATTTTAAATATGTGTACACATAGTTGATTGAATCAAGTGTTACTTTTTCGAATTTTATGATAAATCCAACAATATTCATTCAATATTTTTTTGTTGTTTCAGCGGAATATCAAAGGAATAATTATTGATGGATTTATGTGTGCAATTATGTGTGCACGAAGGTTAAGGTGTTAAAAAAGAGCAAAAATAAGATTTTCAGCGGTATTTTTTTTTTCACTCACATCACTCCCAATTCTTTTGCCAAAGATAAAAATAAGCACTGCACTTGTTGTAATTAAAAAAAACACGGTAAATATAATACCTAATTAATTACAATAATCACAACCTATGCAAAGAACTTGTATAATTAATAATCTTTGAAAATGGCACGAGTACGTAATTAATACCAATTTCCAGGATACATAATTTTTCTGCGATTTTTTTTTTGTTTAAATTTGCAATAATTTGGCAACCGTGCTCTGTCTTCTCGTTGAAAATCTCACGGTTCGAAATAATTGCCACAAGATAAATAATATTACCCACCAACAAATAATCTTTTTTAAATAACTTATTGCGATGTATATTTCAATACTACTGATTCGATTATAAAGCAAACTGTGATAATAATAATCTTTCAATGTTAATTTATCGTTGTCACTCTGACGTCCTCATTCGTAGCAGGCTTATCTCTTTCACAAAAAACAAAAGAGTGCGTTGAATTGTTTTTGCAATTTTCGATGTCTATTCAATATTTTTCATCGGAAAACTTTTACAATGGCAACGAAATATTCTGTTGGTGGCTTGGGACTGGAAGTCATGGGATGAATAATGAATAAGAGTAAAAATAAAGTTAACTTTACATCGACAGATCCAATCAATGCTTTATTTAAAAGAGAAAAGTAAAATATCGATAATTAAGCCTCGGTGTTGTTCACAAGTCATTGGCTGAACGCATTTCGACGTTTAAACGTAACGTAACACGGTATATGGTATAATTGTCATTTATTTTTATATTTTGTACCTTTCATATACCTGAGCTGAGACACATAGTTTTGTGACATCCTCAATAGTAATAATTAGTATTAAATTATTTATCCTCAATAGTATTCAGTTGTATGTGAAGTCCCCAACCCGCTCTGGGCCAGCGTGGGGACTACTGCCCAATCCCTCTCATCTATGAGAGGAGGCCTGTGCCCAGCAGTGGGACGTATATAGGCTGATGATGATGATGATGAGTATTCAATTATTTATATTATCACTTTCATCCAATGAATCATTGCTGCATATAAGTATTACAAAACACATCTGCCTAGAGCTATTTCACACAATTTGTAAATACCTACCTATTCTAGTAATTTATATTCCAACAAAGTTCCAACAGATGACGATTAATGTGTCCTAATTGAGAATACGTGTTACATATCCACGTTAAGGTGTACAATTTTGTATCACTTTTTTAATAAAAATGTTATAAATTTGTGTTTTATTTAGTCCTGTTCGTGCCATGGGTATTAAGTACGAAATACACTGAGCGAAGTGCATTTTTTTAACCTGACTGTGACTTTGTAGGCCGCGTAATAAAAGCGTTAGGAGTGCGCGGTTGGTAAGTGGCCGGGGGAAGTGCAAATTTATTTAGTTACTTATTAATAACATTAGCCCAGCCATTAGTCCATCATCTTCACCTAATAACCCGGTTCATTTAGATTCCATCAACCAACAATAGTCCCTATACACCCTGGCGGGTGCTGTCTCTGTGTGCGTCCCATGACACGGGCAGGGACAGCATCCGCTCGGTGTATCCCTTGCATTTCATTAAATTGTCAAATGGGCCTCTACGTGTTGGCTATGTGGTACTCGATGGCACTTCCGTACCTCGGTACTTCGGCTCCGCGCACGCCTCCCAAAGGTCCGGGACACCATTGTCCCGTGAACGGGAAAGACATTGTTGAAAATTTCGTGACCACCTTGGCCAGTTAAGTAGAGAACCGCTTATAGAGCATTTTAGTTTTTTTTTTTATATACAACGACAGTAGCAAACAAGCGTACGGTCCACCTAATGGTGTGCGGACACCGCAGCCCACAGACGCCCGCAACTCCAAAGGAGTCACGTGCGCGTTGTCGACCCTTTATGAGGATTAACTGTGTTGACAAAAGTTACCTGCGTTTTTTTAACGGGTCTAACGCGATATTTATGTATTTACCTTTTTACCGACGTTTCGACACGGGATGCACCGGCCGTGGTCGCGGATATATGCCCGGTGCAAACCGTGTCGAAACGTCGGTAAAAAAGGTAAATACACAAATATCGCGTTAGACCCGTTAAAACAAACCTTTTAAGTATGTTTACAAAGCACGAGAGTTTAAAGTGTTATTTGTTAGTTGTTTTTATGGAGACGTTGTTTATGGGCATTATGAGCAAACCAAAAATTTACTAATTATATTACGAGTAACACTACAACGGTGGAAAACTTGCATGAGGGCCTACATGATGGTAAGCACTAAGCAGATATGTAGCCTAAGGACGTTTGCGATAAAAGAAAAATCACGCTGCCGACCATTCTTTTGATTTGAAGATTCGTTGCATTGACATCAAACTTAAACTCAAACTCAAAATATTCTTTATTCAAATAGGCCTAGGAACAAGCACTTTTAAATCATCAGTTTTTATATTACATCGTTTATATTACTAGCCTTGTCACCGCCATTGACTTGATGTAAAGTCAGGACATTAGGTGCCCCACACGCCAATGACTTCAGTTCGAGTCGATCAAATCGGTGTAAATAAAAGGCTACGTGCTACCAAGTAAGGTTCATATTTAGTCTTTAGCTACGAAGACTTTGGCGTGTGAGGCACAACTAACAACAGAATATTACTGTGGCGGTGAATAGGCTAGAAATAAATACACCTCACTGTCACCTCGGGAACTAAACCTAAAAAAACATTAAAATAAAAAATGCGCTTCAATCCGCTGCTTCAGCCCCCTGTACCACAAAACTTTACAAGCCTACAATTCGACAAAATTGTACAATTTTCCATAGAAAAAGTTGACTAATTTGTCGAAATGTACGCTTGTAAAGTTTTGTGGTACAGTCCCCAGGTGTGCCCCGTGATTCCGCGGGGTCGTTACCCGCGATGACGAGATTTTTTCGTCATTATGATCGCGTGGCCAAGCGTCATTATTCATGGGAATTATGGGGTGGGTCATTCAAAAAGCTAAAGAGGGTTGTTGGTCACGCTCGTGAAATATGCAATTTATTACGTTTAAATTATCCAGTGGTAAGCTTTAGGCGATTTCCTGATTTGGCGGGGCGGGATCGATATGTGACATTTTCTTCTTTGACGTAAACTTACTGACGTCGCAAAGATTCTCACTTGAAATAATACTGTCAGTATTAAGTTTGCGCAGTAGTAATATCATGCGCAGAAGCGGAGCAGTGCCGCCTTCGCATCGTCCCGCTACCGCGCATCCCGCGCCAGTCAGGAAGCACTCATTTAAATGTAGGGGCGCAGTAAAAAATGGTACCGAGTCAACTGACAGCTGACACTGACATTTGACACTTTTCTCATATCGTACTGCCTCCGCACCGACAAATCAGGAAGTCGCCTTAGAATGTTCATCTAACCGTTCACCTCACCACTCACCCTTACATGCCTTACGTTTTAAATGATTGCATTGTGACACGTCAGATAAAGAGGAAGATTTATATCTGATTGCGAATCTTCCAGGAAACTGAAGGTTAGCCGTGTTTAACTCTATTTTAATATACTTACATTTTTAAATGTGTAAAAACGTGTAAATGGACGATGTTTGACCATAGAAAAGTCGTGACGTCACTGTTTTCATAAAAATTTGCTGGTTTCACTATTACGCTATTAGTTAATATCCCTATTCTGTTTTTATTTGCTTCTACTAGTTAAAACTAATGTATATAATTTCAAATCCGTTTATAATTTATATATTCAGATTATGAATTGGAAATATATCGAATTATTTATCAATGCTGCCAGCGTCTTTGGTACCATGCCACGGGGGCCCATTTTAGATATATTTTAATTAAATTAGTTTTAATTTTAGTTTATTTTTTGATACCTAACTTGTATTTGCAGTTAGCTTTAATATTATTTTAGTTATTGTTGTATTCGTGTATATATTTTCTTATTAATAATACATGTTTATCAAATGTTTCCTTCGGACTTTATCACCTTTTTTAATATTTGTTTTTCAAACGTAGGAACACAAACAAATTTCAAAAAACATAGTTTTGTGGGGTACTGGTAAACACAGTGATATTTTGACTTTGATTTAGCTCACTTTATCGTAAACGCTCAAACTCCGATCTTCAACTAATTCAACACTAGAACAATGCTTAAGCGTCAAACGAGCGCGATATTAATACCAACTGATGCAAGAATTCCTCTATATCTTCATTAAACAGACTAAAATCGTCTCTAACTACATGAGAATAAGGGCCACGACAGATCCCTGTAAAGTTTGTAGTGCAGGAATTACCCAAAGGGTCACCGGTAGGCTCCAATTTACATAATTTCACAACTGTAATCCTTATGATTACAAGTTTGCATTGACGGCGGTAGGTAATCAATAGTAACTTGGTCTCTTACCGCACCATTTATCAATGTCACATTAGAAAAGCTTTTTAAGTTGAACTTAATCCTTCTTCATTGTTTGCTTGTGCTCTTATACCTATTTCGTTTTTAAACCAGCCCGGTGGTAATTAAGCGTTCATTCAGTGTGGTCAGCAGCTCCATGGGCTCATACCGCCTTCCCCTTTCTTTCATCAGACATCCAGACGTATGGCTGGTTCCCATCCTCCTTCTTCTTTATCCTGTTACCCTCTGCTGGGGTGTAGGCACAGAATAAGTAATAGTACTACGTACAGAAGTTGCACTGTTAACAAATCGCCAACTTACAAACCCAAATTATAATAGGTAAATAACAAATATTGACCACACCAAGGGAATGACGAGACGACGCGACCGTCGGTACCAATTCGCCACTGAATGCACTTGCAGCGGCGCGGCGAACTGACGGAGTGAAAGCCCTCTGGTGTAGGGCTCGAATCAACTCTCTCCATTTGCTTCGGTCTTGGGAAATTTGGGTGACTTCTTTCCAGTTCATCCCCTGAGACCCCAACTCTTGATCCACGGAACGCGGCCAAGTTGTTCAGGGGCGACCTTTACCATCCTTACCTGGTTAAAATTCCTCTTACTCGAACCAAGCGCTTTTCAACATCTTTTATAATTCGCACTGCTAAGTTTGCTTCCTGCCTGCATCTGTATTTCCGAGTTCATATAACCTGGACCTCTTTAAGTCACAAGTGAATTGGAATCTACTGGGTGAGCTCACTTCACCATTTAGTTGCAATACAATTTATTCTTTATTTTTACAAAAGCATTATATTGATACCTTTTATTTGACTTCTGGACGATAACGAATATTAGATATAATTATACATAAATCTTTTGTGATTGTGGTAAGATTTTATAATTTACTATTTATTGTGATATTTACTATCCAAAAAGTAACCCCATAATATTATAAATTTTAATATGTGTCTAATACCCGCCTAATGGTAGGAGGTATCAGGTGTGTTCCTTGCCGACCTTTTAAAATTGCATTCATTCCTTTCTTAGACCGTATACTGTATTCCTTCGGGAAAACCTCGGGAGCTCATTCCGGAACCGGAGCCTTTGAGAAGGATTCCGTCAAGCATTATTATGCATTTATGGAAATATTTCTTTACCGTGTCGCGATTTATTAGCTGTTGGTCCAATACACAGTTCGTCCAAATAGCATTCTGCCAATCCGCCATTCGTCTACTACGCAGATTGTCATTACGCAGTTCGTCCATTTTGAAATTCGTCATTACGCAGTTCGTCCATTTCGAAATTCGTCATTACGCAGTTCGTCCATTTCGTAATTTGTCATTACGCATTTCGCCCATTTCGAAATTCGTCATTACGCATTTCAGACGAAATGCGTGCGTGTTCCAAATTCAATAACTATTGGGGGTGAATTTGGAAACCAAGATCTGAATACTCTTCTACGCCAACGACGGATATATCCGTCTAATATACGGTACAATAGCAACCGACGTGCATTACCATAAGGTTTAATTCCATAATTAACGTCATGAAGGTGTGGCATTTCAATCATAGCTTGTCATTTTAGGCACAGAATAAGTAATAGTACAAGTACAGAAGCTTCACTTTCTGACCAAAACGGCGTTTTGGCATAAAAAACATGCCTACTCTGTGCATATTTGTCTTTCGTATAACTTGTATTCTTTCACACACGCTAGGGCTTCCAAACAAATAAACATAAAAACAGACAAAAATTGTCATTAGACATGAAAATATAATGTTTCAAAACTTGTAAAACACCAGTCAACACCTTTTGCTACAAAAAATTTTATTTTGAATTTTCGAACTAGGGGGACAATCATGTGACAGAGTGGTCAATATATAGTTATGGATGGACCGAGTTTTTTAACGTACGAGTAACATGACGATGACGTCTATCAGTTAGCCGAATTAAGAGTTATACGAAACGCGTGTTGGACTTAATAAGTTTTGACGTAATACATGTTGGACGAAATGTCTAGTGGACGAAATGAGTGTTGGACCAAATACGTGTTGACATAATACGAGTTCGCCAAAATACTGTTGGACTAAATGCACGTTGGACCAAATGCGTGTTGGACGAAATGCGTAAGTGAATATCAACTGGACGAACTGCGTATTGGACCAACAGCTAATAAATCCGTGTCGCATTGCTTAGTCGCGATTTAGGTGGATTAGAATCAGAAACACTGTTCCTGACCTACATAACATAAGGAACTGGACTCCTTCGCGATACGCGCTCCTTTAAAACTAAAATTACAACTTAAACCCACCTAACACTTAGAGTCTAGGCTTTCTTATTTCTTCGAACGGCGGCAGGGTCGGCTGTTGAGTCCAACCTTCGTGACCCTGTAGAAAAAAGATATATGAAGACACTCCGGCAGAGCCGCATTAACCAAGTATTTGGCAGTCAGAAACATATGACATCAGAGATATTCGAATCGGTTTTAAAAATACAGCACGGAAATCAGTTCAACGATTGGTCGATTACTACTGCAAAACCAAATTCATGGTATAAGTACCTCGAGGCAACCAAAATTAGAAATCGTTTATGGCACACCTGGCCATAAAGTGGCAATCACCGTACGCTACACATGCGAAAAATTCCACTTTCCGGCCAGATATACAATTTTGCACTAACAACGGGCGGTAACAAAGCCTCAGATTGCATTTTTATCGTCCTTGCCTCAGGCGAGGGCCTCAAATAACTGCGATCTGAGGCATTCTTTGTTTTACCTCCCAAAGTAAGTACCTAATGTACAATTTTACAAATGCCTGCTCGTCACGAAGTTTCTAGGCGGTCAACTCTTTATAGGTACAAAAAATTATTCGAGGAAACCGAGAACTTTCTTTTTTTAACCTGTTAGTGGAGATGCGGGGTTGGCACCATCTCAGTAAGCTCTCGGTGTCAATTATTAGCAGATTCAGTTTAGATTATTTTCTGTGCATCTACAATTAAACGAGGGCTTCCTGACTGGCGCGGGATGATACCTGAGATGAATTTATTTATAATGTGATTATTTATAGATTAATATGGACTATAATTCAATTCAATTCAAATAATTTATTTCAGGCTTGCACCCATAATTACTAACTATTTTTTTTATTAATTTATTGTAGACAATTTTTACAATTTATTTTTTATTTTTTTGTAATACATTAATGTATTTATAAAATTTTTGACATGTAATATTGACAATTATGAATAAATAAATAGGTATGAAATTCATACCAATGCATTACTTCATCGGTACCGCGGCGGCACCGATGAAGTAATGCATTGGTAGGTATTACCGCCCCGATTCCGCGCAATGAGATTATGGTCCTACTACCTACCTCATACACTAAATGATTTCCCAATACATTTCATCATTAAATAGGAACTAATCCAAAGTAAACTAAAAATGTTATAAAAAGAATGTATAACAATTTATTTAACTAAAGAAGACTAAAAATAAAATATTAGCTTAGTATTACAATCTTAAAATATAAAGATTTAGCTACTAATACTGACAGTAGGTATACGGATAAATGAGGAAATCTCAGTGACATCAGTATGTATGTATGACAATTATTGCACTTAAAAAACATTTACAACAAAAAAAATGGTGTCGGGGAATTAGAAAATAGCCGTACCGTATACTGTATACGCATACAGGTTCCGCATCGCCATGTTAGATAGTAAATATCCTTATATTATCCGCATTTTTTACCTCGAATCAGTAGGAATACGAAAATCGAACAAAAATAAAGATAGCCATCAATAACTTTAACAGAGCATTCTAACCTAGTCCATTAGGCCGTTCTACATGCTTTGGAGATCATAATTTATTGTTATAGTCTCCATTTGGGCGTCCTTCGTCCTTAGTGATATTGCTCTATCTCGTATAAAAGATTACGAACTGATATTATGAAAAACAGGAAACATAGTGCGTAACAACGTTCTGATAGTTCAGCGTTCTTTTTTTGTCAAGCTGGCATATTGACTTTTTACTCAGTATTTGTGTTTAAGAACCTATTATAATATGCCCGCAAACAACTGACAGGCAACAAAAAATATCTGACATTCATCAGTATCCCACTCGAAATAGGCATAAGCTTTGCGTTCTAAAATTAGGTTTAGCAAACCAAAGAAAAGATTTATTTACCAGAGCATTAAAGTTTATATAACCTGATTCCCTTCCTTTCTTCTGGTTTCCTTTACCTGATTTTGTAACCACATTAAATGACCTCAAATACAATTTATACCTCCTTTCGTTGTATAAAAACATCCTATTTTCAAGGGCTATAATATGTATATAAGGTTTTATAATAGACCTATCCTAACTTGCATAGCCAACGGCGGGAGACCACTTCAACCACCGACCCTTACACCTAAATAACGACATACTTACACAACGAGAAGTGAAAAACTAAGGCGACTGCCTGATTTGTCGGTGCGGAGGCGGTACGATATGAGACAACTGTCAAATGTCAGTGTCAACTGTCAGTCAACTCAGTACTACTTTTTACTTCGCCCCTACGTTTAAATGAGTGCAGCTTTCTGACTGGCGCGGGATGCGCGGTAGCGGGACGATGCGAAGGCGGTACTGCTCCGCTTCTACGCATGATATTACTACTGCGCAAAAGTAATACTGACAGTGTTCCGTCAAGTGGGAATCATTGCGACTTCAGTAAGTTTACGTCAAAGAAGAAAATGTCACATATCGATCCCGCCCCGCCAAGTCAGGAAGTCGCCTAACACGTAACGTAACCCCACTAATCGAACTAAAGTTATTACACGTACTTAGTAACGAATATCACCACATTATGATTCGCTTCACGTTTCAGTCCAAGTCATAAGCCTCGTCGCCAAGTTCCCAACAACTACGTGGCAACTTTCATAAAAACGAAAGAAAAGATAACTCAGACTTGTTCAAGTTGACCGCTACACGTCCCATTTGAAAAAGAGCGTATGTTTAACAACTTGTCTATTAAGAAATGACTTTTGAAGCGGAGATTATTATAACGAAGCGCAGACGGCTGGATCCAAGGAATAAGTTTATACGATAATTTTTACACCTTTTCTGTTAATGCTACATTGTTTTATGAGAGTGCCCAGCTACCTATAGCCGAACGATAAGAGACGCGACTGACAATCTCCAGGCCGCGTTATTTGAACGCCAGCTCGTACCATCATTGTATTTAAATAGTTACTATTTATACCCAATGCATTTTGGTGAAGGAAAACATCGTGGGGAAACCGGACTGTACCCAACAAGATCTTCTTTTTCCGCTGTGTTGTCAGGTCAGACAAGGTCAGAACGCAGTCGCTTTCTAACAAGTGCCTATGTCAAATTTTGGGATCTGATGATATCAAAGTGGACCGTGAGTCGTCTCGCGGTACATGCTAAAATTTATTAAGTGAATGGCAGTAAAGCCCGAAGACGGTCAATGATTGCAAAACATTTCCGACTTTTAAACCCATATAAGTAAACCTTTAATATACCGATAAATCCTAAGATATAAGGATGATTCACAGTAGACCGTTCCGTGTCCGGACCGGCCGGTTTCTAATACAGGACGCACAACGGCCGTCGATTTCTTGTACTAGAAAACGGGCCGGCCCGGACACGGAACGGTCTAGCGTGAATCATCCTTTACCGTAGTTTGTAGTACGTACGACAAGACAAGATTTACCGTAGTTTATACCTCTAGTTTGTAGCCCATTGTAGGACGTTATTGCTCAGATATACCTAAGTTTGAAAAGTGTAAAGTCAAAGTCAAAATATTATTTGTTCAAATAGGAATCGTCCGTAATATGTTACATAATTTGAATCTAATTATTCAGAGCAATTTAATGATACAATTGAAATTAAAAAAAAGTTGAATTGCTGTAGTGTATGTCAAAGATGAGCTGCCATGTTTATACCTACCTACTGTGGACTGTATTCAAACTTATTCGATAGCAGACTTTGATAAAAGTGTTAAATAAAATTAGAGATGCTTGGTGCACTACAAAAGCGTTGAGACTACATAATACAGCTATTTATAAACATAAGATCATTTCGTGATCTGGAGACAAAAGCGACATAATTACAATAAGTTAATCAAAAGCCTTGCGGTCGTACAAAGAATATTAGTAATAGGTTTCATTACGACTTACATAATACAATGCCGTTTTCATTCAAATATGTTTTTCAAGTAAAAAAATATTATTCTTGGTAAAATTTAAGCAAGACTAGGTTCCATTTTAGCATAATGTATACAGGGATCCAATATTGAAACAAAATGTTCGGTCCGAAGTGAAAGTTGCCTTGGGCTGGTTGGAATGACAGCTGTATTGATATGGGTCTATTCAAATTAACGTATTGCATTTAAATCAAATTCACGTCTGTCGAGATCTCGCTTTCAAGTGCGTGAAACCTAAAGTGCCAGAAAGTGTGGGCAACAAATATAAATGTAATTTAAATTTCATACAGCCAGCTTTATAGATTTTAGGATTGTATCGGATTGACGACCTTTCTGATACAAATTCAATCCTGCCTCTCAAATTTATTCAAATAATGTTTTGTTGGTGAAATGTCTGTTTATTGAAGCACACCTTAAATACTTGTGACTGGCAGTTGGTTATATCGACAGGTTACGGTACATTGATTTTAAGTTACACGATTTTCACACATTATTATTGGGAAACGGGACTATCGTATACATACAGTGTGAAATTTTATTGATCGTTCATATTTTTCCTAGGCATTAGGTATCAATAAAATATGCAATTTCTGTTCAATCCTAGTATAAAAGTGGTTATTTAACCTTTTGTTTAACCCTAAAGTTCTGTATTGTGTTTTTTCTGAGGTGTGCAATAATTTTTTAACTTTTTTAATTTTTTAAATAATAATAGGCGACGCAGACGGGGCCTGCCTAAACGCGGAGATGGCGGGACGACTTCCAGGCTTCCTCATCAACTGGCAGGAGGAGGCACTGATGCGGGAGTCGTGGCATGCATGGGGAGAGGCCTTTGCCCAGCAGTGGGACACCCAAATAGGCTAAGAAAAAAAATATAGTGCATTACTTACCAAGGGCGGTAAAACAAGGAATGTCTCAGATCGAAGGTTTTTGAATTTCTTTTATTACCTCCCGTGGTAAGTAGGTACAACATTTTATGCCATTTTTGCTTCCTTATGGCCAGGTGTGACATAGGTACCGTGTATTTGTATTCTGACTACTTAATCGGCTACAGATTTAATTTTCGACTTAAGGCGCAGGGTAGGGCAAGGCCTTCCCCACACACACTTTGTGCACGTTTTATTCGTCGGTTTTGGCACTAACAAATATAATTTTTTTTTGGTTGTAAATATTAGACATGCGAAGATCGCGCTGTGAAAATTTTCAAATATTTCAAAAATATTCAAAATAAAAAAATAAAATAATAAAAAAAAATACATCACGAAATAGCTATCAGAAAAATAAGCATACTGACCAAAAATCATAACTTTAATGCAAACACAAACGAAGTAAATCCTGCACAAAGTTTGTATGGAGAGAGCTTGCCCTACCCCTCCTCTTAAGTAAATATCTGATGTGCAAAAATCATTAGTATAGCCCATAGCATCCCACACTGATCACCGATTATGAACGTAGACACTTGCAAGCCACTATCAACCTTGTTTGGCACGAAATTATGTTCAATTTTCTCACCATATATTAATAAAGGTTCCTATTTTCCGCGTGAATATTGAATTCACTAATTTCCTATCGACGTCCGTAACGCTCAATTTAATGCCTTTAAATACAGTCCAAAACATACGTGAATTACGTTACTAATTAGTTACAGGGGAATTTGTACCTATTTACATAACATCTGGGTTATAGCAAGATTCGTTAGAACTTGTATGTAATATCAAAAAAGCAATTAGCTACCAACATTTATTTTTACAAACATGTGAAAAATAAAAGAAATTAAATCGAATTCTAATGAATATAGGTTTGATTGACTTTTATGAATCTGATTACGTAGGCATCCTACTAATATTAAAATTATAAATGTGAAGATTTAGATGTTTGGGTGTTTAGATGTATGTTATTCAAATCACACAAAAATTACTGAACGGATTATGATGAAACTGGGTATACAACGCGTATTTAGCATGAATTAACCCGAAAATTATCGCTTGAAGGGAATTTCGGAGTGAATAACTATGTTAGGTACATCTTTTCGGGAGTCTTAAATTAACTAACTAGGTATTTTCATGTCCATCAAAACCGTTTCAGGGGTTTAAATGTGAAAAGGTAACAACCAAATAGATAAACAGGTAGACAATTATCTGCCTAAGTAGATTGTTCTAAATTGAAACATAAATATATTTAATGTCACGCCTGGCCACGAAGTGGCAATTACCGCACGCTACGAACGAGTAATATCCCACATACAAGGGGCGGTAATAAATAAAGCCCCACATCGCATATTTTAAGTCAAAGTTGACCATCTACAACACCATCATCAGGCCCGTAGTCACATATGCCTGCGAAACGTGGACGCTACTCAGAGGGGTGAGCAGAGGCTGGCTATATTCGAAAGAAAGGTGCTAAGAAGGATATTCGGACCCGTCAAAGAAGACGATGGAACATATAGGCATCTCATGAACCATGAGATAGATGCACGTATATACCACGAAACGGTAGTCAGATTCTGCAAATCCCAAAGGCTGAGGTGGGCAGGCCACTTGGAAAGAATGCCGGACAGCAGGGCACCAAAAATCATGACCGAGTGGATACCACAGCAGAAGAGACCCAGAGGCAGGCCGAAATGATGGAGGGACTGCGTAGAGGAGGACCTAAGAGCGATGGGCAAGCTCACGAACTGGAAGAGGGTCGCCAAGGATCGTGACAAATGGAGAAACATTGTGGAGAAACCCAGGACCCACAAAGAGTTGTAGCGCCACTGGAAGTGAGTAAGTAAGTATATAAGTAATGTATGTATATATGTAATGTATGTATGTGACTTTATTGTACACAAAACAGGTTAAAACAATATACATGTCACATAAGATTAAATTACAAAGGCGAACTTATCCATATGAGGGATCTCTTCCAGCTAACCTAATAAGTAATGTACTATTACGGATTGAGCTAAAACTTACTAATACAGTATTTAAAAATTAGACGAGTTTTCATTTACAGAAATCAAGTTTATAAATTCTTAAACATTGTACCTAATAAACGTAACAAGCAGGTGCGACCTATTTGAAGGTGACAAAGTAAATAAAATATAATTAAAGATCAAATGAAACTAAAAAGAATAATTAAACATTAACATTCTAAACAGAAATTTCAATTATTAAAACAGAAAACAGACTGAAACACCAGACGCTATTCGAGACACGAGTTAGAATTTAGTTTTCACGTAGAAAATATCACTTTAGTTTTAAGTCAATTCTACTGGAGAAAAAACCTCCCTAATGGCTCTTTCGTGCTTGGAATCTGCCCCTCCGTCATCCATTTAAGGGACAAAGTATTTTGTTGTGTACATAAGACAAATGGGCTGTTTTAAAATACGATAAATAACTAAGAAGAAATGTTGCTTGCACATGCAATGTTACTCAAGTTCTTTCTGTTAACGTTATAGCTGGGCATTTTCACTTTAAAGTACACCCCCTACTTTTTTTTTCGGATCTCGGTGATTTTGGGTATTCTGACTCAGAATCACGAGTACTATCCATTTCCGCGAAGAAAAAAAGTGTCCCGCCAAAAAAGTCAGTTTTGTGACGCTTTTTTCATACAGTTTATATGGCTCGTCACAAAACTGACACAGAAAATTTGTATGGAAAATCAAGGACATTTTTTTTCTTCATCCGAATCAATAGTACTCGTGATTCTGAGTCAGAACACCCAAAATCACCGAGATCCGAAAAAAAAGTAGGGGGTGTACTTTAAAGTGAAAATGCCCAGCTACATAATGTTAAGCCGCGAGGACGCGCATTCACTCCTTTGTTTTGTGAACCAATCATTTAATATCATTGATCTTCCCATAGGAGTATATCAGTTTTTCTTTTCACGGTTTAATACACACTTAAAAAAACAACATATATAAGTGTAATAAGAAATAATTAACATAAATAGAATACAATTGCTACTTGCCAAATTTTGTGATTCTAAGTCAACAGAATTTTGGTTTGATATTCATGAATGTTTTTTTATGTGCAATAATTAAAATGTACAAATTAATTTGTAACTTCTTCGTTAACGATATCAAAAGAAACAGTCTTTTGTACCGCATATTTGACACTTTGTGAGAGGTATGTATGCCAGTCATACACACTCTTATCTATATAGGGAGGTATGGGAGGAAAGTACTCTTTATGCTGCGCCGACCCCGTAAATGACAAAAGTGTAAGCGAATGATAATTTGACAACATTTCATATTTTTAACTACTTTATTTTATGAACTAGTTAGAAAATAGTTAAAAATTTAAGCCACCCGTATTTTTTCTTTTTCAATTTAAGTCATTATTTCATACAATAAAAACACGTTTTAAAGTAGATCATTCCAAAAGGGCGTAAGTAAAATATGACGTCATCTTCCCAACAAGAATCCAGAGCCACTCCAGAGCAGCGATTGTCTGTACTCTGTACTAAGGTCTCCCTGAATACAGCGAGGAAGATGACGTCAACTTTCGGTTTACAGTAATTTGCGATTTTTTCCAAAATTAACGGGGAAAAAATCTAAAAAAATGTTTTTTGTGTACTTCACACGTTTTTACCGAAATGGTTTTCGAATTAAGACTTTTGGAAATTATGAAATATTGTCAATTATGACACTCGCAAGGGACTCATGTATGTATGATACTTTGTGTAGTTAGCATAAATATTTGTTTGGTATACATAAGTTTTGGATGTTTTCGTGTCGTATCCAGAAGTCAAAGGGGTGGCGTGCGAGAGGGAAAAATGGAAAATACTCCACCGACAAGAGGATAACTCTTAAATTTGATGATAAGATAGAAATACATAAATGTTTTATATAATATAATATAATCGTCATCTAGAACCCGTCATGGTTACAAGCGTTATGACACAATATCCATAAAAATATTACTATTACTTAAAGTACGCCTACATGTTCTTTAATACCAGTATGTTTTTACGGTGCCATTATTTGGTGCTCGACGAAGTCACTAACTAACTTTGACCACGACAGACTAATACAATAAACTATGTGGATCAACTAAAGTACGTAAATTTAGCGTCCGGAATGAAAATTCCATACAGGCCGCCCATTTAAAAAGTTGTAATTGAAACTTAACCAAAATTACGTAGACGTTCGCGTGTTAAGCTGAGTTTACACCTAAGGCTTTAATTTTATTTTTTATTGATTTAGGAGAAACAAACAGATTTAAATGTTCAAGTAGAAATCATAACAGTGCCAATCTAGTTGCTAAACATGCATTTACACCCGACAGTTCCCACTGAGACATACATATTAAGTAGATATAGGTAAACTACGTTATATTTAATCTAGCTCCACATATTATTACATGTTTAGGTTTGGCCACTACAGTTACAGACACCCAAAAACACAGTTTACATAGCTATACATTAAAATTATTATTGAATTGTTTTCTATCTAAAATTGTGTTTTCAGGACATTGAAAATGCCTAAAATGTGGTCCAAGCTTAACATCCACAGTAATCAGAATTGGCGATCGAACAAAAGCAATTTAACTTTCCGTTTTGAGTAGGCACATTAGGACAAGTCGAAATCGGTCACACGTATAATTAGGGGACGTACAGTGAGTCAAGAATGGTTTATCTTCTGAATCTTATGATGCAAATAATAAAGTTGAGAATTCGTTACTTATTGGTCTGACTGTACAGTTGAAGGGATATTCCGAGATTTTGCTTTATCAATGATAATTAGGCAACGTGGGGTCTTTCTTAATCATTAAAATTGTGCGTTATAATTGGTTTTATGGAGATTGGGCGGTGGGGTCCGTTGGTCACTGGAAACAATGAAATATTTTGATTGTTATGTATTACTTGCCGATCCCAAATTGTTTAAGTCACGAGAGGAGTTGTGTGTACAGACGCTGTTTAAATCGCACCTTTGTATTGGAACCACACACGTTTCCGATATAAAAGGTCTTGACAGACAGACGGTCAACAAAGAGATCCTATAAGGGTTCCGTTTTTTCCAATTGAGATACGGAATCCTAAAAAGCAACGGAAAGAGTGTTATTCCACAATTTTCAAAAGACGTTGAACTTTAACATGAAGTCAAAGCAGTTGGCCGCGACACAAAAATGTAATTTGGGCACTTAAAATTGTTTGGAATCCTGCCAACCAAACAACACAGCCAACCTTGGCATTCAAGATCACAACACTTGTTTTTCCTGTTTCAGTAAAGTTGTTGCAAAGCAGGAAAATGAGGCGTTTCAGATAACGACGTTTAACATTAATAATCCAAAATTTGTATTTCTATGGTTTTGGCAGGAATGGGGGGTTAATTTTTTAATTAAGCAGTAACGCTGCTAACGTTCGAGTACTTTTATCTACCGAGCGCGGGTGAGACATGTTTGTGTTTTGAGCTATAGATGCACATTGTATATGTGTACGTAAGCGTAGGAGCTATGTCACAACTACAACAATGGCAAACCCGCGCTCGTGACATAAAATTACTATTGGTTGCGTATACCAGAATTACACAGTTCGAATTAAATAATAAATAAATATTTGTGGACAATCTTACACAAATGAACCTAGTCCCAAACTAAGCAAAGCTTGTGCGTGATTGAGTCACAAACATACTAACTTTCGCATTTATAATATTAGTAGGATTACTTTAATCAACTACGCTAATTTATTAAAATATTTCAGGTAAATCTTACACGTCAACTTTTTATAACCCATTTGATTCAACATAGGCAAGCTCTTAAGAAATTATACCATGTTAAAGGTAAAGCACATTTTACGGGTTCCTAAGCATCTTTTACGACCCGTTAATGGGCGAAACCCCTTCGGTTATGTCGCCATAAAGTCAGGTGTGACATGAAGAGTACAGTTTTATGGTCATGCTTTACCCCCTCGTTTAGAGTTAAGACGTTACACGCAGCGCCATTTGTCAGTTTAACCCTGAGTTACGGTAAAGATTAAGTAAAATTTAGATAAGGCACTGGATTTAGGTCCGAGGTTTGCTAGACATAAGTCGCTGTAATTGGACGATTTAGACGGACATCATTATTATTGTTTGAGTTCTGTTTTGTGCAACTGAAATAAGTTTTTATTTTTAATTAATCGTCTTTACTTCTTTCTGTAATTCTGTGTTTTTAGTACCTAGTGGGTACAATATTAGTATATAAAGGAGTTAAAACCATTCAACAAAACGCCTCATCAATATTTCCGCTTACAACAGACGTAACCATATATTTATCTATTTATTTAAACTTTTTTCACAAAAACACAAAATTGTACAACAAACATGTGTGTTTTGTTTGTTTTATATGTTACCTATTTATAGGTAATGCACACAAACTCACACATTGAAAACATGATAGTCCCTATTCGTCCCGGTACCGCCGCGTACAGGGTAGATTCAGTCCGATCCAGGTCGGGACTAGCTGTGTTTCTTGTTGGACCCTTCTCAGTTAGGCTAGGTTTAGTGAACCAGCGATAAAACTCCCAGTCGCTCGATTCCACTGACACCGCTGATTCTGTTGAAGCCGCTCAACAAATCTCACTGGGGCGCAAACTCTTAGACTATTCCAGAGCTTAAATCATGATCGCGTCGGAGGTTTCTCCTGGATTTTTCCCAGACCACTCACCAATTGCGCACTCCTATCGCTATACTGGGCCCGGCCAATAAAGCCAAAGTCATGTTCAAAAAACCGGCCAAGTGCGTGTCGGGCCACGCGCAAGGTAGGGTTCCGTAGTCGTCCACTCGTTACATTATGTGGACTAAAAAGTTCGCAAACTTATATTTACTATGTTTTTGACAGAATTAACAACATTATCTAAGGTATCAATGGAAATTGTACGAAAATTTGCTTTTGCAAAGTACATTTCTGAAGTTCGACTATTACTCGTTAACTAGTAATGTCTACTTAGCTGTGATATTTTTCTTTTAAATTCATCGTATATACTACTACCATGATTTTTTCACATGCCTAGTAGCCACCGTATAACTGGCAGGGGAGGTGGGGGACACTTGACCATAACAAAAATTATCACTTCAAAGCTTAATATCACGCTAACCAATACTATAATCAAAAAATGCTTTTAGAAACCTTATAATATTTTTAAAAAAGCTATTCAACGATACCCCACACGATGGGGTTTGGCGGAAAAAAAATTGCACCACCACTTTACATCTAGGGGAAGTACCCAAAAAAAATTTTTTTTAAAGATTTTTTTCTACCGTTTTGTCGGTGTCATTGATATGTATGCTCATGCCAAATTACAGCTTTCTTGTACTAACGGTTACTGAGAAAAACGGGGGTCGGACGGACGGACGGATATGGCGAAACTATAAGGGTTCCTTGTTGACTACGGAATTCTAAAAAGAAATAGTTGAAAACATCTAGGGGTCCAGCGTTCACTGGTGTTATTTTATGACGGCTTAGGTAGGTACTAGGGTATCCCTTATTTAACGATTTTCAGAAATTCATATCGCACAGCCCCTAAAAATAATGATACTACCCCAAAACACTCGAAAAAATTTTTTTAGGACAATTCTGTAATGGGAACCCGTGCCGACTTGCAACTGAAATTCCCATACAAATTACTATGGAGAAATTTGGTCAGACAGTAATTTGATAATTTTTCAGTGGTTTTCTGTATGCGTCGAGATTTTTTTGTTAAATAATGTTGATATAAAAAAAAAAAAATTTGGTCATTTTCATACATTGTATGGGGGAATCGCATGAGTGTCGGCACGGGTTACAGTTACAGGAATGACCTGATATTTATTTTCAGCTTGTTTTGGGATAAAAGAAGCCGATTTAAGGGGTATGCAACATTAATTTCTGAAAATCGTAAAATAAGGGACACCCTAGTAGGTACATTTTGTTGGAAGGCACAATAAATTATAAGGCAGTGGATTTTCTCGGGTGGTATGTATCTTCTACTGTCTATCATTTGTCAAAATTGCGCACCATTTTTTAACTGTATTGTATTGTTATCATATATATATGGACTTGGTCTGAAATAAAGAATTATGTCATGTTTTTGTTATTACAAGTACCTGTTCCCGCCATTATGTTATGTACTCGTATCGGTATCGTGAGTATTAGACGTGAAAATCAGACATACATACATGTAGTAAGTATAGTTTTTGCTTAGTTTAGCTTATAAAACTGAGGCCTCTCTGAGTGTCTAAATTACTTAGTAGGGTTTGACTTGTAAAAGTGCCATTGCGGCCTACTTACAGAATAAAGTTCATTTATTCATTTATTCATTTACTTATTGGTCACTAGTAACGAGTCTATCCTTAAAATATATTCTAAGACCCTTGAATTATGAGTTATCAAGTTCTTAGCTGCAGTTTGCGAGATTCATGTCTAATCTTCCTCAACTATCGTGACTCATTCCGCCTTTTACATTTGTTCACGTCGAAAGTATATACACACTGCGGGCCTTATCTAAAAGGAATAAGGCTCATAATAGTGCACATATTTTTAGCGCCAAGCGTACAATGGTCTTGTCTTCTTGTTGATATAAGTCCTTTTGTTGGACGTCTTAACTTTACGTCTTCTTAAGCTTTACTAGAGCACTTACTAGATTAGACAGTGTACGGAGTTAGTTAATTAGTGGAGTAAATAGCATTATTTGGTTAGTAAGAATAAAATAGTTAAGCGCTCATTGCTGCTTACAATACAAACATTTCATTGCAAACTTCCCACAGAATACAATACAGAACTTATAGCAGCATAATATAGCAGAGCTTATAGAGAGACAAACAATACCCGGCCTTATCGCTTAGAGAGCAGTCTTCCAGACAACAATGCAAAGTATTTATCGATTTCTTTGGTTACTATTTGTTTTAAGTAAGGAAACGTTTAATTTTATTGAATTATCATAAATAAATTCTTACCTATTTAAGGATGATTAACCCTAGACCGTTCCGTTTCCGGGCCGGCCCGTTTTGTAGTACAAGAAATCGACGAACGCGCGATGGCCGTATTAATTGATACTGACATTGTCTACTCAGAACGTGGGCAGTACTACAAAATATTCTATTGGCCCTTAAGGAAATTTGCGTTGTATGATCGTTAAACATTTTTTTTGTACTTCATCATCATCATCTTATCATCCAAAAGACGTTAGTTGCTGGACATAGGCCTCCCTCAAAAAGTGCCACGATGTCAGCGGACTTTCGTGACCTTCAGTTTCCCACCAGTCTACAGTCACCAGTTACCATCAGTTTACCTTCGAAGACTTGTGTATACCTAAAAGTATTTGTCATAATTGAATTATTTATATCATCATCATTAACAAAGACCCATTTTTACACTACTACAGCCATAATAATTACTGTGAGAAAAAAATCCACACAAACAAAAACAACAACAACAAATACTCTTTATTGCACACCTCATATAAACACACATACAAAAGAAAAACAAAGAAACAGGGATACAGAGGTAGAACAAAAGGAGGTCTTATCGCTAAAGAGCGATCTCTTCCAGACAACCTTTGGGTAGTGGAGTAAAGATACTCGAACCACAAACGCTCGAAAACCTTCCCTCGACATGGTACTACAATATTCACTTCTACTAGGAACCCATCGAGGCGACTTCCTGATTTCCTGAAGAAACAGGGATACAGAGGTAGAACAAAAGGCGGTCTTATCGCTAAAGAGCGATCTCTTCCAGACAACCTTTGGGTAGTGGAGTAAAGATACTCGAACCACAAACGCTCGAAAACCTTCCCTCGACATGGTACTACAATATTCACTTCTACTAGGAACCCATCGAGGCGACTTCCTGATTTGTCGGTGCGGAGGCGGTACGATATGAGAAAACTGTCAAATGTCAGTGTCAACTGTCAGTCAACGCAGTACTACTTTTTACTGCGCCCCTACATTTAAATGAGTGCTTCCTGACTGGCGCGGGATGCGCGGAAGCGGGACGATGCGAAGGCGGTACTGCTCCGCTTCTGCCCATGATATTACTACTGCGTTAATGTAATACTGACAGTTTTCCGTCAAGCGGGAAGTTTTGCGAAGTCAGTAAGTTTACGTCAAAGAAGAGAATGTCACATATCGATCCCGCCCCGCCAAGCCAGGAAGTCGCCTTACAAAGTAGGTAGGATACTTATGAAAACTACGGGATAGTGCACTGGTTTCGAGTTCAAAGTTCGGTCTCTCAACAACTTCTCGTTCACTATTCCCAGCGGTGACGTCCAATGTGTCTACGATTCTAAATCATGACGGGAAAAGGTCGTTGCTATTGTGAGAGGTACAGTCAACAACGAAGATGTCTATGACATAATTCTAATGAGATAATATAATCTGCTGCTCTCTCCCTAAATTAAGAGCGTGCGAGACGTATGGATGATTATGTATAATACCAATCTCACTGAAGCGCAAACTTTTATGGCGCTACAACGAGAAATTTAGAGACTTTGAAACGCTGTCATGCCTAGACTAGCAGACAGTAGGGGCTGATTTTCAGATATATGATTCTTGACTATATGATTGTGGTATTGACAATAGCCGAAACATGATTGCTTAAAATTTTCTCAATAGAAAAGAAATCCAAAGTTGAGTCTATATTTTCCTTTTTTTACTCAGCCTAATACTAAAACAACGCATTATTAAAAATGATGATGTTTTACCTCATCTAGGTACTGACAAGAGAAAATTTAATACACCTGCACACAGCCAGATATGAGATTTGTCTAAAAAAGCCATTCTCGGAGAGGGTTGCATCCCGTTTAGTCGTGAGCGAAAAACAAAGGGTGTCTTTTTCAATCGATATATCGCCTTAATTAGAGTATTCGAAAAACTAGATTTTTCCTCGCTCACTAGCAGTCGATCCTAACAAAAAAAACACCAATGTTGGAAAAACGAGACGCACATAAAACAACTGTTTTTCAATAACAATTTCATTATAACATGTTTTCCTCGCTCATGATAACGGCTACCTAGTTAAATAATAGTTATTTACGATACAAGGGTTGTAAAACAAAGAAAGGCCGATATCGCAGATGTTTGGGGCCCGAGCCGCAGGCGAGGGTCTCAAATACGCGAGAGAGGGCTTTCTGTTTTACGACCCGTGTTTTGTACACAATTTTACGTCACCACTTGGCCAAAAAGTGGGTTTTTCTGATCGCGCAGCGTGCAGAAAAACGCGCTTTTTGGCAAGGTGTGGTGTAAAATTAATTTCATCACAGGATCACTTTACAAAATGAAATTACAGTTGCAATTTTGTACAAAAAGCAGACAATGGACAAACTAATTTCAAATTTCACCAGACAGCTCCGTCGCTTTTGTTACTGAAAGAAAACCTTTTTATTGCACCTCGTTTTTAAGTATTTTCCTAAGGTAACTCTATCTCTTAATTTGTATCCCGAAAGCCACACCGTTTTTAGGGTTCCGTAGTAAACAAGGAACCCTTATAGTTTCGCCATGTCCGTCCGTCCGTCCGTCCGTCCGACCCCCGTTTTTCTCAGTAACCGTTAGTGCTAGAAAGCTGTAATTTGGCATGAGTATACATATCAATGACGCCGACAAAACGGTAGAAAAAAATGTAAAGTGGTGGTGCAATTTTTTTTTCTGACAAACCCCATCGTGTGGATCGTGTGGGGTATCGTTGGATAGCTCTTTAAAAAATATTATAAGGTTTATATAAACATTTTTTGATTAAAGAATTGGTTAGCGTGATATTAAGCTTTGAAGTGATAATTTTTGCTATGGTCAAGTGTCCCCCCCGCCTGCCAGCTAAACGGTGGCTACAAGGCATGTGAAAAAAAAAACCGGTCAAGTGCGAGTCCGACTCGCACACCGAGGGTTCCGTACACAGTTCTTGTATATGTAGTTGTGTACCCGTCCCGACCCCATTAATTCAGGAAAAATCTTTAAAAACCATGACAGCACCATCTATCGGCGCATTGTGTTACTAATTTGCGCGACTGAATAACTTTGTACGTATGTGGGTTTTTCAAGGATAATTCTTTATCACATTAACCGATTTCAATAATTGTTTTTTATTTGAAAGAAGGTATTTTCAACGTAATTTTGTAAATTTAAATATAAAACAAAAATATATACAAAGGTGATTAAATTACAAACTTAGTATAGAAGAGTTTTTTGATGATTAAAAAAAAGAAAAACTAGATAGAGCTATGGCTATAATTTTCCTGTAAAATATACATGCATATTAATGTTGTGTAATAATTTCAAATTTTTTTCTTCGTAAACTTCGGAGATAAGGGGGGAATGGTATTTTTTTTACATTTTCCCTCGTAAATCAAAAATTCCCCAAGGAAAAAAAAAATTAAAAATTGTTTCAGAATGTACAAGTCAAGCCCTTTCATATGATACCCCACTTGACATAGTTGCCAGACTTAAAAAATTTGAACCCTCTTTTATATGTCATTATTCACAGAAAATAAAATAAAATATTTTAAAAAACCATCTTCCATGTATTTGGGTTACCCTTATTTATAACTATTCTAAATTTCAAATCGATAGCATAAGTAGTTCTTGAGATATTTAGCGATGTGACAGACAGACAGACAGACAGACAGACAGACAGACAAAGTGAGACCATAAGGGTTCCTTTTTTACCTTTTTAGGACGGAACCCTAAAAACATGGTGGTAGTATACCTATACGATGAATTTAAAAGGAAAACTATCACAGCTAAGTAGACATTACTAGTTAACGAGTAATAGTCGAACTTCAGAAATGTACTTTGCAAAAGCAAACTTTCGTACAATTTCCATTGATACCTTAGATAATGTTGTTAATTCTTTCAAAAACATAGTAAATATAAGTTTGCAAACTTTTTAGTCCAAATAATGTAACGGGTGGACGACTACGGAACCCTACCTTGCGCGTGGCCCGACACGCACTTGGCCGGTTTTTTACAAAAACAATGTAGACTGAATTGTGTTGTTGTTTAATATCTTCTTACGTTTTTAGTCTTACAGCGTTTAGTCTTAAATAATTTTATTTAGCAGTTTTTAGTCTTAAATAATGGCATTATTAAATTATCACAACAGCATCCTGAAAATGTCGCTAACTTTGACTGCGTGTTATTTCAGTACTGGATTGGGCAAGTCCAATCCGTGAAGTGAAATTAAAGTAATACCTTGGTGAAATTAATTAATACGTTATGATGTTTTTTTTTTGCATAAATAGTGATCCGAGAAATGTTTCGTGATTTGTCTACCTGAAACCCTCGACTTTATAAAAAGCCATGTTGCCGCGCGCGCACATGGGTCTTTTGTCATGTTATGATGTTTATCTTTTTTTTTTTCTATTAAAGAACAGCAAATTTTCTTCAAAACGCGGTATCAAAATGAAAGGACTTGATTAGCTGATACCAATAATATACCACGTCATACTTACATTCCATGCAGTGATTTAAGAAATAATAAAATTAATTTTCAAAACACACCAAGTTTGTGCTGCTCTTCCTGACAGCATACGGCTGAAAGGATTTTTCTTAAGAGGGCGTAGATGGCATTGCAAAAGTCCCGCTCTAACACGCGTGAGTTTTCACTTAACCATCCCGCTCTCTACGGAAGCTCAGCGCGTGTTTTTCATAAAGATTGATGTTTATTCTAAACGTGCAAACTCGTATCACGTATATGATAATCTTGTTTATCAGCTTTGAAAACTTATCATTTCACAACTATAAACCAAAAATCATTGTTAAAGATGGGAGGGTTTTAAAGATCCAACATAAAACATCGAGAAAAAAGGGTTATGTATGAAAAATAAAAGTATCGAGAAAATTTTTGCAAATAGTGTTTTCACTATTAACAGACTGGAGGAAAATAGTTCAAGATTAATATACTGAAAGGACAGATATTTAATCACTATAGATTTTGAGATCTATGTCGATAAAAATTGGCAAAAGTGCATAGTGGGCTCTTAAATATACGTCGAATGAAGAACGCTGAGCCACGAGCGCGCATTAGTGTTAGTACTGAACACAGTCTCCTTCCTCCGACCAGTTTTTCACTCATAATCATCTTGTCTCCCTTATAAATGAACCTTAACAATACTGAGCTCATTAAGTCTATTCATTTTATTACTCTTACCTGATGAAGTTGATTAATCGCCTGAAATAGAGAAAAGTCCGTTATCGCGTAACGCCACGGAGAAACCGGCTACTTCATCCCCTCGTCATTCTAATTGCAGTCTTATTCTGTGAGAGATAAAGCTGATTATTAGTTGGGGTCGTGGTTATCATTAATTATCTGGATGGGTTAAATGGGGCCGAGATGAATTATGCCAAGACGATTGTTAGGTGCATCTGTCTTGCCTATAGCTTATTTGATACCTCTATGATAATGATATCACATTATTTGCCAATGTAGTAAGGTAAGCCACGCGCCTTTCAATCTTCAAGTTATGATTTTTTATTTGATCTGTCAGAACATTACTTTATCAACGCCTATATAGTAAATCCTCTTTAATGTATTCAAAATCAATTGGTACCTAAGGACTAGCCGTTCAATATAACCCACCACCAGCCCCTCCCCGCCATAACTACATCACGTGTGATGTAATTATGTCATCACGTAGAACTTTACAGTATATCAGGTGCTGGCTGCCGCCACGGGTCCGGATATTTGGGTAAGTATAGGTATATCGGCTGGCTCAACGGCTCCACATGAAACACATGAAGTAAGTAACTAGTGTATGCAACTATACATAATTAGGCTTTAAAAAACTGGTGTAAATTTCATTATCTCGCGTATCTCGCCTCCGTCTCTGAAAATAGTTTTTTTTATTCAAAATAAGTTTGCGCTTGACCACAAATCACCTGATGGTAAGCGATATTGCGGTCTAGGATGGAACGCGCTTACCTAGTAAATACTGATTCACTCTCGCCTTGAAGACCGAAAGGTTGTAGTTCACAGGGAACAAGGAATGCGAGTTTTAGGAACTGTCACCGTAAAACGGTGTCGCCTTGCCGTATCCCTGCTCGTCCGATGGGAGAAAGGGGCTGGGGGGGGGGGGGGGGGGGTCGCCTGTAGGTGGGTCGTACTGATTTACAGACCGATCAAAACTAAATTAGCTTCATACGAGTAGGCTGTGTTGCCCGCTTACCATCAGGTGGACCGTAAGCTTGTTTGCCACCGTCGTTGTATTAAAAAAATGTCACCCATAGAAACTTGTCAAACGTTCCATACACTCGGATTTTAGCGGAAACCTTTACAGATTGTTTGGTACAACTCACACTAAGTTATTAAGTATGTATGGGGACCAAAAAATAAATAAGGTGCATAAATTTCACAGCACCAGCCCTATCTAAACACTCTCATAATACCCGTAAATTAGCTTGTTTGCGGAATTAAATTCGTAAACAAACAAAATTCAATTTGACCCGGTGTAATCAGGAAACTTACACTGAGAATTTTAATGGGCCTTTTCACAGCTCTGCTAAATCAAATATAAACTCCCGACGCTTTTCCGAAGTGTAATGAACAAGGATGGACCCACTTACGTGCCCGGGAGTTTTTAATTTGGTTGGGTTATCCGTTAGGCCTAGTTAAGCTAGGGCAAGCCCTTTTTTTGCTTTTTGAGGCTGGCTAAAGAGGATCTCGGAACAACTTAATTTAATGGACATTGTTAGGGCTCAAATCATTATTAACTGACTTAAGGGCTTTATCAGTTAAAAATGCAGATTTATGTAGGCTATTACGTAGATACGTAACTTGCAGTTTTCTCTTCGTTACTATGTAGTGACAGGATACGGTCGTATCATATATTAAATCGTTTCAAACGATAAATTGCAAGCTAAAACTAAAACTGCTTTTTCCGATAAAATTCTACTATGTATTTACACAGAAAAAACCGGCCAAGTGCGTGTCGGGCCACGCGCAAGGTAGGGTTCCGTAGTCGTCCAACCGTTACATTGTGTGAACTAAAAAGTTCGCAAACTTATATTTACTATGTTTTTGATAGAATTAACAACATTATCTAAGGTATTAATGGAAATTGTACGAAAGTTTGCTTTTGCAAAGTACATTTCTGAAGTTCGACTATTACTCGTTAAGTAGTAATGTCTAGGTACTTAGCTCTGATAGTTTTCCTTTTAAATTCATCGTATATGCTACTACCATGATTTTTTCACATGCCTAGAAGCCACCGTTTAGCTGGCAAGGGGGGGGGGGGGGGGGACACTTGACCATAACAAAAAATATCACTTCAAAGCTTAATATCACGCCAGCCAATTCGTTAATCAAAAAATGCTTATAGAAACCTTATAATATTTTTGAAAGAGCTATCCAACGACAACCCACACGATGGGGCTTGCAAGAAAAAAAATTTGCACCACCACTTTACAATGACATACTGTACGGGAGGTACCCTAAAAAAATTTTTTTTTAAAGATTTTATTCTACCGTTTTGTCAGCGTCATTGATATGTATACTCATGCCAAATTACAGCTTTCTAGTACAAACGGTAACTGAGAAAAACGGGGGACAGACGGACGGACGGACATGGCGAAACTATAAGGGTTCCTTGTTTACTACGGAACCCTAAAAAAACTGGCGCTGATACTCACTAAACTTTACCGATGAAAATAAATAAAATGTTTCTACAACTTTTCGTCTTTCGTACTGTTTCATTAAGTTTCAAAGGGATAGACCAATTGCTTAGCTGACATGTTATTTGCCTTCAGCAAAACTCATGGAAAACATTCATTTCAGACAAACTGTCTGTATTATTCTTGTAATCTAAGGGTCAAGGTCCATTCCAAAGAAACAGCAGTTTACACGCATTTGACGTACGAAAAACATAAATTCAACATGTCGAGATCGTCCGACAAGGAGAATGGGGGTCGTGAGCTCGTCTCCTTTTACGCTAAATTCATATAAAAATCGTGACACGCCTCCTGATTTGGAACCTGCGTATGTATAAAGAATTAAACGGTTATGCCGCTGCGGCTTTTTAACACTTTCACTGCTGGAAAACCGCTAGTGACACCGCCAGTTATACATTGGCCCAATGGTGTACATTGACTGTACTAATTTTCAGTCAAGTCAAGTCATCTTATTGTCCTGTATTTCTAAATTTGTAGTTTGCGTTAGCAGCGTTACTGCTTAAGGCGATATATCGATTGAAAGAGACACCCTTTGTTTTTCGCTCACGACAAAACGGGATGCAACCCTCTCCGAGAATGGCTTTTTAGACAAATCTCGTTAAATATCTGACTGTGCAGGTTTATTAAATTTCCTCTTGTCAGTACCTTGATGAGGTAAAATGCCATCATATTAACTTAATCGTGTCTTTTAATAATGCGTTGTTTTAGTAGGCTGAGGAAAAAAAGGAAAATATAGACTCGGCTTTGAATTTATTTTCTATCGAGAAAATTTTAAGCAATCATGTTTCGCTATTGACAGTACCACAATAATATAGTCAAGAATCATATATTATCTGAAAATCAGCCCCTACTGTTTGCTAGTCTGGGCAGGACAGCATTTCAAAGTCTCCAAATTTCTCAGTGTAGCGCCTTAAATTAGTATCACGCATCATGACTGACGATTTCTCAACATTATTTTTGAGACGTTAGTGCCGTTAATGAAGCCTGAGTCTTCTCGGTAGATGTCGCTGTACGCCTCCCTAACGGTGTGTGGAATATAGGAACTGTTGACGAAATTGGGACCCGGGTACGGAACGCTCCTATAGCTCACTTGGCTAGAGCGACTGACCGCGAATACCAGCAGGTCGCAGGTTCGAATGCTGCTCGGAGCCAAAATTTGTCAATTTTTCCTTTTTTCTAAATTTGTATACCTAAATATACAGTTAAGAAAATCCCCTTTTCGCTCTTGTAACTAGAAAAATAAGGCTCAAAAGGTTAGGTTTAGGTTTTCTTCACTGTACATCAACAACTGTGTGTGACGTCACAAGTGACACACCGATAAGGCAGGCACTGTTCCAAAGGGTAAGGCCAAACATTACGCTGGCTTAAAGTATTTTAGTAAAAGGCCCGGTTACGATCGGATTTTGATAAAGCTGCCCATTTATACTACACAATCGTTTGGTACAGTTCGTTTCATTGTAAACGGTTGTGTCCATCCGGCTTCTTGCCGTATCATTATTTATTGTTATTGTTTCTATCCAAGGCCAGTCAGTGGACGGGGTTATACGGGGATTTGGAACGGATTTTGGTTCTGTTTACATCGATGTGTAGATAGATGTAAACAATACTACTATGATTACAATGGAGATGTTGAGAATACAGGCAAGAGGGGAGTTATAATAAATAAAGTTTTTGCGAGAACTATGACGTTTCGTCCAGGTCCATTTTAGTGGTATTTAGAGAAACCATGTAAACCAAAAAAAAAACATGTTTTCAAAATAATTATATATTGTTTTGGATCACGTTCGAATTAAAACTAGTGGCTCTGTGTTACCACGTTACTACAAATCCCATGGTCATTAAAAAGAAACAACTTTGACTCGACATAATAATCCATAGGAATAATAATCGAATCTGCTCACAAAATTTCTCGAGAATCGGTTGAGAAATGCGTCCTGGGGCCGATTGAAATACAAATACAAATGCGTTTATTTTTCTCTTTAAATTACAATGCATAATAAACTGTAACTACGGAAGTCTCTTTACAACCAAGAAGGAATTCAAGGGAATTCGAAAGAGACTTCCGCATGTAATATTCGTTACAAGTCATCATACAAATAGGCCCCTGAAGAGGGGAACATCCGTCCGGACATCAAGCATTTTCGCTTAAGCAGAAACAGAGAGCTTTGTTTGACTCCATTAATAAATACTTAAGGCAAGGCAGTCCCACTGCAGACGTCCTGCTCTAACACGAATGAGTTTACAATTAACCAACCCGCTCTCTACGGAAATCTGCGCGCAATTTTTGTGAATATTTAGTACATTTTGATTGATTTTTGAAATACTGGATCATTTATCAAAAATCTATCCGGTTATTGTGTTAGAACAATAAAAAAACTACCCTTTTTGTAAAGAAAAACGTATCACTGCCGATGACAATTACGAAATAATCAGCATGTAAGTTTATTTTTACGATGATATTTAGAATTTTTTTACAGAGTTTACAAAGCATTTTTCAATATTTTGTTCGGTTATTGTGTTACTTTCTTTCTTTCTCAATATACAGTAATTTTTGTATAGTGTATCTATGATATTTCTTCAAATTCTAACCTCAAACTTTAATATTTTCGACTATTCGTGAACTGGCCTGGCCTTAACTCGTTCGCTGATAGTACGTCGACAGGCGGGTCATATGTAGGCTTAAAAATGCTTAATTGACAGTACTGTCAGTGAATGTGTTTATAGTTATTTAATATTTGTTCTTGGGACCAGATTGTAAACGAACGCCGGGCACTCCTGCCTAGCACATACTGAGCCTGGGACCCATTGCCTCACCTTATTCTAATAATGTAGTTTAATTTTATTATTTAGTTTAATTCTCTCCCACTGTTTGTCGATTGTTTTGATTGCGTTTTTGTTAGGTTAAGGTTTTTTTATGGGCAATAAATATTTTCTTATTCTTATTCTTAATTTAAATAATGCTATTAACGACTTTACTGTTATGGGGTGTCGAGTGCAGATAAAAATACTCTCGTACCTCGTAGTAGTGACACCACCATTAATGGATACTTTTATACTTAAATATTCAAAGATCATGCGGTTTTAAATTGATTGTTCTATAAAAAAATTATGACTCTTATTTTCTTTCACATAAGAGTATGTTCATCATTGGGCCTTGTCCGTTACTGGTGGTGTCACCCTATATATTGGACAAATACCAAGTAGAGATCAAAGAAGCCGCAGGTTGCGGATTTTATTAACGGTTAATAGTCCAGCGAAGTTATTTTTTAACAAACTAATCATGTATATCTTTTGCGGCTGACTTTACGATCCGGCGTTCAAATCCGCGGCTTCTTTGATTTCCACTCGGTATTTGTCCATTATAGGTATAAGTCAAATCTAGGCCGAGGTCATAAAGCACGCAGTTCTGTGCATAGACCGTTGAAGCTTCGGTTGATTCTAATCAATCACGGGTGATGATCCCGCCTCACCCGCCACGACAAGCGCCATCTATCAAAGCAGACACTCATTCATAAGTTACTTCGCCTCGTCTCACACGCTCTAATCTTATTTTTACACTAACATTCGTAAGAACCACCCGTTTTCGGAGGTCAGATATATACAGGTTCGACCGAAGTATGTTTATGTTAGTTTTGGAAATAAGCACTAGCACAGCTGTTTTATACGTACGTTCACGTTTTCCTAGCAATATTGTCAATGGTTTTATTACACAGTCATTAACAACTCGTGGATACGATTCCAATGAAACCAAATACGAAGGGTGCATCTTGTGTAGTTTAAGAGTTTCTCTGGCCACCTTTGTCTTCATCATCAGATCAGATCCATGGTACCGTAATATTGCGTTGTCACCAAACTTGCATCATCATTACATCAGCCTATATACTCGTACGTCCCACTGCTGGGCACAGGCCTCCTCTCTTAGGTGAGGTGATATCATAGGAAACTTGCATAAGTATGCCAAATTTCAGCTCAAATCGGATTACAATTTTAAAGAAAAGTTACATACTGACATAAGAACAGGGCAAGTTAAATTTAATAAAAGCTTGTAATAATGGCACGCAAGTACGCAAGTTCTTGAATCGCGTAAATATTTAGGTCCTTAGTAACAAAGTGGCTAAGGATCACCATCTGTATTCAGATAATAACATGACATTACCCACACAACTTCTAACCGGAGTCACAGGTGCTGACTGACCTTTGGGGGCAGTTCCGCAGGATTGGAAAAGAAAACGACGGTCAGAAAACACTTACGGTGGCCGTAAAATCGAGCTTATATTTTCTAAACGACTGTGGATATTTGCCTATCTCATTTGTGCTATGTAGTTTACAGGGTGAAAGGCGTTCTTGCAAATTGTGTTTAGAACAGATATCGTGCCCCCCCCCCCCCCCCCCCCCCAGCCCAGCCCCCCTTATAAACCCGTAAAAATATTTTGAACAATTTTATTTGTATAGCTTTGGGTCAACACGATGCTTAAACTGTGAAAATTTGAAGACTATAGCTCCATACGTTAGTTTTTATGGGGGGCTCTATGGGGTAGTTCATGATCAGTCATTCAGTAGAAACATGCGCTATGTTACAAATAAAATAAAATAAAATAAATAAATAAATATTTGTGGACAATCTTACACAAATCAGCCTAGTCCCAAACTAAGCAAAGCTTGTACTATGGGTACTAAGCGACGATATACATACTTATATAGATAAATAAATACTTAAATACATAGAAGACATTCAAGACCCCAAAAACCAAAAATAGTTTTACGGGTTTATAAAGGGGGCTCCCATACAGATAAAGGGGGGGGCGCGAAAAAAAAACTTAGCCTACCCCATCAATGGGTATCGTTGAGTGCATAATATAGCATTTTTTGTTTTTAAAAATATTGAAAAATAAAGGAATGAGAAGCCACTTAAAATATGATACAATTTTATTTTCCCCCTTTAAAATCTCATTTTTATTAATCCTAGCGCGTGTCGGCTGTTGAAATTCGAAAGGTACCTACATTGATATTTTGAAATTGTATGTCAATTTAAGGCGATATATCGATTGAAAGCGTGTCCGTACTTTATCACGAAAAACTTTTTCACGAACACTTTTTCACGAACGACTTTGCCACGAAAAACTTTATCACGAATAGATTTTATCACGAAAAGACTTTATCACGAAAACTTTACCACGAAAATTTTATCACTAAAGACTTTATCACGAAAACTTTATCACGAATAGACTATATCACGAAAAGACTTTATCACGAAAAGACTTTATCACGAAAAGACTTTATCACGAAAACTATATCACGAAAACTTTATCACGAAAACTATATCACGAGAACTTTATCACGAAAGACTTTATCACGAAAACTTTATCACGAAAGACTTTATCACGAAAACGAGTACGCCTTCTTAGCTCGAAATACGGTCCCATCTGGCAGAAAGCATAAGGTACTATCATCCGCAGCGGGTGTGCGCTTACAAATTATTTAAAAGCTAATTTATATTAAATTTTACTACTAGACCTGATGTCGAGGGTCTGATGATGCAGCCGGAGGAGAGGCACTGGAACTGCCTAACGAAAAGTGATAAAGTAGTCGAGTTTGGGCTTGTTTGTTTTGTTTTCTTGAGTACTTACCACTAGACCTGATATCGAGGGTCTGATGATGGAGCCGGAAGAGAGGCACTGGTACTGTCTAACTAAAAGTGACAAAGTAGTCGAGTTTGGGCTTGTTGGTTTGTTGTCTTGAGTACTTACCACTAGACCTGACGTCGAGGGTCTGATGATGCAGCCGGAAGAGAGGCACTGGAACTGCCTAACGAAAAGTGATAAAGTAGTCTAGTTTGGGCTTGTTTGTTTTGTTTTCTTGAGTACTTACCACTAGACCTGATGTCGAGGGTCTGATGGTGGAGCCGGAAGAGAGGCACTGGTACTGTCTAACTAAAAGCGACAAAGTAGTCGAGTTTGGGCTTGTTGGTTTGTTGTCTTGAGTACTTACCACTAGACCTGATGTCGAGGGTCTGATGATGCAGCCGGAGGAGAGGCACTGGAACTGCCTAACGAAAAATGATAAAGTAGTCGAGTTTGGGCTTGTTTGTTTTGTTTTCTTAAGTACTTACCACTAGACCTGATGTCGAGGGTCTGATGATGGAGCCGGAAGAGAGGCACTGGAACTGCCTAACAGAAAGTGCTACGGTACTCGAGCTTGGGCTTGTTTGTTTTGTTATCTTGAGTACTTACCACTAGACCTGATGTCGAGGGTCTGATGATGCAGCCGTAAGAGAGGCACTGGAACTGCCTAACGAAAAGTGATAATGTCGTTGAGTTTGGGCTTGTTTGTTTTGTTGTCTTGAGTACTTACTACTAGACCTGATGTCGAGGGTCTGATGATGGAGCCGGAAGAGAGGCACTGGAACTGCCTAACAGAAAGTGCTACGGTACTCGAGCTTGGGCTTGTTTGTTTAGTTATATTGAGTACTTACCACTAGACCTGATGTCGAGGGTCTGATGATGCAACCGAAAGAGAGGCACTGGAACTGCCTAACGAAAAGTGATAAAGTAGTCGAGTTTGGGCTTGTTTGTTTTGTTGTCTTGAGTACTTACCAGTAGACCAGATGTCGAGGGTCTGATGATGCAGCCGGAAGACAGGCACTGGAACTGCCTAACGAAGAGTGATAATGTCGTTGAGTTTGGGCTTGTTTATTTTGTTGTCAATTGCCACTAAACCCGATGTCGAGGGTCTGATGATGCAGCCGGAAGAGAGGCACTGGAACTGCCTAACGAAAAGTGATAAAGTAGTCTAGTTTGGGCTTGTTGGTTTTGTTGTCTTGAGTACTTACCACTTGACCTGATGTCGAGGGTCTGATGATGCAGCCGGAAGAGAGGCACTGGAACTGGCTAACAGAAAGTGCTACGGTACTCGAGCTTGGGCTTGTTTGTTTTGTTCTCTTGAGTACTTACCACTAGACCTAATGTCGAGGGTCTGATGATGCAGCCGGAAGAAGAGCACTGGAACTGTCTAATGAAAAGTGATAGGGTCGTCGAGTTTGGGCTTGTTTGTTTTGTTGGCTTGGGTACTTCCCTCTGGACCTGATGTCGAGGGTATGATGATGCAGCCGCAAGAGACGCACTGGAACTGTCTAACGAAAAGTCATTAAGTAGTCGAGTTTGGGCTTCTTTCTTTTGTGATCTTGAGTACTTACCACTAGACCTGATGTCGAGGGTCTGATGATGCAGCCGGAAGAAATGCACTGGAACTGTCTACGGAAAGGTGAGAAAGTCGTCGAGTTAGGGCTTGTTTGTTTTGTTGTCGCGAGTACTTACCACTAGACCTGATGTCGAGGGTCTGATGATGCAGCCGGAAGAGATGCACTGGAACTGCATAACGAAAAGTGGTAAGTAGCCGAGTTTGGGCTTATATGTTTTGTTGCCTTGAGTCTTGAGTCCTTTCCACTAGACATGATGTCAAGGGTCTGATGATGCAGCCGGAAGAGAGGCACTGGAAATGCCTAACGAAAAGTGATAAAGTAGTCGAAGTTGGGCTTGTTTGTTTTGTTGTCTTAAGTACTTACCAGTACCACTAGACCTGATGTCGAGGGTCTGATGAGGCAACTCGACTACTTACCACTTTTCGTTAGGTAGTTCCAGTGCATCTCTTCCGGCTGCATCATCAGATCCTCGACATCAGGTCTAGTGGTAAGTACTCAAGACAACAAAACAACAAGCCCTAACTCGACGACTTTATCACTTTTCTTTAGGCAGTCCCAGTGCCTCTCTTCCGGCTGCATCATCAGATCCTCGACATCAGGTCTAGTGATAAGTATAAGTACTCAAGATAAGAAAACAAACAAGCCCAAGCTCGACTACCGTAGCACTTTCTGTTAGGCAGTTCCAATGCCTCTCTTCCAGCTGCATTATCAGACCCTCGACATCAGGTCTAGTGGTAAGTACTCAAGACAACAAAACAAACAAGCCCAAACTCGACTACTTTATCACTTTTCGCTAGGCAGTTCCAGTGCCTCTCTTCCGGCTGCATCATCAGACCCTCGACATCGGGTCTAGTTGTAAGTACTCAAGACAACAAAACAAACAAGCCCAATCTCGACTACTTTATGACTTTTCGTTACGCAGTTCCAGTTCCAGTGCCTCTCTTCCGGCTGCATCATCAGACCCTCGACATCAGGCCTAGTGGTAAGTACTCAAGATAACAAAACAAACAAGCCCAAGCTCGACTACCGTAGCACTTTCTGTTAGGCAGTTCCAATGCCTCTCTTCCGGCTGCATCATCAGACCCTCGACATCAGGTCTAGTGGTAAGTACTCAAGACAACAAAACAAACAAGCACAAACTAGACTACTTTATCACTTTTCGTTAGGCAGTTCCAGTGCCTCTCTTCCGGCTGCATCATCAGACCCTCGACGTCAGGTCTAGTGGTAAGTACTCAAGACAACAAACCAACAAGCCCAAACTCGACCACTTTGTCACTTTTAGTCAGATAGTACCAGTGCCTCTCTTCCGGCTGCATCATCAGACCCTCGACATCAGGTCTAGTGATAAATACTCAAGATAACAAAACATTCAAGCCCAAGCTCAACTACCGTAGCACTTTCTGTTAGGCAGTTCCAGTACCTCTCTTCCGGCTGCATCATTAGACCCTCGACATCATGTCTAGTAGTAAGTACTCAAGACAACAAAACAAACAAGCTCAAACTAGACTACTTTATCACTTTTCGTTAGGCAGTTCCAGTGCCTCTCTTCCGGCTGCATCATCAGACCCTCGATGTCAGGTCTAGTGGTAAGTACTCAAGACAACAAACCAACAGGCCGAAACTCGACTTCTTTGTCACTTTTCGTTAGACAGTTCCAGTGCCTCTCTTCCGGCTGCATCATCAGACCCTCGACATCATGTCTAGTGGTAAGTACACAAGACAACAAAACAAACAAGCCCAAACTAGACTACTGTATCACTTTTCGTTAGGCAGTTCCAGTGCCTCTCTTCCGGCTGCATCATCAGACCCTCGATGTCAGGTCTAGTAGTAAGTACTCAAGACAACAAACCAACAGGCCGAAACTCGACTTCTTTGTCACTTTTCGTTAGACAGTTCCAGTGCCTCTCTTCCGGCTGCATCATCAGACCCTCGACATCAGATCTAGTGGTAAGTACTTAAGATAACAAAACAAACAAGCCCAAGCTCGAGTACCGTACCGTAGCACTTTCTGTTAGGCAGTTCCAGTGCCTCTATTCCGGCTGCATCATCAGACCCTCGACGTCAGGTCTAGTGGTAGGTACCCAAGACAACAAACCAACAAGCCCAAACTCTACTACTTTGTCACTTTTAGTTAGACAGTTCCAGTGCCTCTCTTTCGGCTGCATCATCAGACCCTCGACATCAGGTCTAGTGGTAAGTAATCAAGATAACAAAACAAACAAGCCCAAGCTCAACTACCGTAGCACTTTCTGTTAGGCAGTTCCAGTGCCTCTCTTCCGGCTGCATCATCAGACCCTTGACATCATGTCTAGTAGTAAGTACTCAAGACAACAAAACAAACAAGCCCAAACTAGACTACTTTATCACTTTTCGTTAGGCAGTTCCAGTGCCTCTCTTCCGGCTGCATCATCAGACCCTCGATGTCAGGTCTAGTAGTAAGTACTCAAGGCAACAAACCAACAGGCCGAAACTCGACTTCTTTGTCACTTTTCGTTAGACAGTTCCAGTGCCTCTCTTCCGGCTCCATCATCAGACCCTCGACATCAGGTCTAGTGGTAAGTACTTAAGATAACAAAACAAACAAGCCCAAGCTCGAGTACCGTAGCACTTTCTGTTAGGCAGTTCCAGTGCCTCTATTCCGGCTGCATCATCAGACCCTCGACATCAGGTCTAGTAGTAGAATTTAATATGAATTAGCTTTTAAATAATTTGTAAGCGCACACCCGCTGCGGATGATAGTACCTTATGCTTTCTGCCAGATGGGACCGTATTTCGAGCTAAGGAGGCGTACTCGTTTTCGTGATAAAGTCTTTAGTGATAAAATTTTCGTGATAAAGTTTTCGTGATAAAGTCTTTCGTGATAAAGTTTTCGTGATAAAGTCTTTCGTGATAAAGTATTCGTGATATAGTTTTCGTGAAAAAGTTTTCGTGATAAAGTTTTCGTGATAAAGTCTTTTCGTGATAAAGTCTTTTCGTGATAAAGTCTTTTCGTGATATAGTCTATTCGTGAAATAATCTATTCGTGATAAAGTTTTCGTGATAAAGTCTTTAGTGGTAATGTTTTCGTGATAAAGATTTCGTGATAAAGTCTATTCGTGATAAAAAAATTCGTGATAAAGTTTTCGTGATAAAGTCGTTCGTGATATAGTTTTTCGTGATTTAGTACTAGCGCCGATTGAAAGAGATGCACTATGTTTTTCGCTCACAACAAAACGGGAAGGAACCCTCTCCGAGAATGGCTTTTTAGACAAATCTCGATTAATATCTGTCTGTGTGCAGATAAATTAAATTTCCTCTTGTCAGTACCTAGATGAGGTAAAATACCATTATATTCTTAACCGTGTCTTTTAATAATGTGTTGTTTTAGTAGGCTGAGTAAAAAAAGGAAAATATGGACTCAACTTTGAATTTATTTTCAATCGAGATAATTTTAAGAAATCATGTTTCGGCTATTGTCAGTACCACAATCATAATATAGTCAAGTCATATATCTGAAAATCAGTCCCTATTGTTTCCTCGTCTGGGCAGAACAGCGTTTCAAAGTATCTAAATTTCTCAGTGTAGCGCCTTTAAAAAAACTTAGAAATACGTAACTTCCTTGAAACCAAATCAAATGACGGACCAGGCGAGGCGAGCATAGGTAGTACCTCATCCAAACTTTGCGATAACAACGCAGCGAGCTATCACCGTCTAGGTGCAAGTTTCCTCATTTGTACGTTGATTCACGAACTGACTGTGAGTTCAACTGGTTCAACTTGTATAGTTTGACCCCAAGTTATGTTGGTATATAAACTTTCTCACATCAATATTAGTAAAGGGTCCAAAAGGTGCGCAAGTAACAGTAATACGTCTTTGGAATGCTGTTTTAACCCGATTACAAAGTTAAACAATCACAAAGTAATAATAATCTCCAAAATTATATAAGTTGCTAAATACAGACTAAAAACAATAAACATGAAAAATGTTTAGCTGAGTTTCAATAAATATATAATTTATTTTCGTATGGTAGGTATATAGTCTACAGCTGATGGAATTCTTATTTTGTCATAGTCGTACTCTGACACAAGTATATTGAACTTATATTGTTTCTAAATAACGAATTACAAATACACTGCCCAGAGTCTATATAAGTTGACGTACATATTTATATTATGATGTTAGTTTTACATTTTGGGCGCGCTCTCGCTGACCTGCCAGGCTTGAGGCACGTGTAAAATATCAATATACTTTCAAACCATAGACACATTTAAAAAGCGACTCCACAAGAATCACAAAGGCGTTGCTTTTGAACCCAGGATACGTTGTAATGACATCGACTGCTTAAGACAATCTCAATACAGTGCATTCTGGGGAGCCATAGCAACCTTACTACCACCAGGAACACAACACCACATATATCTACAGAAGTCTCAATGGGCTGCTCTTAAAATGAGCAACGACCTCTATAATTCGCATAACTATCTAATCGAATGAATTGACGTATTTTTTTTTTGTCGATAAACAAGAATTTATTAAGAAATAAAGTAATAGATAAAATATAACAAGGACTTAATATTAAGGATAAAATGTAAGACCGATATAAAATAATACACAGAAAATTTAAATTAAATGAAATACCTATTCCCCGCCCTGTGTCCTACCCGGTCCAAAGGTCCCCAAAATGCTCGCGGCATTTCCTCGCTGTACAGCAATGGCGACCTGTTGGACCAGCCATGACCCAGAGCGGGGGTCGTTACCCCTCTCCCTCAGCCTTTTCCCGAGGGTTCTAAAAAGCTCGAGAGCCTCGCTGCCCCAGGGTCCTGCCGTTTCGACTGCGACCGGGACGAAGTCGTATGCAACTTCCAAGGCAGAGTATTTGGCGTGTTTCAATTTGGCGGCATTTTCTGCCGCCGAACCTGCTGCCTTTGTTGTTTGCCTTAGATGGGATGCCGCAAATGTGCTAACACATGTGGCATCCCATAAAAGACAACGCCCTCTCTGCCAAGGAATTAGCGTCAACCCGTCCGGCCTTTTTCCGTCGGTACGGGACAGGCCCGGGGGTTCCAGGAGGCAGGGTACGTTTGCCGACACCATAGCCCGTCGCACGATTTCGTTGATGGAGTGGTGCCTAGGAAACCGACCCGCACTCCGTTGGCAGCTAAGCCCATGATGGCCATCTTCTTCAACCATTGTGCCACAGATGCACCGGTGTGCTTCACAAACCTTGCTCCCCAGTCTTAACGCCACTGCTACTCTTAGTGAGTCGTTGTCGAGCAGAGTGCCGAGTTGAGGGGAAGGCAAGGCATGCAGCCACGCACCGGACTCAGGCTTTGTGACTGCTTTAAGACGCACTAAGTCGGTTCCAGAAGCACCACTCAACAGACGAGCAAATGTGCGCTTGCAGAGTATATCGTCCCATCCTCTCTGAACCGCTAAGTTGTCTGGGCGGTCGCCGGCCGGGCATATAGTATCCCATCTGGCAAACGCCTCCGTCACGAATGGTACTTGGATGTTGTTGCCATCAGTTGGTAGTATGCGAGCAACAAGATCCGCCGAACCATGCGCCGAGGCTAAAAAGGCTATGAGACCTATGTCTTGAACCCGACGTACTCCAAGGCCGCCGTACCGAACGGGCAATGAAGCCTGACACCACTGAACATTGTTAAAGTTCACATTGAGTATTGACTCTAATGTGTCCTTAACCGTGTCGTCAAAAGATAGTAGATCCTGTTCGAAAAGCCAAGTGGGTGAAGTTCGTAGGGTATAGACCATGCGAGGCAGTGTAAAACAGTTTCGGAGCAGGGTAAGAGATACGTGACCCGATAAATTTGCTAGATGCTCCTTTGCCAACGAGAGCGCTTGCCTTTTGACTTGAAGAGCGGAGCTAACGCCTTCGCTGAAAATTGGAGCACCTAGTAAATTGAATGAGGATTTGTTAATTTGTCTAACGCCAGGAAGAAGGGTTTCGAGTTCCAAAATGAATTTTGAGTCTAAACTATTACAAGCAAAAAATTCGCACTTGCTGGGATTAATTTCTAGACCAATTTTTCCTAAGGTGGGTATCAGTGTTTTTAAATCAGTTAAGACTACTTCTGGTGAACCTCCAATAGTGCCATCGTCTAAGTACCACACGTTTAGAGGTGCCTTTAGTCCAGAAATAATCTTTTGAATCGTAAGGCAAAAAATTAAGGGCCCTAAAGGGTCGCCCTGCTGGGCACCAACTTGTGACTGTATTACACTGCCCGAGTAAAACAGGTTACTTGAGGAGGCGTAACATTGATAGATGAACGGGTAGAGAGACGGTGCTTGTTCAAGAACTTCATTCAGAATAGTGTCCCTTTCTACACTGTTAAAAGCGTTTTTAATATCTATTTTAATGATTACGTTATTGGATGAATTTTGGTGTGTAGCAAAAGACCGGGTAGCATGTATCGCTGCCTCACAACCAAGTCTAGTACCGAAACCCATTTGTCTTGGTTGTAAATAAACCGAGATGCTTTCTCTGACAGATTGGCAACAGAGTTTAGCAGTAAGACGACGGAAAATACTTCCCACTGCAATAGGTCTAACACCCCCGTCTTTTTTTGACAGAGCGCACAGCGATGCGCCATACAGAAACGGTCTCACTTCTAAATTCAGCATGCCTTTCAACAAAAAGTTGCATAAATTAGTTAAGGATTCTAATAAACGGGGGCCATTATTGCCTTCAGAGGGTGAAGTCAACTCTTTAAGATGCTGCGGCCGCAGGCCGTCTACACCGGAAGCAGAACCGTTGTAGAAGGACGCAATTGCGGCGGCCACATCCGAAAGAGTTACAGATAGGAAAGGGCTGGTTGAACTGGGCTCGGGTGGTAAAATAACTGACCTCGATGGGCAAGGATGTTTCTCTCTCAAGGCACGTAGGGTATTCTCATTAGATGGGCAAAGTGTTGAATCCGAGAGAAGCAATCGAACAGCTCCTCTTAAATCACCATCGTGTACTTTTGCTTCAATTGAACGGTATATTGAAGCCGGTTTTGTTGAGTTCCGTTGAACTGGGAAATATAAATTTGCGTCATTTATATTATGTTTAACTTTCGACGTCAGTGATTTCTTTTCTGAGGCATCTGGCACCCTCAAAGCCGAATAAGAGAACGACAACAGGGTAAACCAACTCTCGGCACTGTTCGAATGCAGACAATCCTCTATAACCGAGCACAGCTTACCGGCAGCTAGACATCTTGCTCCCTTAGGAATATGTTTTAGTACCGGAACGCTAGATTTTAAAACTGGTAAGTCTTTAAGACAAACCTTCGCTTGTGGCGTCTGAGAGGTAGCATCTGAATTTACAGGCAAAACCGAACGTGTATTTATATCAACCGGAATAGCATGTTGATTTTGTATTTGGGTTGGTTGTGAGGAGTTAAGTATGTTAGATGACGGCGATTGGTTACCGCCGAGCACGCCGCGATGAACACGACTTCTATGAATGTTTAGCCCTTTCAGGTTTTGAAAAGTACGACTCTGGGAGCATTGAGGACATTGAACAGAGTCATCGAGGGGCGTAGGCTGGGGAGGAGGTGCATTAGTTGGGGTCGTAATGGGTCCCATTAAGTTAATGAGTACATTTAAAAGGAAACAACAAAAACTTATACCTACGGAGATGATAAAATAATATAAAAATACCGCTAAATTGGGCATGTAGTGTTCATTACAGCATTGCGAGTAGAACGATGGTTTTTCGTAAACGTAAAATTAGAATATAGCACACCGCGCACTAAGAATTAAATACGCAAAAACACAAATTCTTCAACAAAAATAATGCTTGTTATGACAGCAGTGGACAGGAGGACGTGGCACCCGTGTAGGTACTGTGCGCATGTGGTGTATCCGCGTCGTCTTGGAGATAACTAGCAATTCGCCAATACGAGGCTCAGGACGCCGGAAGGTTGCTCGGGGAAACGGCTGAGGCAGCTGAGCGTAGAGATGGCGTTCTGTCAAGCAGGGCGCTGTCACAAAAAATTGTAAGAATAACGAGTCAGAGAAGCCGCCGCACGCTGCCTACAATCACAGTGCCTCACAGTGGCACCGAAACTCAGACGTGTAAACTTAAGGAGTCATAATCCTTAGATTTCTAATTTTTATTAATTTTTAATCAGAGCCACACATTTTTCCGTGTTGCTAGGTTACCGTCGTATTCAATATGATATTAGTATTACATCTGTCGGTCCGCTTATACTCCAAGCCGTGACGTATCGAAAATATCAATCTAATATCAAACCTCCACTTTAGAAATAAACCTCCACGTTTAGTGTCGATCTCCGACCCCAGAGTAATGTATTCAGGGACCGTCCTAATATCGCGGTGTATGGTCCGTTTACCCAAAATGCTCAGGATGTTTACCTCTCCTAAAAAACTATTCTGTTTGTTGACAAAAGCGATGTTAAACTGTACTGTAGTAAATTTATTTTAGCCAGCTTGCGCTTTCAGTAAATAAGTGGGTGTTGTTTATCGATTTTAGTTATTTATGCAAAGGCAAACGACTTTGGATTTTAATGACCGGGGTTTGAGCGCTAATGCACATTGTTCCGTATGGAACACAAGTTTCAACGCTTATGGAATACAACTTGATCTTGTAACCTATTGAATTACGAATTGTTCTTTACGAGGGGTTTGGCTCGTCGCCGCCAAAGACTACAATTATACATACGTCGCCGCGTTGGTGAGCGCACGCGCCCGGAGCGACGACGAGCGGAACCCACTACCGTACACGACAGTGTAGACGCCATGGCAGTAGGCAACAAAGACATTTGTTGCCTACTGCCATGGCGTCGTTACAACGTCTTTGAACACGTGGTTGGCGAAATCATCATAAATTTGATTGAAAGCCATTTTTTTACAAAAGAAGTGCTCTTTACGAATGCAATGGTACGAACAATTACGAGCGAGTCCACTAGCGCTACTCGTGAATAATTGTGGTTATTTAAATTTAACGATAGATATTTAAAAAAGAGGAAGGCTGTGTATTTTATTTTGTATGTATGTATCTTATGAACTAGTTCTTACGTTCAAGATTCGTCGATCTAAGAGCTCAAAAGTATAACGGCCGCTTTATTTTAACTTAAGACGAATTTATAATATCAGTCTGTATACGAAATAGGTCCTTCTTGGTCGTATTCTCATGTCTAACGTACGTGACGACTATAAGTATCATAGGTGACTCTCTCGACTACTAACTGCTCTCAGGCCGTTCGGTCTTGTGCCTTTTCTACAGCAGTTGCCAGTAGTATGGATCCGGTAAGTTCTTGGATCACATCTGTCCATCTCCTGGGTGCATGTCCACTGCACCTCCTTCGATCGACACGCCCAGTAATTATGCGCCTTTTAGCGCATCCGCGTTGCGTCTGACCATGTGTCCGAAGAATTTGAGGACTATTTGAGGATAAATGGTGGAAAGCTGGAAGGCCACGTTATTATATTGAGCTCCTGTAAAATAGACCAGTTAGTGCGACGTTCTGTTCAAGATTTTTGGAGTATATACAAATAGGTACAAGTTGTTATATTAAGTGGCTGTGGCCCGATACTAATTCTATTAAATAAATAAATAAAAACCAACTACTACTACTACTACTATGAACTCGGCCAAGTGTGAGATTTTTTCCTGTGGTCCGGAATCGCGGGCTGTCTTTCCCCTATTCTCATCGTTGCTCCCGGGTCTCAGGGAACTTGACGCCGAAACTTTTTGTTTGCTCGGGGCACCCATCTTTCCTGCTGGGGTTCTGGACGCCCTTCAAGCCCGTAGGGATCTCCTCCTCCTTGCCAGTGAACGCCTCAAGGCAATTGATTCTCATATAGCGCTGGTTCTCCTGCAGAAATGTTTCGCCGTCCCAAAGGTAACGTATCTTTTGCGTACGGCCCCAGTTTGGTTGTACCCTGACGCCATGGACTCGTTCGACACCACTATCAAAATCACGGTCGAGACCATAGTTAACGTCTCCCTGAACGAGGATCAATGGGCACAAGCGTCTCTGCCAATCCGACACGGGGGCATTGGGGTGCGTCGGGTGCGGGATGTGAGCATACCGGCCTTCTTAGCGTCGGCACACGGGGTAACTACTCTGGTCGCTAATATTCTATCTGTGAATGGCGACAGGGCAAGCATACCGTACGTGGCCGATGCGGTGGTTGCGTGGGCTGCTCTCAACCCGGGGGCGACCCTACCCGAGAACCCCAAGGTTCAGCGTGCGTGGGACGATGTTACTTGTAAAGCCACTCTCGATCGGCTTATTGTAGGCGCCGCGGATGTAGACCGTGCTAGGCTCTTGGCGGTATCACGGTCAGAATCGGGGGCGTGGCTGCACGCGTTGCCTTCACCTCAGTTGGGCACTTTACTCGACGGTGATTCATTGCGTGTGTCCGTTGCTCTCCGCCTGGGCTGCGATGTATGTGAACCACATGTATGCATCTGCGGCACCATGGTGGGAGCTGACGGCCATCACGCTTTGAGTTGCCGCCGATGCGCCGGCAGGCACCCGCGTCACCATGCCCTGAATGATATCGTCCAGAGGGCTCTCAGGTCAGCAGGCGTTCCATCTGTTCTGGAACCGCCGGGCCTTTGCCGCTCGGATGGCAAACGGCCTGATGGCCTGACGTTGGTGCCGTGGGAAAGGGGGCGGTGTTTGGTGTGGGACGCTACGTGCGTCAGCACCTTCGCTGCCACCCATGTCAGCCGCACTACGCGCGCGGCCGGAGCGGCGGCCGAATTTCAGGCGGAGATGAAGAGGCGGAAATATGCCCCTCTGGAACCGGCCTACATTTTCGTCCCCTTGGCGGTTGAAACGGCGGGCTGTTGGGGGAGGGACGCTAGGGAGTTTGTGCGCGAAATAGGCCGTCGACTTAGGCAGAGAGGGGAGGACTCCCGCTCCGAGTCGTTTCTGGTTCAAAAGCTTTCCATCGCTATCCAGCGTGGTAATGCTGCTAGCATTATGGGTACTTTTGGACCGGGGACGATTAGGGGCGGGTCATAATTAGGACAATATTGTAATTATTTTTAATAAATAAATAAATATTTGTGGACATTCTTACACAAATCAACCTAGTCCCAAACTAAGCAAAGCTTGTATGGGTACTAAGCGACGATATACATACTTATATAGATAAATAAATACTTAAATACATAGAAAACATCCAAGACCCAAGAACAAATATTTGTGCTCATCACACAAATAAATGCCCCGGCCGGGATTCGAACCCGGGACCTCCAGCTTCGTAGGCAGGGTCACTACCCTACTACTAAGCTAAAGCGGTCGTCAAACAGGTACCAACATTGTTGATGGCAGTCAGACTCAGAATAACAGAGGAGGTAAGTGAAGTCCACGGATTAGCACCTCAATCACTCGAATACCCACATATCAAGAAGGTTGAAGCAAAAGAAACCAATCACTGTGCAGCTATATGCTTTATCCATCGACCTTAACATTGGTACTTCATATCGAAAGGATTCCACTGATACGCAATCTGCTACGTGTATTTTACATTTGTATCTCCTGTTCTTTTAATCAAAGCACGCATATTTGTTCTTGAGTCTTGGGTGTTTATGTATTTAAGCATTTATTTATCTATATTAAGCATGTATATCTTCACCTATATATACCCATAGCACAAACTTGGCGTAGTTTGGAACTAAGGTCGATTTGTGAGAGATTGTCCACTAATGTTTATTTATTTTATTAATTTATTTATCTTTTTAATCTGTATATTTGAAAACAGACATATTCAAAACATAGCTCAATAATTGACCTATGTTTCGACGTCGCGGACTCTGATCCATCTTGTGAGTCTATAATAAAAAGTGAAGACTGAAGTCTATAATAAAAAATACCAATTTATATGAAAAAGAACTACGCTTGAGTAGTTTTTTTCTATTTTCTTATAGGTATTATCCAAAATAATAGCATGCCGCCGGCGGCTGTAGAAATTTCTGTAGATATTTCTTAATTATGTCTAGATGCGCATAAGCCTACCCGAACGAAAATTAGTGTATTTAGTGTTGTGTAAAATAAAAGCAATTACAAAATAATTGAGAGAAAGATATCAATGATGCTTGTATTTTCCGGTAAAAAATATCCAGAAAATTATTCATTTTAAGGTGCGAGTGAATAGGCATTTTCTGGGTGAGCTCGCTGAAAACCTAGCCAGCATTCAAACCCTAGGACAGTCAGCTTCGTAAGGTCACTAAGATCATACGAAATCCTTTAAAATTGTTTTTTCGCTTTTGAATTATGAATCATTAGCTTTTGGCCGCGTGTTCGCCCGCATAATCTTCCACTTGGGTAGATCTGAATGTAATTTCTCATGCTTAAAATGACATTAAAATATACCCATCGTACGTTCGGAAAGTTACGAGACTACGCCGCAGTTATATATAAAAGCTTTTTTTCACACAATTAAGTAATAGGTCATGTTCTCAACCCTAATTACCTTCCACTATCGTGACAAATACGTTGATCAAGATTAATTAAAGCTTGAGAACATCCATCATTGGTAGCGGATGCCGTCGCAGACATTCGCTCATTTGAGAATTGGATATAGCTACACATGTCTAAGGAATTAAGAATAAACTTACTTTCGCTTTTGGAGTAGCAATGCACCGAAGAGAATTTTCTAAAATTGCGAAATTTTTTCTATAGGCAGTTCTCAGAACTAAAATTTTACAACACGGAAATCATGGCGACAATTCACTGGATAAAAGTTGTTTTGATGGTCTGCCTATTTTTATTAATAAAAAAAGAATAAGATAGAAACGTAATATTAATGACTAGCTTTTGCCCGCGACTTCGTCTGCGTAGAACTTGGTCATCGCGTTTATATCGAACCTTAGTTACCTTTTAATTGGTCAACCAGTGGTGCGAAAAATATTACGGAACGTTTTCGACCGTTCGTAAGGTAGATCTAAATGTCAAATCCCATACTAAAAATGACATTAAAATATATAAATATCGTTCGTTCGACAAGTTAGGCGACTTCCTGATTCGGTGATTTGCGGAAGCAGTACGATATGAGAAAACTGTCAAATGTCAGTGTCAACTGTCAGTCAACTCAGTACCGCTTTTTACTACGCCCCTACATTTAAATGTGTGCTTCCTGACTGGCGCGGGATGCGCGGTAGCGGGTCGATTCGAAGGCAGTACTGGTCCACTTCTGCGCATGATATTCCTACTGCGCAAATGTAATACTGACAGTATTCCGTCTAGCGAGAATCTTTGCGACGTCAGTAAGTTTACTTCAAAGAAGAAAATGTCACATATCGATCCCGCCCCGCCAAGTCAGGAAGTCGCCTTACGTGATTACCCCGCCCCGCTAACACAAGACCATCCTTCAAACGCGACAACTTTTCACGGTTTCTGTTGACAAATTGACTTTTATTAATTTGATCCGGCGCTTTTTATTAAATTACTTTGGTACGACAAGAGTTGAAAGGAGAATATGATTTATAAGGGAAGCCCGCCTAATAAAACCATTGTTTGTGTACGAAGGAAATTTGATACAAAGCTTATTAAATTAACGTTCCTTATTGCAGTTATGAATAAAAACCGTAGAAATACCTACGTGTCGGACTTCGCACATTTAGGGTTCCAAACTGTTTAAGACGATTTCGTATTTGAGAACCACTAGATGGCGTTGTACCTAACAGAAACTAGCGAACGGTTGTTCGATTTGAATTCTTTAAGACAGAGACGGTGTAAACACGAACCAACCGCAAAATTAAGTTAGTAGGTACCTACGTAGTAGTAAGTTACCTAAGTCCCATTTACTAATAATACAATTTCTAAAATATAGCATGATCCTTAAAACAAATTTAAAGAATAGGTACAAACTTTTACAAAATATATCACGAAATTAGCTTGTTCTTTAAAATAATCCCCCTTAAAAGTAATTTTACAATAGCCAAATTCATCAAAACGAAATATTAACTGTTATCACTCGAAAATTGGGTTAAATCTCTGAAAGAAAATTGCGATTTTAATGAAATCGTATGGATCTCAGTCCAATTTAAGTATAAACGAGAGCAAAATTGAGAGAAATAGACGACAGTATTTAATATGATTAATCTCTTCATCGTAATATTTCTCTTTGCCGACCCCTTTTATCAACAATCTTATATAAACATGATATTTGTATTTGTGAGCTATATTTTGTTTTGGTCAATCTGAAATTCCAATTTCCATTTAAATTATCCAGGGTCATTTTTAATTTTATGTTTTACTAAACGGTTAAATCTCGAGTATCAATTGTCACTCAATATATCAATCAATCAATCATTTATTTGCAATAAAACATTATCAAATGGTGAAGGTCGTTAATCGTTTTGGTTTCACATTGTCTGTCTGTCACATCGCTAAATATCTCAAGAACTACTTATGCTATCGATCTGAAATTTGGAATAGTTATAAACAAGGGTAGCCCAGATACATGGAAGATGATTTTAGGGTTCCGTACCGAAAGGGTCAAAACGGAACCCTATTGGTGACGCCCAGATGTCCGTCCGTCGTCTGTCACGCAGGTTTTACAGCCAAACGGTTGGAGCTACAGGCTTCAAATTTACACAGTATAAGCATCTTGATGGCCCGTAGCCATATAAATAGTCAAAACTTATTTTTAAATGTTTTTATCCTACCCTATCGAGTGGGGTATCGTTGTTTAGAGCTCATTGAGTATATACAAATACTAATATACTGATTGATGAAATTAGATTTTTTCTTTAAAATTTCCTTATTTTTCCTATAAAAACCAACTTAACTTTGCGGTCGGTTCGGAACCCTAAATGTGCGAAGTCCGACTCGCACTTGGCCGGTTTTTAAAATTCTATGCAACTTCCAACCCAAAGAAAACACTTAGACATCGTTGGGAGACCTCACGACATTTTACAAGTTATCGCCCCAGGGGAAATGACTGACATAATTAGAATAATTTTGGTATTTTTGTTATTTCCGCCGAAACTAAAATATACTGTCACTATGTTACCTTTCAAGGTGAAGCTTAAATTCCTGTTTAAATAATTACGTGAGTAATATATATTGTACCATGCTATAGGCACTTATATTTTTTTTCGGTTTTAGATATTTATTTCTCATAAGATTTTACAATCGCTTACTGAGAAAAACAATGTATATGTACTTAAATCTAGGTAAGAGAGGGTATCATGCAAATTAGCCGAGCATTGTCGCTGTAGCAGCAAAAAGGAGGGTAAGCGGTAGCAAGAGAACAAATAGTTACACTACAACATTTTATTGAATGCACAGAGCCAGTTGAACTAGTTAAACGCCGGTTACCCTATACATTATATAAAAGCACCTATCTAATAATTAACGAGTCCACTTAGAGCGCCAAAATTATTTAACGTAAAATGGCGGACTTTGCGACGTCAATCTTCGGCGTTACATTTCAATTTACTAAGGATTAGTTACTCGAGTGTATTGTAGACCAATCTTATATGACCCGTCTGTCCTCCCTCGTCGATCAGATATAAGAAGTGAGAGGGGGATCTTCGTGTGTTGCCTAGGATCAAGTTATAACAGTCGTTGTTAGAATCCGCGATGCGTTTCGAGTAAAATCTGTTTTCTCTAACAAATTCTGAGACGTGACTCTGTGTGAATAAAGGGATCCATTTAATGCTGCCTTAAGTTGAGCGGATTTGGGAGTTACTTAATAGATGCCTATCTTAAGGACGAATGGATTACTGTTATCCGAACCGAAATTACCCCGCGTATGTCGCGACGCGAGCCTGATTAGGAAGCATTATTTGGGGTATTTAATATTGAACAATCAGTGCGATTAAGCGTCTTGATCTTAGCAGCTTGTACAATTTATGTTTAGCATTGTCTTGATATTCGTAGGTAGTTTACTTTTTAGGGGGGGATGCACAAAACCATGTATATAAAAAAATACAAGTATGTATTTAAGCACTTTATTGTACGCAAAAACAGGTTAAAATAATATATGTCACATAAGATTAAAGTACAAAGGCGAACTTACCTCTATTAGGGATCTCTTCCAGTTAACCTTTGAGGGATTGAGTAGAAAGTAGGAAAATTTCAATGGAATGACAGCTCCAGGCGCCATGTTTAACGTTGATCCGCCTGTAACAGTAAGTTAGTGTCAAACCCGCCCGTACAAACAATTTACATCATTTTGCCTATACTCGAATTTTTAAATCAAGACCAAAAAAACCACGACAGATCTGTCACTGTGGTGTGTCTTTTTACATCAAACAATGTCATTGTCAACCACTTGTCAACCGGATATTTCATATCTAGCCAAACTTTTTACACTCTGGTCCACCATTCGGCGGAGTTGTTTGACAAGTCAAAATGCACAAATGTTGCCACGGTACGGCCAGTGCTGTTCATATCGATATTATTTAAGGCCTCACTAGACGTACGGATCTTGCTTGCCGAGATCATCGACAATCGAAATTAATAGTGTTTCTCTCAATCTAAAATGCTCTCAATATGACAAATGATTTGTAAATTTTATGATTTTTTTCATATTTCTTCATATTTATTTTACTTTTGTCCCGCTTAATGAGCCTTTAGTTGCCCAAAAGTAGAAACTTTTACATTTATTAAATTAGGTAGTAAATAAGTAGGACTTAAAACTTGATCGAAAAAACTTCCTATCGAATAGTATATCGATTTTAATATTCCAAAAATGCTGGCACATTTTTGTTCGTGAAGAAGAGGGTATAGTTAGTTACTTTATACTTATCGACATATTTTTATCGATATATACCGATACTATTTATTTTTTTCTACTCCTGGCAACATCTCATCTGTTAGTTTACTCCGCCGAATTATGGACTTAACCTTATACAATGTTTGATGTAAAAAACACACGACAGTGACAGATCAGTCGTAGTTATTTTTGGTCTTGAATTCGAAGAGCGAAATTCGAGTATAGAGTGCTATAATGGAAAGGGTAGCATTTAACGAACCACCAAATTAGTTGCCGAATGATGCTCTAAAAAATTACATTGATTACCAAAAATACTAGATTCGCACCAAATTTTCAACACCTTTTAAATATAAAGTGCAACTCAAAGAAGTAACATGTCGATAACCTATTAAATTAAATTGTTACCAAATAAATTAGTCGCTACCCAAAAATACTTAATGATCACCTAATTTCAAACACCAAATTTCATATTTTTTACATCCAAATATTACAGGGCTCGTAATACTATTAAAATTAATTATACCCAAATAATTCTTTCGATACCCAGAAATACTACATGATCACCTAATTTCAAGCGTCATTTGTTTCTAGTCTAATGCCGAATCTACGCAATGGACATAATGGCGCAATGCAAGGAACGCAAGCGACATGTTTCGGATTGATCGAGCGACATGTGTCGGACCCACACGCGACATGTTCGGCCTAATCGAGCGACATGTTTCGGACTCACACGCGACATGTTGGGGTCATCGAGCGACATGTTTCGGACTCACACGCGACATTTTGGGGTTACCGAGCGACATGTTTCGGACTCACACGCGACATGTTCGGGCTCATCAAGCGACATGTTTCGGACGCATCCAGGGACATGTTTCGGACTCACCCAGCGACATGTTTCGGACTCAACATGTGTTGGTTCTGGCGCTTCGCCGGCCGCTGCCGCGGCACGCTCGCTTCGCTCGCTCGGCTCGCGCGTTGTATATATATATATATATATATATATATGTATATTATATACACATACGCTAACGTTTTGAGTCTTGGGTATCAACAATATCAACATAAGGTGTCAAACATTGCGACGTTTACCTTAATTGGAAGTTTAACTTATAATTCAATGCTAATAGTAGATTATGCAACTGGTACATAATGAGGGGCATTAAAACACGAGTGTGAGTTTTATAAAACGAGCCGAAGCCGAGTTTCATTATAGGGTCACACGAGTGTTTTTTAGGGTTATGCGACATGTTTCGGACTAACACGCGACATGTTCGGGCATTAAAACACGAGTGTTTTGATGACGATTTTACGTAAAAATTTTTTTTTTTACTTAAAATTCAAAATAAATGTAAAATTTGAAATCCTTATCCCCGAATTAGTCTAAATCGAGTATAATGACGATTTTACGTAAGAAAAAAATTATTTTTACTTAAAATTCAAAATAAATGTAAAATTTGAAATCCTTATCCCCAAATTAGTCGAAATCGAGTATAATGACGATTTTACGTAAAAAAAAATTTTTTTTACTTAAAATTCAAAATAAATGTAAAATTTGAAATCCTTATCCCCGAATTAGTCGAAATCGAGTATAATGACGATTTTACGTAAGATTTTTTTTTTTTTTACTTAAAATTCAAAATAAATGTAAAATTTGAAATCCTTATCCCCGAATTAGTCGAAAACGAGTATAATGACGATTTTACGTAAAAAAATTTTTTTTACGTAAAATTCAAAATAAATGTAAAATTTGAAATCCTTATCCCCGAATTAGTCGAAAACGAGTATAATGACGATTTTACGTAAAAAAAAAATTTTTTACGTAAAATTCAAAATAAATGTAAAATTTGAAATCCTTATCCCCGAATTAGTCGAAATCGAGTATAATGACGCTTTTACGTAAAAAAATTTTTTTTACTTAAAATTCAAAATAAATGTAAAATTTGAAATCCTTATCCCCAAATTAGTCGAAATCGAGTATAATGACGATTTTACGTAAAAAAAATTTTTTTTTGCTTAAAATTCAAAATAAATGTAAAATTTGAAATCCTTATCCCCGAATTAGTCGAAATCGAGTATAATGACGATTTTACGTAAAAAAAAATTTTTTACTTAAAATTCAAAATAAATGTAAAATTTGAAATCCTTATCCCCGAATTAGTCAAAATCGAGTATAATGACGATTTTCTGTAAAAAATAAAAAAAAATCATTATGTTATTATATTTAATAACATAATGAACAATTTTAATTCATAATAATCATTATGTTACTGCTGTAACCTTCTCCACACGTAAGAACATTAATAGTACATTACTTACCAAGGGCGATAAAACAAAGAATGTCTCAGATCGCAGGTATTTTACGCCCGAGCCGAAGGCAAGGGCGATAAATATGCGATCTGAGGCTTTCTTTATTATCGCCCGTGGTAAGTACAAAATTTTATGTCACCCCCTGGCCAGGAAGTGGGTTTTTTCGCGCGCGGAGCGTGCGATAATGGCCACTTTATGGCCAGGTGTGACATAAATGTTATTATAAGAGTCATTTTCTACGGTTTCTGAACGCATTTTTTTCACGCAATTAATTTGTATGTATTAACTACAATATAGCTTGTAATGTGTATAATATTTGGATGTAATTCTAAAAACAAATGATGCACGAGATTAGGTGGTAGTTTAGTATTTTTGGTGGTACTTGACAATTTTTTGATGCGATTATAAAATTTCAGGGAACGCAATAAGTAAAATAGCTGCAAGTGCTGGAATAATAGGTATGAGTGTTTAGGTGACCTGAAATTGATGGTCGATACATTTTTTTGAGTGTTCAGCGTTATTTTAGGGTTCGAAAATTTGGTGATATCAAAAGTTATTTAGGTGATCATTTTATTTGTTCCCTAATGGAAATATATTCCGATTAACCTTTTCAGCGCCCTGTCAAATATAATAGCTGTCACTCACACGCCATGGCATGGGAATGATATCGCATTGGACGCCGTAACGGATATATCAGCCGTTGATGTTGAACCGATGGTGCACATAATATTTTATAAGTAGTTGGCGTCGAAAAGGTATGTTTGCACCTCGCAGCAATAGTAGAATCTTACATAATAGAAGGGAAAATAAAAACTTTCAATGAACGGCGCACTTAATACACGGGACCTTTAAAATTTATATATTTTCTATGTTTTTAAGTATCTATTTATCTATATAAGTGTGTATATCGTCGCTTTGTACCCATGGTACAAGCTTTGCTTAGTTTTTTTTGTGGACAATCTTACATAAATCAACCTAGTCCCAAACTAAGCAAATCTATCTATGTGTAGCTATCGGTTACATTTACGGGATAATCGCCTGGTTACACAACGATTACGCCCTGTAGATAAAACAGTTCCATTATCCCAAGCGCAAACATATGTCTCACACGTCGGAGTAATTTGTCTTGATCCTAGATATGTCTGACAAAAACTGACCACTCGTATAGTCAGTGAGCCATCGACAGATTTTCGTGACCAAAACTGCCTGCCGTACGTCTGGATAAGTACGAGTTAAAAACGCCCATGTATAAACCTTTAATATGATGTAGGTACAGTCAAGGGCATAAATATGTATACACTTTTGGACCTTATTTCAATGGAATATGGTGAAAAAGTGTATACATATTGGTGCCCTTGACTGTACCTAAATGATAAAAGAATCCGGAAAACATCCCGAAACATCGATTCTCCCTTATTAAATGCATTATTTTGGTTTGAAGGAAATCGTAAATCGTTAATGGATTTCCCTTGTTTCCCGTGATCATGTGTGTTCAGAAAAAAATATGCCACGAATACGTATTTTCGTTGAAAAGGCAAGAAATAGACGTAATGACGGTTTGATAGCCAATAAAACCATTACTAATGTTTGTTTGTTGCTGCTATGTTTAGGGTTTTGAAAATTATAAAGATTAATAAGTTTATCTTTATTTACTTCAATTTATTTCGACGTCCGCTTTAGCTTAGTTGGTAGTGACCCTGCCTACGAAGCTGGAGGTCCCGGGTTCGAATCCCGGCCGGGGCATTTATTTGTGTGATGAGCACGAATATTTGTTCTTGGGTCTTGGATGTGTTCTATGTATTTAAGTATTTATATATCTATATAAGTATGTATATCGTCGCTTAGTACCCATAGTACAAGTTTTGCTTAGTTTGGGACTAGGTTGATTTGTGTTAGATTGTCCACAAATATTTTTTATTTTTTTTATTTTAACGACGTAACTTACTAATTTTTTTAACATTATGTAGGGTTTCTGCTAGTATAATGATATTCATTTTCTCCACAATGAATGATGCAAATATATGTCCACTTAGCAGTTTAACAATTTAGTCTCTACAATAATTAAATAAAATTAATTTTTAAAGAATATACATAAACTTAAATGCATTAAATAAATACAGAAACAAAACAAATAGTTTTTTCTTCTAAATCATATTATAATAGGTATATTAAACTTTTGGATGGGTGACCGATTTGAGTGGTTATTAACTGAGTGCTACCGTGCTTGGTGAGGTACGTTAAGCCGTTCATCCCAGCTGATATGTCATTAGCCAAGTAAGAAGCATTCGAGCGGTTTGAGAACTTCTAACAGACAATTTTCTTCACTCTGAGGTTGCGTTAGGCCGGTCGCACATTGGACACGCTTTCGTACGAAATTACTCGTCCGAACACGCACGAAGCCGCGCGAACGATCCCGACCTTGAAAGTACTATGGGAGAGCGCTCACTGGATACGAATACGACCAATTCGTATCCAGTGAGTTCGTGCGTGTTCGGACGAGTCCAATGTGCATGTCCAATGTGCGACCGGCCTTAGATCGCGCGATCGATTGCGTGCGATTTAATAGTCAGTATGAAAATTTATCGCGCCATTTCCGAAGTGTGTTTCTTACTGGAATCTTCTCAGCTAGGCTAGGTTTAGTGAACCAGCGACAAAACTCCCAGTAGCTCGATTCCACTAACACCTCAGATTCGGTTGAAGCCGCCCAACCAAACACACTGGAGTGCAAACTCTTAGAGTATTCCAGTGTTTAAGCCCGCGTGGTCGTGTCGGAGGTTTTATCCTGGATTTTCCCCATGCCACTCTCCAACCGCGCACTCCTATCGCTTCATTGGGCCCGGCCTATAAAGACACAGTAAGATTTAAATTAAAAGACGCGTGCAGCCAACGAGAGACTAGACTACGCACACGTCGAATTTAACCTTAAGGCCGTGTATTACCACTTTTGAGTTTTTAATAACCATCTGAGACATAGAATATAGTGTCTTAAAATCTAACAAAAATATATGTGTTACATAAGGATCTTGTCTAGTCAAAATCGCAGTCAGTTACATGACCTGATGAATTTCACTCGATAGAAAAAAATCGCGAAGTTACCCCTTTTTGGAATGTATTTTCAATACTACGGCTATATTACTGATATTTAACGTTTTATTTTTGTACTCAATTAAAGATCGTAAATAGTTATAGACAAATTCGCAGGGTTTGCTTTGATAGAATGATTGGCTTAATGACTATAGCTAAATATTTACAAAACTGCGCGCAGAGCTTGCGTAGAGAGCGGGATGGTTAATTATAAACTCAGGCGTGTTAGAGCGGGACATTTGCGTTGGGGATACCTCCCCTTAATTGCCAATCTAGAAAACGAGACCTACTAACATTGTTAACTTAACAACACCGCAATGTAAAATTTGAATAATGAGGAAAGCGTTGTACTTACAATATACATTTTCGGATGACGATAAAAAAAATGAGGGGCTTAATGGTCCTGTGTCCAATAAAGGAGCGGAACTTTTGTAGGATTATCCCTCTTTACCTAACGTCACGCATAATTTAATGTGCCACTTTACTGTCTACCCTCATCTACAGCCGGTAGGTAGAGGAAAAGACTGGATTACCATCTAAAGTATGATTTTGCATACGTGTCTGCACGTATGCTTTAAATAATGTTTGACATAGGTAGTTTTAATGTTCTTGTTCAATGTTATATGTGTAATTCCACCATATTTTACACGAGTGCCCAAAATAGGATTGGTTTGTTATCAGGGTTCATGTATGTTACATGTATGTATGTATATGAGATTCTTTGTTCAACCAGAACATTTCAACGCATTACCAGATTTAGATTGTGAGGTATCGTTAGAAGTCTTACGTGGGACGTGATTGTACAATCTCAGTTATCATTTTAACCAACCAATTTTAACTAACCAAGTTAAATCTTTGACTTCAATTTGTCTTCAGGTTTATCATAGTGAAAAAAACATTTATTTAGACCTCAAATCTTTTGTCAGCAAAGTCGACAACCACGATATTTTAAATGTTGAACTTGGCTTCCATTTTCACATTTATATTTTTGCTGGGTAACTACATCTAACCACAATATCACTATATCTATCGATCAAAAGGTGTCATAACTTTCAACCTGCCACTATGATCGCAAATCTATCAGAAAATAACAGAAGAGCGCGCACGAATGAAAATATTTCACAGATTTCTGACATGGACTGTTCTATTTTCACCATATGAAAAAAAGACTGAGTAAAGTCTCTTTCGGGCAAAAATAGATATAACAATTTTTTTGTTGCAACACTGACATCGTTTTTGGCATGCTGATCTCGGTAATTAAAATGTTTATTATGGAGAATTTCTCTTTGATCCTTACTGCTTTACGCACGTTCTAAAACATTACGTAATATACATTAGTAGAGATCCAATTTCACTGGATGAATAGCAAATGAGTAGATAATTGAATCATGCCTGATGAGGTTTTATGAGATGTTCGATATTCAGAATGTCGGTCTTAACTTACGAGAAATTGAGTTGTCATTTTAGAGAGTAAAGGATAATTCACAGTAAACCGTCCCGTGTCCGGGCCGGCCCGTTTTCTAATACAGGACGCGCGACGGCCGTCGATTTCTTGTACTAGAAAACGGGCCGGCCCGGACACGGAACGGTCTAGCGTGAATCATCCTTAAACATAATCCTCAGTTTATTAATTTATTTTTGCACAATACTAGAAAGTGTCTATAATGGCGGAGTTTATATCGACGGCATTCTTTGCCAGTCAACCACTCGACCAAAAACATTACACACAACTCAGTTTTGCACCGAGGGAGTACCAGGTTTATTTAGCGGCCCCATAAATCCACTCGTTCACCGATATTTCAATTCAGGTCATGCGGTATATCAATCTACGCCACTAGTTCTGTCAAGATCCCTGTAATGTATAGCTCAATTTCTCCCAAGTTAAGATGACCACTACAAATGGAACGGCTACCTCCAAATTAATTGTGGTCGAGGATCCTTTGCACAAATTTGGGGAATTATTCATCTATTTTACTGCAGCTAGGTGTTGTTTGTTAATGACGGATTATTTAATGCCGTTTTAGGCAAATATAGCCGTTCAAATTTGGTACCACTCATTCGCGCATGTTAGGACATTCTCATTCTTGTGCCCACTGTCATATCCGTGGATGTCACTACCGTGGTTAAAACCATGGCTATACATTGTCATTGTAAATTGTGGATATGTCGCGCAACTCACTTTTTGACGGGACCTACAGAAAACCAGTATCGGGACACCTTTTGTGACCAGGTACATGCCAGGACTGTTCCTCTTGCCACTTCGTCTAAACTCGGCTCTGTTACACCTCCGTGGTGTGCAGGTACCATATCACGCTAGGAACGAATGGCCACGTGTTATGCAGCGAGCACGTGCGAGCTGGATACCCTGATTAGCTGTCAAACATCGGTTTTGTTGGACAGAAAACCTTCTGTACCTTAAGTACTATTCATTATTCTGTGCACATGCTGAGTGGGCTCAATTTTCGCAACTGTTTTACTTTTAAGTAATTTAATTGGAATTTTTATTCTAAAATGCCGTCGAAATAAAGTTTTTTCAATTTTATTATATTCTACTCACTATAAAATCAAAAAGATATAAGTTATACATGAATATGAATATATTAAACTGGTATATCATTGCTATAATTTCATTTACAGTAATGACATCCACGGATGTGACATTATGCACGAAAATGAGAATCGCCTAGCAAGTTTTTGTTGCCTGGCACGATAGTATGAAATTGTGGTGACATGCGCGGAAAATTTGCTAAATTGCCATGGAAAATTGTGTCAAAACGGATCATTAATTATTTATAAAAAAAGAGAACACTGAGGAGGCTTAGGGTTAGGTTTTATATTTTGATTATCTTCCGGGCAGAGTGGTCTGATTATACAAAGTGGTCATGAAATTACTTAAATATTTAATTTAGACGCAGTAGTGAATTGTAAGTAAGTAGAAAATAGCCTCATTTGAATATTTTTATATATGCGTAACTTCATTGCGTAGCTCAATTCATCAAGAAGAGAGCGTACTCCTTTCTGACGGGCCGGCAGTGCGCTTGTGACTCCTCTGGTCTTGCAGTTGTCTCATGGGTGACGTTAATCGCTTATTACCATCAGGCGATCTGTCTGCTCGTTTGCTCCCTATAAAAAAAACTAGTACATATTTATTGCTTAAGTACCTTATTGCTTGAACAGTAAAATGGCTTCTTAAACAAATAAGTCGATACAACTCGGCCAACTCAAATGATTTCAACATCTTTGTAGAATACCCGCATGTTAAGTTAAATAATACTTTTAATAAGGTTTTCATAGGCTCAAAAATGTTACTAACAAATATAGATGTTAAGTTTTAGATAAAGAGTGTTGTTTTCGCCAACAAACTGTGATGCAGTTTGGCGAAGTTAAAAGTACTGTGGATAGGTGTAATCTTTTGTAAGAAATAAATTAAAAAAAAAAAAAAAAAAAAAAGTATATTAAAGTTGAGCCATTTTTCCGTAGGTACAGTGTGTTGTGTTTCTGCTTATAATATATTATCTGACGTAAGGATATTGAACACAATGAAGCCCGTTACGTTTACTCCAATAATAAGATTGAAGAGAAATAGGAAGGAGTGTGCAAAATAGAACATAGCCTTTCGTTGCGGACAAATTAAGGATGATCCAAGCCAGACCGTTCCGTGTCCGGGCCGGCCTGTTTTCTAGAACAAGAAATTGATGGACGCGCGACGGCCGTCGATTTCTTGTACTAAACAATGGGCCGGCCCGGACACGGAATGGTCTAGCGAGAATCATCCTTTACGTTATCCTTTCTTATTATAAAACGGACGCTAAAAGTTTCCTAATACCGGCGAGTTTAAATTCCAGGTAGGGACGAAAATCTCAATCAAAGTTTGAAGCTTCTGAAAAGTATTTTAACACAGCTTGGAACTTCGAAAACGTGACAAGTAGTTGAAGTATTAACGCTGAGGCGACTTCTTGATTTGTCGGTGCGTAGGCGGTTACATGAGAAATCTCTCAGCTGTCAATGTCAACTGTCAGTCGAGTCAGTATCTCTTCTTTACTTCACCCTTGGGATTTTGCCCGTCGCCGCGTTGGTGAACACACGTGCTTTTCGCGGCGACGGGCTGAATCCACTACCGAACAAAACCAGTTGCCTACTGTCATGGCGTCGTTACCGAACAACGTCTTTGAACAAGTATTTATTGGCGAAATCATCATAAGTTTGATGGAAAGCCATTTTTAAAGAGTGAAGTGTACTTCACCCTTACATTTTAAGGGGATATATCGATTCGCTCAACCACGCCCCCCGTGATAGAGCTCTTTATGTTTTTCATTAAATTTCCCCACGACAGAGTTTAGATCAGCTCAAGTATTTTTAAAAAAAAAGGAAAATACTCGTAAAGACTCGATTTTGTTTTTTTTTGTGTCAGAAACACAATCATAATATAGTCAAGAATCATATATCTGAAAATAAATCCCTATTGTTTCCTCGTCTGGGCCAAACAGCGTTTCAAAGACCTCGATTTTTCTCTCCTGACTGGACCGGGATGCGCAGAAGTGGGGCGGCACGAACGAACTGCTAAGCTTTCGCGCATGATATTATTACTGCGCAAATGGGATACTTACCGACAGACTTATTTCACTACGTCGACAATTGTCAGCGACGCATGTCGAGTGACAATTGTCAAGCGACAGATGACATGTGACAATCATGTCGACGTGGTGAAATAGGACCCAGTAAGCTCACGTCAAAGAAGAAAATGTCACGGATTTTGATCGTCGCCGCGTTGGTGAGCACACGACGTGCCCGGGGCGACGACGAGCAGAATCCATTTACCGTACAAAACCTTATCTACTGTCATGGCGTCGTTACCGAACAACGTCATTGAACACGTGACATTAGCGAAATCATCATAAATTTGATAGAAGCCATTTTTTAAAGAATTGAATTGAAAATGTCACATATCGATCCCGCCCAGGCAAGTCAAGAAGTGGCCTTAAACTGTTTTGCAGCGATATTGATTGTGGAAAATTCCTTTTGGGAATAGGTAGATAATATTTGGTGTTGTTTAGATACCTATATTCGAGTGCTCGTGGCCCAGCGGCGCCTGCGTAGCGCTTGCGCTTGCTAAGGTTAAGCAACGTGGGCAGCGGTCAGGACTTGGATGGGTGACCGCTTTGAGTGGTTACTAACTGAGCGCTCCCGTGCTTTGGAAGGCACGTTAAGCCGTTGATCCCGGTTGCTGTCTATGGCAGCAGTCGTTAAGCCAAGTTGGAGGCCTTCGGGCGGCTTGAGAACTTCTAACAGTCAAGTTGCCCACTCACTTGACAAAGCCTAATCCCAATAAGGTATAGTTTCCCCTTGGGGTTGGAAGGTCAGATGGCAGTCGCTTTCGTAAAACTAGTGCCTACGCCAAATCTTGGGATTAGGTAGCGGACCCCAGGCATCCTTCAGGATGCAACTGTACTGGGATAACGCTAGGAGGAGGATGATGAGATACTTATATTAAATCAGTACTAACATTTGCTCGCGACTTCGTCCGCTTAAAACTCGTTCATTGGATTAGAATTTATTTGCTTTTATTTTATTTCAGGCGCTTATCTAGTTATTATTATTACTCTTCCGTTTTTATGAAAACGAAATTTCACTCCCTTAAGGGCTTAAGGGATGATTTCCGGGAAAGTATCATACATAATTATGTACTTCCCCGAGACTAAAAACAATCGCCATACCAAATTTTATCGTTCAGTATTTTAAGAGTGAAGAGGTAACAGACAGATATACATAAGGTCAATGAGGGCATTTCCGTCATACTTTTGATTAGTTCACTTTGGCTGGTCATAACTAAGAGGGTATTTACTTTTTAATAAACCTGATCACTATAATAGATTGGGCATTCATTGAACTGACCTTACTTCCGCATTTATGTATATTAAGTATGGATTTGCAGAAGATGCTGTGGGCTGCGCCTACTTACAATAAGGTTGGCCGTATGGTTTGTTGCCACTGACGTAGTATAAGAAATGTTAAAATATAAGATCTTCTCATCATTCTAGAAAACATGAACTGTTCGGATTAACGAACCATTGCACCTACAGTCGACGTCGAACGAAAATAAGAAGGCAATTTTTTTATAGTCTATTTGGTGATCTAACGCCAAAGAGCCAAGCTTTAAGCAAATAAAATTAATAGTGCAAAAATAGCACTTTTTATTTCGAATTTGAATTGCAACCTAGTCTAACTTTAAAGGTTAAATATTATCTTGTGAGTTCCGTAAATAAAGATTATCTCAGCATCTACCGTCAAATATTTTTGGTCGCCGTATACCGTATATTATTTCAGTAGATTACTTATATACTTCCGATTTTTTATAATCTCACTAGATCTCTGTGGGTATATTACAAATTATAATCTAACAATATATGCGATTGTGTTTTTCTGTACATATACATTTTTCAACAGTTTACAATCTTTTCAACAGATTATAAATCTACTTAACGGATTTCACAATTTTACGGTGACGTATACATACCTACATGTCTTTGACTTCGACTGTAGGTACCTGTACCAATACATATCCCACCCAATACAATTTCGCAACGAAAAATGAAACTCAGCTTCGAATTCTATTCAGAATTGGACTGAACGAAAAGTTGGGCTTCGCATGAAATTCCATATATCTCGTAACGGTTGAAAATAATCAAAATAGGTAACATTCGGATAGATGCTGACAGCTGACGGTCAAAACAATATCTTGGGGATAATAATAAAGTAGATATAGGTACATACATATACACACTGAGTTGGGGACCGATATAAATAAATATTGGCGAGCAATCTAACACAAAATAATCAAAGATTAAGATTACATAAATACATGCTTATGTACGGAATACCATTTGATATTTACCGTTAGCTTTTCGGTAAAGGAAAACATCGTGAGGAAACCTGCATACATCCACGAAGAAATTCAAAGTTGTATGTGAAGTCCCCAACCCGCTCTGGGCCAGCGTGGGGACTACTGCCCAATCCCTCTCATCTATGAGAGGAGGCCTGTGGCCAGCAGTGGGACGTATATAGGCTGATGATGATGATGATGATGCTTTGGATACAATACGAGTACATGTATATAATATTCAAGACTCACGTAGACTGTCTCAAGGATAAATATTAATTATAAGCATGAATATTAATTCATGCTTATAATCTACTCTAAAATTTGCTGTTGTACGTGGTGGCTAGAAAGGTAGAGCTCCCGAGCGTGCGCGGTCGTGTCTGAGGTTTCCCCTGGACTTTCCCCACCCCCAGGCCACCTTCCAACCGCGTACTCCTATCGCTTTAATGATCCAGGCCCATACAGCTACAGTCAGGCTCAACAAAAAAACCTTAAAGTCTATAAAGGGCCGGCAACGCGCTTCTGGAGTCGCTAGTGTCCATAGGCTACGATGTCTGTTTGCCATCAGGCAGGACGTAAGGCTTTTATTTACCGCCGTCATTGACGCTTTATAGGAAAGCAAAATTAAGTTAGTAATAATAGGAATAAAAGAATATTTTCCATTAAAATCTCATCATCATCATCATAATCAGCCGAACGACGTCCACTGCTGGACATAGGCCTCCCCCAGAGAGCGCCACAACGATCGGTCATGGGCTGCCCGCACCCAGCGGATCTCCGCGACCTTAACCAGGTCAGTCATCAGCACACCTCGTGGGGGGCCTTCCAACACTGCGTCGTCCGGTATGTCTCGCCACTCGAGAACTCGCTGGCCCATTAAAATCTGATTTATCAATATTGGTTGTAAAAAATACGTAATAATAAACATTAAAGTACGCGCCATCCACGACGACGCGCCCCTCCACAGCGAATCTCATACTAATCTGTGCGCAGTTGTGCGGCTTGGGCTGTGGAGGGGCGCGCCTTCGTGGATGGCGCGCACTATATCACCAAATTTGAAGTTAGGTCAGTGGGAAGTTAAAAAAATATTTAGGGACAGACGACGTATGGACGGACGGACGGACACGTGAGTGACAGGAATAGGATTCCGTTTTGACCCGTCGCGTTCGGACCCCAAAAATTAAACACACCCAGATAAATGTATTTACATAAGTACCTACATATATTCCTGCTTATATTATTTAAATACGTACTAACGTAACATAAAACGATGAGAATAAAATATACAGATAAAACTTAAAATACTCCGACCAGAAATATGCGGAATGCGAAATTAGGAAAGCATAAAAGATGCATAATATATAAGCACTCACAAAAATGAGAAATTTGCATCGGTGCAATGGGTGTTTCAGAGTACATATTCACAACACTTATAACTTCTTTATCACAGGTCAGTTTAACGCTGACCCTAGGGTAAATACGAGTAAGTTACTTTTAAAACGAGCCGCACACTTTTAAACAGGTACGAGACTCGCATATGAGTTCCATTACACTGCGGATCACGGATGTGTAACGAGTTCAATCGCTCTATAAAACTGCGCAATGTATTTGGGCCTTCAGATATCTGTCATTTCCCCCCAGAAATGAAACTACCTTCGAACCTATGAAGCTACTTTATCAGTAAAACGCATTTACAGAGGAAAATTTAGTGATAATATTATTTGTGTCACACCTGGCCATAAAGCGGCAATTACCGCACGCTCCGCGCGCGGGAAATCCCACTTCCTGGCCAGGGGGTGACATAAAATTTTGTACTTAACACGGGCGGTGATAAAGAAACCCTCAGATCGCATATTTATCGCCCTTGCCTTCGGCTCGGGCGTCAAATACCTGCGATCTGAGACATTCTTTGTTTTACCGCCCTTGTTAGGTAATGTACTATTAAGTATTACCTAGTATGTGTATAAAATATATTATTGCCTAGTACCTACCTAAAACAGAAGCCTTATTGAGCTTGCTATGGGGCTGTTATCCCCCCAATATTTATTTATTTTAAGGGCATTTTCACTTTAAGGCGCTACACTGAGAAATTTGGAGACTTTGAAACGCTGTCCTGCCCAGACTAGCAAACAGTAGGAGCTGATTTTCAGATATATGATTCTTGACTATATAATTGTGGTACTGACAATAGCGAAACATGGTTGCTTGAAATTTTCTCGATAGAAAATAAATCCAAAGTTGAGTCTATATTTTCCTTTTTTTCCTCAGCCTACTAAAACAACGCATTATTAAAAGACACGATTAAGTTAATATGATGGTATTTTACCTCATCTAGGTACTGACAAGAGGAAATTTAATAAACCTGCACACAGTCAGATATTTAACGAGATTGGTCTAAAAAGCCATTCTCGGAGAGGGTTGCATCCCGTTTTGTCGTGAGCGAAAAACAAAGGGTGTCTCTTTCAATCGATATATCGCCTTAAAGTGTACCCCCTACTTTTTTTCGGATCTCGGTGATTTTGGGTATTTTGACTCAGAATCACGAGTACTATTCATTCAAATGAAGAAAAAAAATGTTCTTGATTTGCCATACAAATTTTTTGTATCAGTTTCGAGCCATATAAATGAAAAAAGCGTCACAAAACTGTCTTTTTTTGGTGGGACACTTTTTTTATTCACGGAAATGGATAGTACTCGTGATTCTGAGTCAGAATACCCAAAATCACCTAGCACAAAATCACATCAAAAAAGTAGGGGGTACACTTTAAAGTGAAAATGCCCTTAAATCAAAATTTTAGTAAATAATATGTTATTTTGTTAGTGCAATTCCTAAAAGGGCAACATATTCCTGCATACTTTTACTTTTGTACTGTAATTGTATTTTAATGAAAAACACGCACTGTTCTTAATAACTCTTTAATATTTGTTACTTGAATGTTGGACATTGAATATAATTGTGTAAGATACCTAGGTATTTAATTTCCTAATTTCCTTCTAAAGTTAAGTTCAAATAATTTCGGGTACGGAAGTTGAAAAGTCCAATTTTGTACTTAATTTATGGAAAAAGTTTATCATCTTGGCATTAGTATGAAAAGAACTCTTTCCGAAAACATAGCGGGGATTAAAACCAAATTATGGTAATGGTGAAATTAAAATGTCAAGTTTTATTATTAGTTTTCGTCGAAGTCCAAGTCGAAGGTATTTATTATTTTCGTCCGCGTAAACTACTTCCACTCCCTAATCGCCTTGATGATTAATTTTCGGGATAAAAATAAATTATTCTACACGTTAATCCAGACTATAAAGTATAAACTCGTTGTATATCAAGTTTCATCATAATCAATTTAGCCGTTTTTGCGTGATTGAGTAACAAACAACCAAACTTTTAAACTGTCGCATTTATAATATTACGAGTACTAGGATTTATTTGTCACACATAATCAGTTTGAATCAGATGTAGAATTAAAACTTTGGGTAAATCGAAATATAACGTTTCGCATTCTAATATTTCTAATGTGTAATTGATCGGTGCTCATACACTCTCACTACAATGATATCATATTGAAAAGTAACATGTCTAGCGATAGTCGAGTGACTCATTTAATTCTAAAAGGTTCTTCTGATTGAAATTATGTTAGTTTGATATTTTATTTTTATACTTTAATCTGAATGAATGATCGACCTGTATCCACCTGGGGTATATCACGACGTAGCACGCATTATCAGCAGGTGTTACTTCGGAAAAGTCATGCCAAAATGACTCACAAAATGCCGTTCAATTAGAAATGATGTCTTATAACTATGGTAATAGTCTACATTGGCAAACGAAAATTACACTATTTATGTAAAAATATAAAAAAGGCGCTACACTGAGAAATTTAGAAGGTTTGAAACGCTGTTCTGTCCAGACGAGGAAACAATAGGGACTGATTTTCAGATATATAATTTTTGACTATATGATTGTGGTACTGACAATAGCCGAAACATGATTGCTTAAAATGTTCTCGATAGAAAAGAAATCCAAAGTTGAGTCTATATTTTCCTTTTTTTACTCAGCCTACTAAAACAACGCATTATTAAAAGACACGGTTAAGTTAATATGATGGTATTTTACCTCGTCTAGGTACTGATAAGAGGCAATTTAATAAATCTGCACACAATTAGATATTTATCGAGATTTGTCTAAAAAAGCCATTCCCGGAGAGTTGCATCCCGTTTTGTCGTGAACGAAAAACATACGCGCGTCTCTTTCAATCAATATATCGCCTTAAATCAAGAATCTCACGAAGTTACTAAAACATTTGCTTGTAACATCTAACGCCGTATTTCTTCGTAGCGCCTTCAGTGTTACATTAATTTACGAGGTACAATCATGACGGCTTTTCAGGAGATTACCTTTTTGTTTATTAGAAATATTTACACCATTACGTCGAGGAAGCGTCCCTTGAGGCGCCTTGAATGGATCACAGAGTCAACGAAGCTTGCCTATTATTGCGGATTTAATGAGACGATTAATATGCTCTCATTTATACTCTCATGTATACGTAAGGCGATTTCCTAGTTCCTGTCAAGTGTCAGTCAGGGGAGCATCGCTTTACGGCGCTCCTAGATTTAAATAAGTGCTTCCTGACTGGCGCGGGATTCGCGGAAGCGGGGCGATACGAATACAGTACTGCTTCGCTTCCGTATTACTCGTACTAACAGCCTTCTAGCGTTATCCCAGTACAGTTGCATCTTGAAGGATGCTTAACGTCCGCTTCCTAATATCATGATTTGGCGTAGGCACTAGTTAACGCAGTACGCTGCTGTTGTTCGGAGGCAATCTGTAGGCACTAGTATTTTACAATGTACAGTATCCTGGCAAGAAAAACGATAACATAACAATACTATGTGGACGGTAATTACCGGGAGTGGTAGACAACGGATTAAAAAGTGAGGTAAGGAAGCGACAACAGTAAACCCAAGAACAAACAGTCTCCTATCATTGAAATGCAAGGGCAAAGTAAAGAAGAGTTACTGACTCAACTGACAGCTGACAGTTTTATCATATCGTACCTCCTGACTTGTTGGTGTGAGGACACCAACCAACAAGTCAGGAAGCCGCCTAACAGAGACTTTTTGTGGTGTTTTCTCTCGCTCGCTTCCACGCGCGATGAGCGAATGCGTCAGAAGGAGTGCGCGTAATACATAAATTCATCATATCATATTTAGATGCAATATGTCGAGTCAAATTTGATCTGCTCATTATGTAATTGGAAGAAAAATTTGAAACTTATGCAGTAATTTGTAGGTCAGATGTCCCAGTTCTGGCCACTTTAAGACTGATTGTCTATACAGACATCTGTAATAAGTTAACACAGATTAAAGTCGAAAATGGCCAAAACCGGACCAGTAACCAGAAACGGGGTATCTGCCCTAGTTCCTGTAAAATTGGTAGGTTTCTGTCAAATGATGAGATTTTGCGATATGTTAGAGTTAGTTATTCACGTGTAGACGTAGGCATCATAAAAACAAATAAAGTAAAAGTCAAACATTTATTCTCAAGGGCTCTTTTAAAAGTCATAAATTACAATAGGTACAATTACAATTATGTAATTTAGTAACATGTATACAAAGCAACATCAACCAATAAATAATTACCTACCTTGGCACATATTTGCTGAACTTATCCTAATAATACAGAGATGTAAAGATAATAAATAACAGAATGTAAATATGATACTACTTATTTCCAGCGTTTCCGGTATTGATAACCTTGCGAAAAAAATATGGTTATCTTATACCTCGAAAATGGCCTGTTTACTTCACAAGTCATCAACAAAGTAACTTGATATGGATAATGAAATTCTTTGTTACACGACTAAGGCGACTTCCTGATTTGTCGGTGCGGAGGCAGTACGATATGAGAAAAGTGTCAAATGTCAGTGTCAGCTGTCAGTCGACTCAGTACCATTTTTACTGCGCCCCTACATTTAAATGAGTGCTTCCTGACTGGCGCGGGATGCGCGGTAGAGGGACGATGCGAAGGCGGTACTGCTCCACTTCTGCGCATGATATTACTGCGCAAACGTAATACTGACTGTATTATGTCAAGTGAGAATCTTTGCGACGTCAGTAAGTTTACGTCAAAATAGAAAATGTCACATATCGATCCCGCCCCGCCAAGTCAGGAAGTCGCCTTAAGCACAGAGCGGGCGGGCGGGTGGCGCGCGGGAGCGGGCGGGAGGCGCGCGGGATCGGGCGGGAGGCGGGCGGGCGCGCGTGAACGCGCTGCAGTGTGAAACTGTAGCGCTCTGTGTGTGGCTAAAGCTTAGGGTCGAGTATTTGGGATTTCAGTTTCACAACAAAACCGTGGGCTAGGGCTGCTTCATTTGGCGGTGCCGGGTCCGAAGAAAACTATTAGCTAACATATTGATATATAATGAACGGGTCACTCACGTCTGTAAGGCCGAATATCGCCCGATATCTTGTCGAAAGAGAGTGTTGTTTGAAACTGTGTGACAGTCTTATGTAATAATAAGAACTTTACTATTAATATCTATTTTATTCTGTATTCTATAGCTAATGTAATAATGTATTGTTGACATAATCTGTGAGAAATCTGTAATGCCTTAGGACTATCTACTAAATATTATTATTGAATAAATTGAAAATTGTATTGAAATTGAAATCTAGGACTAATACCTGGTCCTTAATCATGGGAACCCTGCGACGGCCACGCGTATATAGTCTGTACTTGTAGGTATTTAATAGTACATTACTGCAGAGACCAGTAAGTAAGCCATCCTGGACGAGTATGAGTTAGCCGGCCGAGCCGCAGGCGAGGTCCGGCTATAATACGAGGCCAGGCTGGCACTTACGGTCGAAGCTTGTATAGTGCTTTTCTCAAAAATAAAACAAATTGTATGAACAACGGTTAATAGTACCTGCATTCTGACCAACTTGTACTTTCATGTTCCGCTTTCCACTTGATGAACTTTTTATAAATGGTCAAATACCACCTTAGACTTGGTATGGTATGGTATGGGTGGAAGTAATTTTTTCAGTACCTAGTGCGATCTGTGTATGTATCGCAATCTGATTCATCTAAACTCATTTTTAGCAATTATACTTCTGTATATATTAATTAAATCAATGAAGTCAATCCCGTCAAAATACAATGGCAACTTTTTTTTGCTAGATGTTGTGTTAAGACACTGATATTATGCCACAACCCCAATAGAATAGATTTATAAAATCGTATTTAAATAACCGTAAATAAAATCGTATTTATTTTTAATTTTATGTTTACTATTAGTATTTAATTTCATTCAATCTATTCATGTTAATTTCTAAATTAGTCTCGAAATAGTTAAAAACATGATTGAACTGTATTTCCCGTCAATACACATCGTGCAATACGGACACGTCAACCTCCATGGTAGCTACATTTTTTTTAATGTCAATTACTGCCAACTTTTATCTTCTAGTTCTAAATTCAAATATTATGATATGTAATGGGATTTACATACTTACTTCCTGGACAGTAGGTGTGATTTCCTGGACACTTCTGGTAACTATCCAGGATGAGTCACTTTCGGATACTATCTTCACAGATGTTATGAGAACATTTCATACTATTTTTGAGAAAAAGAATGTAAGCAAACCATCAAGATTACGTGGTTCTCAACTTTGTTGGTAGTTTGACATTCGCATTGGTTGTTGTCATCTGATGCGAGTGCAATATTTGTGGTGTATTCAAGCTTATTATTGGTTACTTTTATTGTTTTATGTTTTTTTTTGTTAAACTTGTTTGTTTCTATTGTCTTGTTACGGAGTTGTTTGTTTTACGAATACATGTCTTCTTCTTTTATTTAAAAATGGCTTTCCATCAAATTTATGATGATTTCGCCAATGAACACGTTCCAGTGACGCCATGACAGTAGGAAACAAAGACAGTGTCGGTATTGAATTCAGCTCGTCGTCGCTCCGGGCACGTGTGTTCACCAACGCGGCGACGAGCAAAATCCTACGAAGACATGGGTGATTGGTGGTGGTGGGTGGTGGGGTGATGGGGGGGATTTGGATCTGTCATATTTGACGGGTCCCATTTGTTTACATTCTTTTGAATACCTAAAAGAAAGATTTTGCTTGTCGCTGCGTTGGAGAACACACGTGCCCGGCGCGACGACGAGCAGAATCCACTAGGTACCGAATAAAACCAGTTGCCTACTGTCATGGCGTCGTTACCGAACAACGTCACTGAACAAGTATTGATTGGCGACATTATTATAAATTTCATGGAAAGCTTTTTTTAAAGAAGAAGAAGAAAATACCTAAAAGTATAACAGACTATATTAGCACTGCGCGCTCCACTGCCCGCTCGGCCGCTCGATGTTGGCGGATGGCTGAGGCGGTGGCGAGAAAACCGAGAATCTATTTTCATATTCACCCCAAACTTGCTCCTATTCAAAAGCGATGCTCCACCGTCTAATCAAGTCAAATAGCCGCTTTAAACTGTAATATATACATTTTTAAAGAGTCGGAAATGAGCATGTGCCATCTCCTGGAGTTACAGGCATGCCTACCTGTGGTAAAAGATTACCATCAGGCGGGCCGTACTCTGGTTTGTCACCGACGTGGTGTGAAAAAAGTAATCAAACCTATTGATTGTAATACGAAGTCGTTTTTACATCGGAGCCACAAACGGAAAGAAAGTAATCACCCTCCCATGTGAATTCATGAGTGTAAACGCAACGAAAATGCTTAGCCTAACATCAAATGTCTGCTAGAAATCCAACCTTGTGTAATTTAACTAAGACTTGAAATGGAACAGTAAAATAAAAGAAAAAGGGCAAATGCGATTGCGGTCACTAGATTAATCGCATTAGAAATGAAACCTTAGGCCAATGGATTAAGGTTAGTTTTTGAAGGAATAACACATGTCAAGGAATGATTAATGCCCAAGTGATTAATCAATCGCCCCATGCAACTGATTGAGGTCAAGATGCTGTTCTAGTGTTGGGATTAATTCCGCGTGACGCTGACAATACGATGGGTGATTACTTTTATTCCTTCCTCTTATCCTCTTGCATACAGACCCATTTTATAAACCAGATTTTACTGAATACTAAAGGTAAGAGTCCACAGGCCCGCATCGCACGCATCGGACGCAATATTTTGTACTGATTCGCACCGTACGGAGTTGCGGATCAGGGGGGCGATTTTTGAGTGTCGAACGCTCGAATTTTCACTCGACATCTGTCAAAACATCATAGTTTTTTGACAGATCTGGAGTGAAAAGTCGAGCGTTCGACACTCAAAAATCGGCCCCCAGTAGACGCACTTGTGTGACTTTCTATACAAAAAATACAATACAATCCGTTGCATGCGATGCGTACGATGCGTGCGATGCTGAACTGTGGACGCCTAGCTTAGCTTTCAAGGGAAGAATTCATTCTTGGTGGGAAATTGTATCACATTTTAAAACATAAGTATAACTGAATCTGTCCTTTGGTGGTAACTATTTTAACACGCTTTTATTAGGTCGACCTGCGGAGTAATCACATAACGATATGTACTACCGTTGGTACGTATTTAATGCCAGTTTTAGTATGGGATTTGACATTTAAATCTATCGTACTAACGGTCGAAAACGTTACGTGATTACCGCGCTGTATGTAACTATGTAATGGAATCTAAGGTTACTAATTTAACCATCTTCCAAGCATCGTAGCGTCATGAAAATTGGCAGCTGTGTGTAGTTCTGATGACAATACAATAATATGGTACAGTTTAACTGATCTGATGATGGAGCCGGAAGATATGAACTGGAACTTCATGATGGAACATCGTATCATAGCTGTGTTTGGATTTGTTAGAAAAGTCTTGTAATGAACTTTGACCACGATTAGGTTTGAAGGTCTGATAGGTCGACCTGTATGTAACTAATTATGTAATGGAATCTAAGGTAACTAATTTAACCATCTTCCAAGGATCGTATCGTCATGAAAATTGGCAGCTGTATGTAGTTCTGATGACAATACAATAATATGGTACTGTCAAACTGGTCTGATGATGGAGCCGGAAGATAAGAACTGGAACTTCATGATGGAACATCGTATCATAGTCGTGTTTGCACTTGTGAAAAAGGTCACGTGATGGACTTTGAACACGATCAGATTTCAATTAACACGCAAAGCGTGTTTTTCTAGTGTTTTTAAACTATTAATTTATTTAGCATACACTGGAGACTAAATGCAAACGCGTCCGTTTTTCCTTTATTTCTAAATTTGAGCACGTAATAATCCCGATATTTTTGTAAGGATAAAATACCGGTATCCACAACCCATGAAAGTAGGTCAGTCTGTAAAACCTAAAAGGGCAACACAAACCTGCAAACTCACCTTCACCCAGTTTTGCGTAGATAATATACGGCTCTGGTTAAAACTTAATATTCTCACCTAAGTGGTTTAGGCTAAGTGCTGGCGGCGAGAACAGCAAAGTGTGCCCATTAACAGTCATTTAAGTTCACCGTTAAACGTGGGTAACTCCGTATGAAGCGGAATCGGGGCAAGTTCGGCCCTTTTACTATGAGGAAACTATTATTAAATGGTTGAAGATTAGCTTGGTAAACGGGAAAAATAATATTAAAATGTGAATGTTGCAACACAATTATAAGGTGTGGCCTGTAACATGAGCAAATATTTAAAAGGACGCTTAGTAACCGCTTGTGCCCAAATATTTTATTTATTATTTCAATTCGGAGAAACTTTGATCTAGAGTTAGGTTAGGACCCTCAAGTAATGGATCTTGACGCCACGAGATGAAAGCACATGCGAATTCAGTAGCTCTAGTATAAGTTTTTTCGAAACATTAACTAATTCGAACGCGTTTGCGTTTTGTCTCAAAATGTATGAAAACGATCTCACCGAGTTTGAAATACGCGCGTTCATCGGTTAGCAACAAATGTTATACTCGCGGTTTTAGTTTCCACTAGTGACCACCAGAGGCGCTGTTCTCGTTTTCATACCACTTTCATACATTTTGAGACAAAACGCAAACTCGTTCGAATTAGTTAATGTTTCGAAAAAACTTATACTAGAGCTACAGAGGTACCATCAAGATATGAGTCGTAATAGTTTTAGCATTTTTGGTTTGACAGGATATTGTTTGGCTTTTTATGATTTTAATTCTTTTTTATTGTGTTTAAAAAATAGTTATTAATATGACTCTAAAAGAGTCATAAAATACAAGACAACTGTCTGGGCCAAACAAAAATTGAAATATATATATATATATATATATATATATATTCAACTGTATCCCTGTGGAAATAATAGCAAGCAAGGTTAATAATCTACCAATTAAGATTTTGCTCCTATCACAGGCCACATTCTGTATATTAAAGCGGTTTCCTGACTTGGCGGGGTGAGATCGATACCTATTGTGGTATTTTGTTCTTTCTCACTTGACGAGATACCAACAGCCAGCGTAACTATATTTTACTAAACGGTTAAAAATCACGTACCCTTTAAATGTCACGCCGGATGACATGTTTCGAACTCTTCGGGAGTTCTTCCTCAGGATGAGTGCATCATCGATGGGTGTGGGTCACACACTTATGCACTCATCCTGAGATATTGGTCTATGTCCTGAGGTAGCTCCCGAAGAGTTCGAAAAATGTCGCCTGGAATAACTAATATATAAATATTATGGGTACTAAGCGACGATATACATACTTATATAGATAAATAAATACTTAAATACATAGAAATATAACTGAAACACTGAAACTTAAAAATGTAACTGAGTGGAGCACAAACAAATGGTGCAATTATTATGTTGTTTAATTTTAATTATTTCATGCAAACAAAATCATTAATCATGCAACTGTAGCAAAATTGTTACCAGGGCAAAGAGAGTTTTGATAGAGATGTTGACTCAAAATTTATTATCACTCCAAAAAAAAGACATAAAACTACGAATGGTGAAAATCCTATTCAAATATCTCAAAAAATAAGGAAGCTACGACCATTCCAATGTTTTTAGTTAGAGAGAAAGCGCTACAGATCAGTGACGTCACTGACCTATGTAGAGCGCCATAGTAAATGACGATCGTTCAATACGGAGAAGCGTTTCGCGGAAAAGGGACAGATAATGCCTCCTCTTAGAACTTTGAAAACTTATAATTATGTAGGTAATTATTTATTCTTTTGATTTATTTTTTTCGCCATTTGAGAATTTGTTCCATTTTCGAGACTTATTGATTTTATTATTTGGTGTCAACATCCCTATTGGTAAAAAAATTCCTAGTCATATTGAAAGATATCAATGGGTCACTCACGTCTTTAACGTCGAATATTGCTCGACATGTTTCGGACTTATACGTGGTCCTTAATTATGAAACCTAGTCTAGACGGCGGTCTCGCGATATTCGACGATAAAGACATGAGTTTAGTAACCAAATATAGAGAAGTGACACATAGCAAAATCCAAATCCGCTACGCAGGCTTCGTCAGGTGGATACAACTATGAATCAGCAACAGGCGTCGTCATATATAGGATAAATACTCATACATAGTTGAGTTTATTATAATTCAACAATTCTCAGGCTCACTGGAGTTTTCTATTTATAATGTTCGTACCTATCTCCAAATGAAAACGTAATATATATTTTTCCGCTACGTTCGTTTCATATAACTTAAAAAAATGGGCCATAATTTAATCAACGCATGAACATCGAGCGACAGGCAGTTTTAGGTCAAAATCATGACAAATTGCTTGTAAAATCCAAGTCACAGGTGCTTAGAGAATCGTTAAAGAGCATTTATAAAATTTCAAACTGTCCCAATTATATATGGTTGTCGTGTCGTGTCCCGTCAGTCAACGCTGGGTGTTTTATTACAGACTGAGACGCTTCGTCTCGCCTCTTAATTATTTCATCCATTTTGTACAGAAAAAAGCGTCAGATTCTGTGATAAATTTAGTTCACCCTCTACTTTTTTAGGGCTCTTGGTTTATAATTAACGCCCTTTTTAGTTGGGACTTAATTTTAGATAATCGTGAAGATTTTGTTCGGTGTTCTGTTAATTTTGGTGTAGTTATATTAACAGTTTTTATCTGATTTCGATAAGTAGTTTTTGGTTTTCTACATTTAATTTTGAGGCATAAATATCCATTTCATAATTTACCTCTAACATTTTTTATTGAGTCGCCCAACTAATGTGATTTATTTTTTATTTTCGTGATATATATTAGTTTAGTTTAAAGATATACTATTTCGTTTAAATTTAGTTTTATTCTTAGGTCTAGTTTTAGTTGTTCATGTTATTGTTTTTTTTTACCTACATGTTATGCTGAGCAAATTAAGCAAATTACATATTGAAGTATAATAAACGGTTCACTCACGCCTTTAACGTCGAATATCGCTCGACATGTTTCGGACCAAATACGTGGTCCTTAATCATGAGTGGTCTCGACGGCCTCGCCCAGTACCTAATCGTTGCATTGAATGCTTTTATATTGGTGAGGTAGAGTACTTTTTTCTCATGAGCGGTGGTGAGCCATGGTTGTGTGTTTTGTCTATGTGTGCATCAGCGTAGGAGCTAATGAGTTGACGTTGTCTATGTGTTCGTATGTGTCATAATTACAACCATGGCCAACCCGCGCTCGTGAGATAAAAATACTATAATGCAAATTACTATAATGTAAAAAGGGGAATTACTAAGTTTAGCCCGTGAAACTAGCACTGCGGTCATTTCTGACGATTCGTACGACGCTTAACGACACCTGGCCAGCAATAACGGGCCGATAGGTGTTCCATAAACGTTATTGGCTCTTATAAATTATATTTATCAAGTATTGAATATCCGAGGACGTAAACGTATAGCGTAGTACTTACCTACAAAAGCTTGCTAAAAATAACAGGCTTAAGGCGCAGGGGTGGGCAAGGCATTCTCCATACAAACTCTGTGCACGTTTTATTCGTAGGTTTTAGCACTAACGAATGTTATATTTTTTATTTATGTAAATATTAGACATGCGAAGAAAGTGATGTGGAAATTTTCAATAATTCAAAAAAAAAAAAATATATAATATTAATGAAAAAAAATTACATCACGAAATAGCTAACAGAAAAATAAGCATACTGACCAAAAATCATAACTTTAATGCAAACACAAACGAAGAAAATCCTGCACAAAGTTTGTATGGAGAGAGCTTGCCCTACTCCTAGTACTCCTCCTTTTAATATAAGATTTCAAGCTCTCATGGTCATTTACAATTAGAATTACGATTAAAAACCGGATATTTACCATGTATATTTGTTTTTGAGAGTTTCCGATATTTTGGCACTGTTGCAAGCGCCATTATCACGGATTAACTGACGTGCTGCGAGTTTTAATTGTGGTCTACCCACACACCATAGCGATCTACCCTCTTCTCAACCGGGAAGATGGGTTTCAACTGTCGAGTGTCTGGCGTCGAGTAGTCCGTAAGTTCGCAAATCAAAAAGAGACTGTTTCCGGAAACAACTCGGGAAGGTACCTACACTGATACTGTAAGTGTGGTGTGTCGTGATCGTGTTCGAGTTTCAAGTGAGAAGACGGACAATAGTAGCGACGGTGACACTCTACAGAAAAAGCAAACCAAGAAGAGGAAAGTTTATTAACAGTTCTTACGTTGATTTGGAAGAGATAGCTCTTTAGCGATAAGACCGCCTGATCATCATTAGCGATCATAATTTGACTAAACATTAAATATAACTATCAATTGGTTGATATTCATAGTGTTAAATAACACATTGATTGGAAGGTTGTCTGGAAGAGATCGCTCTTTAGCGATAAGACCGGCCGTATGTTAATTGAGGTGTGCAAGAGTATTATATTGTATTGATTTGAAAATCGGACAATATTAATACTACCACACCTATAACGTACTCAAGCTAACCAGATGAACATAAAAATATAAGCTTTCAAACCGCATGTTGAACCTGACTCGACTGACAGTTGACACCTACCGCCTCCGCGCTTAAAATCAGGAAGTCACCTAAACTTATGTCGCATCGACTCCCCATAGCAAAATGCGGCAGCAACCTAAGGATGGCACTTCACTTTTCCCTATTTTTGCAAATATTCCTGTTACATCTCTTTCTTCAATATCGTATAAGAAAGGGAGCCGAATACGCAACTCCGAGTGAAGTGCCGGGGTAAGGCGAGTCCGGACCGTTATTGAATTGTACAGCCAGCATCAAAAGTAATTACGCATATGAAGACGTCAAAAGTCTTTATTGTAAGGGAGTAAGAGCTTTCGACCTCTTCATATGCGTAGTTAATTTTGATGCTGACTGTACATCTACCCTTTAATAGCTTCACATGTGGCACTTCGGTCCGGACGTATCGGAAACGTGCGTCCCATTTCGGTGTATGTTTTTGACGTAGTTATTATAATGATACGTGTATCGTGTTAGTTAGTGTGTTTGGTGATATAAAGATGTGTGTGATATGTGATAAAAACGAATTAATTTGCCGTAATTTCAAATATTCAGATCTTGGTTATCTTTTTTTCGAAAGAACTGTGTAAAATGTAAATTTTTATGTTGAAAACAAAAATTTTTGACAATACTTTCACTTTTTTGAGGTAGTTTTATATTTTACAAAAAAACTCATACGTTCGGATACTAACTTAATTTAAACGATTTTTTAAACATTTTGTCAGATTTATTTACCAGCAATTTTTGATTTTAATCTATAATTTGAGGCATATCTGCGCCTTAATATGCTTGAGCTTGAGAATACTCCCATTCTACCGTTTGTATGTATGTAAGCATGTTATTGTACAATAACAGGTTAAAACATATTACATGTCACAATAGATTATTGAGCTTATCCCTTTAAGGGATCTCTCCAGCTAACCTTCGAGCAATTGAGTGGAAAATAGGTAGAACGAAATAGAAAAACTTATACCATGTACAGTAAAAATTAAGCAGTCCAAAACAAAAAAAAAACATACAAATTTTTTTGGTTGTTGGCTTGTTTAACCGTTATAGTGAAAATGGAATGAAATTGTAAGTTATACGCAGAATAGAGGTGCGTGTCGCATGCCCAACACCCCGTCACGTGTCAGTACTATAAATAGAAACTACATTTCCACATGAGTATAGTCGAAATCACTTGACTTGTCTGAGTTGCATCAAAGTAAATACGTTCAAAAAGCTATTTCATCCCTCAAACAATAAGATTGAAAATCCAATGATTTTTTATAGATATTCGGCCAGCAAAAAGTATTTTAACCTTACTTGTGCTCTTATCACGTTTTCGTATCCGTATAAATCAATTGAAACAAGCTGTAGGTAAGATGTAGGTAATAGTTATTAAATGATTTTTTTTTAAAGGATTTAGGTAACGGGCCATTGACTGATCCTTATTCCCAATAGTTTATGGTTCACCTCTAATATTATGTTATTAACACTTTCACAGCCAGTCTTAAATCTTGAATGTACAGTCCGCATGTGTGTGTCGGTACGCCATATATTCTGTACTAGCTTTTGCCCGCGACTTCGTCCGCGTGGAAGTCGTTATTATTAACATTACCTACTTCCATACAAACTTTCGTCCCGATTTAACCCCTCAGCGAATGATTTATCTGATAAAAACTAACCTAACTCTCTATGTCAAATTTCGTCTGAATCCGTTTAGAGGTTTACAAAATTAAGTAATATCACATTTTATTGATATATAAGTGAGTATATTACATTTATAATCTAACAGTTCTTCAGCAGAGGCGTTATAAGAACCTGTCATGTAGTTCTTAATAACATAGGTATCTACTGAGTATTTCATTTGAATTACTTAGTAGGATTGACCTTCGATATTTATCAACTCCTAGCCTAAAAAAGGGCGTACGTAAGTTAATTTTGTATTAAGCAGTAACGCTGCTAACCCAAACTACAAATTTAGAAATAAAGGAAAAATACGCCTGCCTTAAGGCGTTGTATAAATGAAGGAAGGATTGACGAATTTCAAGCCAGGTAGTAATCGCACCTATAGCTCTGTTGGCTAGAGCGACTGTCCACGAGTGCCGGGAGGTCGCGCGCAGGTTCGAATCCTGCTCGGTGCCTAAGTTTTTCAATTTTTCCTTTATTTCTAAATTTGTGGCGTACGTGTTTTTCTCGTGGCTAGAGCACCTTTACGGCCGACGCTATAAGTGACGCGGGTGTGCAGAGCGGATCATATTAAACTGGCCGCCTCGCGGGCGCAGTTGAGTATGATCCGTTCCGTGCAAACCGCGTCAGCTAGAGTTGGTCCTTATAGTGATACTTAAAAATACAAACATTTAATGTGTGTCAGTTTTAACACACATAATTTACACGGAGGTACAGTCAGCGTCATATTGTATGTAGCAGCCAAAGTAGCTTTGCTGTTACATAGTATATGACGCTGACCGTACCTATTTACTTCTACTATCTACTATATAACAATACCTCAAAATGATAATAGTTTCTCTTCAGGTATATACAATTTACAATAAGACATACGTATGTATGTCTATGTACACCTCAAAATAATAATAACAGTATTTCTTTATATACAACCTTTTTGGATCTACAACTTAAACAGACCCACCGAGTGCATGTCCACATTTAATGTGTGTCTGTTTTAACACACTTTATTTACACTACTTTTTACACTGAGGTACAGTCAGCGTCATATAGTATGTAGCAGCCAAAGTGGCTTTGGCTGCTATTTAGTATATGACGCTCACTGTACCTATTTACGTCTACTATGTACAATCAAAAAAAGTATCTCTTTAGGTATATACAATAATTTACACGTATGTACACCTCACAATAATTACAGTATTTCTCTATATACAATATTTTTTGTGGAGCCGGTGGGCATCAGCACGAACAGTTGTTCGCAGCCGGTGACTCGCGAGCACGCCACGTACAGCTGGCCGTGCGAGAAGCAGTCCGTGCGCAGGTCGACGCCGGCGGCCCGGAGCGTCTGCCCCTGCGACTTGTTGATGGTCATGGCGAAGCAGACGCTCACGGGGAACTGCAAGCGTTTAAATTGGAAGGGGAAATTGTTGGGGATGAGCGGAATGCGCGGTATAAAGACTGCCTCGCCGGCGCCGCAGCCCGTAAGAATCTCCGCCTCAATTAGGTTACGCTGCAGTCTTACAACCTTGAGGCGGGTTCCGTTGCAGAGCTTCGGTGGCGACAGGTTGCGAAGCAGCATTATGGGTACTCCGGTTTTTAAAGTAATAGTATGTGCCGGTAGCCCTGATGCACTTAAGGAGTTTAGAAACTCTACCGGGTACCTCGTGGCAGTACCATCGTCAAGGGCAGTGTTGATGGAGGTGTAGACGGTGCTCTCGCCTTGTATTTGAGATAGCATCCGGGCGTTGACAGCGGCTGCTTGGTCATTTTTAGGGGTCAGTATGGCTCGCTCACATACCCAAGCATTCTCTCGGTGGGTTATCTGCTCCAAGTCTCCGTAGACGTTTTGTATAAGATCTTCAACGGACGGTACAATTTTACATAGAGTTTCTGGTAATCGAACCCGTCCGTCGATTTCCTCTAATAATCCTTCTCCGACTTGAAGTAGTATTCGAGAGAATTCTTGGGCTTGTGAGCTACCGCCTTGCCGAACGCGCATGTTTTCGGTCAGGCACAACTTCTGCACGTTCGACCACAGGGCCGACCGCTTTAAACATGCACTGACCTCATCGGCCCTGGTACCGCGGGTCACAACTGGCAAAGTTTGGCGAAAGTCACCGCAAAACAATACGGTGACACCACCCATTGTGCGTGATGTCCTTCGGATGTCTTGGAGCATCCTATCTACTGCCTCCACCGCTTTCTTATGCGCCATTGTACACTCATCCCAGACGATGAAGCAGCAATCCTGTAAAACTCTCGCTTTGTCACAGTTTCTGGACACACCGCATACAGGTGTCTCTGTGCTGTCCAAATCGATGGGAATTTTAAAAGTTGTATGTGCCGTCTTGCCGCCGGGAAGTAAAGTGGCTGCAATTCCAGATGACGCTACAGCCAGCCCGATTTTTCCTTGCCGTCTTATTTCCGCCAACAAAAGAGCAGTAAGAAACGTCTTCCCTGTTCCGCCCGGTGCATCTAAGAAGAATGTTTCTCCCAGCTGCAGCTCTACACTTCGAATGACTTTGTCGTAAATACCTCTTTGTCCATTATTAAGTCGAGGAATGTTGGTATTTACGATTTCAGTCATCTCATTCGTATTATAACTGGTTGCGTCCGTATATTCCCTATTTATAATGGGCTGGTTTAGCTGTACTGTTGGCAAGGGCAAACCATAACTGTCCAGTGAATTTCCACCAATCTCAATGATAACGTTTTGGAGCAAGGTAAGACAACCGTTTACAGCCCTTTCATCAGTCTCCTCGACTTGGGACCCGTTAGCCCTCAGTGCATGCAAAACATCTTCGGCAAAGTGGCGTTGATACTTTTCCCATAACTGTACAGGATTTGAGAGCCCGCAAAACACCAACATTATCGCAAACAGATGGCGCAATCGACTGGGACTATCACCGACGATAGCCTCTGCGAGAGTTTCGTCCCAATTTCTGTCGTCATCAAGAAGATGTCTCGCGCTACAGGCGGCATGAAATGTGGGCAGTTCGATGCCATCAACTGTTCTAAGGAACGCGAAGGAGGTCGGTCCACGAACAGAGTGTAGTAGTAACCGTAAGTAGTAGCACTCGCGATTGCTTGGGTGTATTGTGTACACTCTACCCAATGCGGGGTCTTTGAAGTATCCCGGCGCCCCTTCCACTGGTTGTCCACGACGACGTCTATTGAAGACACCGGCTTGCTTATTGTATGTGAAATATGATGGCACTTCGTTATACAACAACGTTTTCGCAAAGTCGTCTTCTTGGCAGAGTTGGAAAAATGCCAAAAGCGTCGTCTGTCTAGGTTGATCTAGGCGTTCTCTAACATTGTCTGCGTTAAAGTAGATCCTCTGGCCGTTTTCCAGGTGGACGTCTAAATGAACGACAGTAGGGAATCGTTCATGTATGGGGAATGCTAAAGTCCGCCACGCCGCTTCAGACGTACAAATATAACGTCCAGATTGATATGCCGTTACTTCGTCTCGATCTCCACCTTGCAGGGCAAAAGTGGCTCGGCTATCGCCTTTGTTGACGTACTTGCATACGTATTTAATGGAAGCGATACTTGCACATGACTCCACGTTTAAGTGAGTTTCAAATGCTCGAGAAAGTACCGGGGAGTAGGGAACTATCCACCTGTTGTCAATATGCACCGACTGTCCGCGGCAACGCACTTCAGCCGTAAATCCACCATCTTCAGGAGATCGACGCCTATAAGACGGATATCCATTTTCACCGGTAACGGTCTCAGCAACTAAAGTTTTTGGGAACCGTTTGGAGCAGCGACCATTCTTCATACACGGGGAGTTTGAATTAAGGGTTCCGCATGGTCCGTGGATCATGTGAGACTTCACAATACTGTACAGGCGAGGATCGACACTCGGGTCTGGTAACTCAGCGCTGATTGCCAAGTCAATATCGTTAGGCCTAATTTTTTGATCTAGCCACAAAAGGTTATGTGAGTGTGGCAGGCCGCGTTTTTGCCACTCAATCGTAAACATGTAGCACCTCACACTACCAAATACTTTGTCTCCCGTCAGTAATTCTATTAGGCGTTTCTGTTTGAGATGGAAAACTCTCGAAACTATATCGTACCTATCAGTTGCAACTTGACCGGGAAGGAGCTCGTTTGTGATTTCATCCCACTTGGGGTTGCAGGTAAATGTTATAAACAAATCGGCCCCTCCGTACTTTCGCGCGTAACATAAGGCGTCCTGTGTGCGCTCCGACATGTATCTATCTCCACCCACGAACGAAGAGGGGAGTATTACCATTCTTCCTAAATTATCTGGCTCCGTATCGTGCTCCAACGCATCACGCAAATGGACGTAGTTTTCAGCTCTTAGTTGGCGCTGATGCGTACGGATGTACACCAACCGTTCCGTTTCGATTTTTGCGTAGACGTCTACTATAAATTGGCTGAACAGCCCTTTAAATCGATGCAAATACGGCTGTTCACCTTGCCGCAATTGTAATCTGTAGCTGTAAAATTGTAGACATGATGTTTTTTTGGTGTAATTGGTTGCGCCAGTTTCAGGATTCACATGATAAACTGCAAAATTGTAACCATCTTCCCCTCGGCAGAACATCAAAGGATATTGGAGAGAGTCATAGGCACGATGCGTCTCACTGATTCTATGCAATTGGTCATCATGCGCGCGCAAGACAATGTCGCGGCGGTCACATTGTTGGTCAACTAAGACGACGGCGACTTCGTTTGTCACTGGGGCGTTGTAGCGACCTACGTGGGCAGCGGCAGGTCTACGGTCGGCACTAATGACGAATTTATAGTTTTCATTGCGGTCTTGTACCGACTCCAAAGCAGATTTAAAACTATTTACGTAAATGTTGACGCCATGCAACATATTCTGTAATTCGGCGATTAACTCGGGATTTAAGTTTGGAATATGTTGCATCCGAACATTGGCCTGCTCCAAATAATCAGACACAAAGTATATCTGTAAAAACTTTGGAACGTTTGTGGGGAGCAAAGCGCCAATGCGGTGATAAATTTGACCCTGTACTTTAAAAGTCGGCATGTAGCCAGGTTCAAATGTTTGATGTGCACCGAATGAGGTCATTTGGAAGGCACTGTTGTAGGCTCGTATTGAGTCCAAAAAATGTCTCGTTAAAGGGTGCTCTCCATTTAATAGTAACCTCAAGGGTTCAGGTGGCTCCAATATCTGTTCTAGGCGAATTTTGCCTCCAGAACAGCACATTCCGGCTGACTCCCCACTCCATTTTAAAGCCGAGCAAAATCGACACACTTCCGCCATGGAGCCGATGTTAACGTCATCTGCATATTGAACTAAATGGTTGTAAGTTAATCCGGAACCCTCTTTTGGTGACCAAGGCAGGTCTTCCGGCTCGTAGACTGTTGACTCATTATCAGAGGGCCCTGACAGCCTATAAAGAGCGTGACGTAAGCGGTCTGCTTCTTGGTATAATTCACGTTGTTCTTCCGAGAGTGTCAAGCGTAACTCTCCAACACGTTCACGCTCCTGTGAGTTATGAGCTGTCTGTTCTAAGCGTGTTCGGTGGTAGTTTTCTCGACTTGATAGTAATCGTTGCTCCCGCTCGACAGTTGTCTCGCAGGCACGTGATAAAGTATGGCGTTGACGGTCTGCGGCTAAACGGCCCTGGTGGTCTTCCTCGTTTTCCTGAAATAAATAAATCTATTATAACATTATAACTCTCGGGTTTTGTACACATATTTAAAAGATTTACTTTTAAACGTGTCTAACGCGATATTTATGTAAGTATTTACCTTTGTTATCGACATTTCGACACTTATAAAAAAATAAAATCGATCTCAAAAAAAAAAACAACTACTTAAAAGTTTAATTGCCCAACTTATAGCTCGATAGTTCTTCTAAAAGCTAATAGCATCACGCGTTTGATTGAAAAATGTACACGTATTTAATTGAAGTATTTTTGAAGTCGGTGCCATGTAAAGAAATTAAATCTATTACTAAATTATTAAATAATACCTGTGATCGTGTAGCTGACGTACGACTTCTTTGAGACGCCAAGCGGTCTTCACGTTGCGTGAATGTTTCCGAGGCGCGAGATTCTGTGTGGCGCTCTCGGTCTGCCGCTAAGCGAGCCGCATGCTCAACATCGCTTTCCTGAAATGAAACATTTATTAATCTGCTTAATCATGGAAGTTACATTCAAAGTTAAGTTCAGTTTCATTCGTTGTTTTGATTCTAACGAATAAATGTTTCTTTTCTTTTTTTTTCTTTTTTTTCAAATTTCGAGTCAGAATTCGTATCACAGCAATAAAAATATACTGAAAAACGGGCCAAGTGCGAGTCGGACTCGCACACGAAGGCTTCTCTACCATTAGCTACCTATAAAAATGGCAAAAACATCATGTTTGTTGTACGGGAGCCCCCTTAAATATTAATTTTATTGTGTTTTCTAGTATTTGTTGTTATAGCAGCAATAGAAATACATCATCTGTTAAAATATCAACTGTCTAACTATCACAGTTTTTTTTTAAATACAGCCTGGTGACAGACGGACAGACGGACGGACGGACGGATAGCGGAGCCTTATTAATAGGGTCCCGTTTTACCCTGTGGGTACGGAACCCAAAAAATGTTAAAGTAATTCAAGTAATTCGTGACATGTCGTCATGTGTCAGTTATGTGGCAAATAACACCCGCTACGTTCGAAAGACAGGTAAGACACTAATGAGCTTTCTTTGAATACCTACTTATTGCTTACTTCATTGAGTTAGTGAATGTGTAGCGTATGAAAACTTACTTCCTATTTAGGCACATTACGTACCTGAGACCTCGTCACTGACGTACGACTTCTTTGAGACGCCAAGCGGTCTTCACGTTGCGTGAATGTTTCCGAGGCGCGAGATTCTGTGTGGCGCTCTCGGTCTGCCGCTAAGCGAGCCGCATGCTCAACATCGCTTTCCTGAAATTAAACATTTATTAATCTGTTTAATCATGGCAGTTACATTTAAATGTCGAGTTATAATTCGTATCACAGTAATAAAAATATACTGAAAAACGGGCCAAGTGCGAGTCGGACTCGCACACGAAGGCTTCCGTACCATTAGCTACCTATAAAAATGGCAAAAACATATTGTTTGTTGTACGGGAGCCCCCTTAAATATTAATTTTATTCTGTTTTTTAGTATTTGTTGTTATAGCGGCAATAGAAATACGTCATCTGTGAAAATATCAACTCTCTATCACTTTTTTTTTTGAGATACAGCCTGGTGACAGACGGACAGACGGACGGACAGACGGATAGCCGAGCCTTATTAATTAAATAGCGGAGACTTATTAATTAATAGGGTCCCGTTTTACCCTGTGGGTACGGAACCCTAAAAATGTTAAAGTAATTCAAGTCATTCGTGTCATGTCGTCATGTGTCAGTTATGTGGCAAATAACACCCGCTACGTTCGAAAGACAGGTAAGACACTAACCACGGGCGAGAAGAAAAGTTAGCTTTCTTTGAATACCTACTTATTACTTACTTCATTGAGTTAGTGAATGTGTAGCGTATGAAAACTTACTTCCTATTTAGGCACATTACGTACCTGAGACCTCGTCACTGACGTACGACTTCTTTGAGACGCCAAGCGGTCTTCACGTTGCGTGAATGTTTCCGAGGCGCGAGATTCTGTGTGGCGCTCTCGGTCTGCCGCTAAGCGAGCCGCATGCTCAACATCGCTTTCCTGAAATTAAACATTGATTAATCTGTTTAATCATGGAAGTTACATTTAAATGTCGAGTCATAATTCGTATCACAGCAATAAAAATATACTGAAAAACGGGCCAAGTGCGAGTCGGACTCGCACACGAAGGCTTCCGTACCATTAGCTACCTATAAAAATGGCAAAAACATCATGTTTGTTGTACGGGAGCCCCCTTAAATATTAATTTTATTCTGTTTTTTAGTATTTGTTGTTATAGCGGCAATAGAAATACGTCATCTGTGAAAATATCAACTGTCTATCACTTTTTTTTTTGAGATACAGCCTGGTGACAGACGGACAGACGGACGGACAGACGGATAGCCGAGCCTTATTAATTAAATAGCAGAGACTTATTAATTAATAGGGTCCCGTTTTACCCTGTGGGTACGGAACCCTAAAAATGTTAAAGTAATTCAAGTCATTCGTGTCATGTCGTCATGTGTCAGTTATGTGGCAAATAACACCCGCTACGTTCGAAAGACAGGTAAGACATCACGGGCGAGAAGAAAAGTTAGCTTTCTTTGAATACCTACTTATTACTTACTTCATTGAGTTAGTGAATGTGTAGCGTATGAAAACTTACTTCCTATTTAGGCACATTACGTACCTGAGACCTCGTCACTGACGTACGACTTCTTTGAGACGCCAAGCGGTCTTCACGTTGCGTGAATGTTTCCGAGGCGCGAGATTCTGTGTGGCGCTCTCGGTCTGCCGCTAAGCGAGCCGCATGCTCAACATCGCTTTCCTGAAATTAAACATTTATTAATCTGTTTAATCATGGAAGTTACATTTAAATGTCGAGTCATAATTCGTATCACAGCAATAAAAATATACTGAAAAACGGGCCACGTGCGAGTCGGACTCGCACACGAAGGCTTCCGTACCATTAGCTACCTATAAAAATGGCAATAACATCATTTTTGTTGTATGGGAGCCCCCTTAAATATTAATTTTATTCTGTTTTTTAGTATTTGTTGTTATAGCGGCAATAGAAATACGTCATCTGTGAAAATATCAACTATCTATCACGTTCTTTTTTGAGATACAGCCTGGCGACAGACGGACAGAGGGACGGACGGACAGACGGATAGCGGAGCCTTATTAATAGGGTCCCGTTTTACCCTGTGGGTACGGAACCCTAAAAATGTTAAAGTAATTCAAGTCATTCGTGTCATGTCGTCATGTGTCAGTTATGTGGCAAATAACACCCGCTACGTTCGAAAGACAGGTAAGACACTAACCACGGGCGAGAAGAAAAGTGAGCTTTCTTTGAATACCTACTTATTGCTTACTTCATTGAGTTAGTGAATGTGTAGCGTATGAAAACTTACTTCCTATTTAGGCACATTACGTACCTGAGACCTCGTCACTGACGTACGACTTCTTTGAGACGCCAAGCGGTCTTCACGTTGCGTGAATGTTTCCGAGGCGCGAGATTCTGTGTGGCGCTCTCGGTCTGCCGCTAAGCGAGCCGCATGCTCAACATCGCTTTCCTGAAATGAAACATTGATTAATCTGTTTAATCATGGAAGTTACATTTAAATGTCGAGTCATAATTCGTATCACAGCAATAAAAATATACTGAAAAACGGGCCAAGTGCGAGTCGGACTCGCACACGAAGGCTTCCGTACCATTAGCTACCTATAAAAATGGCAATAACATCATTTTTGTTGTATGGGAGCCCCCTTAAATATTAATTTTATTCTGTTTTTTAGTATTTGTTGTTATAGCGGCAATAGAAATACGTCATCTGTGAAAATATCAACTATCTATCACGTTCTTTTTTGAGATACAGCCTGGTGACAGACGGACAGAGGGACGGACAGACAGACGGATAGCGGAGCCTTATTAATAGGGTCCCGTTTTACCCTGTGGGTACGGAACCCTAAAAATGTTAAAGTAATTCAAGTCATTCGTGTCATGTCGTCATGTGTCAGTTATGTGGCAAATAACACCCACTACGTTCGAAAGTCAGGTAAGACACTAACCACGGGCGAGAAGAAAAAGTGAGCTTTCTTTGTGTACCTACTTATTGCTTACTTCATTGAGTTAGTGAATGTGTAGCGTATGAAAACTTACTTCCTATTTAGGCACATTACGTACCTGAGACCTCGTCACTGACGTACGACTTCTTTGAGACGCCAAGCGGTCTTCACGTTGCGTGAATGTTTCCGAGGCGCGAGATTCTGTGTGGCGCTCTCGGTCTGCCGCTAAGCGAGCCGCATGCTCAACATCGCTTTCCTGAAATTAAGCATCTTACTGCTATAACTTCAATGTACTTATTGTGAATGGCACATTTAATTCTACAACAATGAAACAATACATTTACATTATTTACGGCATTATAAAATGTCAAGTAGCAACTATCAGTGAAGGTTTAGCTGTAAGTGCTAATGGTCAACAATAATAATAAACAACCCTTAAAATGTATAAAGGGTTGGCAACGCGCACGTGACTCCTTTGGAGTTTCAAGCGTCTATAGGAAGCGGTGTCCGCTTACCATTAGGTAGACCGAACGCTTGTTTGCCACCGTCATTGTATAAAAATTCCGTTGCCTTCGCATAAATTTGCATTTTAGAACCTGACAAATACATCAAATGTTCTACTCACCACAAAAATGGGCCTGTTTCTTGGAGTATTATTTAGTTTATCGCCTTAAGTAAGCGAGTGCGAATGTATTGAACCACATAGATACATAATTTGTCAGGAAGTATATACATGAATGACATACCTGCGATCGTGTAGCTGACGTGCGTCGTCTCTGGGACGCCAAACGGTCTTCACGTTGCGTGAATGTCTCCGAGGTGCGAGATGCTGTGTGGCGCTCTCGGTCTGCTATTAACCGTGACTCATGTTCCGTAATAGATTCGGAAGTTCGCGAAAACGTATGGTGTTCACGATCCCGGTCAAGCCGTGCTTCGCGATCTTCGCTGTTCTCAAGAGATCTAAAAGTCCGGGTGCGAACACGTTGAGAACGCAATCGAGACTCACGCTGCGTGGCCGTTTCGGATGAAACCCTGACGGCTTGACTGGCTCGAGCGGCACTGAGCCTCGCATCGCGATCTTCTTGAGATTGTTCCGCCCTTGCTTGTCGTTTTCTATCCACCAGTCTAGGAACGCGAGAAAGATTCGTTTTTTTTCGCGAGGGCATCTTATTTAGAAGTAATTTTGTAGGGATTTAATTTTAACTACTATTAGCAAAACTCATTGACAGTTCTGCCTTTCTTCCGGAATTAAATGAAAAATCATAGACTACTTAGTAGATACTATGTGAAAAAAACCTTCATAATCTTAATGAGAAGAAATAGGTTTTGCTTACTTTACCTACTGTGTACCAAATGAAAAATGTGGGTATCTTGTAAATTAAAATCAGTGTTGCCACTTAACTTGCGTGTTTGCTAAAATGTTTATGTGATAATTAATGTAGGTATGTTGTAGCAGTTATGCAGCGTTTATTATAATGTAAGTAAATAAATTCGTTTGTAACCTTTTTTCTATTCTCTATTATATATTTATGAAAACAAACAGTTCAGATTCGGTCCGGATATCTGGATTCTGAATCCGATACAAATTAAGGCGGATGCCGAGCAAATTAAGAGCAAGCGCACACAGAGAACGTTCTGCGTTCTCTGTATTGTACCGATTCCCTTGCGATAATGCACACAGCAGGCAGTCAGAATGCCACTGAAATACATACAACTTTAAACGCAGAACGCAGAACGCGGAACGCAGAACGCTCTCTGTGTGCGCTTGCTCTACAACTCTGAACGCAGAACGCTCAGTGTGTGCGCCACAAAACATGCCATAAAACGTAGTGGTTATATTCTCTTTGATTAGTCGTATTAAAGTAAAATATTTTACGCAACGGTGTACATAAGGTGGCTGCCACACTGATGTGATTTCTGCACGACGATGCGGCGTGCGAGCGAGACAGCGCTAAACAAACTTATAGCGGTGTCCCGCTTGCTCTATGGGGACCGTTCTGAAATCGCATCAAGTGTGTGCGCCACAAAACATGCCATAAAACGTAGTGGTTATATTCTCTTTGATTAGTCGTATTAAAGTAATGCTTTTCTTTCACCCTCTAATTTTTTCATATTGTCCATTTATTGCACAATGTTTGAATGGGGTTCTTTTTATTTTGCGTCCATGTATACACTTACCAACTTTCAAGCCTGTAAATCATGAACTGAAAGACTTCTCATACAAAGTTTGACCCCTCTTTTCACCCCCTTTCATCCCTAACCTGTATGATTTTTATAGCCTATAACCTGGCCGAAGATCCAATAAACATATTAGTGAAGGCTGTATTAAAATCCATTCGCTAGTTTTCGCGTGATAGTTAGACATATAAACAGACAGACAAACAGACAAACAGACAAACAGACAAACAGACAAACAGACAAACAGACAAACAGACATGAATTCTAAAAACAGTTGAAACGTGTTCTGTTATCGATTCTTAGACCCCTCCATCGATTTTTTTACTAATATCTTCAATGTACAGATTTTCGACCCTCTTCTGCTTTATTATATGTATAGATAGAAGATATAGAAGATAGATGGCGTACCGAATTTTTTGGTCACCTTGGCCGCTACATACTATCTGACGCTGACAGTACTTACCCCTGAAACCGATGTTAGCTACATCGATTTAATGGGGGCGCTAGTGTGCTGTCTTTTACAGCCCCCTGAAAATGCTACGAAGTCTTTAATAAAGACCAAGTCAGTGCCGGTAGTTTGAAAACCCTTTTGCTAAATGTTGATATCCGCTTACGCCAGTCAGCTTGTGACCAAGGGTGTTGTGACACATTTGGAACTTCAGGAAAAACTCAAAAAAGGTCAATAAATTTAAATTTTACGCGATTAAGTCCCACTGGGCTGGCCACGTCTGCCGTATGCATCCACAGAGGTGGGCAAAATTAGCAACGGAGTGGATGCCGCAAGACGCTCGGGGACGACGTGCAAGGCCGAGGCGGAGATGGCGGGATGACCTGGACACATTTCTAAACGACTGGCCCGAAACAGCTCAAAGCCGGGACGAGTGGAAGTCAAGGGGGGAGGCCTTTGCCCAGCAGTGGGACACCTTATAAATAGGCTTGGGAAAAAAGTCCCAGAAACAATATTATAGGCTAAGCTTATTTTCGTATTATAGTGCAGTTCACAAATGTGTTGGCCGTATTATATGTGGAACTGAATGCAATGTGGGGTGTACATTCAAGATTTAAGACTGGCTGTGAAAGTGTATTATATTGACCTCTCGGCAAATGCGTTCCCATGTACCTACGACTATGTTAGTTAATTAATGCTTTATATTCATGACACTTAATGATATCATTTTAAATTGTATTGTAAACTATTACTTTCAAAAGAGCCCTTAAGGTAAGGCCTACTTTCAACACATATGTGATTTTGATGAAAAATATGATAGTCTGTACCACTTAGGCACTTCTTTAGAAACCTACGCTCAGAATTAATGTTGAAAAACGCTTAAGGCGCTACACTGAGAAATATAGAAACTTTGATACGCTGTTCTGCCCAGACGAGGAAACAATAGGGAATAATTTTTAATAGGGATTGATTTTCAGATATATTTTCAGATTTTTTTTGACTATATGATTGTGGTACTGACAATAGCCGAAACATAATTGCTTAAAATTTTCTCGATAGAAAAGAAATCCAAAGTTGAGTCTATATATTTTCCTTTTTTTACTCAGCCTACTAAAACAACGCATTATTAAAATACACCATTAAGTTAATATGATGGTATTTTACCTCATCTAGGTACTGACAGGAGGAAATTTAATAATTCTGCACACAGTCAGATATTTATCGAGATTTGTCTAAAAAGCCATTCCCGGAGAGTGTTGCATCCCGTTTTGTCGCGAACGAAAAATATACGCGCGTCTCTTTCAATCAATGTATCACCTGTACAGCATCAAATCAGGGCGAAGGCTCTGTGCTATTTCGGTACATGCTAAACAGTGAAACCTTTACAAAAGACAGAGGAATTAAAAACAATAGCAACCTAACTTAAGCGGTGCGAAGTATTAAATTAATGTTATTACCACGATAAAATAATAATTCACAGCATAGCATGACCGGAAATAATATCCAGGGGTATAAAACAAAAGGGAACGTAATGACGCCTTAGGTCTATTTGACTTCACGTACTGACTCTGTTTAATACAAAACATACAATGCAAACCTAGCCTAATTAGATTTAAATGTGTCAAGTTCGCCATAAGTGTTGTTAGTAATTTCTTGTTTACCTAGTTTTTGATAAAAATATCGAGTGAAAGTGACGAATCAGACCAAATGTAACCCCAGAAAATAATTTTCAAGAAGCACAAAATGCTAACAAAGGTTCTTTGGCGGCTAAATCCAAATTAAAAAGCTATAGGTACTTGTGATGAATTTGCGGTGAAGTTTTAAAAGTTTTTGTGTTAATAAAACGATTTTACGATGGTTTTAAGTCGAAAATAAATATAGCACTCTATGTCAAGAAGTTGTTACATGAAGATCCTGATAATAAGTAACATATCGAGCAAGGTAAATTATAACCTACCTATATATTTGATATTAACTTTTCTATTTTCTCGCACAATGCATAGTAAAACTTTGTATGATACGCGCGCGTAAAGATGATTTCCGCACTTGTATCATAAATAGCCATTGTATGAGGCAACACTCTCTTCTTTTCCGATTCGCACCGGCGAAGCACGTTCCCGCGACTTAATTATTGTTAAAATACAATTAAAAGTTTATACAGACTCAATATTGAATGAATTGAATCTATATTATTTGAGCGCGTTTAGTTATTTTATAATCTACGAGTTTGGTACATTGAGGACTCAGTCATTATAATCTTTTAATATCGTTTAGTTGCCACTGGTTCTTCAATTACTACGATAGCGCGATAATCCAAAATTAATCTCAACTATCAAAGGGACTTGAGCTTAATGAATAACAGAGCTTTGAATCAAAACTCAAAAGCCATGTCTTAGGGCTGTCCCTATGTCTCTATGCTATTAATATTAAATCAGATTAGCCGGTATTAAGCGATATAGTACTTTTATCTCACGAACGTGGGTTATCCATAGTTATAGTTGTGGCACATACGAACACATAGACAATGTGAACTCATAGCTCCTACGCTGACGAACGCATAGACCATGTGCATGTATAGCCACAGAATAGTATAATAGTATTAAGTACATACAGAACGGACACGAACCCTCCCGCACTGAGGTCAGTTACCTTACCTCGTCCCTGACAGGCCAGGATGACAAGCCGGGTTACGAGCGGGTTCCCGTCGCGGCTCGCGATTCACCCATGCCACGCGCTACGCACTCGCGCAAACAATTGACGCATGTACCGACAGCGCACGCACACATACTTACCCACAGCGCTTGCTTTCCTTCGCGTGTCACTCCCGTGGTATAGCTCAACACAACACACAACCATGGCTCACCCGCGCTTGTAATATTAAAGTACTATAACTGTCTATAGGCAAATTATGAATCCAATGAAAGTAGGAAAAAAATACTGCGACTGGGATTTAAAGGCATGCTCTGCATTCCGTTCATTGTTCTAAACCAACTGAGCTATCTCGGGGATCCCTCGTGGTGACAAGTGTTTCAATCACTTCACTTTTCTAATTGCATAACAAGGCATGCGTGATGCGAGCACGATAAATATTAATTTAATATGAAAGCTCTAGTTTAAGCGTAACAGAATAGATCCCTCGTTCTTTTAGCAATATCGGGGATTCGCGAGGTGTGGCTCGGCAATAAGTCCCGACGAATTTTATTACGGCTTCATTAAATTATCCAGCAATTTTATTTTTAATCAACCAGAGTAACTTGAGTATGATTATTAAGGAAAATTTCCGGGTTCATATTTTCCGCTCTCCTGAAATAAGTAAGTTCTTTTTTGGTTGTTTGACGTGTTTCCATTCGCACTACAAGCATCCCATAGTATGGGGGATATTCACAATTGAGGAGGTTCTGTAAACCATATGATTGGGGAATATTTCCGGGAACGGTACTGTCAAAGTTATAAATATTTACGATACCAAAATGATAAAAATATTTGTACGCTCTTACTCTCTTGTCATTAAGGTCATATTTGCATATTCTTGGCAATTAGTCCGCAGTTGCTACACAGTGACTGTACATGTAGTTACTATCATAGCGTTCTTAGAATTACGAATAGGTACTTCGATTGTTCAATCTAGGAAGGCGCGCCAACTCCTACCTATTAAGGCGCAGGGTAGGGCAAGGCCTTCCCCATACAAACTTTGTGCACGTTTTATTCGTCGGTTTTGGCACTAAAAAATATAAAAATTTTTTTGGTTGTAAATATTAGTTATGCGAAGATCGTGATGTGAAAAGTTTCAAATATTTCAAAAAAAATCAAAATTTAAAAATTTAAAATAATATTTAATTAAAAAAAAATTACATCACGAAATAGCTCTCAGAAAAATAAGCATACTGACCAAAAATCATAACTTTAATGCAAACACAAACGAAGTAAATCTTGCACAAAGTTTGTATGGAGAGAGCTTGCCCTACCCCTCCTCTTAAGAGATGTAGGTCACAGCGGAACATTATCTCGCTCATATTATTTGGAGTAGCCCAACCGGGGAAGTACCTCCACCTTAATGAAGAGCGTAACGATGATGAGGAGTGTTGGCCATACTTGCGAGTTAACCCTTCTTATTCCTTAACCCGGTGCGATTTCCCATCATTATTTTTATAACAACATTTTGACACGAAATACCAAGATAACTCTTTATAATACCTACATAATTCAATGTTCACAAAGCAATGTCAAATTTCAAAGAGAATCTTAAGTATTTCATCGACCTTTGCTGCCGAGGAGTACAGTACTTGAGCTCAGTCTGCAATGTCACGATGTAGCTCCAAAATTTAATTACATTCAGTTTAATTCGTCATCCAAACTGTGATTGGGACAAAAGGGTAACCACACGATACTCTAATCTTACCCTGTATACGGGGCCTACATGAGGTACTGACTAATTAATAAACATCACGTGCCGCTGCCATAGAGTACTACAGAGCACAGAGAGTTCTTTGTACTTTCGAACATAGGGTAAGCTGTAGTAATGTTGGCCGCCCTCTATTCATTGGCCTCTTGAATGATATATTTTTATTTCATGTGTTCTACGTGTCAAGTTTGATAGTACACACACCACTCTTTAAAAAAGGCTTTCCATCAAATTTATGATGGTTTTGCAAAAAAAACACTTGTTCAAAGACGTTGTTCGGTAACGACGCCATGACAGTAGGCAACTGGTTTTGTTGGGTAGTGGATTCAGCCCGTCGTCGCGCCGACCACGTGAGTTCACCAACGCGGCGACGAGCAAAATCCAAGTTTGATAGTAAACAAAGAAAAAATCTGACATTACAACGCAGAGGGACCGGCAGGGGACCGCAGCGATACCGGTCGCCTCACGACGTTTTCCTTCACCGAAACTATTAAACGAGCCATTTACATCGTGGATTAAAAAAAACTTGCAAACTGTAACTGCATCAGCATGTGTAAAAAAACTGGAACAAAGTAACGAATGGAGGACACCGAATAGGGTTATGGACTCAAATGTTATTATTACTTCAAAAAAAAGATAACCGAAAAATATGCCGAAAGAAGTTGTAGGTAACTGTTTTAATGTTGCTATTTAGAGAGAGAGAGAGAGAAAGAGAGAGAGAGCTATATTACGTCACAATCTTCTATCATTTTGCGCAAAAGGGACAGGAGATGGAGATATCCCCTTCCAAAACCTTTTAACACTTATAACTTAGTGATTTATTCTCTTAGGCTGCTTTTTTCACCATTTAATTCTAATTTTCATACTCTTTCGAGATAATTCGAAAGTATATTGATTTTTTGATATCAACAAACCCAATCTTAAAGGTTATTTCGTGGTCCAGTGTTGAAATGGTTTCGCACATATTTGCAAGGACGAACACTGCGAGTCTCCGTAGACGGTGTCAGCGGAGACGAGGCAGAAGTGCAATCCGGGGTGCCGACTGGCTCGGTGTACGGCCCACTAGGATACATTATGCATGTAAATAGTGTTACAAATGTTGTGCAAAACTGTTCCACCTATATGTACGCAGATGACACATGCCTGTTGTGCGCTCATAAAGACATTAATTACGTAACAAACTGTATACAACAAGACTTTGAAAAAATACTTAAATGGTCTCACGACAACGGCATAATATTGAATACTGAGAAAACAAAATTTTTGTTAATAAGTTCCCCATATGTTAAAACATGTCATGACCCGATTAAAATTATTGGTCACTCATATGATTGTTTACATTCCGAAAAACGTGCTTGTAACTGTAATACAATAGAAGTAGTCGAGAAATTTAAATACCTAGGCTTAACTATAGATAAACACATAAACTGGAAAATACATATAGATACAGTGTGTAATAGGTTAAGATCCATTTTGTGTAAAATAATTAGTCTAAAATATATAGTAAATAAAAAGATATTACTTATGTTATATCATGCGCTGGCAGACGCGGTGATTGGTTACGGGCTTATAGCTTACGGGCATACTTTTAAAACCTATTTAGATAGCATATTAAACCTACAGTTGAGATTATTAAAAAGTGTAATAGATAATAAAACTAAAAGAGCATGTAATAATGACTATTCTAAGTTATTCAAATTACTGAACGTCTTGCCAGTGCATGACAAAGTTAGGTATTTAATAGCAACTAAACAATTTAAAAGCACCGAATTTAAAACTTTGAGGATGTACACACGACCGCAGAGGGGGTTAGAGCGACGAAAGTACGCGGAACCTACGGCCAACAATTATTATGGCAAAAGGACACGCCATTACTTAACTCCGCGAATATTTAACACTATCAGTTTTGAAAACGAGTGCAGTAGTAAAAATATGTTTAAAGTTAAATTAAAAAAGTTGCTATTAGATAAGTAAAAATACTAATAGTGGGTATGGTTGAGGTTCTTTTTGTTGAACGTATTTCTATTAAAATGTTATTGGATTTTGAACCTCAATGTTTGAACGGTAAAGTAGCTTGGTGAAGGGATTGCTTTGAAGCAATTTCGTTCAACGGAAATGATTTCAGGTATGCCCATCTTGAATAGTTGTTGTTAGTGAATTTCAATTTTACTTATTAGAAGGTAATTAATACTTTAGGTTTTAGGTCATTAGATAAGATAATTTGGTACAAAGAATGGAAGTGAGTGTAATATTTCGCCGATAAACTCAGCGTTTGGCGAACTGTGTTATAATTTAAAATGTACCATACTTCTTTTGGAAAAAAATTTAAAAAAAAAAAATCTAAATTTATTATTTCCAAAGTTATTTTGACATTGTAAATTTAATAGCGTTCTGTGCATATACGTATTTACTATATTCTGTGCCATTACGCAAGAAAATCCTTAAGCAGGGCGAGTCCGCGTAGGTTTATTAAAATTGTCCATGACAGAGTACTATCTCATACATTAAAAAAAACTACCCTTATTCTTTGCGCAATTCACAAATAAATGTTCCTTGAGCCATATGTGGAACTGAATGCAATAAAGGGTTATTATAATTTCATCTCTCGGCAAATGTGTGCATAGACATGAGTCAAATAGTTATATTGTAATGTTGATTTATATTCATTCAGATTATCAATATTACCTACTCTCAATATGTTGTGCTTAAAATATCTGATCAGTAAAGGAGATTAAAAGTAAATATCAATCTAATATTAAAAATTCAACGTTAGAATTACCGGCTCATTTTCCGATACCCGATTTATCCTCATCCAAAGTCTTTCCGTGAATTTTTCAAACAATTTCCCTCCTAATTGAATTAGGTGGATGAACGTTGGAGAACTGGATATTAACTGCAAGAGTAATGGCGGAGTTTCATGCTCAACACCACTAAATTCTCACGATGGCGATAAATCGTGTTCACTTTTGGTGATTAGGAGGAATAGGAACTTGTTACCTTCGTGTTGCTCAATCGAGTTAATCTAAATATAGCGCTGGATGAAAAAATAGCTACGCAAAATCTCTGACGAAAATGTAATAGGTTTACCAAAATAGAATTTGTTACAAATATGGCACATAAATATCAGACGGAGTTTTTATTCAGTCCACCATACGGTTTGAAGAAATACAAGCTTTTGGTGATTATAAGGTTTAATAGGAACTTTTTACCTTCGCGTTGTTTAATCGGGAAAATCAAAATGAAGTGCTGGAGGAAAAAATGCCAACGAAAAATCTCTGACGAATATATACTAGGTTATTAACACAGAATTCGGTACAAATACGGCACATGAATATCAGAACGTCTTTTGAGCTCACTTTTCAGTTGAAAAATAAACAATTAAATAATAAATATAAGTAAGATAAAATAAATATTATCGTGCTGTGTAACTAAAATTAATATTTTTGTATAAAATTAACAAAGAAGGGGATACGAGCAGAAAAACTGAAGAAGACATTGAGCTTGACCTTCTCTTTGGGATAAGCATGAGAGACAAAAAGTTAATATTATAAAAACTATTACAAAATAATCAGTTATTTAACAGGATACAATATAAATAATCATTAAATATGTAACACGACAAGATCGGTGATAAATTAACGGACATTAGAATCATTCATCACGCGACCGCAGACAGTGTTTAACGCATCACACCTTAGGGACCCGCCCACGCTTTTTATAAACCCACGGGAAACAACCAACGTTTTTACCGAATAAATTCATAATCAATGGACACAAATGGCAAAATATTTCCGTATTTCCCATTTGCAATAACAGCGATATTTTAGCTTTGAAATCCTGTATTTTCGGATTGTCTTCGTTTTCCCGTATTCATATTTATTATTGAAACCGCAACCTGGATTTTATGAATACTGGAAGATATCACGGCGAGATTCGATATGAATTTCTTATTCTACACATCTGGATTATTACGGGGCATGTCTTGTATTTCTGCAATAAGATTTTGAACAGTACCGAAATCGTATAGCAATTTATCGCAGGCAAAAACCGCGGAGACCGCACCGAATTCTTACCCAGTCTCACCGCAAACTGGCGGTTTGAGAACGAACTCAGATGTAAAGATGGTGCTGACATGAAGGGGAATTGACATTTGTGGGTTTTAACCACACGGTTGTATTTTAAATTGCTTTCTATTATTTTTAACTTGAGTTTGTAATAACCCTTACCACCCGTGATACGATTTCCATAGTCTGCAATGACGTGCGAGTTTGTGCTATATTTTAAAACTAAACTCATAACTCCCGTGGGATGTAAATCAGCTAATTGTTCTATACGCCTGCGACACCATTTTCGAGCAAGTGTGATAAATATATCATTGTTTTATTGTGTGTGTCAACGTGTTATCACACGCACAGTTATGGCACACAGTCAAAGAATTTGAATAATAACATAATAGAGTCTAAAACTTATATAATATGCAGAAAAAACTGTGTTAAGTATATTCTAGACTATTTCAGTCGCAGAATAACGATAACTAGGAGCTCAAATGAAATCAAAACAAATGTTATTCAACTAGAGTTTTAATGAGGTACCTATTTCGTGGAACAAAAAGCTTTTTGCGCGTCACTCCATCTAGTTTATTAGTAGGTACAGAGTTTGTTAATGGAACATCATACTGCTTCGGGCCTTAATGTGTCCCTGGTGAAAAACGACAGACTAACGTGTCGTTGGGAAATTAGACCGCTAGTTATACTGTACTTCAAATCTCAATGGCGCATGAGCAATTCTCAAAAAGTTTGTACATTTCATGTTGCTTCAGAATACGGGAAATATTTTTGCTTGTTGTTGTTACTCAGAATCAAGACGGGAGAGAAAAATATATATCCATATTTTTTTTATAAATCCTGTTGTCCTCTTTCTCGTTCACGGGATAATGGTGTCCCGGACCTTTGGGAGGCGTGCGCGGAGCCGAAGTAGCGAGGTACCGAAGTGCCATCGAGTACCACATAGCCAACACGTAGAGGCCCATTTGACAATTTAATGAAATGCAAGCGATACACCGAGCGAATGCTGTCCCTGCCCGTGTCATGGGACGCACACATCAGAGCTGTTGTCCTCTTATTGTTACCGGTCATTCTCGTACAAGCGTAAGTAATGAAAAGTAAATGAAAATCGTTTATGACACATTTTTTAGAGAATTGAGCTTGACATCAATATCGATGGGATAAAAGCCTGACCACCTGCGGAAATATCTAACAACTGTAAATGGTGTGTTCACATGCCCACAGAGTTCTCGGCAATGCAAACAAGATCGGCTATGTTAGACCACATACGATGGCGACAATACGGAGATGAGAAGCACTCGCCTTGGCCAAAATCGTCTGAGGAGCTTATATTATATTCTTCTCAGTCGCTTCACTCTTGTCAGAGTGGTCGTGGTCGTCATGACGGTTTAGTGGCAAGCTTGACAATCCGTCATCATATTATATTACTGTAATATTTTTAAGGTGTCCGTTAAAAACGATCATATACCTACATATTCAGGCTGCCTTTTTACCAGAGCTATGCAGCTAAGCTCCGAGGATGTGATAGCTTTCCGTTTCCACCAGTGCTATGCTATGAGAACACCCTTAGGTAATTTTCTCTTCGTTACTATCTAGTACAGGACTTTTGCGGCTTATAATCATAGATACGAGTATTATATCAATCTATCTATCAGCACTTTTGCTGCTTCGCACCTTGGCCGTACCAGCGGGAGGCAGGGGTAGCTGTTAAGCTAGCGGCATCGGCAGTACGTAAGCGGGAAAAGTACTTGGGCCCAAAAAAACTGCGCTTTTGGAGAAAGGCCTGGGGAAAATAAAGGGAAAACCTCCGCGCGTCCAAGCGGGTCGTTTAAACACTGGAATACTCTAAGAGTTTGCGCTCCAGTGAGATTGGTTTAGCGGCTTGAACCGAATCTGAGGTGTCAGTGGAATCGAGCTACTGGGAGTTTTTTCGTGGGTTCACTAAACCTAGCCTATATAAGTGTCCAGCAAGAAACTCAGCTACGCCCGACCTGGGTCGGACTGACTACCCGGTATGCGGCAGTACCGGGACGAATAGGAACTACTTTGTTCGTGCCGCTTGCGGTCAAAACGACGGAGTGTTTTTGCTCTGAAGCGAAAACCTTTTGCGTATATTAGATGTTATTAGTTACATAGGAAGTATTTTTAAGCTGAAATAAAAACGTACTTAAAAACCATAAGAAACTCAGTATTGACCAAAATTATTGACTTTATTTTAGGATTAGTATAGATGTTCTTTTGTGCTATATATAGTTGGCAGGTTTTCCGCTAATGTATCTGTCGAGTCGAGCAAAAAGGTGTTAAACTTACGTTAGATAGAACTGACTGTATGTATGTATGTAAGCAATTTATTGTACACAAAACAGGTTAAAACAATATACATGTCACATAAGATTAAAGTTCAAAGGCGAACTTATCCCTATGAACTGACTGTCATTTTATTATCAAAAATGTCATTTTAGACCTTACGCACTTTTTATAAAATGCAAAAATTGTTACGTAACCATCCCTAAGAATCATCCCGAAGAATAGTATGCAACTTTGCTGGAATAACACTAGGAGGATGAAGAGGAATAAGTATTCCAAGTGTATATTGGAACGTACGGATCATAATACGTTTCAAAAAAGGGGGAAGACCCTATTTTCACAAACAGTCAGACACCCTAAAAACAAATTACTGTCGAGCCCAACCTCGTGGGGTTAATTCGCGAAAAGCCCATTCAAAACAATATCAAATGGAATCGTTCCAAACTAAATGGGAGACAACTCATCAAAAACAAAGGGAGGGAAAAATATTTTGTAAGACGCTATTTGTCTAATAAATGCTCGGATCTCGGGCGAGGGGAATCTATTGAATAAAAAGTGTAACAATCATTTTTCTTCGCGAATAAAAGCGGAGTTGCAAACGAAAACGAAGTAGTGAGCTGAGACCACGCACAATTCCGGAAAGCGGTTTTGTCGTATTGAAATGATTGATAATTTAATAATCTTTTGCTGTGCATAGCTAAATGTTTTAGTGCATCGCTCTGATGAACAGATGGGATTGAAATTGAATTGTTAGATGCTGGAGGATGGAGGCATTGGAGGCCCAGTCTTCGTGCTGTTGTTCCAGGTAAATTACTTAAATTTTGGCACTGGCATATGCTCTTATTCCTTTAGATATTCTACTTTAAAACGGATACTATACAAATTTAGAAACGGATACTATAAAAAAAAAAAATTGTGGACAATCTTACACAAATCAACCTAGTCCCAAACTAAGCAAAGCTTGTACTATGGGTACTAAGCGACGATATACATACTTATATAGATAAATAGATACTTAAATACATAGAAAACATCCAACACCCAAGAACAAATATTCGTGCTCATCACACAAATAAATGCCCCGGCCGGGATTCGAACCCGGGACCTCCAGCTTCGTAGGCAGGGTCACTACCAACTAAGCTAAAGCGGTCGTCAGAAATAAAGGAATAATTTAAAATGTAGGCACCGAGCAGGATTTTACCCTGCGACCTCCCGGCACTCCGCTCCGCGGCCAGTCGCTCTAGCGAACTGAAAATCCTACTCGGTGCCTAAATTTAGAAATTTTTCCTTTTTTAATAAATTTGTAGTTTGCGTTAGCAGCGTTACCTACTGCTTAATACAAAATTAATTTACGGATATTTTACTTTATTTTAATATCATTTCTATTACATGAACACTTTACTAATCATTATTAGTTTTTATCTACACACATATCATAAATCCTCTAATATGCGTTCGGAAACCGTAGAAAATGACTCTCATTTCAACATTCAATGAATTTATGGCAATTTTCTTATCTGTGGCTAAGGCTACAGCAGTAATAAAATATTTCATTTTAATCTCATATATGATGTTAAAATATTACGTCAAACAAAACTGTCAAAATTTAAATGTCAAAGTTGACATGTCCCTATTCTAGTATCACTGAAAATTCAAATTCAGTCGATGCGAAATGTCAGCTCGATGTTTTTTTAGTATATATCGCACGAAATTTGAGCTAGAACGACATGATCACATCAGAATAAGGACTTTTTACTTTTTAAAATAACATTCAGGTATCGGTTGCCAGTTCCGATTTCGATATTTCCGCAACCGTGCAATAATAGTAGTTTATGCAACTGGTACATAATGAGGGGTGTTTCTTCGACCGCAATTGCACTGGTTCAGGTACTTCTTAGATTCTCATCGCTACGGACCTTGACCCGTCGGATGACTATGAAACTGTGGAAAATATATATAATAGTTTGCCCTACGCTTACCCCGATATTCCTGGAGCTCCGTTTTCTTTAATCTTCAGGAAATATTGTGGTATTTCTTTAAATTCGGATCCGTTGACTTCCGCATGAAAAAACCGCTGACAAGATAGTGACGTCTTCTTTTTTTCTCGTTCTTTCCAGTCTGTTTCATATTGGACTGGCCACGGAGTCCGTATATGCCCCACCCCAAATCGATATAAATAAATGTAATAAACGTGAGTGTGAAAATGTAACAAGGGGCATTAAAACACGAGTGTGTTTTATGAAACGAGCCGAAGGCGAGTTTCATAATAAGGTCACACGAGTGTTTTAATGCCTAATTATGTACAGTTGCATACATTACTTTATGTACACACATATTATAATTACTCTAAGATGGGTTCAGAAACCGTAGTAAATAAATACAATAATTGTGTTAATACAACCTTTTTTGCACGGTTGCGGAAATATCGAAATCAGAACTGGCAACAGATACCTGAATGTTATTTTAAAAAGTAAAAAGTCCTTATTCTGATGTGATCATGTCGTTCTAGCTCAAATTTCGTGCGATATATACTAAAAAAACATCGAGCTGACATTTCGCATCGACTGAATTTGAATTTTCAGTGATACTAGAATAGGGACATGTCAACTTTGACATTTAAATTTTGACAGTTTTGTTTGACGTAATATTTTAACATCATATATGAGATTAAAATGAAATATTTTATTACTGCTGTAGCCTTAGCCACAGATAAGAAAATTGCCATAAATTCATTGAATGTTGAAATGAGAGTCATTTTCTACGGTTTCCGAACGCATATTAGAGGATTTATGATATGTGTGTAGATAAACTACTATTTTATAATATTAGAAAGTTTACAATATTAGGGTTAAAGTATAATACTAGGTAAGTACCTACAGCTAGTATTAGTTATGTGCATTTCCATAATATGAAAGATAGAACGGGAATTTTCTGAAATATTGCGCTCCTTTTGTAGGTAGTAAACACATGTACGCTCAAAGCGTCAAGATACTGGCAGATGAAATACACTCCTGTAAGCAGTAAGTATCGGATACGTTTTAATGTTCCGTAGGTACCTCAAAAAAAAATCAAACCATTGTAACATCACTTCGTTGCCAGTCTTCTGTCAGTCAGTCAAGTCGAGTTAACATTAGAACGAACCGCCACTAGCGTCTTTTGAGCGTTGGTGTCCTGCCAGCGCCCGTGCAGTGGCGATGCAACTTTTGCGCAGCGTCAACGCAACGTCGGCGCAACGTCAGCGGCGTTTATCGAGTCACCAACGCCCACACAGCGTCGCTGCAACGGATAGTGTCGCAGCGTCGCTGTCCTAGATAAGAGTGTAATGACTGGAAATAAGATAGCCAACTTCACGCATATTGTGATCCCGATTAAAGCGCCACCAAGTGCTAAAGTTAGTAAGCATTATCTTGGATACATGGGAAAAAACATACAAAAAGTGCATCCGCCGTTGGGGATCGAACCCGGGTACACTAGTCAGTGTAGTTATATAGTAGGCAGTATACTTTACCATAGGGCCACGTGTGTGATGCTAGGAGGCATTGAATTTTTAAATACCTTTTACTTTTTAGCTGACTATTCGAGAAAGTTTAATAACCTTAAGACTAGGTGGCGCTATTATTAATTCCTTCAGCTTTCTTCTAAGATGAAAAACCATGGTCGCTGTGCCTGGACGCTCAATGTACGCCACAGTTGCGTTTTATTTATTTAGTTTATTTATTTGAAAGAATTCTTTGACTGTGTTTCCCTATTAAAAATACCTATATTTATCTTTTTATGTAGCCTTAAGTTAATATTGCATACCCGAATGTGGGTTACTGTTGGAACCTGTAATACTTTAACAACTTATGTAACACAGTGAAACAATAAAGTTTACTCTATTCTATTCCAAGCATCTTACAAAACTTCCAAGTCTCCGAAAGTGTCTGTTTACATTTCTACGTTGTCTCTGTTCAATCCGTCCTGTTCTGCTCAAACAACGGAATATTTCTAAGTTCCAACCTTAATTAATGTGGTTTATAACAGCTTAATTCATTAACTGAAGAGTCCTCCAAGCCGAGTGTTATCTGGGCACGCTTAATTTACTAACGGTTCGTTATCTCGGTAAACTTGCAAAGTTTTGCGACGTTTAAATGGAAGTCATTTTCAGTGGTCCAATTTTCGGTTTCGTAGATTGCATCTGTAATTTGAGATTGTGTGGAATTTGGCGACTCATCAGGTGTTTAACGATGCATGCTCATTATTATACGCAGACGGTGGCAAACAAGCTTATCAGGCACCTATTTTTTTGTATTAGGCTCGCTCCCCTTAAGTTCTACACTGAGCGAAAAAACTACAAAGTTTTTGTGAATCCGAGGACAACAAAAATATATATACCAACGGTTACAAACCGTTTATAATAACAAGGACAATTTTTTTGGTATTAGTAAATAACTACTATTATTACAAACTGGTTTGTAAACGTTAGTATATAATTTACTTGTCCTCGGATTCACAAAAACTTTGTAGTTTTTTTCGCTCAGTGTAATATTCCGAGCAAGGGATAAGTTCGCCTTTGTACTTTACATAATTACTTACTTTAATCTTATGTGACATGTATATTGTTTTAACTTTGTGTAAATGTAATTGTTTTTGAGAACAATAAAGCGCTTACATACGTATAACACACATACATAAATTACATTTTACATACATACATTCATGCAAGTTTGAGATTTTTTTTCTCCACCAATAACATATCTATATTGAAAGTAGTTGTTTTACTACAAATTTTCTAATTTCAGTACAAAAAAAGTAAAACTAGTGACAAAACATGTAGTCATTAAAATAACATGAAAGTGTTTGCACATCAATAACGATTCGCCAATAAATCCTCCAGTGTCACAAATATAAAAGTAACGAGTAGGCAAATCTCTGTTCTGCAGAGAAGCGATTTTTTACGAGATGTTTTGACGAACCCTTGCCTTCCAAAGGCAATAAATTACAAAGTAATGAAGACAGCGTCCTTACCACGTGCCAAGTCAACTATAATAATCTGGTGAGGAGTTTTTTAGAGATACATATACAAAGGTTATTCTCATTTTTGTGCACTCTGTCATATCCGTGGATATCACTTCCGTGGATTAAATTATAGCTATTGAAATATGCTAGTTTAATGATGAATTTATTGAATACTAGCTTTTGCCCGCGGCTTCGCCCGCGTACTAAGCGTAATATTAAACCGTCTCCAAAAACCGGCCAAGTGCTGGTCGGATCACGCACAACGAGGGTTCCGTACCGACACCTACTAGTCCACATTTCAAAACACTATTTAATACCTTGAATCAACATAAGGTCGTATCTTCATAGGGAAGTCACGGCACTTACGTCCTTTTATTTGGGCAAGACAGTTTTTCAATGATAACTCAAAAACCCTTCCTATCCCATCTTGTTCAAATCAATTTTCGTTGAAAGTATTTATTATTGTACACCACCTCAATTTTTTTTAGTATTTTAATCTTCGTAGTTTGGAAATTAGGCGGGGGGGGGGGGGGGGGGGGACCCATTTTGTACAATTTGTACGACTATGGGAGCTAATATTTCACCAAAGATTGACTTAAATGGAAAACTTTCTTAGTAACCTCTATATCATTTTTAAAGGCCTATCCAAAAATACCCCACACAACTACTTACATTGATAACATTTTTTCTTCCCTCGGTTACATGTATGGGGTGCCTCCCCTAAAATTTTTTTTTCCTTATTTTACATCACATTTATATAGCGGTACAGAATACAGAATACATCCTCCTACGAAATATCATAATTGTAGTACTTATAGTATCCGAGTAAACTGGCTGTGACATACGGACGGACAGACAGACAGACAGACATGACGAAACTATAAGGGTTCCGTTTTTGCCATTCTGGCTACGGAACCCTAAAAGGGAAGGTTCTCAGTTTGACTCGTGTGTAGGTATGTGTGTTAGTCCGCGATTATTTTAATAAGATTAAGATTATTTTAATAATGCAGTAGTTTTGATTTTTTGATGAATCCTTGCCTGCCAAAGGCAATAAATTACAAAGTAATGAAGACAGGAGCCCCACCACGTGCCAAGTCAACTGGCTATAATAATCTGATCAGGAGTTTTTTCGAGATTTATACAAGTGTAATTTCTTGGGTACCTAATTCTCATTTTTGTGCATTTTATCACATCCGTGGATATCGTGAGCAAAATTATAGCTAATATAATATAGTAGTAGTAGTGTTCGGAGTATCGGTGGCAAATTTCACACAGTGGGTAATGGAGTCGTTTTTATGATTAACTTTTTAAGATTTGAATAAATAAATTATTCATTTACCTGAAGTACTTAGTATGACATTAAATGGCGGCAGGTACAAACATTATACTGTCCCGACTGTTTAGGTGACATGTTTGTACGTATGTAATAAGTAAAACCCGATACACCATTGTAATTTAAAGGAAAAATAAACGCATTTGTATTTGTATTTGTATTTGTATTTGTAAAAATAAATAAATTTATTAAACAATGTCTACCTACATACTTTGTGTTATTAGTAGTCCTGTATTATCGTGGTATAAGTAGGTATTGCTCACAAGATAATTTATAAGGAGTATTATGCAAAATTAATCATTTAATCGTTATTCGTTTAATCAAAAAAAATAGTTAGGCGATTCCATTTACCTCTGTGAAATTTGCCACCGAAACTCCGAACACTAATAATTTGCCAGTTTAATGATAAATTATTAAGTATAGTGGCCAAGTAATCAGAACTTCAAAAGTATATTCTATTTCAACATACAATATGCATTCAATTTCAGAACTCGCCAGCGATTTTCTATCCAAATACCATTAACAAATCCTGTAACCTATAAATTCGCGATACCTCACAAAATAGAATTTACGTTCATGACTGCGACACCATCGTGGTTTCGAAGTCTATTATCGTGAACACAGAAATATATCAAGATAGAAGGAAAGAGTTCAGCAATTTGTAGGGAGACCGAGCGTGTAACATTTTGCGTAGGTACTTTGACGTCACGAGCGTAATTTAGTGATGAGAAACATAAGCCGCGCGAAAACGATTCAAAAGGATCGATTAGAAGTATTAGAACACGGCACCGATTCTATGCATCGATTTAAAATATCGATAAGAACCGACAGAGGAAATGATAATTATTTTCATCAGAAGAAATATTTTGACAGAGGAAATGAGTAAGCTCAGAATTTAAATCGAAAAATATAAATGTAGGTAGTAGAGGAGGCCCATTTTTGAAGAAGTAGCATACAAGAAGCAAGTCATGTAACAGTTGGGGTGACAACGTTATCAGAGGGCTTAGACCCTGCAGAATACGGTTCTGCCTGTCTCCATCCCCAAATTTGAGCCGGAAGTATGTTATACCGGATAATGTGCAGCCCATACAAATTTTTTCGTTGTACATTTGTTAAATCGTGGTTTCGGTACCCTAACTATGGTCCGATTGTTATAGGTTTTTGATATGCCGTAAAGGACAATATTTGTCATTGTATCCCGAAATTTTCGACCCTCCAGCTCCATATCTTTCTCCGCCATCTTGGAAAATCTGTCACTTTTTCAGTGTTTTCCTTGTACTGTCGCTAAAGTTCATTTTAGTGCTAAACATGGTTCGGCAATATTGTAGAAGACAAAATTTGCTAAAACTTTTGGCTACAAAGATTTTTTGTATGACCCCTAAGGACGAAGGTATGACAGGAGATATCTATAAAACTGCAATTTTTTTTTAGTATTCCCCCTTTATTTGCGTTTTAAGTGCATTTTAGCGCTAAGTATAGTTCTGCAATATTGTAGATCACAAAATGTGCTACAACTCTTCTATTGAAATATTTTTTCCACGATCATCAGGAAAGAAGATACGAAGTCATCTATGGAGTACTACCGTCGATATTTGCTTCTTTTTCCAGTTTTCTTCCCATATTTGCGTTTTAGTGTATTTTAGCTCAAGTTCTAGGTCTGTAATATTACAGAAGACAAAATTATATGCAAATTTAAAGTACCTACGATCTTACTAGGTATCGTGGAAACAGACGATTTTGTCTTTTGAGGGATTGAAGTGGTATAGATCGGAAAGCGACAGATGCTTTATCTTGTCGTCTATCCCGCTATCACTCGACCATCATAGATCCCCTACAGATTGCGATTAATTGCACTCAAACCTAAATATGAGAAGAAAACTGCAAAAGTAGCTAATTTCGACGGTGCTACTCCATAGATGACTTCATATCTTCTTTCCTAATGGTCGTGGAAAAAATATTTCAATACAAAAGTTGTAGCAAATTTTGTGATCTACAATATTGCTCAACTATAGTTAGCGCTAAAATGCACTTAAAATGTAAAAATGAACGGAAAACTAGAAAAAAGTGGCAATTTTTAATGATATATCCTGTCATATCTTTGTCCCTAGGGGTCATGGAAAAAATATTTGTACACAAAAGTTTTAGCAAATTTTGTATTATACAATATTGCAGAACTATGTTTAGCACTGGAATGAACTTTGACGACAGTAAAAGCAAAGAACTGAAAAAAGTGACACTATTTCCAAGATGGCGGCCAAAGTTATGGACCTGGAGGGCCGAAATTTTTAGGTTACCATGGCTAATATTGTCCTTCACAACATACCAAAAAACTATATCAATCGGACCTCTTTTAGAGTACCAGAGCAACAATTTACTAAATGTACTACGAATTTTTTTGTATGGGCTGCACCTTTTCCGGTATACCGTACTTCCGGCTCAAATTTCGAGATGGCGACAGACAGATCCGTATTCTGCGGGGTCCAAACCCTCTGATAACGTTGTCACCCCAGCTGTTACATGATTTGCCGCTTGCATTGTTTAGAGACGCCTTTTCCAATTCTGTTCCTCCTCTATAGGTAACCTACCTAATAACCAATAAATTGCGTTACATTTTAGTAATTTGTACATATTAGCCGCTCCAGTTATTAACTAAGTACCTATAAACGTGTACCATTTTCAGGGTTCCGTACCCTAAGTTACCCTTAACGGGACCATATTACTAAGACTCCGCTGTCCGTCCGTTTGTCACCAGACTGTATCTCATGAAAAGTGATAGACAGTTGAAATTTTCACAGATGATGTTTTTCTGATGCCGCTATAACAACAAATGCATATTAATATAATATGCATAAGAATAAAATAAATATTTAAGGGGGCTCCCATACAAAAGATATAATTTTTATTGCCGTTTTTATAGATAATGGTACGGAACCCTTCGTGCGCGAGTCTGACCCGCACTGGCCGGTGTTTATATATTCTTTGTTACAGACCATGGAAAAATCAAAGAAGTCCCGCGAAGAAATATTAGAAGCTAAGAGGAAAGCGATTAATAATATTTGTTTTGCACTACGTACATTATATAGCTGCATAATAATATAAGAACGTAATTATCATTTCTTCTGTTTTCAAAATCGATTTTAATAATCGAGTAAGAAAAATCGCAGTGTACAGCACTATTCTTTAGTTTTGACAGAAAAAATGACTATCGACCTTGAACGTGACTCGACAGTTTGAATAGCTTATTTTTACATTGCTGGTTTTGAACGCACGCCAAGTCTGGCTCGTCAAATTAAAGCCGCAATGGAAAGCTAGCGTTCACACACAATCGCCCGCTACCGTTATGATGAAAATAATAAAATATTTCGTTTTTTAATTATTAACAGATATTTAAGGACAAATTGTACTTACCAATGAAAGGAAATACCTCGATTAACAGCTCCAACTTTCTTGGAAGTGTTTGAACAATTAATTATTGCGCAACGAACCATTTTGTTTTTAAAACCTGGCGTCGCACGCATAACGCGATCGGGAGCACACTGAAGTTTGCGGCGAGCAGTTGTGTCTCCGGGACGTAATTTCGCCACGCGAGGTACATACACTCGTTCCTTCTATCTTGATATATTTCTGTGATCGTGAACGTAAATTCTATTTATCCCAACAATATGTATGAGAAATCATTATTAAACCTTTTCAAGACTTGCGTCCTTAAAGTTATCGGAGATAAAACCCGCGTTTCAATGCGCTGGCCAAAAAAATCTGCGTTTTCATTGAAAAAAGTTTATTAAAATGGTAGGGGTGCCAAAAAGCCTGAAACAGTGATCCGCTGTCGACGGGCCGATGATGGATGATCGCTCCGAGCTGGATATTAAGAATTACTTCTATCGTGAGTGACAACCCTGTCTAATAGTATTCCGATGGATGGAAAATGATTGGGTTTGTGTGGCGTATGCAACAGACATTTAGACAAGAGTGAGTTAAGATGAGCATTTAATTTCAAGCGAATTTTATCCCGAATTTCTTCTTATAGTCTATAAAATCACAAAAAGATTTTATACTAGTACCGAAAAATTGTTATTTGATTTTCTTAGTTAAAAAAATATCACCACGGTTCTTTTGTTTTAATAAACAATAGGTATTGTGAATTATATTATTTCAACTATGTGACATCAAACGATACATAAAGTCGCTTGCTTGGGTAACAGAAATAATTTCAAACATTGCATTGCTGGTCGATGTATTATTGTTAGTTATAATTTTAAGCACCTATTATTTGTACCATTGTTTGCCCAAAATAAAAAATAAAACATTGACCTATCCCGTTTGTGTTAGGAACACGCACTTCTAGTGGCCTCGGTAAGAGGACTTATACGGCATTTCGTGAACAAAAGATTTCCTGTATCAGGGTAGGTCCTTTAGGACCCAGAGATGGATTTTCGAAGTAGAGCCCTCGAAATTTTTTATGTCAAATTTTTGAGGGGGGGGTGTGTCCATGTTAATCTTGATATCTGCGCCAGTTAAGCTACTGGGTCAAGTTGGGTGTCAATTTCGAGTAAATCAAGGATCCTAAATTCATTTCTGGAATTATTTTTGTACCATTCCATACAAAATTTTCGAAAAATAACAAAAAATTGGTAATTTTTCATTCATACTGAAACCAGAAAAATGGCCGTAACTTTAAAAAACACCTACACATTTTGGAAAAAAAATAGGTCTTCAGAAAACCCTGTTAATATCATATTCAAAAATATATATTTCAAAAATATACCTACTGTGGAAGTATTAAAAAAATTAAAAATTAAAAGATAGAACAAAAAATCAAATTAATTAAAAAACATAGTTTGGGATCTTGGAATCGTAGTGGTGGGTTTATTAACTCAATAAAAACATATTTCATGCCAATATACGTCTTAAAATATTAAAAAAACAATGAAATATATCAATTTCGCCCTAAAATATCTCGTAAAAATTTATCAAATTTTAGAGAGCCGCCCTGCTTCGTACGAGTTAACGATTTACAAAAAGTCTTAGCTTATGTTATTAAGGACTAATGTAGGTTTTTATTACAGAAAGAATTTTTAAAATCGTTTGATTACTTCTAAAGATAGGCCCCTATAAACGATAGTACAAATTGGAACTCCATGAATTATATGGATAACGGCTAAATTTAAAAAAAATGCCAACTAACATTAACGGATCCTGTCCAAAATAATATTGGATCACCCTAAAAGTACAGCCTTATTAATAATAATAAAAAAATGATATTGGTCCACCTTGTAAGTAATAATTAGCATTCATATACCGCGGAGATACCTTTGTAAATTGAAGAGTGTCCATTTTCTCATGGATCCCATTATCAGATCTTGACCAAATTTAAAAGAAAACATCATTGAGGCAGCCCCTTCCAAACCAAAAAAAAAACGCGAAATCGGTCTTAAACTAGCAAAGATATTTGTGAACATATCTAAAAAATATTTACAGTCGAACACAGGACCTCATCTTTTTTGAAGTTAGTTTTGATTTTTTAAACCCAGGACCAGTATAAACTGATAAAGATGTTGTACTCTCCTTCTTCGGCCTCCTCGACGTCATCTTTGCTGAAACCCCTGGTCCACACTGGACACACATTTAAAACCATTAGTAATCGCATTTGCGACTACCCACAGGTCTTGAAGCAGCGTGCATGGCATTCATTCTCGCTTTCAAGGACAGTGGCCTCTGCAGCTGTTCTTGCAGCTAAGTTCTCGTGCCGCATTCCAGATTTTGTGTTGGATTGTCCATACGGGCTGCCACTATTCCACCTTTTATCCGCTCGTTTGTTAGGGAGGGTATATATTGTGTGTCATTTAAAGTTTGTCCCCACAAGTGACCTGCTTGATAGGCTGCCCTAAGCGCATGCATACTGAAACTAAAATCCATAAAATATTACAGTGTAATTTTTATCACAGTCATCGTTTTAAAACCTGAAAATAACTTAGAGGAACTATCATTGTTATTAGTCAGACACGTCGGTATAGTCAGGTAAGATTCTCTATTAGTTATTTTTACTCTTAAAAGTGGAAAACATTTCAATTCGGTTACTGTACCCAGTAGCTAGTAACGTATTTCGGTACTTACCGACCCGCCCGCGCAGCCGTCTTGCGACCCATGATATTTTTTTCTGTCATAATTTTGTAGGCAGAGCTATATTGATATTTATATATTTAGAATCTGCATAAAACGAGCTTTCTTATAGTATTTATTTCATTATTTAAATCAACTTTTTACATCAAATATCAGAGCGCTGAATCAAAAAGTAAAAATTAAAAATGTATAAATTTGCGATTTTAGTCAGAAAATTGTTCCAAAATAGTAAAATGTACGATCAGAAATGATGTCGGTGTATTCCTTTTATACGAAAACGATACCAAACTTGCCTTAGTAGATATTAGAAAGGAGTCAGCTTAGTTTGAAATGTACAGGTCGGCTGCTATGTTTGGACCCCCCCCATTTCTTACCACGTGAAAAATCCGGGGGGCTCTACTTCGTAAATGCATCTTTAGACTATAGATATCAATCCTGCCAAAGGAAATCTTTTGTTCATTAAACGCCGTATTTTCCCTTTTCTTGTTCCGTACAGATGCCACTATTCCTATTATTACTTTCATAAAGCCTTGATCGCTATCAGCCTATATTCGTCCCACTGCCAAAGCCTCCTCTTTTAGATCAAAGGAAACAGTCTAATGACTACTAGTAGTCCCCTCGTTGGTCAAGTTCGCTGATCGATTAGCTCACAATATCCTACACTGAAAAAGTAACAGTAAATTTAATATCAAGACACAAGTTCGAAGAACAGATTGCTTGTAGATCTAGACTACCGGTAGCTTATATCAATGTTTGAAATTATTTCTTTTCCACACCCGAGCTATATATAAAACTTAATCAACTTGTGTCCTTAATATAAACGGTTCGCTTCGAAGAGGCGTATTCGTCCCATTTTCCTCCCTTAACCTCAATGCCTTCTCAATCTGCCACTCCCTTAAAGTTTTCACTTGGGTCCCTGGTACGAGCGAATCATCGAATTCAGTAGTATTACGCAATTCCTCTCTGAATATACGCAGTTGATCTTTTACGTATTCTAGAGGTATTTCGGAAATGGCCAGTACATTTGGCTTGTAATCGTATAAAATTGGGGAATTAGGTGTGTTCTGTGTTTCGTATAGCTCGTAGATTAAATGTTTGGCGTTATTGGTGGGTTTTCGGAGGAGTACTGAGTAGTCATTGCCGATGTGGAGGAAAGCTTGGAGGTTGGAGTCGGATTGTGCGCCGTCAAGAAGTTTAAATAATTTTTCAAGCCTCACTGCTATGCCTGGTGCGATGAACAAGTAAATTGCGATAAACAATCTCTGAAATAAAGCAATATTTTAATTAGTATTTGCATTTTTTTACTTATTTCTATTTCTGTGACAGATAATAAGAAAAAAAAACTAATCAATAATTGCAAGAATTGAAGTATGAAAATAATGATTCAATGGATGTTCATCCTCTACTGTACCTAGGAAACTGACAATGTATCTGGGATAGGAAGTTTAAAAACCGAATAGGAATGTAATTTTTTGCCGCATGGTTTCATCAAAACGAATAAGGTATGGTATGAGTAGGTATATAAGAAGAAGAAGCCTGAAATTAGCACCCATAGTTAATAAGTTGAGTGGAGATCTATTACCGCCTAACCTGGTATATGATACTTATGTGGTGGGATGAAAGCTATGTGAAAAGAAGGGTATTGTGTATGAATGTGGAGAAAATGTTACAAGACTTGACAAAGTCCGGAATGAGTATATCGGTAGCAGTCTGAAGGTAGCCCTCAATCCCGATAAACTAACGGAAACTCGCCTAAGGTTCTACCACAATGACCATGTGACGCGTAGAGACGAAGAGCCTGTTGTCAAAAAGCTTTAGCCCTCCCGGAGAACAGAAGACGTCGAGGACGCCCTTTGTTGACGTGGTGGACCAGCATGACCAAACACTTACAAAAGGACCAGTTACCCGAACCGACAACCCAAGACAGGACATCATGGCGCCACAAAAGAGAGCCGACCTTACTACATAAAGTGGGATGGAGCTAAAAAAAGAAGAAATGGAGAAATGTAAGAGAAAAGGTAGGGAGACAGAAGAAAAAAAAGGATAGACTGCTTTTTTTAACCTGACTGTGGCTTTTTAGGCGGAAGCCAATAAAGCGATAGAAGTGCGCAGTTGCAGAGTAACCTGACGAAAATAAACCTGAAATACGACCACAAGGCGGTTAAAATACTGGAATACTATAGAGTTTGCGCTGCAGTAAGATTGGTTGAATGGAATTGAGATACTGGGAGTTTTGCGGCTGGTTCACTAAACTTAGCAAAGCTGAGAAGAGTCCAGGGAGAAACTCAGCCTAGGCCGACCTATCGGACTGAGTCTAGCCGGCATTCGGCGGCACCGGGACGAATAGAGACTTTATGTAGGATCGACTTCGAGTGAGACGATATGACCGGGAAGGATGTGATTGACGAGATAACGAGCGATAGAAAGATATGAAATAGAAAAACATGCTGCGTCGAACCCAAAAGATAAGAGCAAGCGAGTTTCACTAAAACCTTTAACATTTTATACCTAGTTTTGGACCGTAGGTGAGCATTTCTCAAAGCGTTTCAACCGCTGTGACTTCGGCGGCCATTATTGAAGACATCAATGCAGAACGGGATACCATTATTAGGCTGTAGTAAGTATAGCAGGCGGGGACTATTTATCATCCTTTTTTTATTACAAATGTGATTGCTCTTGACCAGCATCTAGCCAGGGGGCAAAGAGGAGAGCGATGGTGAAGCGAGCTGAACCAGAATTTACTCGTACCTTAAAGAGGTCCAGATTATAAGAACTCGGAAATTATACAGATGCCGGGCAGGTTTGCAAACCTTAGCAGTGCTCATTTTAAAAGATGATGAAAAGAGCTTGGTTCGAGTAAGATCCTTTTCAAAATCGACCTAAGGATAAATAATAGGACCACCGAAGCCACGGGGGTGAAAAAGCTCTGAGAAATGCCCAGCTATTGTTTCCAACGTTAAAAAAAGGTTTATATACTGAATAAATGTGCTACATACCAAATCCATAACTTTAAAATAAAATGAAATGGTCTAAAATTCACGAGTGCTCAATAAAAAATGCGTTCCTATGCTATATTTTATGGTTGTTGTATTTTTATTGCTAACGTAAAAACGGAATGAATCTGGTTAAATAAAATCGTTTATCTGCATAGTTTTCTAGTTTTATGTTATGGATAGAAATATTTCGGTATTAAACAATTTTACAGGTGAATAGCCTGTTTTTTATCTATTAAAAACTATAGTCTGTTTTATTTTATGCCTGTAAAGTACTGGGATGAGGTTCTCCCTTCTTATTAGGCGACTTCCTGACTTGGCGGGGCGGGATCGATATGTGACATTTTCTTCTTTGACGTAAACATACTGACGTCGCAAAGATTCCCACTTGACAGAATACTGTCAGTATTACATTTGCGCAATAGTAATATTATGCGCAGAAGCGGACCAAGTACTGCCTTCGCATCGTCCCGCTTCCGCGCATCCCGCGCCAGTCAGGAAGCACTCATTTAAATGTAGGGGCGCAGTAAAAAGTAGTACTGAGTTGACTGACAGTTAACACTGACATTTGATAGTTTTCTCATATCGTACCGCCTCCGTACCGACAAATCAGGAAGTCGCCTTAGTTACAATATCACATAATATAACGTCAAAATTTTATTTGACCATGTATTTTTTATAAAATGGCGGTGGCAAACAAGCGTACGGTCCACCTGATGTTAAGCGGACACTGCAGCCTATAGATGCTCGCAACTCCATAGGAGTCACGTGTTCGTTGCCGTTCCTTTATATAATTTGAGGATACACTGTTTTGACAGCAGGTGGGACAAATTTAGGTTAGGTTAGGTTAGGCACCGTGCCACGGTACGACGCCGTGCCATCGCACCGTACACGACGCCGTGACGTCGCACCGTATACGGCACCGTAGACGGCGCCCGGTGCCGTACCGTGGACATGTGTCCGGGCCCTAACTGTACCAGTGGGTCTGTTATGGTCAAGATAAAGCATCTGTCACTTTCTGATACCACTCGATAGAAAGTGACACATGTTTTATCTTGTCATTTATCACGCTATCACGTGACCATGATACTGGGCCAAAATGCTCCAGTGTTGATATATTAGCTACGACTAAAAAGAGATTAATACAATTTATATCTGACCAAACCTAATACGGCTAGGGTCTACAAATTGCCTCAGATAATAAATATACTGGTACCTACTTAATTTAAATGAGAGGGATTAAATACATCCAACATTTTCGTAATCAGATAGATTTACGGCCATGGTCGCTGTAAATGACTCCCGCGATTACATTTAATACGGTTTTAATATTTTACCTCATTAGGAGCTGGGAGTGATCCTTCTGAAATAATTAGTAATGCGGTGTTGAGACCAATTAGCGAAAACTACCTATGAAATCCATGCTAGCACTGCCTCGCGAATGATATAGACTATTAAATTTGTCTTTTTCAAATTAAAATATAGATATGCGAAGAAAGTGATGTGGAAATTTTCAAATATTTCAAAAAAATTAAAAAATAATATCAATGAAAAAAAAATACATCACGAAATAGCTAACAGAAAAATAAGCATACTGACCAAAAATCATAACTTTAATGCAAACACAAACGAAGAAAATCCTGCACAAAGTTTGTATGGAGAGAGCTTGCCCTACCCCTCCTCTTAAGCGCGGTATTGCTTTGCAGTATAATCACAGAATAAAGTAGTAAAGTACTTTTAGCTCACGAGCGAGGGGGAGCCATGTTTGTGTTGAGCTATACATGCTCATTATCTATGTGTGCGTCAGCGTACGAGCTGTGAGCTCACTTTGTCTATGTATGTATGTATGTGTGACAACTACAACCATGGCTAACCCGCCCTCGTGAGACAAAAGTACTGTAGATACCACAATTTAGTATTGGTAAAAAAAAACAGAAGAAAAGCCCCTCTAAGAGCCCGGAAACATGTCCACGGTACGGCGCCGCGCCGTACGCGGCAACGTACAAAGAACAAAGGCCACCCGGTGCCGTACCGTGGACATGTACCCGGGCCCTTATGTGTAGTTATGATGTGTTCAAATAGACATTACTCTAGAGGTACTTAACTCGAACAACCCACAACTAAATGCAAAAGAGGCTTTACCTACTTAAATTTTCACCTAAGCCCCATTATTTAAAGGACATTCTGGAAATAAACGGTTTCGGGGCAAATTGGCTTTATATTTCATTATAGTACCCAAATCATTGCCAAATACATCAAAGCATCAATCCCTTTTACTTTAGGGTTGCCAGAAATATTATTAATATATTTATTTCAAGTAAATTTCACTCATATTTAGTTAGTTATCGCTGACTGCACCCTTCATGCGCTGCGCGCTGCGCAGCAACTGTCTGTGCGTTGACCACGCTTAATTACCTAGCTTGGTCCCTACTAATTAAGCAGTCTTTTCAAACCGAAACAATATGCTTAATGGCCGTATGGCAACCCTATTTTACTTTGACGGTAATAAGATGTAATTAAATTTCTAGACTTAGAAGTTATTAATTTTAGTATCAAAATGCAAAATTATTTCATGAAAATAAGTCTGACTACTTACGAAATTTGGTCCTCTTTGGCAGGTGGACCAAAAAAGTGTCAGACTGGTGGCCACTTCGTGGTAAAAAGAGCGTCGGCCGTCTACCGGCTAGATGGGTCGAAGATATTAGGAAGATCGCGGGTCACTCTTGGATAAGACTGGCTCAAGACCGGGACAAGTGCGTACTCGAAGAGAGGCCTATGCTCAGCAGTGGGCGATTACACGCTGAAAATGATGATGCGCCATTATAAAATGATAATAATAACAATAAAAATATTTCAAAAACCCTCTCTAAGCCCTTAAATAAATAAAGATAATAAAATATTCTTTATTCAGATAACTCTGATCCATTAGTTAGTAATTTTACATGTGCATAAAAATAGTGTTAGTGATAGTGATTAAATTAATTTAAAAAAACTACTTTAAAGTACTTCTTGTCAATAATTCAATGACCAGCAATCAGTTTTCATTGCTAATCATTAAAAATCATTGACAAGAATGTATAGTGAAGTCCGTATCCCAGCCGGTCTACGTCGCTTTCCCGTCGGACCCCGAGACGCAGGCAAACAGCGAAGCGAACGCTGTTGGGGTCAAGGAATGTATACCGGTGGTCGAAGAAGGGTGTGCGTGGAGCCAGTGACCAGCCTCTTTTGTATTGGCCGCCAGAAGTCTGGCTCGTTCTGCGGCACTGCTCTGGATAAGAAGGTCGTCACCGGTCAATTTACAAATGATGTCGTCCCAACTCCTTTGTGATTTTGGATGTTCCGGAAAATTTTGATTGGGACAAGCAATTAACCAGGAACTTTTTGCGTCCTCTAAACCCGAATTCTCATAGTATGTTGGAAGGATCTGTTGAGACTTGATGAGCTATAAAAAGGCCGGTAACGCAACACTAGAAATTTAGCGAATATCATATGTAAACCACCGTAACGAATGAAGAGAGATCCATGGGTCCAGGACTGCTCGCTTAGCTGAATGTTGAGGATGGTATCTATCTGCGATAAAATATTTTGATGTTTCCAAAGCGGGAAGCAGCAAAGCGCATAAATATGTATATGAAAATATAAATGTTAATACTGCAAGTTTACTGATAAGGCAGGAAATCAGGATTACATCAGTGAGGTCTCGGTGAAGTGGAAAATATCGGGCACATAATCCGCTCCGTCATGTCAGGTAGCAGTATACAATATCATAAACTTAGCACCAGAATCAAAACAGTATTTCTTGAATGTGTCCAAATTAAAATTTCATTTTCCTCGACGTTTGAAAACAGTATAAAGGTCTAGTCAACAATCCAAATACGCGCGGAGAATAAACTGCGTCTGAAGAAAAAACATTTTTATTTGAAGTGTTTTTGAGCGAAACCTTGTTAGAGAATTATTGAAGTTTTGCAGTGTAGTACAATGTGATTTTAAGTTATTTTTTATCAACAGAGAAAACGGGCCGGCCCGGACACGGAGCGGACTAGTTAGAGTAGGCCCATTTTTGAAGAAGTAGAATACAAGAAGCAAATCGTGTAACAGTTGGGGTGACAACGTAATCAGAGGGTTTAGACCCTGCAGAATACGGATCTGCCTGTCTCCATCCCCAAATTTGAGCCGGAAGAATGTTATATCGGAAAAGGTGCAGCCCATACAAATTTTTTCGTTGTACATTTGGTAAATCGTTGTTCCGGTACCCTAACTATGGTCCAATTGTTATGGATTTTTAATATGCCGTAAATAACAATATTTGTCATCGTATCCCGAAATTTTTGACACTCCAGCTCCACGTCTTTCTCGGCCATCTTGGAAAATCTGTCACTTTTTTCAGTTTTTTGCTTGTACTGTCGTTATAGTTCATTTTAGTGCTAAACATGGTTTGGCAATATTGTAAAACATAAAATTTGCTGAAACTTTTGGGTACAAAGATTTTTTCCATGACCCCTAGGGACGAAGATATGACAGGAGATATCATTATAAATTACCACTTTTTTCTAGTTTTCCTCTCATGTTTACGTTTAAAGTGCATTTTAGCGTTAACTATAGTTCAGCAATACTGTAGATTACAAAATTGGCTACAACTTTTGTATTGAAATATTTTTTCCACGATCATCAGGAAAGAAGATACGATGTCACCTATGGGGTACTACCGTCGATATTTACTACTTTTCCAGTTTTCTTCACATATTTTCGTTTTAGTGCATTTCTCGGTCAGCAATATTATAGAAGACAAAATTATATGCAAATTCAAAGTACCTACGATCTTCTAGGTATCGTGGAAACAGACGATTTTGTCTTCTGAGGGATTGAAGTGGTACAGATCGGAAAGTGACAGATGCTTTATCTTGTCGTCTATCCCGCTATCACTCGACCATCATAGATCCCCTACAGATTGCGATTAAATGCACTCAAACCTAAATATGAGAAGAAAACTGCAAAAGTAGCAAATTTCAACGGTGCTACTCCATAGATGACTTCATATCTTCTTTCCTAATGGTCGTGGAAAAAATATTTCAATACAAAAGTTGTAGCAAATTTCGTGATCTACAATATTGCCGAACTATAGTTAGTGCTAAAATGCACTTAAAATGTAAACATGAACGGAAAACTAGAAAAAAGTGGCAATTTTTAATGATATATCCTGTCATATCTTCGTCCCTAGGGGTCATGGAAAGAATTTTTGTACCCAAAAGTTTTAGCAAATTTTGTATTCTACAATATTGTAGAACTATGTTTAGCACTGGAATGAACTTTGACGACAGTAAAAGCAAAGAACTGAAAAAATGACACTATTTCCAAGATGGCGGCCAATGTTATGGAGCTGGAGGGCCGAAATTTTTAGGTTACCATGGCTAATATTGTCCTTCACAACATACCAAAAAACCATATCAATCGGACCTCTTTTAGAGTACCAGAGCAACAATTTACTAAATGTACTACGAAATTTTTTGTATGGGCTGCACCTTTTCCGGTATACCGTACTTCCGGCTCAAATTTCGAGATGGCGACAGGCAGATCCGTATTCTGCAGGGTCCAAACCCTCTGATAACGTTGTCACCCCAACTGTTACATGACTTGCCGCTTGCATTGTTTAGAGACGCCTTTTCCAATTCTGTTCCTCCTCTAAGTGTGAATCATCCCTTACTCGTGTTATTCGAAAGAGAGCAAACCTCGTTTTTTGTTCAAAAATAATGCAAAATACGTATTCCCATTTGTTTATACAATAAAAATCAAACGCAGTGGAACTTACCTCCCTGGACATACCAAGCGTCTATGGGCTACGGTGGCCGCTTAACAACATAAACTATATGCTTTTTTGCCATCGACGTTTTAAGAAATCAATAAAAATAATACTAAGAATTGAAATCATTTATCATACCTATATCCACGACCCAAGAAATATCCCTAGAAAAGAATCTGATCAGATCTGAAAACTGTCAGTCGTTTCGTAAGCCAGCGGTCTCCGATACAGACGGGCTCCGTCCAACTGGAAGAGATAAGGTATATCTGGCCATCTTATGGCGATACCAGAGGGTGCGTTTGAGACACATTTCGCGTCTTAACTTGATTTTTAGGAGTTCGAGGTCGTTTTGACATGTGAATGCGTTGCACTTGGGAGTGGCAGTAAGCTCAATAACATTTAATAAAAAGGGAATATAAAAATGCTCAGATGTCTTCAGATTCCAAGTGACACAAATAAATGGTTAGTTTTCACGATTTTTATGAACTCAAGAAATGGGGTGAGTGCAAAATTTTCGGACGCACTGCAAACTATGTAAAATTTCAAGTTCATAACTGTAGTGTTGGAAGTATTCGATGACTAATATATGTATTAGTTTTTAGTGTAATAGCCTAGTTTAATCAAATAAATGTAAAAAAGAGTGCTAACTTCGCCAACAAACTGCTGGGCAGTTTGGCGAAAATATGTATATTATTTGTTTTTGTATATTGTGGTAATAAAAAAAAAAAATGAATAATTACTCTATTACTTCGGCTAAATGCTTTCAAGTAGGATTGAGGAATGTTTCTCCCTTCCTTCCTAAATCCGTAAATCCTTAAAGTCGTGTTACAAGTGAGCAAGTAATATTAAGCGATGTTGTCATGTGTTTTATGACTTTCTTAATTCTTACACAGAACGAAAATTATTATATATAGATCTTACTTACTTAATTTTAAACGCATTTTAAAAGCATTTAAACGCCAACTTAGAATGTTTTTATTGGATAATTCATTGTAATCTGACAATGACTTCATGGAAGTGATATTTGTGACATTGTATTTTTAAATTATGAGAGAAGAGAGTAATGAATAATTTTTATGTACTGTCACTAATGATTATCAATAAAGCTTTTTTAAGTCATTTTTTATTAATTGTGTTTTTTATAATACTAGTTGCTGTGATTATTATTTATGTGATTTATTTTGACATGCATAATTTGTAAGCTTTAAATAATGAATATTGCAATCATTAGAAATTTTGTTTAAATGATTATAAATTTATTGCCATTTTTTTCCGATCATGATATAAAGTCCTATAAATTGACTTAGGATAATTCATATGGTATTTTTATATTATGAAATAAATAAATCTAATTATAATCGTATGTTTTTTATTGTCCTGTGTTGTAAACTATATTACGAAGGTACCTTACCTATAAGTATGTTTTAATTGTTATCATTCTAACTAAGCATATTTTGGGAGGAAACGACTGACTGTAGAGTTTCTGTTTTTTTTTTGACGTGTAAATTGTAATTGTGTTGTAAACATTTTATACATTAAATGTATTCTGTTAGCTGAAATGACACTCTGATTTGAACGAAATTGACATTTATTGGCATCAATTACAGTCTATTCGTCCTCACGTGTCCTAGCATGTAAATGTGACTGAATGTGACTAGTAGTACGAATATATACAAACTGTGTTGTATTATATGAAACTTGTATAATGTGATAAAATAAACTAAACTTAACTAAACCATAATCATTATTACATTTTTCTCTAAGATTATAATAGTTTGTGACCTTCTTTAAGTACACAACAACATATTTTTAAGTGATGGTTATTGTGTAATCCTAGAGGAAAGGGTGATAATGATTAAGGCGATATATTGATTGAAAGAGACGCGCGACATGTTTTTCGTTCACGACAAAACGGGATACAATACTCTCCGGCAATGGCTTTTATAGACAAATTTCGATAAATATGTGACTGTGTGCAGATTTATTAAATTTCCTCTTGTCAGTACCTAGATGAGGTAAAATACCATCGTATTAACTCAATCCTGTCTTTTAATAATGCGTTGTTTTAGTAGGCAAAGAAGGAAAATATAGACTCAACTTTGGATTTCTTTTCTATCGAGAAAATTTTAAGCAATCAAGTTTCGGCTATTGTCAGTACCACAATCATATAGTCAAGACTTATATATCTGAAAATCAGTCCCTATTGTTTCCTCGTCTGGGCAGAACAGCGTTTCAAATTTTCTAAATTTCTCAGTGTAGCGCCTTAATGTGTTCAAGGAGAGTTTGTTTATATGATAGGACAGGTAAGGATGAATAGACTGTACCTATTAACATGAATGTGTAAATATGCATAAAATCTACTTATCCTGAGACTCAATTTAGGTACTCCAATAACCAGTTAGAGTAAATAATGAAATATTTTATAAAAGATTTCAATTCAATATACAGTACATCGAAATATTCCGAACACAAATTGAAAAGTCGTGTTTACTCAAAAGTGTTTATGTCGATTAATATGGAGCCATGTTAAAAGTGGTCGCTTTTTCGATACATCAAACAATCGTCGTTGAGATTGCCAATTCCGTTATATGTGCATTTTTTCGATATTTTTGTTTCTGCATATTTCGCTTTAAAATTAAGTTCTGCGCGTAATCCAAAACCCGTATACACCAATTCAGCTTGAATCGGGTTTTAATAAAATTCACTTTTGTGATTTTTAATTTAAAAAAAATATCATATGTACACAAAAATATCATATGGACAAAATTCCTTATGTGCATCAATGCACATAAGGAATTTTGTTGTCATAAAAATGCAAATAAATTGATAACCACCCCTGCACATGTGTGTATTTACGAGAGTGACAGGTTGCAACATTTACTCAGTACACCTGTAAACTTCGTTCTGAGAACATAACGCTAGTTTTATTGGATTTCGGTAAATACTTACAACTATTTATTTTACTTGTGACGTGATTCAAGATCCACATATTCTTATAGCAGTAAGTTCGTCTGAAATATCACAAGCTGTAGGTGAGATGAATAAACAGACGGAGAATATTGAAAGACTGTCTAACCATGCCAATGATTTGAGATCTTCATCCCCTAGTCCTGCTCCCTCGAATCGTAACTTAGTACTTGACGAACAAACGGGACTCTTTGTAAGATCAACCATTAGCAATGAAATTGATAATGTAACAGTAACGCATTATCTTGACGAAGTAACTGGTGAACTACAACCAGTAGAACAGCAAGACGTATCGAGTGACAATGATGATGAATCTGAGGTTTACAGCAAAAAAAAAAGTAGCGATTTTAATAAGAGCCGGAGATTAAATGGAAAAAAGTATACTGGTAGAAAACGAGTAAATGACAAAAATGGAAATTGCAGTTACGAATTTGTTGAAAAAACCAAACGGTTCAAAAAAAAAAGCCTTGTCCCCATGGTGCAACAATAAAAACAGACAGAAGTTTCCTGTGTGGTGATGTTTCTGAAAATGAAAGAGGAGCATTTTCGGATACTTTTGGGGGCTGGATTCGTGGGATGCCAAAAAAGCATACATAAAAAACTGGGTAAGTATACGTACGTTAATACGGCGAAGGAAACAATCCAGAAACGTGTCTATATAAAACAAGAGGGATATGATTAAAATTTGCCTAATGAAAATAAAGAGTTAATCTGGGTCTGCAAGAAGTTCTTCATCAGTACTATGGATATTAATTATGACGCTTTGTCTGATTGGACAAAGGCTTTAAACACTGAACGTTTTGAGACCGAAAATGGTGTGTCAAGACAACGTAGAAAGCAAAATGTACCCGAAAAACGGTTGTCGAATCCTCAGTGGTGTGTTTTAATAGAATGGTTGAGTTTGCTACCTAAAGTACCTAGTCACTATTGTAGAAGCTCATCTAAGAGAATTTATGTTGAAAGTACATTTCACAGCAAATCCCATCTTTACCGCGTATACAAAAAATGGTGCATTCAACATGGGAAATCTCCAGCACACCGTACTCTTTTCTCTAGTATTCTCAGTGCTGAAAAAATAACAATTTATAAACCAAGAAAAGATCAATGTGATACTTGCTCTGCTTTTAAAAAGAAAAATACTACCGAGGAAGAGTATAAAGCACACATTGACAAGAAAGAGGCAGCCAAAAGGCTGGCCCTGAGTATGTGTTCTTCTGAAGCTCTTGTTATTACAATGGACGTACAAGGCGTGTTATTGTGTCCCAAATTAAAAATGTCTGTCCAGTATTATAAACAAAAACTCCAACTTCACAATTTCAGCATCTATTGCAATAGTAATAAGAATGTACAATTATATGTTTGGTATGAAGGTGACGGTGGAGTAACTGCAAATGAATTTACATCTTGTCTGATTCATTTTCTCCAATCTAAAATACCCGAGGGATATAAGAAAATCATTTTCATATATCAGACGGATGCTCATACCAGAATAGAAACAAAATTCTGTCCTCAGTACTATTACATTTGTCTACAGAAACGAACGTTGTGCTTGAACAAGTGATCCTAGAAAAAGGTCATACTATGATGGAGATTGACAGTGTGCATTCGACCTTAGAGGGTCTTTTTAAGGCTCCTATCTATACGCCTAATGACTACCTGAATATTATGAGACATGAACGCCCGATAAAACCATATGACGTGCACCACTTGGATTATAACTTTTTCAAGAACTATGAAAAGATATGCCAATCAGACCAGGCAAAAAAGTTGGTGATCCCGTGGTGACGGATATAAGAGGTCTTCTTTACAAAAATAGAACTATTTATTACAAGTTACGTCATCCAGATGATTGGAAATCCCTACCACAGCGTCAAATAAATAATAGTTAGAAGCCCAAGTTTGATAGCTTGCAATCTTTGAAAAAATACATGCATCGCGATCACCATCATTTTTATGATAATCTCCATCATGACTGACTAATTGATATAATTTTAGAGTATGATTATTGATTATGTTAAGGAATCAAAGACTGTTTCTAATACTTTTATAACTTTTAGAAACATCCAAATTATAGTTAGATAAATTAGCGAATGAGACTGCGTTAATTTCACTCAGAACGGTGTTTATATTCGTTTTAAAATGTTACGTAATTTGTTAGAGTTTTCTTACAGAGATTTAGTACTTAGTTTTTTTATATCTATTCTTTTTTACTATTTACACTAAAGAATTGTTTTTTTCCCTTGACGAAGTATACGTATACGTATGGTCAACTGATTTTGATACATTTTCTTCGGTACAGTAGTTTTGTACGAGTACTAGAATGCTCCTTTTGATAATTAATTTTAGAATACAAGTGATTGAAACCAGGTAATTGTTGTTTTTTTATCTCTCAAAACACATAACTAACTCGAATAATTCGTAAATGAATATGAATTAAATCCACTATATGCGTGACCTACACATATGTGTTTAATAAATGCATAACCAATACCCATATGTGCACAAAAAGTAGAAAAAAAATATATATAATATTATTAACAAACATATTTCTTGATTTTTTAAACACTATTGCAGTATACATTTATTTAAAGATTTTGGCAAATTGTTTCTTAAATCGGTTTTTGTCTCTCCTGAAAAGTTGCTAAAATGCACATAACAGAATTGGCAATCTCACCGACGCAATGTTATCGCAGTAGTAAAATAATTTAATATTTAAAAAAATATTTAGGCACTCGCAATAGGTAAGTATTTCATTGTTCACCGCAATTTATCCGGAATACCAATTACTTAAATAATATTTAAAACAATGTGGGTAATAATTTATTACATATTTCATTATTATTATATAAAACGATCACGAAATAAAAACAATACAAGCCTATACGAATATTCTTTGTGGCACATCTCAATAAAAATTCAAACAGTTCAGAAACATAACACAGCGTGATATAAGTAGAGCTAGACAACAGGCGATCTTCTCACTAAAGAGGGATTTCCTTCAGACAACCCTTGGGTAGCGAAGAGAGCTAAAAAACCAAACCATAGGTGGTGCAAAAATAAAAACTACTGGAGCCTATAAATAAAAATACTGGTGTAATAAATCATTTATAATTATTGTTTTATCTACTCCTGAGTCATGTATTGCTTATTTTAATTCATGAAATTTATTAACAACCAGGAACTGTTGTTTAAAATATCGTTAGGACGTCAACCAATAGTGCCCGCCAAATTGGTCCATACACAAGCGATTTTAAAATGGTTTCAATAGAATTTGACTGATTCAGACAACGTTTTTGCATATTTGGATTTTTCTTAGTTTCCTCGTATTCGGAATGAAAATCAGAGTGTTGTTAAACTCGGGTGAAACCACCCATTTCAGCCTCGAAAATATCTCGTCTGAAATGGGTGGCTTTGTTAACAATCTACTATATCGCCCTTGCCTTCGGCTCGGGCATCAAATACCTGCGATCTGAGACATTCTTTGTATTACCGCCCTTGGTAAGTAATGTACTATTTCCTACCGTTCCAAAAACAAATAACTTCAAAACTACTGAATGACAGTCAACTTAATTCAACATGTCCAAACCAATCATAGATAACTAAAAACGGAGAATAAATTACTTTATTATGAAACCATTACATGATTGCTGTTAATTTCCGGCAATGTTTTATGCAAAGCGTTTTCATGCCAGGCCTGTCATTTATGGATGTATCCGGTGGCATACCTATCCATTATCCAACATGTTGTACAAACATACACAATTGAAAAAACGATACCTATTTGTTAATTTCGTTATGGATTCTGATGATATTCACACTACGAGTATGTATTTAATTTTTAGGGTTTCGTACCCGAAGGGTCCAAACGGAATCCTATTGCTGTCACTTACGCGTCTGTCCGTCCGTCCGTCCATCGTCTGACACAAAATTTTGTTCCGAAGAATGATTAAACTTCACATTGACCTATGAACTTGAAATTTGGTGATAATTTTCATTATTACGTATACGTAATTTATAAAACAGAATTTTTCTTTGAAATTTCCGTATTTTTTCCTATTAAAACCAACTTGCTTTTGCGGTTGGTTCAGAACCCTAAATGAGCAAAGTTCGACTCGAACTTAGCCGTTTTTTTAGGGTTCCGTACGTCCGTCAGTCCGTCTGTCTGTCTGTCCGTCTGTCACCAGGCTGTATTTCATGAGATACATGAACCGTGATAGTTAAGACTGTTGAAATATTCACAGATGATGTATTTCTGTTGCCGCTTTAACAACAAATACTAAAACACAGAATATAATAAGTATTTAAGGGGGCTCCTATACAACAAACGTGATTTCTTTGCCGGTGGAGCAGTTCAGCATGTATCTTTTTTTGATACAACGTTTTTTTTTCAAATGAAATGAAAGTTTTAATTTTAAATGTAGAGAGCACGACATAAACAAGGAGCAACCTACTTTAGTCTAATTTCTTAGTTGATTCGAGAAAATTCCCTTTTTAAGTCCACCTCAGTGCTTGAGTTCAAGAGGTCTGGCTTGCTAGCTGTAGTGCTTTGGAGTTCAGTGACACCACTTCGCTTTACGGCGGCGCTTAAGTATATTAAAAAGTGATAGACATCGTACTCCTTAGAATAAATATTCTGTTTTTACACGACTGCTCAAAACAAGGAGTGTAATGTTTTCAGGTTTCATGTATATTGTATGCATGTATGTATGTATGTATGTGAACTTTTTTTGTTCCCCCAGAACTTCTCAACGCCTTAACCGATTTAGATGTGTGAGGTATCGTTGGAATCCTTACGTCATCCCGGGTGACATAGGATATGTGACGTAGCAATTAAAACAATATGGCGGACTGTAGACTCCATTTTGTGTGTTCCGTAAAAAAAAATGATTTGCTATCCTAATAAGTGGGGTGTCAAAATGAAGCATTTGAAGAGACGATTTCAAAAATACGAGTATATATAATGTGTGTTTCAAGTAAAAAAAGTTCGAAATAAAAATAATAATTATAAATATTATAAAAACACGACCGCATTAAAAAATACTACATACAAGTAAAACCAGAATATTAGGTCCCCAGACTGCAAACAAAATGTATTACCTTGATTTCTTTATTATGAAACTTGTTTTTATCTTTTTAATGCAGTCGTGTTTTTATAATATTTTTACAAGCTCTTATTTAAACTTCACCTGTGCTTAAAATTTTACTAGTAATATTTCAATAACTGCTAGGAGAAGCGGTTGGTCTGACATGCCTCATAGTCACAATCATAAAGTGCCTAATGAATGGAATACATCAGCGAGCCTTAAAAGTAACTGGTGATAGGACTCGCCAAAAAAGTTTAGGACAGGTCGATCGAATTGAAATTTTTGTACAAATAGGGATGTCGACTCAAAAAAAATTATTACTTCAATAGAAAGAAGACATAAAACTATGCCAGATAGTGAAAATCCTATTCAAATATCTCAAAAAATAACGAAGCTACAACGGTTAGAATGTTCTTAGTTAGAGAAAGTGCTACCTAAGCGTGACGTCACTGTTAAGTAGCGCCGTAGTAAATGACGATCGTTCAATACAAAGGTGCGTTTTGCGGAAAAGGGACAGAACATACCCAATCTTAAAACTTTGAAGACTTATAATTACGTAATTTTTTTTTTTTAATTACTTTTTTCGCCATTTGATTGAGAATTTGAGCCTTTATGTAGAAAATTTGGATTTATTGATTTTCTTTTATAGTGTCGTCATCCCTATTATATAAGCATTGTTGTTACCTTGTATATTATTGGTGTAGCGGGCATACCGCTTAATACATTTTAACTAATATTTCAATCGGAAGTCTCTTTTCAACCCTTTTCATTAGAAAAAGACTTCCGCTTGTTATGCCGGTTAGAAGTCATTATGTAATAGTCCCCTGATTTGCCTATTGGTTCGGGGATACTGTAGTAGATGCTAAAAATAAACAATTATTTTTTCTTCAATTTATTTTGAGTACATTTAAGGATTTGATTAAAATTTCGATAATGTGATCGAATATAACTTGTAATCTACCTATCTCTATATTTGGTTAATAAATGTATATGATATTAATTAAAAATTAAATTGATACTATCTACCTATAGTATAACTCAACTATAACTATAAAAACTATATAACAAACTATAACTTATATATTTACGGGTGTTAATTTCATCCTCTCTAGCACGCGTATAATATCAGTAAGGCGACTTCCTGACTTGGCGGGGTGGGATCGATATGTGACATTTTCTTCTTTGACGTAAACTTACTGACGTCGCAAAGACTCCCACTTGATATAACACTATCAGTATTACGTTTGCGCAGTAGTAATTTCATGCGCAGAAGCGAAGCAGTACCGCCTTCGCATCGTCCCGCTACCGCGCATCCCGCGCAAGTCAGGAAGTTCTCATTTAAATGTAGGGGCGTAGTAAAAAATGGTATCGCATCGACTGACAACTGACACTGACATTTGACACTTTTCTCATATCGTACCGCCTCCGCACCGACAAATCAGGAAGTCGCCTAACAATGCATCCAAGGTATTAAAATTTGGTTCCCTTGTAAGAAGTTTCTCCTAAATATTGCGCAGGACCGAGCAAAGTGGCGCGTTGTGTCGGAGGCCAAGCATTTTGGATCGTCGTGCCAGCCCAGTTAGTTATAACTGATATATATAACTATTTAACTAAGAGTATAACTTAGGTAATCTGACAGTCAGGGTCAGAATCGAAATGATTGCTGATAGAATTTCTGATTCTGATAGCAATATTAGTATACATTTTAAATTTGAATTTACAATTCATGCTGTTCTATTTGTATGGCCAGACAGTTTAGCCTATATATCCTCTACAGTAGCGAATATAGAGCAAAACACAATCAGAATACCTACCTAAATATTTTACGCAATAAAGTTACAAACAAGTTTAGAAACTTAAATTGTTTGATCCAGACAATACGCCCCGTTTACACGTTTAGAAGATTATGCAAAATAGCGCCGAGGCAGCATAGTGATTTAAATTAACCAAAGGAAGCGAGCGGCGAGGACCAGACGATCGACCGCAGACGGCTGCGCAGTCAACATTGTTGCGTTCCCTTACTCATGAGAAGTGTACGTCACGAATCCACGCTATCGACAATTATGAAGAACAAATATGTAAAGCAACAACAATATACGTAAAGTTCATCCCACTGCACACTAGGCAAAGCTAAGGCTATAATGAAAACGTGGCTAGTGAAATTATCATATCCATGACACGGAAGCTCTCCTTATACACACACACACACACACACACACACAGACAGACAGACAGACACACACACACACACACACACACACACACACACACACACACACATACACACACACACACACACACACACACACACACACACACACACACACACACACACACACACACACACACACACACATTAAGTAAAACCTTTTGTAAACAATCAGTTGTAGCACTCAGGGCCCCAAGATACAGGCTCAGCCTAGTTTGGGGTCCGCCGGTCAATTTCTATTTATGTTAATTCCATGTGCTTATCAAATAAAGTTTATGATTATGATTAAACACAATATAAAGACAATTAAAGCAGAATTGACGTAACGGATACCTTTATAAATTTCACAAATTTCAGGTGCATCATTAACTGCGTGTTTTTAGGGTTCCGTAGCCAGAATGGGTAAAACGGAACCCTTATAGTTTTGGTATGTCTGTCTGTCTGCAAAGAATAAGTAATAGTACTACGTACAGAAGCCTCACTTTTAACAAATCCGCGCGAGGCAAGCCAAACATGCCTAAACGTGGCCATCTCTTTCTATCGCACGCAAATCACACGCTTCATCACTTTCTATCCTATGAAGCGGTCGCCAGAAGGGGTATTTGTTGCGGCGCGACGCAATCGCGGAGTGGGCCGCCCCTGCTGTCTGTCCGTATGTCACAGCCGATTTACTCGGAGACTAGAAGTACATAATTCGAGTCAATTGTGAGTTAAGTCGAATGCACTTCTCTACTAACTGTATTAAAAAAATATTTATCAGATGTATATGAAGGAAAGTGAAAAAAAAACATCTAGGTAGAGATAATATTTATATTTTTTACTTTATTATGTATCACTTTCCGAAGCACGGATGGCGTCAACGTCAAAATTATCTACATCGGTAAGCTTCGCTCTTTTTCTCTTGTTGGGAGAATGTAGAACATTATCTTCCATGCCAGTCCCACCCAATTTTTCTTTTGTGATTTTTATAATAGTTCTCTGCTCATATCGAGAGCATCTGCAACTCGATCCAACACCGATGTGATGTCACGGGTAATATCGGTCCGCCGTTTTGAGCTTCTCATTGAAAATAGTCACGAACACGTATGATAAGCTCACGAGACTGACTGTTAAGAACGAATTTCTTTGATAGTTTCGGCATTTTAACAAGTCCAAATAGTAAGCATTTCAAATTCCAAGTTAACAAGCCCTTACTTCAATCTGCTCCTTGGTCAATGGGTGAGATGGGGATGCGATGGCACTAGGTATTAATAGCCAAAAACATGTACAAGTTTAGCACAATCAAAATTATCAACCTTTGGAAGCGTACAAGGCAATACCTACTTAAAATAGTTTTATCATACCTATATTGACGTTTCATTGAATTTATTGACAGGAAATATGGTAAATAATAAATAACTTTGCATTCAAATTCAAAAAGTTTTCTCTAGGTAAAAAGAGTTCCATTCCTAGAGGTTAGTAATAAAGAAACAAACGCATTTCTTAATTAATATTTATAATTAACTGAAGGCGAATATTACTAATATTACAATTAAGTAAAACGTTTTATTTACATTAATGGACATCATCATAAATCATAAACAATATTTTTGGCTATACGAACTTCTTAACGTGTATCGATATATTGTCTGTGATATTATTGCCACTCACTATTCTGTCACACGCAATAAGTAAATATGTATTTTTTTCCTATGGTTGACATTGTCATTATTCAGAAACTTCATAGTTGCGCAATGTGTCAGGATTTACTTCGTATCCGCGGGGGACAATAGTTGTGAGGGGTATTTTTGGATACGGCTTTAAAAATAATAGAGAGGTTAGGGTTACTAAAGAAAAGTTAATCGTTGGTGAGATATTAGCTGTCAAAGTCGTACAAAGTGTGTGTGTGTGTGTGTCCCCCCCCCTCCCCCCTCTAATTTACAAACTATAAACATTAAGATTCTAAAAAAAATGGAGGCAATGTACATTAATAAATACTTTCAACGATTTTTGGTTTGAACAAGATGAGATTACGGGTTTTTGAGTTATCACTGAAAAACTGTTGTGCCCAAACAAAAGGGCCGAGACTTTCCTATGAAGGTACGACCTTTTTGGATTCGAGGTATTCGATAGTGTTTTAATTGTGGACTAGTAGGTGTCGGTACGGAACCCTTCGTTGTGCGTGATTCGACACGCACTTGACCGGTTTTAGTATCGCTTATCTGACTTAACTCAGCATTCGTATCCACGAAGAATCCACTACTTCTTCATATTGTGTAATACTGCAAATAGTTTGTTTACTGTGACATATGATTTAATTATCAACACATCTTGGATATACATATTAAAACAACACTTGGATATTGATCATTTTCATTCAAAATCTCTCTGCTTCGCCCTAAGGTTGACTGGTAGAGAATGCTTATGGCATTAAGTCCGCCTTTTGTACCATAAGTTTTACTTTTGTGCAATAAAGATTAAATAAATAAATTAATAAAATTCTTATCATACGTTATTTTCTACGTCCACACAATTAACAAAGAAAATTTCGGAACAAGTAGGTGTCTAGCATGTAAAAAAAATATTCTGCTTACCATTTGTCTGCAGTATTTCAATCATTCCAATTTCCAAATCACGCTGGCGCTGCACTCTCAATAACGCTTAAAAACACTTCAACAATAATTCAGCGACAGTCCGTTGTTATGATAACCGTTCTGTAGGCCTAGCACGTGTTGCACTCGAGAGTATGTCGGCGTATCTTGAGCTATCCGTCACTTTCTAACAGCGCCAATCAGAAAAAGACGCGTAGCTCGAGATAAGTCGAGATACTCTCGAGCGCAACATGTACTACGGGTGCTGCGCAGAGAATCTGTCGAAAGCTGAAAATACAGCCATCCGAACTGAATCGGCTAGTCGCCCTCCAACCGTCGCCAACAGAAGGCGCGCGCGCGATCTCGCGATCTGGTTCGTTCGCGCGTGCACCCAAGCAACTTTACGAACGAAATTCTAATTTCGAAAACGGAGTCGTGTCAGTGTAGTGCCAGTGTTAGTGCTTCGATTTTTGAATTTGAATCAGGATTCTAAATTCAAAATTTAACAGTAATCTGTGCCGGTGTTGGTTTTAAAGCGGTTTGTTTGGTGGTGTTAATTAGGAATGGACGCAATGAGGCGATTTTTCATACCCAATTAAGTTTGGATGAAACGGATTCGATTGGAGATAACGAGTGAGTTGTTTTTGTTTTTTACACGTCAGTCTCTTAAGATATAAAGAATTAAAGTACGGAAATTAGATGAGATCTTCTATTAAATTATAGAAATAACAATAGATTTTATAATCAAAAAGCCAAATACCTACCCCTAGACACTTTTTAGTTTTGTTGAATTTCCAGAGAGAGCAGAACTTCAGTTTTTTTTTTTTTATAGGCCTTGTTGATGTCTTCAGGGTAATTCTTTTGGAATCATTTGAGGTCAATTGACAAAAATGTGGTTATTAAGTGTACGCAACATTAGTAATGAAGAATTATACTTGCCCTGGTTTCAGGCGTTTTTCAATATATATATTGGAAATGAGCCAAGAAATTTAAAAAAAAATCTCATCTCAGCATTTTACAGGAATTGCGCTGTAGTGTGAGGTGCGAAGCTTTTCCGCGAGTTTGCAAAAATTATCCACTTATTTCCATTTTCGGTATAATTATCTGAAACCAGGGAGGAAGTTTTAGGTACATACGATGTTACATACTTAGGTACTCTCTGTATATTAATGGTTTTATCATTGGAACAATAATAATAGACCACAAAAGGCGGGAAAGAAGGGGTTGCCTGATGAGAGCGCTACTGATGGCCGAGCGTAGGCGAGGCCGTCTACTAAATAAAACGAGGCAGGGAAATCCTGTTCCGGCCGAGATGTCTAGGCACATGGTGCTGTTTGTTAGGTTTGTTGCATACGAAAACTCTGGTATAATACAGTGGCGGGAGGAAAATTTGCTACTATAAAAAATCTCATTACCAACTTTTAGGGATTCTAAGTAGGTAGGCTTTATCGTGAACTTAATTTATATTTTCTCGAACATGTTAGAAACGAGCTATTGCCAGACTGATTCCTTAACCAAATACTAAGAAATAATTTATAAAGTCTAGAAATATCTGGCATGAATACTGATATTACGTTCAATTCTCAACTGCCCCATTATACTCGTAGTTAAATAATAATAACGAGACTACTTTGATGAATTGGTAACTGGAAGATTAATGTCGTTATTTCGTCGAAAAGCCTGGCCTGGATAACGCCTGGCTTCGCATACTTTCGTCGGCAAATTTCAATGAATAATTTAGATATCTCGCAGAGCGGGAACAAAACTTAGGCAAGTGTGTGTTCTAGGGTTTTCTATTATTTACCTAAATGTCTCCGCGGACTTTAATTAGTTAAGGTACATAAATAATAAACTCATTCCTGTACTACCAGAAAATAGTAGTTTATGCAACTGGTACATAATGAGGGGCATTAAAACACGAGTGTGTTTTATGAAACGAGCCGAAGGCGAGTTTCATAATAAGGTCACACGAGTGTTTTAATGCCTAATTATGTACAGTTGCATACATTACTTTATCTACACACATATTATAATTACTCTAAGATGGGTTCAGAAACCGTAGTAAATAAATACAATAATTGTGTTAATACAACCTTTTTTGCACGGTAGCGGAAATATCGAAATCAGAACTGGCAACAGATACCTGAATGTTATTTTAAAAAGTAAAGAGTCCTTATTCTGATGTGATCATGTCGTTCTAGCTCAAATTTCGTGCGATATATACTAAAAAAACATCGAGCTGACATTTCGCATCGACTGAATTTGAATTTTCAGTGATACTAGAATAGGGACATGTCAACTTTGACATTTAAATTTTGACAGTTTTGTTTGACGTAATATTTTAACATCATATATGAGATTAAAATGAAATATTTTATTACTGGTGTAGCCTTAGCCACAGATAAGAAAATTGCCATAAATTCATTGAATGTTGAAATGAGAGTCATTTTCTACGGTTTCCGAACGCATATTAGAGGATTTATGATATGTGTGTAGATAAAGTATAGATTTAGTAGAGACAGCTCATGATTTTTAGTACCATTTACAGTTTTTGGTGAAAAAATAACGTTGGCCTATTTGGTAGTGACCCTGTTTACAAGACTGGTGTCCCTAGGTTCGAGCGCCATGAGGCATGAGGTGAGGGCACTTGTTTGTTTGATTCCGGAGTCTTGGATTGGAGGTTAGCTGGAAAAGATCCCTCATAGGGATAAGTTCACCTTTGCACTTTAATCTTATGTGACTTTTATATTGTTATAATCTGTTTTTGTCTACAGTAAAGTGATTACATATATACATACACACAATCTAATTAAGAATCATACTCGTACATGTACCTACATTAGAAAATCAAACCAGCAACGTGGGCAGCGGTCAGGAGTTGGATGGGTGACCGCTTTGAGTGGTTACTAACTGAGCGCTCCCGTGCTTTGGAAGGCACGTTAAGCCGTTGATCCCGGTTGCTGTCTATGGCAGCAGTCGTTGAGCCAAGTTGGAGGCCTTCGGGCGGCTTGAGAACTTCTAACAGTCAAGTTGCCCACTCACTTGACAAAGCCTAATCCCAATAAGGTCTAGTTTCCCCTAGGGGTTGGAAGGTCAGATGGCAGTCGCTTTCGTAAAAACTGGTGCCTACGCCAAATCTTGGGATTAGGTAGCGGACCCCAGGCATCCTTCAGGATGCAACTGTACTGGGATGACGCTAGGAGGATGATGATGATGATGATTATGATGATGATGATGATGATGATGATTTTTGTGCAAACCAAACGGTTTTTAAAGAGGGTACGGTAGAATCTACTAGCGCCGACTGTGGCTTTATAAAATAAAACGGCCTTTTTATTTTTGAGTTCGTACATAAATCGACGAATCTAGCAACGTGGTATTTATTTATTCATTTATTTATTTGTTTAGTTTTTATCAGTAATGTGAATATTTTCATGACGCTAACCTAACCGCCTCCATTTCCATTTCACGCAATCTGTCAAGTCCAAGTGTCAATATGTCAATATAGTTGTAGTAGTTGTCCGCTGGCGCTAGTTGCGACTTGTGACAGACCACAGACCTAGATAAGAGTGTAATGGACCACAGATGTCTGAAGATGTTTATGGTCGCGTTCATGTTTGTTGTTTTGTTCGAATTGTTTTAGCTAATGCTAATTGACACTTCGCTCGCGCTTTGCACTCGATCGGTCAATTAGATCATTTTAACGGTATCAGCATCACTATCAGCTGTCCACTGAGTATCCTCAATTTTTGGACATCCTGTGTACGTTGACGTATGACGTATACCACACGTGCGATACTTGCTAGTTTTCTCATGACTCTCTAAAAATGTTTTTAGAAAAGAATTACATACAATAAAATCATTTAGTGGGAAAAATATAATGTTACATGTGAATCTTTCAAAATTATAGGTCACATCACAATATGTATACAATTATACATAAAATAAAATCAATGTATCATCATCATCGTCCTCCTAGCGTTATCCCAGTACAGTTGCATCCTGAAGGATACCTGGGGTCCGCTACCTAATCCCAAGATTTGGCGTAGGCACTAGTTTTTACGGAAGCGACTGCCATCTGATCTTCCAACCCCGAGGGGAAACTAGACCTTATTGGGATTAGGCTTTGTCAAGTGAGTGGGCAACTTGACTGTTAGAAGTTCTCATAAATAAAATTAATGTATAAATACTCGTATTTGTGGACAATCTAACACAAATCAAAATAGTCCCAAACTAAGCAAAGCTTGTTAGTAAATAGATAGTTAAATACATAGAAAACATCCAAGACTCGGGAACAAATATTCGTATTCATCACATCACACAAATAAATGTATCGTACCGGACCTCCAACGTCGTAGACAGGGACATATTATTATACGTTTATTGGGCTTGCGAAACAATCTTTTTTTTTTGAAAATAATACCATCGTCTTTTTTCAGTTATTTCTGTTCAATAGAAAAAAGCGGAAAATTCCAGTTTCAATGTAAAAACCCATTTATAATGACATTAAACCGTCTGCGGCGCAAAAATAAAACGCGGGCTGCCCGCAATTGCCTTCATTTATTTCTTAAGAAATTCTACTTAAGCGTGTCTGCCTTTATGCCGCGGGAATTAAAGTCGGTAGCGACTTTAATTCTAATGGTTTGACAGAATGACAGATGTAAGACTAAGCCAGGCTTTTTCATTACGTCAAAGTCAATGTGGTTTATTCATAATCATGTTAGAGTACTTTACTTCACGATTGCGGGTGTGATTTTTCGCATATTTCGTTTTGATATTTAGAGGCCTTTACACATCTAAAACTTACTTGACTATTTTTTACATCTCCGCCTACTTATATATATAATATGACCACAGATACTCTTTATATATCTCTGTAGGTACTATAGGATAAGTTCAGCAAATATTTGCCCAGGTATTTATCCGTTGGTTGATATTGCTTTGCTAAATTACATCATTGTATTGTAATTTGTAACAGAGCCTTTGAGGCCTACTTGCTGAATAAACGTTTCACTTTGATTTTGAATATCTAGTAGGCAACACAAGTATACACAACAACGGCGTCCACAGGCTGCGGGGTCTACTTATCGTTCATATTTTTTCACGCCTATTATTTATACAAATCTGGCTTAACGTGATTAAATTCACATAGTGGTTCGGAAAACCTACGGTAGAAAAATGCATGATGGTAAAATAAATGAAGCATTCGCGAAATGAATGTCTGGAAATAGCACGTAGAAATAAAATAATAATAATAAAAATACTTTTTTATTCGGTCTAGAATGCACAAGAGTTTATGTTAAAACAAAAATATGTTTGCACGGCAATAATATATTATTCGATTTTCATGTTCATGCCGATTTTAGGTAATTTTGCATGCCAGTTTCTGGTGAAATGTGTCTTGCACTTATACATAATTATGCCAACTCTTATGTACCACATTTTACGCAAAATAAAGTTATTTGTATAAGGCAACTACAATTATTGTAATAAATATGTTTTTTATTGTACGCTATTAAATGTAGGTAGGGCACAGCAAAATGTCATAACAAATAATTAAAGATACAAAGTGTCCCTGTGCTGGACAAAAGATCTTCCCTATCTATGTATAATTAAGTAATAGTAGTAAAACTCATTATTGTACAAAAAACACTACTATCCTACACGTGACTTTAAAATCTTTTACGGTCGATTTTCTTTTACGCTGAAAATATCTGATGTGCTTCATATCAAATTTACTGTCACAAATATAATAGGGATGACGACACTATAAAATAAAATCAATAAATCCAAATTTTCTACATAAAGGCTCAAATTCTCAATCAAATGGCGAAAATAGTAATTCAACAAAATAAATAATTACGTAATTATAAGTCTTCAAAGTTTTAAGAGTGGGTATGTTCTGTCCCTTTTCCGCAAAACGCACCTTTGTATTGAACGATCGTCATTTACTATGGCGCTACTTAACAGTGACGTCACGGTTAGGTAGCAATTACTCTCTCTAACTACGAACATTCTAACCGTTGTAGCTTCGTTATTTTTTTAAAATATTTGAATAGGATTTTCACTATTTCGTATAGTTTTATGTTTTTTTTCTATTGAAGTAATAACATTTTTGAGTCGACATCCCTATTGATTGAATCAGGCGTTACTTTGCGGAATTCCGTGATAAATCCAAATAGAAATAGAAATATTTATTTGCTAGAATACGTTACATATAAGGTCTTAAAATAATTAAAGTATCAGTATTCAGTCGACTTATTTATGTCAACATGAAAATTATTGTTTCACATTAGGTAAAGCTACGGTAGCCCAGTGGTTCAAGCATGCGGCTGTCAAGCGGCGGTCGTGGCTTCGAATCCCAGCTCGTACCAATGAGTTTTTCGAAACTTATGTACGGAATATCATTTGATATTTACCGTTAGCTTTTCGGTGAAGGAAAACATCGTAAGGAAACCTGCATAGATCCGCGAAGAAATTAAAAGTTGTATGTGAAGTCCCCAACCCGCTCTGGGCCAGCGTGGGGACTACTGCCCAATCGCTCTCATCTATGCCCAGGCCTGGACCCAGCAGTGGGACGTATATAGGCTGATTTAAAAAAAAATAGATAAATTATAAAAATCAAATTTCTTTGCCATTCTGCTGAAAAATAAGCAAGTGGGTCAACTCATTATAACTGATAGGCCTACACGTTCTTTTAGCACAATAGCAAAGGAATATTGGATTCGTTCCAATTATATTAAATATGCAATATCACGAGACTCGGTGATTAGGGATTTTAAGAGCTTAGCGATAATTAGATATCAGCTTTAATTAAATTTGATCCAGGCTTCGTTAAATTAACGTAATTTAGGCGGAATCTCGATTATACTTTCGTCTAATAATCCGAATAATAACTGTAATTGTTACTGGTAAAATTAATTATTCTTACGGGTCTTTTCTTCGAAATACAGCTCGAGCATAAGTAGGTATAACAATTTCTAACAATCTTAATCAGTTAAAAACTCTCAATAATTCAGGCTGTTTTCTGTTTGAAACGTATTTTGACATATTCTCTTCGTTGCTATACTATCTAGTGCAGGATTATTGCTGACTAAAATTGTAGATTTTATGATTTATCATTAAGAAATATCGATTTATACATCGCTCCAAATAGACAATTTCATCTAAAACTGTTTATTTCTGCTTAAATTTTACTATACTCAATAAAAAAATGGGTCCGATATATTATTTATAAAACTTTGATAAAAGTATACCTATTTACTTGGAATTTTCAATACTAAATCGTTTGTCATGAATAAATAATTTTCAATTTTCAATTTCAATGTACTTAGTAATATAACCAACCTGTTTAGAGTTGTTTTAGTTCTTATAGAAGTATTTGACGTCCGATTGTCTGGTAGAATATAATAAACACTCGTGTGAAAATATTTTGTCGTATTAATTAATTACGCAACCAATATAAATATAATACAATACTTTTGTCTTAATCAAATTTTAGATTTATTTTAATTCTTGTAAGGCCTCAATCCACAACACATCCTAATTCGTGTTTTTTGTTCCACTTTACGGATTCGCTCGTTACAATTCCAAACAAGCAAAACTATTCATGATTGCCAATGAAGGTTCGATTGATAGAAAATGGAAGAGGAATTGAAAATGCCTGTCTTTATATCACCCTTCTCTTGTTATAACTTTTAAAATGGCCCGTTATCTATGAATCTGAATTAAACTAAAAATATTCCTTAGCACTAACAACAGACCTGTAGCTCTAGTATAAGTTTTTTCGAAACATTAACTAATTCGAACGCGTTTGCGTTTTGTCTCAAAATGTATGAAAGTGGTATGAAAACGTGAACAGCGCCTCTGGTAGTCACTAGTGGAAACTAAAACAGCGAGTATAACATTTGTTGCTAACCGATGAATTTCAAATTTGGTGAGAGCGTTTTCATACATTTTGAGACAAAACGCAAACGCGTTCGAATTGGTTAATGTTTCGAAAATTTTATTCTAGAGCTACTGTTCGTCTTGTGACTTCGACTAAAGTTGGCTCTCAACTCTTATACACCCTCGATGTGTCGATATAGACCAACGCGCAAGGAAAGGAACGAAATGTAAGGATGCGTTGGAGATGTCATGTTTTCAATTTAATATACGGTTTTTTATGTATCTATTAAGTACGATCTATACAAGTTCTATTACTAAACATTTTACTATAGCAGAACTTATAAAAACAGGCTATAGCTGTCAATCATCGGTGTTGATATGATAGACAAAGAACCTATTGTATCTGTAAGTTTACTTATTATTGTGTTTCTAATTTAATCATTCTTTTGTTTCAGATACAGAAAGCCAATGAATACCGCAACCAGCTTTATACACCAGTGATTACCAGTGGACAGTTGCCAGTTTAAAGTGTAAAACATGTGTGAACGGCCTACTAGTTAACGGGGATAACCGAGCAGAAATGGCGCGGAAAACAGGCCTCCACGTCTTCCTGTGGATAGCAATTTTCCCATTGTATAGGGCGGATAATCTTGGTGAGTCTGTTCAAATTGAAACTGATACGTTATCAATGTATTTGCGGCTGTAGTATATTGGAATTAGGGTGCTATTTGCGGTGATAGGTAACCTGAACGTGGTAAAGGGATTAACGGTCAATCTATTTCTTCACTTACGTTGAATATTATCGGGCAATGTGAGGGAAAATAAGAAAGTTTGTTTACATGTTACAGTTAATAGTGTAGAAACAGGAGCGAATGTAGTTGTTCCGGCCGTGGACGGAGGTGAGAAATAATAAAAATGTTCTATAAATTGACTCCCTTTACTCAATAAAAAAATACATAAGTAAAATGCGTATGCGCTCAGTAGTTGGTAGAATGAGAGTGGAGGCGCAGTCCTAGTCGCGCTGGCTGGCCACTGACGCATGTAAGTGTGTGTGTGCCTGTGTATGCATAGCACACATACGCCGGGCGTTAACAGGGAGCATTGTAACGTGCATTAGATATTCACATGCAAATAATGACAGTTGAAATGACCTAGCACGCGGTCGAATATAGTAATTTTATCTCACTAACGCGGGTTAGGCATAGTTGTACTTGTGGCACATACGAACACATAGACAATTTGAACACATAGCTCCTACGTTAACGCACACATATACATTGTGGATGTATATCTTAACACACAACCATAGATCACCCGTGCGCATGAGATAAAAGTACTGAAGTCTATTCATCATTACCGTGTTCTATCATGTTAACAAAATCTTTTTGAAGACGTTAATCATTATCACACTTTTCACTAGGGTTACAATACTTTGTGAGCTTCTTTAAGTATAAAACAACATTTTAAGTGATGACACTATAGGTATGTTCAATGTGTGATGCTAGAGAAAAGTGTGTTAATGAAAAAGTTTTCATGTTGTCGGTAGTCAGGAAATCGCGTTTTATTTAACTCCGCCAAAATGTAACTCTTTGCTCTCAGTTCCATCCTGATTTTGATCGATCGCTTGACAATAAAATAATGAACAACGTAACAATTAATATTATTTAGGAACGCACCCAAAAAATTAACTACATACTAACAAAAATATAAAAAAGGACATTGCAAGAAAAAAAAAAAAACTAAACGCTACTAAAAACTAAAAGCTACTTATAAATAAAAAATATCTTCTAAATCAGTGCCGATGGGGAGTGTGCCCAGAAGGCTGGCCGCATTGCCACGCTGTATAGCAACGCTAACGCGTTGTGCAAAGTATTGGCCAGCCCTCTGGTCACCTGTGGCTTCGATCAGGCGCGCCGCTAAATCTTTATAAATGCGGCACAACGTAACATAATTTAAACATCAATGCCAAGTTACACGCAAAACTCCCCAAGGCCCACGCATGTAATTGCCAGAATTACGTTCGCCGATATTCTTGTAAATTGTCAACGTTAAAACACGTGCTGGGTGTTCTTGGAAAACTGAAATTTAAACGTGTCATTATATGGGAACGTGACATGAATAAAATTGTTTAAATCGAGTTTGATGAATGTCGATATCCAGAATTATGAACATACATGAATTGAAATATGAACTTCAAATATTTCAAATATTACATATCGTTGATGGCATAATAAAATAAAAACATAAAATATATCTAATTAAAATTAACCTACAAACTAAAATCTTATTATAAAACTAACTTAAACTATTAAAATAAAAAATAAAACTTAAAAATCTAAAAAAGGCCCCCGTGGCATGGTGCCAAGAACGCTGGCAGCGTTTCCTCGCTGTATGGCGATACTAAGGCGTTGTGCCAGGAAACTGCCAGCCCTCTTGTCCCCAGTGACGTCGACTAGTCTCTTAGCCAGTTGATGGAAGAGCTCTATTGCCCCAGGGCCCCACGGACCGAGGGTCTCGACGCCGAAAGCAACGAAGTTGTATCCGGCGTCAAGACCCCTGTATTTCCGTATTTTGTTGGCTTCGGCCGCCTCGGCCGCTGCGCCGGCCCTTTGGATTGCACCGTGGAGATGAGACGGAGCTAGGGTGTCCACACAGGTTGCATCCCACACCAGCACCCGTCCCATTTTCCACGGTATTAGGGACATTCCGTCCGGTCTCTTGCCATCGTCACGAACGATACCGACTGGTTCGAGCACCGCCGGCACGTTCACGCTAGCAAGAGACCGGCGGATTATGTCATTAAGGGCGGCGTGTCGCGAAAAACGGCCGGCGCTTTTTGCGCACGATAGGCCGTGGTGCCCCAACCGGTCGACGTCACTGCCACAGGGACATTTGTGCGGAGCACAAATTGGAACTCCAAGGCGCAGGCTAACTGCTAGTCGGAGCGTGGTGTTGTCGAGGAATGTGCCAGTATTTGGACAGGGGTAAGCGTTCATCCATTGACCAGCCTCCTTGCAACCAACAGCAGTCAGGCGTGCCCGTTCCACTCCAGAGCTGCCGTTAAGTAGGGTGGTGTACGTTGATTTTGAAATGACATCATCCCAACACTTTTGGGATTTTGGATTTGCGGGTACGTTTTCCCCCGGGCAGGCTGACAACCAGGCATTTACGGCGGAGTCAGAGCCCACAATCTTGTAGTTTGAAGGGGGATCCCCTAGGATTTTGCCTACAAGAGTGTATGAGCTGTGAACAGACGACAGAAATGCCGGTAAAGCTACATTAGAAATTTTGCGCAACCCTAAACCCCCGTATCGGACGGGGAGGGATGCTTGACACCAGGATTCTTCGCTGAGCCTTAAATTTAATATTAATTCCAAATTGGTTTTGATTAGGGAGTCAATAGGTGTTAATAGATTTTGATGTTGCCAGAAGGCGCTGCAGCGAAGCATATATGTAAATTTTGGGACGAAAAGGCAGCATTTCAGGATGAAAAGGGCCGAATGGGAGCTAATTTCAAGTAGACGATCTGAGCAATGCTGAAATTTAGAGATGGTCTTATTTATGTGGTCCGGAAAGGCTTCGTCGAAAATTGGGGTTCCTAGGAGGTTAAGTGAATCCTTGGTTACAATTTTTATATTGGGAGTTAAATTATTAAACTTTTCTATAATTTCTGTGTGATTTAGGCTCGTGCTGTGTATGTAAAGTTCACACTTGCTGAAATTTAGATCTAATCCAATGGATTCGAATTTGTTTTTGAGGACGGTTAGGTCTGAAAGTACGGTGTTCACATTGCCTCCTAGGGTGCCGTCGTCTAAATACCAAACATTAAATTTGGAAGTCAAATTTTGAATGATAGGGTTGATGCCTAGACTGAAGATGGCCGGCCCGAGGGGGTCACCCTGCTGGCAGCCAACTTCTGAGGAAAGTTGGTTATCACGGTACATTAGTTTAGAAGGATCGCCATAACTTTGAAGGAGGTAATTGTATAGTTCGGGTATATTGTCTCGGACTTCTGTCAGGAGGGTGTCTCTGTTTAAAGAATTAAAAGCATTTCTTACATCGACCTTCAGCAACACCTCACATTGGTCGGTATTAAGGTAGGTGCGTAAGGCATGGACAGCTGCCTCGCATCCACCTTTAGTCCCGAAACCTAATTGTATGGGTTCAAATTTAAGTTGCAACTTCGGCATTATCTGCTTAACGGCAGTTTTTGAAGCAAGACGTCTTAACGTTGCGCCAACTGCGATGGGTCTTACGCCGCCATCCTTTTTTGAAAGGGCAATGAGATTAGCTCCGTATAAGACCGGCACTATTTCGGGGTTTACTCCTCCAGTCAACATAAGGTTGACCACATTTTTAATAGAGGTGATCAGTTTCTTGCCGATGTCGCCTACGCCGTGTGAGATCAGGTCCTTTATGTGTTGCGGCGAAATTCCGTCGAGTCCTGCAGCTGAGCCGGTTTTAAAACTGGAAATCCCATCAATTATATGTTTTTCTTCTATTTGTAGGCAGTCCTGTATTGTAGTAGGAGGATCAAGAAATGGAGGTGTTGCTGGGGCTGAGGGATGCTTTGATTTTAAGGCCAAGAGAGTGTCGGGAGAGTCGGGTGATAGAACGTCACTAGAAAATAGTAGCCGAGCAGCGCCTTTTAAATCTCCGTCATTTATTTTATTTTCTACACTCTTGGACAGGTTGTAAATGGAAGGTTTTTTCTTAATTGTTATTAAATTATGAGTTGGGTCTGAGGGTTTGAGGCAGTTGTTTTTGATCTTTTGGGTTAATGGTATGTGGATATCTTCGGTTGTAGAGGTAGTGTGGAGGGAGTAGTATGCCAGATTTAGAAATTGAGGTTTTAAGTAGAGATGCCTGACTATGGATTATGCTGAATGTTGAAATATGAAAGTTGTCAGTTTTCAAGGTATTATAACTTCCGCTGAATAGATCAAAATCAATTGATGATCAATCATGCAAATCAAATTAACAGTCTCTAAACTTGTCCGCTCCAAATGATTAGGATCTTCGGATCATTGGATGCTCATTTTCTTGAATGAACGAAGAATTGGGTCGAGGATTATTTATACCCTAAGTCCCGAACTAAGCAAAGCGTGAGCTGGACAGACGACGCACTTACTTTTTTTGTTAGCTTATATGAGTGTCCCACTGCTGGGCAAAGGCCTCTCCCCATAAATGCCATGACTTTCGTGTCTGTGCTTCTTCCGGCCAGTTGGCGAGAAATGCGTCTAAGTCATCCCGGGTAACAAAATTTTACTTAACGGCACGACAACATTTTTTTTTGTAATAAATACAAACTGGTTTTGTAGGGTTAGCTAAAAAATTGTAGGGATTACGAAATGTATTGGTTGGTGTAAAACATAGCTCTTGCTAGTAATGCCAGCTAAACTTTAGTATTAATTACTAAATGAGAAAAAACGACAAGATTTTACAAAGCTACGACTTTACTGTCCTAAATACTAAATTTTAGTAATTAATACTAAAGTTTAGCTGGCATTATTAACAAAAGCTATAGTTTACACGACCCTTGATACCTTTTGTTATCCCTACATATTTTTATTATCCCAACAAAACCAGTTTGTAGTTATTACAAAAAAAAATGTTGTCGTGCCGTTAAGTAAAATTTTGTAACCCTAACTAAACTTTAGTGATAATAAGTAAAGTTTTTTTCTCCGTGTTGAGTAATATTATTAGGTTGCCCTTCATTTAGCACTTTCATGGACCAGTGGCTCTTCCAGGCGTTATTGACATGGCGCTCGATTTACTCGTTTTGCCTGTTGCTGAAAGAAACTAACTAGCCCAAGTAAATATACCCGTCGACATAGCATATTTTTATCTGCCCATCTACCTCGACCCTACTTTTCGTGCTGTTCACGAACGCTTACTTATGTAGATAAATTAATATTAAATATGTATGTTACAAACCGTCTGTAGACTGCGGTGTCCGCTTACCATCACCGCACGCTTGTTTGCCACCGTAGTTGTATACAAAAAAAAACCTTATGAATAAGATGATTTTCCTTTCAAAGTAAAAGAAATATCTAAGATAACGTGCAACACAATACAAACATAAAGATTATTCGGATACGTCACGTACGCCCAAAGTGCTCTGTTGACCACTTGGAAGCCTTCGGGTCTCCTGAGATTCACACGCTATAGGCAAACCCAAGCAAATCTGACCTCTTTTCACATACGCTCACCACGTAGGTATATATCAGGTTATACTGGTTAATATCACGATAGTTTTGCTAAGGTAGGCAGGTATTACTACCTCTAGTGTATGGACTAGACTGTCGATAGATGGCATTTGTCACGTGTATACCCGTAGCTCTAGTAAGTTTTTTCGAAACATTAACTAATTCGAACGCGTTTGCGTTTTGTCTCAAATGTATGAAAACGCTCTCACCGAGTTTGAAATACGCGCGTTCATCGGTTAGTAACAAATGTTATACTCGCTGTTTTAGTTTCCACTAGTGACCACCAGAGGCGCTGTTCACGTTTTCATACCACTTTCATACATTTTGAGACAAAACGCAGACGCGTTCGAATTATTTAAGGTTTCGAACAAACTTATACTAGAGCTACCGGAATCTGAGCATGAGAAAGTTTATTTGGTTAGACATTTTGTATGGCAATATCAAGTCAAGTCTATACCATCATTTGTTAGGACGAGCTTGCGCACAGTTGCTTTAAAAAAATGCATTTGTATAGTAGTAAACACGGTATTGCGCATAAAAGGCATATACTTTACACTCTTGTATAGTTAATACTTGAGCAGCTGTGGGAAATAATGAAATCGCACCTATAGAAAGAAACTTAAGGCGCCTGTAGAGGCAAGCACTCTCCATACAAACTTTGTGCAAGTTTTTCTTTGCTTGTGTTTGCATTACACTTATGATTTTTGGCCAGTATGCTTATTTTTCTGTGAGCCAGAAACTCAAGATTTTTTTTTTAATCTTTTGTATTTTTCAATTTTAATTTATTGCATATTTGTTTTTTTTTTCTTGATATTCTTTGTATATCCAATATTAACAAGCAAAAAAAATATATGCGGGAGTGCCAAAACCGACGAATAAAACTTGCACAGAGTTTGTATGGAGAATCTACAGGCGCCTTAATGCAAAATGTCAACTGTTTGGGAAATTGACAAATAAGATTGGACGTTGAGTCACTTTTGCATTATTTTAACTGTATTCCCTAAAATAATTAAGTTAGATGTAACGTTATTAATTAAAAGGTTTTATAAAGTTGGTATTAAGCTTGATAGTCAGTATTAAAAGTTTTTTTAATGGCAGAAGTATCCTACATTAAAGAAATAAAAATACAATAACAAATACCTACATACTAATACTTACATACATCTATTAACTATTAAAAAAAAACCTACATTATGTACAAGTTGCCAATTAATAGTACATTACTTACCAAGGGCGATAAAACAAAGAATATCTCAGATCGCAGGTATTTTACGCCCGAGCCGAAGGCAAGGGCGATAAATATGCGATCTGAGGCTTTCTTTATTATCGCCCGTGGTAAGTACAAAACTTTATGTCACCCCCTGGCCAGGAAGTGGGGTTTTTCGCGCGCGGAGCGTGCGATAATGGCCACTTTATGGCCAAGTGTGACATAAAATATATTTTCTCTATTTTTGTAAGTTTAAGTTTGTACAATATGTAGGTATAGCCTGGAAGTCGTATATTTTTATCATATCTGATTGCGAATTGTTGAATCAGATTGGCTTCCAGGTTGTAGTAGTCGCACGGAAAGTAACACGATTATTGTATTAGCCCCACCTCGAGGTTTTCACTCCAATAGATCGAATGTTGGGGCAAAATCTTATAGGAGATGTGAACGGGGACATTTTAAATCTACGATACGAAATATGTTCAGGTTTTGTGACGTTAATTTTTTTGTGATTTGGGAGGTTTAGGGACTTTCGTGAGCGTCATCCTGAAAGGTGTCTATCCCACAAGGTTACAATAGGAATGTTGACTCAAAAATTGTCATTACCTACTTCAATAGAAAGAAGACATAAAACTATGCTAAATAGTGAAAATCCTATTCAAATATCTCAAAAAATAACGGAGCTACAACGGTTGGAATGTTCGTAGTTAGAGAGAGAAAGTGCTACTCAACAGTGACATCACTGTTGAGTAGCGCCATAGTAAATGACGATCGTTCAATACAAAGGTGCGTTTTGCGGAAAAGCGACAGAAAATACCCACTCTTTAAACTTTGAAGACTTATAATTACGTAATTGTGTATTTTTTTGAATTACTTTTTTCGCCATTTGATTGAGAATTTGAGCCTTTATGTAGAAAAATTGGATTTATTGATTTTATTTTATAGTGTCATCATCGATCCCTATTAGTAATTATCAATGTCCGGGTTTGAATGAAACTTGGTCTAATTGCACTGAGGCATTTCGTCTTTTAATTTTCTTCAGCATGGAAATTCCACTAAGTCACTTGTTCTAGAACTTTCCATGGTACTCTGCATCAATATGGTCAATCGCATCGTAATAAAGTTAAACTTGCACGCAATTCTAGTACGTCTGTGAATGGGATTAAATACGATTTTCGGTGTCCAGTTTATACAAGAGGTGAGTAGTAACTCTAAATAGTTCTGAACACAAAGGCTGTACAGTAAATCTAAACGGGAATTTACAGTCTCTGTGATATATGCCACTTACAATGGTTTAGCATTTTGTGCAGGAAATGTGGTCCCTCTGTAGCGTTGTTCATAGTGTGAATTACGCTGTGACATATTACCTGAACACGGGAGTGTGTGTGTAAGGCAAGTTTGAAAAGCAAAATATACACGCCCGCTGTGAGTTCACGACCGAAATGGGGTTTATTTGAACTAAGGGATAGTAGAATGTCAAAAATTGAATAACTTTTATACTTTAGGTACGATCTTGATTTAAGTAGACGATTAAGAGAGTTTTTTTTTTCAAAATTAAAATATAAACATCATAGCAAAAGAACGACAAACCATTGTGAGTTATATTATATTAAATAAGCTAATCTGTAGACATTTAATGAGGTCCAAAGTAAAAGAAGAATATCCGGTCCAGTGCGTGTCGGACTTCGCAAATTTAGGGACCCAACCATATATATATTTTTTTAATATACATAATCAGTATTTTTTGGTAAAATATACGTAGTATCACCAAATTTCAACTTCATAGGTCAACGGGAAATTAAAAAAAAAAAATTTTTTGGCAGACGCCGGACGGACTGACAAACGCGTGAGCGACAGCAATAGGATTCCGTTTGGACCCTTCGGGTACGGAACCCTAAAAACATTGTGACGTCATTACCGCTTTAGCATATTGATGCAAAATTGTCTTTTATTACTTTTTTTTAATATACAACAACGGTGGCAAACAGCGTACGTTCCACCTGATGGTAAGTGGACACCGTAGCCTATAGACGCCCGCAACTCCAAAGTAGATAGGTGCGCGTTACCGACCCTAAATAAAATTTGAGGATTCACTGTGTTGACAGCAGAAGGGACGAATTTAGGTCCCTCGCTCCCAACACAGTGCATCTTCTGGAGCTCTGGCAACCTGGCTCACTTCCAGGAACACAACACTACATACTTGTATATTAAACAACGTTATTAATATTATGGCTGTGGTTTTCTGCAAGGCGGAGGTACTTCCCCAGTTGGGCTGCTCCAAATTTGAGAAAGATGACATTTTGCTGTGCCCTACCTCTCATAAAATTTCATCTTCAAATTTCCTCTCATGATATCTAGGTATAACATAAAAATCTTGTGAGAGAAATAGGATACTTTGAAAAAGAGCCAAGTTGTATAGTAGCCTATTGACGTTATAAACCTGATTAAATGCAATGGCGCCATGCTACGCTCCGTATACCTACTTGGCAAACTTTCAATTTAGGTTTAGGTTAGTTTTGCTCTTTTTGGTAATTCTTTCTTGTTTATTAAATAATCGCAAAAAAATCTCGACGAAGTTCTTGGTTACTTCACTACGATATCTGTCTTAGGCGACTTCCTGATTTGTCGGTGCGGAGGCAGTACGATATGAGAAAACTGTCAAATGTCAGTGTCAACTGCCAGTCAACGCAGTACCACTGTTTACTGCGCCCCTACATTTAAAGCGGGTATTACACTGTCCTGAATCAGGCGTCCTAACTAGTGGAGGGGAGTTGAAGCATCTCGCCCTAACGTATAGGTCGGAACCCTTCTAAGTGTCCTAAATTGAGGACAGTGTAATATCCGCTTAAATGAGTGCTTCCTGACTGGCGCGGGATGCGCGGAGGCGGGACGATGCGAAGGCAGTACTGATCCGCTTCTGCGCATAATATTACCTCTACTACTGCGCAATTTTAATACTGACAGTATTCCGTCAAGTGGCAATCTTTGCGACGTCAGTAAGTTTACGTCAAAGAAGAAAATGTCACATATCGAACCCGCCCCGCCAAGTCAGGAAGTCGCCTTAATTCTGTCCTCGAACTGAAAATAATGTACCTAGTTCCAAGTCACTAAGAGTAGATATAACTCTCAATAGATTTCTTTCCCCACTGGAGCCTTTTTTGAGAGATAAAAGGCGCTTACCTATGTGTTACTAAAAGATTGCATTATTTCCATTCACATAAACTTTAACGTATGTTATTCTGAAATAAGACCGTCAAAGATATATTTGCAACTAACTTTTGCCCGCGACTTCGTCCGCGTAATCTTACACTCCTTATTTCATGCCATATTGTTGTTGTATTTATATTTGAAATAGCTATTCAAATATAAGCGCAACAATAACAAGTAAATACCATCTGATGTGATGTACTCAATATTTTTAAGTGGTGGAGGGTAACTTGTTTTTCTGCCGACAAACTGTTATGCAGTTTGGCAGATATTAGATATGTTGTTTAAATATTTATTAATGTATCAAATAAATAAAAAAACAAATGCCTTCAAAGGATGACTTTCGTGATATAAAGTATCGTATTGTTAATACAGGCTATAAACCCGTTGTATACCAAGTTTTATCATTATCCGTTCAGCCATTTTAGCGTGATTGAGTAACAAACATCCAAACTTTCGCATTAATATTTTTGCGTTTAGTTTGATATGTGGTTCGTGCGCTCTCTGTTACCTGCGAGCAAATGTGAATAATTTATAAAAGAAAAAGCAAACTGTTGTAAAAAACTGTGTCGTACATTTACATGCACATTTTAGGGTTCCGTACCCAAAGGGTAAAACGGGACCCTATTATGTACTAAGGCTCCGCTGTCCGTCTGTCACCAGGCTGTATCTCGAAAACCGTGATAGACAGTTGTTTTCACAGATGATGTATTTCTGTTGCCGCTATAACAACAAATACTAAAAACCAGAATGTAATAAATATTTAATGGGGCTCCCATACAACAAACGTGATATTTTTGCCGCTTTTAACGATAATGGGACGGCGCGCCCTTCGTGCGCGAGTCCGACTCGCACATGGCCGGTTTTATTATATTTCTGGTGAACATAATTACTTGTAAAAAAACTGAATTTACTTACAAGTAAATCTTTTGTATGAAATAATAATTATTGTACATTTTGTTTACTTACAAACACTGGAAACCTTAATAATCGTAACAGCCTTCAGAATACTATTTCTTAATAACTGCTACCAATTTGCAAACTATTCAGTTACAAACCAATTTATATTCCAAAACGACTTTATAAGGTGTCCGTTTTCGAGTTTATGAATTTGAGATTGGTTATTTGATAATATGATTTAGATTTAGATTGATTAGATTTAGGTTTATTTATTTCATAAAATAAAAAAATACTATATAAATTATCCTATGTTTTGCCAGCAATATTTTAGAGTTTGTGAATGTATACGCATACTCGTAGGTACTCATTTGTTTATAATATTAGAAAATGTCACATATCGATCCAACCCCGCCAAGTCAGGAAATCGCATAAGCGGGGCGGGCAATATGAAGTACTGCAGGCGTACTGCTTCACTACCGCGCAGGCGCAATGGCGCTGCCGCGACTGTCCAAGCCAGGGTTGTCGCAAATATTATAGGAGATTTTTTTTTTTGTTTGTGGTCTAGTTTTAGATAACCTCCTGAACAATGCCTATATCGGGTCTAAAATCTCTCTCCGATATACAAAATGGATATAATTATGCCTGTTTTATCAATTCCAATCGTATTAAAAAGGCAAAGGCGCGTAAAGAACAGGCAAGCGGCGCCTTGGGAGACATTGGCGGAAAGCCGTGCAGAAATATTGGTATATACATATTACATGTTCAACAACTCCCACGTTTTAAAAGAGGAAGCAAACCTATACTCAGGGTAAGCTTTTCAATGTTACACACACCTAATTCTCAACTTTATTAATGCGATATAAGATAATTGAAAGTTACATGCACTGGGTCAGTTTTCTTTTTTTCCTTTCGTGATTTTTTATGTTGTTCACACTCAAAAATTGATAAAATATGAAATTTTACAAGTTACAGTGAGAAAACAATTATAGATATATAACAAACATATAAAAGATATAGTTATTTATATCACTTGAATTTTAGGACTTTTTAGGAACTATTATATAAATATTAATCGCCGTTTCCATATTCTGTTACCATTTTGTTTAAAACGTGTACTTACTTGTAGCTTGTAGAACGTTCCTAAATAATTATTATGTTAAATTTTTACAATCCCTATGCCTTGCTCCTTTTAGTTCAATAGCATTTGCAAAAGCGACCATTTTAAACACGAAATAAGGTTGAAATTTGATATAAATTTTTAATCATGGTGCATGATGTTAGAAATAGGTTTTTACTTATTAGTTTCCTTTGTAATGTTACAGTGATTTATAATATGCAGGGCTGTAGGAAGTTCTTGATTGACGCAGGCGATTTTCAGCACGCGATAATGACGCGCAATATTTTATAATATAAATGTGTAAATGTACGACTAGCCATTTTAATGGAAGTTTACGTTTTCCGAAGCTTTGTATTCGGTTCGGTGTTGCTGGACAGTTTATTTCAATTAACGTTTTAATGTGTCTATAGTTCTCGACAGTATACAGGGTTGAAAAAATATATGGGCCCTGCAGGGGAAATTAGCTCGTTTTACTTAAAGGAAGCATTTTTTTTTAATGATACAAATCTGCATTCAAAGATTTTCTAATATTCGCCTGTTCGACCCGGGAATCGATACAGCTAAAAATTAAAAAACCGGCCAAGTGCGAGTCGGACTTCGCACATTTTGAGTTCCGAACCGACCGCATAGTTAACTTGGTTTTTAAAGGAAAAACAAGGTAATTTCAAAGAAAAAATCTAATTTATCAATATATTAGTATTTGTTGGTAAAATATACGTAATAACAAACATTATTACTAAATTTTAAGTTTATAGGTATTTTGTTAACAAAATTTCGTAAAAAAAGCTGACTTTGGTGGCTTCTCATTCCTTTGTTTTCCAATATTTTTTTAATAAAAATATAGTAAGTATCTACTCAATGAGCTCTAAACAACGATACCGCACTCGATAGGGTAGGATAAAACATTTTCTTCGCGCCCCCATTTAGCTGTATTGGAGCCCACCTTAAAAACATTTAAAAATAAGTTTTGACTATTTGTTTGACTTCGGGCCAACAAGATGCTTGTACTGTGTAAATTTGAAGCCTGTAGCTCCAACCGTTTGACTGTAAAACCTGTCTGACAGACGACGGACGGACGGGTGGACGGACGGACGGACGGACGGACGTCTGGGCGTCACCAGGGTTCCGTTTTGACCCTTCGGGTACGGAACCCTAAAAAATATATAAGGTACTTTAAATATCAAGTACTTCCCCTCCATGTGGAGAGAATCATACTGTGGAGCAGTGACTTCGTGGTTGGGGTGGGGATGAGAAATAGAATAGTTAGAATTTTTAATTAGTAACCTTAAGGGCTTTTGGCGGCGGAGTGATGTGCAAGTCCTATGTGAATGTAGCCTTGGAAATGTCTCGCTCGATTTCATAATTTTAACTAGCTCCATACCTCCATAGGGTGTGATTGTGATGTGATCATTATCGCCCGCGAATTTAGAAATACACAACATACGCGGCACGAATAGCGGGTCAGTTTGTATGGAAACATATGAAATTAGATACAAAGTTTGCCAGTCTTATTAGGAAAAACTTTTTTACGAGAGCAATTCTTAATTGAGTAAATTTACATACGTATAAATTATCCTAAGTCGGAGATAACACTTGATCGCGTGAGGCTAAAATAAAACAAGCGATAATCGACTTTAATAGTTACCCGTTTCATTACATTTTAACTCCTAAATCGTATCAAAATATCCGAACAATGATCTTTTAATCTTACTTGATCTCGGTTGTTCACCATTAAAACTTTTTCGTACAATAAATCGCTTATTTCTTCCTCTGACAAACACTTTTAAAGCTAGATCGTTTCTTTTAGTAAACAATGTACATCAACAAAAAAGGAGGCAAGATAAACAAAAAGTATCATTAAAACGTTGACAGCGGCAAGACAAAATACTATTGTCAATTTTTCTCGCCCAAACCCGTCTCACGCTGTCACTTGCAGGCCTCTCTTGCGTCGTTTTCGCTGGATCCGTCAGTAACAGTTTGTTTTCGCCCCTTGGTCATAAACGTTTATATTATGTCGGGTAGTGCGAATAAACGATTGTTTTCGATAAAAAAAATTATACCTAATAAATAAAGCACTAGTGTACCCCCCAACGCAAGTGTTATTTGTTTACGTTTTCAACCCGCCGAAATTTTGCTCTTAACAGAGTTTAGATGTAATAAAATACCATCACATTAACTTACCTATTTGTGTCGTTTAATAATGCGTTGTTTTAGTAGGCTGAGTAAAAAAAGGAAGATAAAATAGTACATTACTTACCAAGGGCGATAAAACAAAGATTGTCTCAGATCGCAGGTATTTTACGCCCGAGCCGAAGGCAAGGGCGATAAATATGCGATCTGAGGCTTTCTTTATTATCGCCCGTGGTAAGTACAACATTTTATGTCACCCCCTGGCCAGGAAGTGGGTTTTTTCGCGCGCGGAGCGTGCGATAATGGCCACTTTATGGCCAGGTGTGACATAAATAAGTATTTATTGTCAAAAACACAATCATATAGTCAAGAATCATATATCTGACAATCAACCCCTATTGTTTCCTCGTCTGGGCAGAACAGCGTTTCAAAGAACATGATATTTCTCGTCGTAGTGCCTTAAACCGCCCGCGTTGTCGTGTCGGATGTTTCGCCTGGATTTTCTCCGGGCCACTCTCCAACCAGGCACTCCTTTTACGTTATTGGACCCGGCCTTTAGAGCCACAGTCAGATTCAAATTAAAAATAAGTAATATTTGTTTGAGAGGCTTTTGTAAAGCTAGAAAAGTAATATTTACCAAGAAAATACCGCCAAAGCGGGCTTTGCTATTAAAAGAAGTGTAATTTTTTTATTAAAGTACTTAATTAGAAGAAGCTTTCGTACGCAGGAAGGCAATCTATGGGAATTGAATACAAATATTATTTCAAAGAATTCACCGTTAGGTTTTTAATACGGATTACAGACGGATTCAAATTAAAAAAAAAAACTTTTTTTTTTTTGATATTTGATTTGCTGGCTGTGCTCCAGAGTGGAATACCGTAGGTCCAAATCGGCTTTAGGACAGAGTTGTAAATCAGCAGTTTGTTATCGACCGAGAGGACCGAGTTTCTTCCCAGGAGCCAATATAGGTTTCTGAATTTAAGATTTATCTCATCTCTTTTCTTTTTTATATGGATTTTCCAAGTGAGCCTTCTATCCAGATGAAAACCTAGGTATTTTACACAGTTGGTATCTGGGAGAACAGTGGAACCAAGTGTCACAGGTGGTGTGTCCATTTTTCTCAATGTGAAAGTGATATGGTTCGATTTTTGTGCACTAGCCCGAATGCGCCACTTTTCCAACCACTTTTGTGTCTTGTCTAGTGTATTTTGTAATTTATTGCTGGCTTCTTCTGAGTTGTCATCACTGGCTAGGTATGCTATATCATCAGCGTATGTGGCGACGGTAATATTTTCAGAGATAGGAAGGTCAGACGTGAAGATGTTAGCCAGCCAGCAAATCAAATATCATGTGCTTACAACGCGTACAAAATGGTATTCTGCGTAACATAGCCAATGCTCCGTGGTTCTCCAGGAATGATGAGATCCATGAACACCTCGAAGTCCCAACCGTACAGGACGAAATAGAAAAACACAGGGAGAAATATGCGGAACGCCTGACTATACATCCTAATCCCCTGGCAACACAGCTTCTACAGCCTGTTCTCAATGAGAAGAGACTAAAAAGGAAGAATGTTTTGTGAAAGGACAGTAGAGGTGCTGGCCTCTTCGCCTACAAGTCACTATGTCACTTCCCGCCAACAAATCAGCTTATAGTCTACAGACTGATCGCCGATTAACCAAGAAAAAAAAAAAAAAAAAATTTTTGAGAGGCTTTTGTAAAGCTAGAAAAGTAATATTTACCAAGAAAATACCGCCAAATCGGGCTTTACTATTAAAAGAAGTGTATTTTTTTTATTAAAGTACTTAATTAGAAGAAGCTTTCGTACGCAGGAAGGCAATTTATGGGAATTGAATACAAATATTATTTCAGAGAATTCACCGTTAGGTTTTTAATACGGATTACAGACGGATTGGGATTACGGATTCAGTTTTTAGTACAGTCAAGGGCATAAATATGTATACATTTTTGAACCTTATTTCAATGGAGTAAGGTGTAAAAGTGTATACATATTGGTGCCCTTGACTGTACCCATAGTACAAGCTTAGCTTTGTTTGGGACAAGGTTGATTTGCGTAAGATTGTCCACAAATATTTATTTATTTAGACTTCTGTTTTAAAATGAAACTATTTACTTACAAAACTGTTTATATCTTTCATTTCATTGAAAAATATGAAAAATGGTAGACAACAGGCGTTCTTATCACTAAAAAGTGATCTCTTCCAGACAACCTTTGTGTGGTGAAGAATACGAGTAAGCAGAATAATTAAACATGAGTAGGTGAAACAGTAAATATTAAGTAAGTATAAACAGTAGCCTAATTCTACCTTACACGTTCCTTTGTTAACCTTTTCAACGCCAGGGCTCGGAAAACGGATTAGGTTTAAAGACATTTATTCTCATATAAGAATTCATACAATTAACCAGTTGAAAAAATCGGTTAGTTGCGTGTTACGATATTTTTTCGTACTTCAGGTAAATCATTTATTTCATAGATCAATGCCAACAAAAACAAATTTTAATATAGAAATGGAGATGTGAGAAGTAATTTATGAGATATTATTTCGAGAGTAGTAGGTAAAAACCGGTTCAGAGCTTCGTAAAACGCCATAAAAATACAAAACCTATCACTCACATTAAAATTAACTTTTTAACTTTAACTAAGTGTATCGTACTTTGAACATGGTGTGATTTAAACAAACTTTGCAACTAACCTCTTCGCGAGCAAACAATAGCTCTGGTCTTAGGTATAGTCCAAGAGCAAGGTATTATGCAAGTCAAATAACATTAGTACTATAGTTAACATTATTTGAACTGGCCGAGTTACATCAAATTAGTCTGTTCAAAAAGCGACTTTACTGTCCAAGCATGAAGTTTATTCTAAAAAAGTAATAGTACATTTGTTTTTTAATGAATTTCGCCAAATATAAGATTTGTTGGCGAGTAATTGCACTCACTTTGATGACACTATTTTACCTGATTAATTAATTTAAACTTATCTATTTAAATTTATGTTAATATATGAAATTATAATTAACCCAATAAGATTAGCGAAAAAGTGTCACACTATAAAGATGTACCTAGAATACCTAGATGATACGTCAGCGGTCACACGATATGAAACAGGAAGCTTAGCAGTAATTACCTCTAAGGTTCCTCACTGACGAAAACAAACACAATAGTATTATGTTGGTAAAATAAATATTAATTTATTTTATATTAAGCAGTAAAGTTACTGCTTAATATAAAATAAATTAACGCTGCTAACGCAAACTACATATTTTAGAAAAAATTGAAAAACTTAGGCACCGAACAGGATTCGAACCTGCTTTCTAAAATTTGAAAATATTAATTATTAAAAATGTAGTTGTTAGAATTTATTATCATGTGTAAACTAAGTAACATGTACGGTGTGAAAATCACGCAAGTTAAAATAAATTTACTAAGGAAATCACAAATTATTGAGATACTGTGGGAACTCTTTTCAATTTGTAACTATCACTGTCCCCAATTTAGCCAGATTTGATTCGGTCCTGTATCAAAGTTTTTATAAACCCTTAATAAAAAGTTCCCTATGGTTCTGACTTCTTGCCCGAGAGGACCATGGTAATGAAAATCCTTTGCTGGCTCGAGGACTACCTGAACTGGAGTTCGAGCAAACATCTGAAGTCACCCTAACGAACTTTGCTAACCGTGTGGAATTTGAGTTGGAGCCCATATTTTTGTATGTAGTTTTGCTTTTTGGTAAGTTGGAAGCCGAGCATACGATATTAGGTACTCTTAAACTTTTGCTAGTCAGTTCATGTTTATGTTTCCTTCAAAGCAGGAAGGCCGCTTATACACGCGGACATCGCGCGGATATCGGCCAGGCGCGAAATTTATCTCGTTCATCTATACACATTCATTTTATACCATACACCACCCCAAGTCCGGCAAAAAAACCGTCCGTTAACAACGGATGGGTACCAGCGGCCTAATGCTTTATTTGTAGCAGCAGCCACTTAATTTGTTATAGTGGATTGAGCTCAGTTTTAGTACCACAGTTATGGCTTATAAATTCATCTATAATATAATTGATTTCATTGTCAAACGAAAGTGATAAATTGTATGACTAATATTCATGGCACACATTCGTGTTACGGCGTCGAGTAGTATTAATTTGAGAGTAATTACCTAGGCATATCCTAGATCCTACACAACGCAAACATATGTCACAATCAAAACTAGCAAGTTTCTCGTATGCAGTGTATCCAATATGCACGCAAACTGCAAATCATACGGCAGACACTCGCCTAAGGCGCCTCCCTAACTTGTCAGTGAAGAGGCGGTACATATCAGAAATAGGTATCAGAAAGCTGTATGCAGACAAGCTTTTTGATAACTTCCCTGTCCAAGGAGTCATATATATGACTCATATTTGCATTTTGGATTAAGTTTATAAGTCTTACGTGACTCGCTTAGTACACGTCCTAAATTCGTACAAATTAGGGATAAGGTTTTGCCTCAGATCATAAAAAAAAAACTGAGATTTTCTGAGGACTCTGAATCTAAGATTAAATGTTTAAATCGTCGGGATTTTCTCGGAATAAGTCTATTACATTCTGAATGAATACTAAATACTTATAACATTTTAATAAAATCTGCTAAGTGCGTGTCGAATTTCGCACTCTCTCCTCTCTTAAATCTTTGACGAGTAATTCGCCACGTTTTTTCATAATAATTTTATGCTTCGTAAGTATAGTTTTATGTTTAACCTTTTATAGAGATATTTTTATAAAGGTATATTAATGTGATATTAAAATAAAAATGTGGCTGTTGTCCAACCAACGCCACAATCAGATTTAAATCATACCTCAAACATTCGAATAATAGATTAGCCATTCGCTATAATTGCAATTATCTTGTTCGTTTCATGTTCACTGAATCGAATATTGTCACGAACATATTTTCAGCATTGTCAATCAAATGTTTTAGCGAGCTGATATTTTTACAATATCAACTCTATTAAGAGTATAGCAAAATTCAATTTACAATGACACGACAATGTTAGATTATGCCCTTTGGTACTCGAAATAAGTCCATGTGATACAACAAAGCGTCAATCATGGATCTATTCAATTAGTCGGAATTAGGTAGGTATTTAGAAACTAATATTCATAAAGGAAATTGGTTTGGTAGATTCACGCGCACATAATAGTAGAATATACCTACAGTTGTATACCAAGGGGATAAAACACTGGTTTATGTCACGGGCGCGATATTGAATCCTGAACGTAAAGAAGGATTTTACTCCCGAGCGGATCGGGGTCGTCATGAGTTAATACCCAAGCGAAGCGAGGGAATTAAGACTGTGACTTGAGTGCAGTGTGGGATTCAAGCGCGCTCAAGACAAAAACTGCTTTATCCCCGAGGAGTATACTCTACTTTTCTCACCTCTAGCTAGACAATAAAAAAACCAAAGCTTACTAAGAGCGAAAGCATCAAATCAGTGAGTCAAAGCCAAATCACTTTCGTCACTAATTAGACATTTTATTAGAACTTTATCTTCTATATTTTTATAGAATATGCATTTTTACTCCGTACACTACAGCGTCTTGTAACACTCGCGGCTTTTGTTTTTAAAATGTGTTTCATTCTGCTTGTGGTGGCCAGCACGAATACGTTCGATTTTCAAAATTGCAAACGCCCCTGCAGAATGATAACTATTGCACCATCGTAACTGACAAGTGCAGAAATCTGAACAACGTCAGCAAAATGTCGGTAAAGCATATTTATAATGCGCAATGTGGATTCCGACCAGCCATATTGCCGCAAGTCAAGTAGGTAGTAGCCTAAAGCAAGGGAAACGCGGGATACCTACCTTGCATAAATATATTTTACAAACTAACTATACTTAAAGCTGTTTTGATTACCCTTTATTTAACTTTATATTCCCCTAATACGCCTAGGGAAAGAAAAAAGCCCTCAGAAAATTATACCTACCAACGAAAAAGTAAATATCCCAATGCTTTGTGTAAACGGAGTAGACTGAGGACATAAAGAAAGTAAAATTGAAGGTAATTGTAAAGACAAAAGGGGCTTTATTGGAAACTGTTTCGCTCTTCTAGACAAATCCAGAGGAAACGTGATTCGTCCGACTGTCACACAAAGATATTTTGCGATCAAGTTCAAAAATAATTTATTCCGATCAAATCCAAATTATTTATTTGTCCGTAGGATATTAAGGTGTTTGATATAGTGAATCAAATAGCTTCATATCGTCGTTACTTACGTATTTTTATGTACTTTAATTTTTTTGTGAGGATGGGAGACGCTTGCGGTACGGGGCCCGGACCCCCGCTCAGGGTCATTCTCGATGTAAAGGTTGTCAATTGCAGCCCAACGCGGCATCGCTACTTAAGCGTTTATGGACACCGTTGCACGGAATGACACGGGGTGGGTTATTAAATTAGAGTAGGTTAAGTTTCGTTTTTTTTTATAATTAGGTACGTCGGAGGCAAACAAGCTGCCAGCCCACCTGATGGTAAGTGGTTACTATCATAACTGCCGCCTATAGACACTTGCAACACCAGAGGCGTCACTCACGCGTTGCATTTTGAACTGATGACGGCAGAAGTTAGGGCGTGTTTTAATAGAAAGGAATTCCATATTGAATCGACAGCGCCGCGCCTCTCGAGGCGCTAGCATTGGCTTGCAACAATAGCTGCGGGGTATTATTTTATAGAAAATCCTTACGTCGATTAATGCCACCGAAAACCATTCCATGTTTTCTTTTCTAATCACATAATCATTAATTCATTGGGTTTTACAGAATCAAACAACTTTTCATCGTTAATCGTTTTGAATTTGTCTTAAATATGTTACAGGAAACGATAATCGAATAAACGATGTTCGGTAAAATGATGGATTCCCTTGCTGCTGCCATTTAAATATGAAATCTATCTTCTGTATGTTCTTTTGTGTAACGAATACAATTTATGACTAACGAATACAATTTATGACTAACTTTCGTTACGCAATATGGAATCAATTAAAATGTAGACATAAAGTCCTTTACTTTGTAGGCACAAATAGTGTAAATCACCCAAAAATACATGTACTTATGTGAAGAACTCCTAAAGAGTTTGAAATATGTCACCCGAAGTGATAACTAATAGGTGACTATTACTGTGCATTTAAAAAAGTATTATATTTGTACATTTGTATGGTTAGCGTCGTCAAGTTAATAGGTATCTATCGAGTATTTTGTACCTATTTGCTAACTGTCTGCAGACAAAAGGATCGATAAAGGAATACCTACCTATTACAAGTAAAGTCAGCATCATAAATTTGTACATTGGTAAGTGTTTTCTTTACATTGCGGGGCTACGGGCTACCTGAGTAAGATGTATACTATCAAACCCTGCAATGTAATGAAAATTCACGTAAAATTGCACACAAGTTCTTGCTAGACTAAACCACGCTTAACAATAGCTCTTGCGTTGAAATCACTATGATTATTTAACAACTGAAATCACAAGGTAGGTGCTGAACAACAAACTAAACTGAACGTTGTACATTAATTATTCATACCGTGGTTTCTCAATCGTATTAATAATCATGAAGCAATATGGTTTTAATCTTAAAATTACAGCCGGGTTAGAATAGCCCCCCCCCCCTCCCTTGTGTGGTGCCGGGTTAGAGTAGCACCTCCCCCTTTCTTCCCGTGGATGTCATAAGGGTCGAATATGGGGACCGGGTTGAAGAGTATTTGTAGGCGATGGTCTAACAACCTATCACTGCACTATCACGTTTTCTCCATAATTAAACCTACATACAATTGATAACATTTCAAATTTTTAACTACTTTATTTTATGAACTAGTTAGAAAATAGGTAAAAATTTAAGCCACCCGTATTTTTTCTTTTTCAATTTAACTCATTATTTCATACAAAAAAAAACCCGTTGAAAAGTAGGTCATTCCAAAAAGGCGTAAGTAAAATATGCGTCATCTTCCCAACAAGAATCCAGAGCCACTCCAAAGCAGCGATTGTCTGTACTCTGTACTAAGGTCTCCCTGAATACAGCGAGGAAGATGACGTCAACTTTCGGTTTACAGTAATTTGCGATTTTTTCCAAAATTAACGGAGAAAAAAATTTAAAAAATTTTTTTTGTGTACTTCACACGTTTTTACCGAAATGGTTTTCGAATTAAGACTTTTGGAAATTATGAAATATTGTCAATTGCTAAAAGTGGCACTGGAATGAAACTTCCTGTACTCTGCTTACCCCTTTTGGGAATACAGGCGTGAGTTTATGTATGTTATGTACTCGTATGTATGTAAAATTACAAACTCACCATCACTACAAACAATCTCGTAGGATTTTCCTACTAGCCGCTAATTGACTTCCTACTCATTAAAGGCCTGGCGTGCCTATAAATGACGATGCACTATTTTATTATTGCTAAATTTGTAATATCTGGGGGCTCGGCAGTACCCCCGCTAAGACAAGTATAATGTTCCAGAGTTTTTACGTACTTGGGCATTGTCGTCTAGTGAAACAGTTGACGATAGCGATACATAATTGAGAGATATTAAACGACGAGTGTGGTTTTATGAAACGTCCCAAAGGCGAGTTTCATAATAAGATCACGTGAGTGTTTTAATAGTACATTACTTACCAAGGGCGATAAAACAAAGAACGTCTCAGATCGCAGGTATTTTACACCCGAGCCGAAGGCAAGGGCGATAAATATGCGATCTGAGGCTTTCTTTATTATCGCCCGTGGTAAGTACAAAATTTTATGTCACCCCCTGGCCAGAAAGTGGGTTTTTTCGCGCGCGGAGCGTGCGATAATGGCCACTTTATGGCCAGGTGTGACATAAAGGCTAATTATGTACAGTTGCATGTTACACTAGTTTATCTACAATCATATTATACATATTAAATCCTCTTTCATATGTTTCATGCGCAAGCATTGAGCCGGCGGAAGCGTGTTTGCCGCGATGCCCCGGCCCGGAGCCCGGCGGCGGTGCTTTAAATTTGTACGAGATCTCATAACTGGGGTTCGGCGGCCACGGTATATTCAAAACCTGGTCCATACTGTTTTTAAACACATTAAAGAGGATTTTTTTTTCATCAACATCGTTGGCCTGTAACATCTATAAAAGATGATTTAAGCAGCGTCCATTAAATTGCGACACTTGCGTGCGACAGCTACGTCCATATATGGCAGGGAAATGTCATGCACGTACGAGGCGCAGCAACGCGCTTGGTGTCTCAGCTCTCGTTTATGGGACAAGAGATCGAACCATGCGCTATCATTTAGCACCACGCCTTCACCCAATGCCTTCCTCCAAATCTCATGGTCTACAGCATACTTATCCCAGTTTGTGGTGTTGACCTTGAAGGATAGCATATGTCGCGTTTTTTTACTATATGGGTGTAGGTAGATACTTACCTAAGTCATCATCATAAGATAAAGTAAATATATAGATCTCTGAATTGACTAATCTCTGGTAAAACATACAGATAGGTATTATAGATGCAAAGGCAGCTTTATAATTCGTTATTTAAGTTATTTTTACTGTTTACAACCGTAGCCATATTGTTCAAGACGTTAACGTACTAAAATAAGCTATTAATCGGAGATATGTCCGCAGCTGTATCTTTTATGTTTTTCAACGTAATCGTCGTAAATCAGTCGTTCGGGAACGTTTTCTAGTATTGACCATGTATGCCTTTGGGGAATTTGTTGGTGCAAGTTATAGGAGGCAGCGGTAAGGTCTAGTGCTCCCTGTGGGTTGGGAGGTTAGTGACAATCGCTATCGCAAAACTAATGAATACGGAAAACGTTGGAATTCAGTTCCAATGCGGACCTCGGGTTTCTTTGCGATAACACCGTCAAAGAGAAGATACCATAGAGGTATTAGAGTTTTTTTTATTCACAAAACGAGTTCTTTTTAACGTAAGTTTTAAAAGAAAAAAAAAATTAACACTTTTTTATATACTTAAAAAATACTAAAACACCTTCCGAATACAAAATAATTATTCCTGTATCTAGTAATTTTTTTTATTAATCTTAAAATATCTCCGAATACGCCGGCGCGGCGAACCACACTTGGGCAGAGAGAGCATCACGAGTGGATCTCTTGATCGGTTTGTGGAGCGCTGCAGGGCTTTAAGTTACGGCGTGCAAAGTTTCAAGCGTGCCACACACTGCAGCAGCCTGCGGTGGCGGATTCATTCAGACACACGTAGCCTTGAATGTCATAGTGTCAACTGGCCGCGAGCGCGGCCGCCACCGCAGGCCGCTGCAGTGTGTGACATGCTTTAATAATTTACTATTATTTTTAAGTTATTTAGGAATAATTTTAGTAACATTTAGTTTAATAATGTTTTATTCCTATTGTTATTGTGTTTCTAAATATATTTTTATAACACATTATTTATTTAAATCACATCAAAGATAATGTACAAGTAATTGTTATTCTAATAATTGTATTCATTAATTAATTTATTCAACTAACATAGGATAAGTAACAAAACTAACGACTCGATGGACCCATGTTGTCTGAATAAATAATTAAATTAAATTAATTAAAGATCAAAACAATAAAATACAAAGTACAAAAGCGAACTTATCTATAAAAGGTAATGAAGGGCGATACTTAAATGCGCGGAGAGATTTTAGTTCTCTGCAGTATTAGACGAACAATAAAAATATTCAAATCCACGAATTACTGTCTAATCCGCTTCCGCTCGAGGTCTAAGCCAGTTAGTAATAAAAACGTTTTGACGGGACGTGTGGGCAATACATACATTCCACTGACATTAATGTCGGGCCATCCCTCGTGTCTCTGTCGGGCTTTTTTCTTCGCTGGCCGTAAAACGATCTCTTTGAGTGATTCCTCGTAATATAAATAATTTAGTTCGCTGTGGTTCACTTCAAAGCGTGTATTGTGTGAGTGATATCCTCTTTGATGCTGGAGTGTTTTGGGGTTGAGAGTATATTTCTTGATTGTATTTCCGAAGGTGATAACGGTCGTTCATTGTCGGAAGCAATTGCAATTTTTGAATTAGTTTACTTACACATAGAGCTGCATCACACTGGTGATTTGCGATCTGTATGCAAGCGACGTGAACCAATGCTTGCAACACAAGCACACACCGCAGCGAGCGGTTGCGTTAGCGATTTCACGCCAGCTGATACAATTTGGTTCGTGCTCCCCGCTTTCGAAACGCCAGTGTGATAAGGCTCATATTCGAAGAACCAAAAGCATGATAAACTGGTACAGAGGTTGTTAATAAAAGTGCAAGGATACAATTCGGCATCATACCTAGCGCTGCGGTGGCACATTTACAGACCTATATTTTACCATATTCTCAGAATTACGCTAAGGACTGGTAGTCCTGAGACAATGGGTTCGATTTCAGGGATGATCCGCTGTGCGGGTTCAAGTTTTTGTTTCTTCTTCACGTGTCGATGTTTTCTTCGTCTGGTTTAGATAGTACGAGTGTACGAGACCAGAAACTGGCGATACCTAGAGCCCTATCTGTTGCGTTACGAAGTTTTTCCTTGTGATTTTATCTTTGTAACAATGTGTAAATGATAAACTGATAACACGATTCTGTGTGTGTCAAAGTATCACCCCGAAAACTCATGTTTTCCGTGTATCGGCTTGTTTGATCAGCACCAAAGCGAAAACATTAAGGCTTGATTTCCTGCCGTATATAGTACGTAGTGATCCTCCCAAGATTTTATCTTTTAGTTTATACGTGTGAATAGAAAAAACTTTCACTTTGAAGGGATATCCGGTATGAGCGTTATCCGATTGAGATTTCCTCATAAGTCAAGTTTGAATGAAAAGAAAATTGGGGTTAAAAAGATTTTTAACGGGTTCAAAGCGGGATTTTTATAGGCTTTATAGCTTTATTTTCAGTCTCTCGTTTCGCCAATGTTATAGCGTTACATTCATAAACAATACTTACTTAGTAATTGGACTAAGAAATCTTCTAACATGCAAGATTAAGTAGGTATTCATACGATTATTCTGACACAAGACTTCCATATAAATTGTACCCGTTATTTTTGCTCGTCAGTATATTTATTAAATCTATAGTTGGTATATATATATACATTGTATTTATGGTATTTATTTAGCTTTTGTTTTTAGATCCAAATTAGATTAATTTATTAAAACGTAAGTTTGTCTAGGTATTTCATTCAATCCCTCATAGGGAAAAGTTCACTTTAGTACTTTAATAAAGTGACATATTATGTATATAGTTTTAACCTGTTTTTGTGTACAATCAAATGTTTACATACTTACATACATAATTATGTTGTCTACCGCTATGTACGTTTATTTTGTAATCAATAAAAAAGTAAGTAGGTACCATGAAAAGCACATCAAGTTTCGGAACCTACTATTAACGTTATTAACTGATCCAGTAGATTCTACTAATAACGAGAAAAGGTCTACTATCTTATTGAATTTAGGTTCACGGATGGTCAGTCAATGATATCGAAATTCATTTATTTGTTGTCGGTTCATAATGAACCGACCGAACCGACTGTTTTAAGGCCCAATTATTTATTTATTTATTTATTTATACAAACAGTTGGATTTCACAGCATTACAGTAGTACCAAAGCACTGTGAAATAAATTCAGAAATACTAACAAAACATAAATAGCAATTACACAGAAATACTTAACAATTAGGTACAAGAAGAAGGTCGTGCATCCATCTTCTCGCACAACTTCAGGCATTCATCACACACATCTATCCATCTACTCGCAAATATATCGCAGTTTGGTGCTGATTCAAGCAACGAGTTTATGAGGTGCAAAGCACGCACAAGCGGGGATTTTCTGCGAGACAAGGTCCTCGCAGCTGGCGCACCTAGGAGATGGCGACAACGAGGTCGAAAATTAAATCTAGTTGGCGAGGGAACATACAGACGCACTAACTGAGCGACTAATTCAGGACAATCAGAATTACCGCGTAAAGTTTTTACAGCTACGGTAAGGAGTCCCAGGTTTCGTCTCACCTCTAGAGAGTTAAAGCCTAAAACGCCCAGCAAAAATTTTGTAGGGTACAGGAACGGGTAGTACCCATATATTTTTTATAAAGAAAACGCAGGAACGCTTTTTGTACTCTCTCCAGAAGCAAGATATAAGTTGATTCGTGTGGATTCCAAACAACTGCGGCCGATTCTAGCTTGCTTCTTACAAGAGATTCGTATCCAAGATAACACCCAAGTCTCGAATAGTATTAATCATAATCATAATCATTTATTTATAATACTTTTGATAATATTACATGTCAACTTATTTACTAAATACATTTTTCCTTTTGGAAAGAATAATATAGTAATGTAATTAATAAAAATACATTTAAATAAAGTTAGGTAATTGATTTCAGTTTTAAAAATTCATCGAAACTGTAAAATGTATGTTCGAGAAGCCAACTTTTTAGTTTGCGCTTAAAGCATTGTAGCGAAGGAGTCGAGGTGACATCAACTGGCAACTTATTGTAAACTGTCGGGCCCATCACGTGAGTTATTTTAGCTGACTTCGCTAGTCGTCGCTCCACCGGGAGAAGCCTATTTGGGTCTCGCAGTGTTCGGCCCGAGTCCGCTCGTTTTTTGTACTCGCACAAGTTAACATGCGCATATACAGCTATTTGGAAGATTACTAGCGATGGCAGAGTAAGTATTCCCAGTTCTTTGAAATGAGGTCGCACTGAGGTGTCTTGAGCTATTTGCAACACAGACCTCACGGCTCTTTTTTGTATTCGGAAGGCGCGTTGCCAGTCTGCAGCGCGTCCCCACATTTCCGCACCGTACTGTAGGAGTGACTGAATGGTCGCAAAATAGCACGTCCTCGCAACATTCCGCGGCACGACTCGAGCTAGACGGCGTAGCGCGAAGCATGCACCCCCTAGTTTATTACACAGCTGGTCTATGTGAGTTGCCCATGTCAGTTTATGGTCGATTTTAAATCCTAAGAAAGTTGTGGCTTCCACCTGCTCTAGGTTAACACCGCCAGCATTTACTTTCAACGACCTTGGTGCACGACCGCCGACGTAGAAGTGGAGGAAGTGCGTTTTGGTCAAGTTTAATGCCAGGCCGTTAAGACCGAACCACTGAGACAACTGGTCTGCGACGTCGTTTAGGCGGGTCTCCAGGCTGTCTACATTCGGAGCAGTTATGATGCCCGCAACATCATCTGCATACATTAAAATGTGAGCAGCCGTGACAGATTCCGGCAGGTCGTTTAGTAACAAGGAAAACAATATATTTGATACTGACGATCCCTGTGCTACACCCATTGATGTTGCCAGCGGATCCGATCTGGCTTGCCCTCCATCTCCCACCACAACTTGCGATCGGTCATGCAGTAAATCTGTAAGGAGGCTGTGCGCATTGCCACGTATGCCGTAATGCAGCAGTTTCGCGGCTATGACACTGTGGTCGGCGACATCGAAGGCCTTAGAGAGGTCGCAGCACAGTATTGCAACCTGCTGCTTGCTCTCCAAGGCGCCTGTGACTTTGCGCACAACCTCACGCACTAGATCCGTGGTACAGCGGCCTGCCCTGTATGCGTATTGGCGGTCAGATTATATACTGTTTCATACACTAATTTATCTACATCCATATATTAAATCCTCTTTCATGTGTTTCATGAGTTGAGCCGGCGGAAGAATGTTTGACGAGATACGCCTACCAGGACCCTCCATCAAGTAACTGCATTATTTTTGGTGTCCTTACGGTACGCAGACGTGGCCGGCGAGCATGGTATATTGAAAAGCTGGTCCTGATCCACGGTTTTTGAACACATTAAAGAGAAGAGATAAAACACTAAATGTTGCGTTCCGTCACTAAAAATATGAAATAGAAGCAAATTAACCGAGCAAACATCGAGTTTGCCCTGGAAAATCGAGCAACGAATTCGTAACCGCTCACTTGGTTTGTCAATCCTGGTTGCACTGTGTCATCGTTATTACAACGGAATAGAGTAGAGTATGATAATTCAAGGCAAGAAAAGGACGTCACAGGTACCTTTAAATCGATGCTTTTAGCTCCAAGCGCTCTAGTTCCGAAGAGATTTCTTGAAAACAAAATGTTTTAGCAATGGTTTCTTAGTAATATGAAAGTTAATAGTCTGTAAAATGAACTGTGATTGTACAGACATGCACATGATAGTTAGAAACCTACTGCGTTTTTAGAGTTCCAAAGGCAAAATGGTTTTTAATTTGAATAACACATTCAGCTCTTAAAGTAGGTACATACCTATAAATTTGTATAGACTACACGCTTTATAATAACCGAATAGTAGTTGAAAGTACCTATTCAATACAATAAACAAATAAGTAACTATAATCTTTCATTCTTAATTTCAACTGAAATCATTACAGAAGTTGAGAGTTCTCTCAACTGAAAACACTTTGCAAGAAACATGAAAAGGAAAATATGAACATAAATTATGCAAAATTAATACCTATTATGCAAAATGTGGTTAATATGAAAATAAGCTCTGAACTATATTAAAATTGAACAAGAAACTATGATAATTTTATTACGTACTAAAAAATTCCATTTAGGTATTACTAAGTATCTTTACTTATTAAGTGAACAGTTTTCTTCCTAAGATTGGAAAGCTTAAAACCACCTAAAAGCCTTCCTAAGAACTTCCCAATCTTTCGTTATCCAAGTTGCAACTTAAAGGGTCCGGTAGTTACCCTTTGTCTCTAAAATTCGGTATTTGACTAAAAAAAAATATGGTGCCGTTCGAACCAGTTTTCATAGGCGATCAAATGTCTCTATGAGACCAACTACAATTAGACCACAATAAAAGGGCAAAAATTAGGGACAACCCTAGCTCGATGCTAGCGGCCCTCCAAAAGGCTCCTACAATTGGCAAGGGCAAAATGACGTCACACGCACAGTATTGAACCAAACGTTTTATAGGAAAATAAGTATTTTGGTGTTTTAGTCGTGAAATAATGCAGGTACCTACATAGTTGTATATTTTTTTATTTATTTTTACATAAGCATTATATTGATACCTTGTATTTGACTTTTGTACGATAAAAAAAAACCATAATTTTATTTTATGAATTTTCGATGTTAAATATTATCATTGTGATATTTTGATGGGTTACTGTCCACTAAGTGACACCATCTAATAAATTTTATCATGATTGTATCAAATACTCAATTGGCGAAGGCGCTATTTTTGGCGGAGCGGCTGCCGCTGACTCTACGCCTAGGTACGTATTATAATCAAAGCAATACAGGGTTATTTGCCTTTTATTGTGCTCAATACAATATAATTTAGTTAAGTTTCCAGACACAAAAGCTGAGTTGTTATATTTCATCTCAAAAATGCAAAAAAATATTTATTACATTACCTAATTGACTAGACGAAATTTCAATTCATGAATTTCATTTCAGTTAGCAGTAGCCATTTCTAAATATGAATATTACAGTTCAATAATTTCATAACCCGTCTGAGCATATGAATAATATAGTAATTCGAATGAATCCATTTGCATTCACGAGGTACGTAATTTGGTATGGAATGAGTCCTTTTATCTTATGAGCGCGGGTGAGGTCTATGTGTGCGTCAGCGTAGAAGCTATGAGTTCACGTTGTCTATGTGTTCGTATGTGTCACAACTACAACAATGGTCAATCTGCGCTCGTGAGATAAAGAGTGTACTATGCCTAACTAATACAATGTAGCCTAGCCTACGCCAGCAATGTTTTATGATAATGCATTGCTGGCGCCTCGATAAGAACTCCCTATAGCCTTTATTTGGTTTTCTTCGTAACGCTTACATCTGATCTTACACCCTATCTCTTTTGTATTCCTTTCTACTCCATGCTATCTCAAAGAGTGTTTTAGTTACTTACGTTCTGTTAGGTACTGACGAAATTTTGCTTCTTTCTTATTGTTCCATCTTCCTCATCAAATTTCTATAATTCTTCTTTTAATTTCTAAGCTGTTCAGCAACGGCATTCCTTATCTCTTGATTTAGGACGTGCTTAGTCTATTGCTGCCTTCAAAAAACCGCTGAAAAACCGGCCAAGGGCGAGTCAGATTTCGCACATTTAGGCCGGTCGCACATTGGACACGGTTTAGTACGAAATTACTCGTCCGAACACGCACGAAGCCGCGCGAACGATCCCGACCTTGAAAGTACTATGGGAGCGCGCTCACTGGATACGAATTGGTCGTATTCGCATCCAGTGAGTTAGAGGTGGGTGATAAATAACTTCACGATGAAAAAATCACGGTGATCCGCCGTTAAAAAGTAACAGTGTGACTTGTCACGAAGTAACAACGTTACAAAATAACGTTGTTACTTAGCGACGATATCACTGGAACAGTGTGTAAACGACGCATCGCGTCGTGCCTCGTGACCGCTGTTACTAACTGTGACTGTGACTGCGGTGCTCTGTCACAGAGTAACATCAGTTGTTACAAAAATATCAGTAACTGCCGGGAACGATCGACACGCAAATGTCGTGACACGAAATAACCGAAGTGACAAAGTCACGGTGATTTTTCAATGTGATTTTTTTGGAACGGGAATAACAATAACGGTGATCGAAAAGTAACGTTTTTCCCCATGTCTACAGTGAGTGCGCTCCTATAATACTGTCTATCAGTGGCGGCGCGTCAAAAATATTCTCAGGGAAGCCGGAAATACTTGGCATTTCCTATTCTTCATGAGCCGTAGTAAAAGAACTGGACTGGCTGGAAATTAGGCAAGCCGGTGGGAATCGAGTTGTTTGGACGCTCCGCTACTGCTGTCTATGTACATATATATTTTTTATGCTACCCTAACATTGTCTGGAATATATCGCTCTATACCGATAAGACCGCCTGTTGTTTGCCTATACTCAATGTGGTTGTGTACTGTACTGTCTTTTTTTTATTGTACAATACAGAGTATTTTTATTGTATGGTACTTTAAGGACTGTGTTTGCGAGCATATTTGAGTAAAACTAATTACCAGGCCGCATGCCATTTTGCCCGGGGGAAATCTGTGTGATTCCCGCTCGCCATCGTGACAGTATTAATATTAAAAGAAAAACCGCGATATGTGACCTGGTTAGTCAGAGTGCATGCGGTGAAAATAATTACAATCGGCCTAGGGAGTAAAAGACACATATTTTTGTGTGTAACTGTGATTAAAACTTGATATACAATTGGAATGGAGTTTAAGATTTAAATGTAATTTTCACTGTGACAAATTGACATAATTTTTAAATAAATTATAAGTACCTTGGTCAAATAATTGTTTCTGACGTGTAATTTATATGTTCCATTGCAAATAAATGAGTATGAATTATTTGGTCCACTGTTAGAAAGAATACGAGAAGATTTACCCGGGTAATGGAGTCAGTAATTTTCTTTTACCTAAAATATATGGAACTAGAAGATACCTACTAACTATCTTACGATCTAAAATGAGAACGTTGTTGTATACTTGGATACTTTTTGTCTGGAATATTAAGTAAATACTTTCATCTTCAAGGGAGGTCTGAGAGATAAAGATAAAAATCACTGTACTTAATAACCACTTAATTGGCAATATTTACTGAAATATCCACCAATGTTTCACAATTGAGCGATCAATTCCACTGAAACTTGCTGTTCACGCATTTTGCAAATTACGACATTAAATTTTGCGGTTATTCGACGGAATTCTCATTAAAACATTAATTACCTGTGATCCAATAATAATTCAATATCCTTTGATTATTTGTTACGTTGGTGATTATTGGGATCTGGGTGCGTACAAGGACGGCAAAAGGCAATTTTGATGAGAACGAGGGACATTATTTCTTCTGTAGTTGTTTTCTATTATTACTAAACCAGTGAGCTATACTAGGATTAGTGTTTAGTGCGGGTTCATAGAATGGGAGCGTGTTCTATTTTTTGCAAGTAGTTTTTGTATGGATTCGCGCTAATCACTTAATCAATGTGTAAACGAGTCTTTAAGCAGGTCCACAGTTCCGCATCGCACGCATCGTACGCATCGCTTGCAACGGATTACGTAGTACCTAGTATAATTTGTATAGGAAGTTACACAAGTTGCGTCCACTGATCCGTACGGTGCGGATCAGTACAAAGCCTTGCGTGCGATGCGTACGATGCGGAACTGTGGACGCCTAGCTTGAGGTTCCGTCCTCACTTACTATCAAATGAGACAAAATAGGTTACTGTATATAATAAGCAAATAAGTATATAATAAGAAAATTTATGTAAGTTTTTTTTTGTTCCTGATACTCAGTAAGGTAAACCTGCGTTTGTCTGTTGGGGTCACAATGCGCTTGAGACGTCTCTCCAGTCACAAACGACCATAGGCTAGCGGTGTTCGTTCCATCAGCCAAATGCTTGTTTACCACTTCTAGTATATAACTGACAGAGCGGAGCGTCTGCCTTTCAGTAGCTCTAGTATAAGTTTTTTCGAATCATTAACTAATTCGAACGCGTTTGCGTTTTGTCTCAAAATGTATGAAATTGGTATTAAAACGTGAACAGCGCTTCTGGTGGTCACTAGTGGAAACTAAAACAGCGAGTATAACATTTGTTGCTAACCGATTAACGCGCGTATTTCAAACTCGGTGAGAGCGTTTTCATACATTTTGAGACAAAACGCAAACGCGTTCGAGTTAGTTAATGTTTCGATAAAACTTATACTAGAGCTACTGCTTGGGTGAAAATGCTTTCATATATCTGTACGCGGCTTCTCTTCTATAAAGGTCGCATTTCGTAACCGATTCTAGTGAAATATTGTTAGCAGGTTCGATAATTACTTATAATTATGTTTTTTTTTTCGATTCAATAATTGGTCTTTTTACAAAATTCCGGAGTCATTAAGGCCAGGCAGTCCCATTGCAAATGTCCCGCTCTAACATGCGTGAGTTTACAATACAACTAACCATCCCGCTCTCAACGGAACTCCGCGCGTAGTTTTCGTAAATATTTAGTACTTTTCATGAACGGGCCTTGCCTTAAGGCCGTGTATTACCACTTTTGAGTTTTTAAAAACCATCTGAGACATAGAATATAGTGTCTTAAAATCTAAAAAATATATAATTGTTACATTAGGATCTTGTATAATCAAAATCGCAGTCAGTTACATGATCCGATGAATTTCACTCGATAGAAAAAAATCGCGAAGCTACCCCTTTATGGAATGTATTTTCAATACTACAGCCATATTACTGATATTTAACATCACTATAGCTAAATCTAAATATTTACAAAACTGCGCGCAGAGCTTGCGTAGAGAACGGGATGGTTAATTGTAAACTCACGCGTGTTAGAGCGGGACATTTGCGTTGGGGATACCTCCCCTTAATCATACTTGGTATATGGAGTTTTGAAAGTAGAGTGCCATACTCGCTCCGCTACATTAGTGGCTCTAAACATAGTTGTATTTAGCCCAAATATGCTATTTGTATAATATATTTAATACTTTTATGTCACACCTGGCCATAAAGCGGCATTTACCGCACGCTCCGCGCGCGGGAAATCCCACATCCTGGCCAGGGGGTGACATAAAATTTTGTACTTAACACGGGCGGTAATAAAGAAAGCCTCAGATCGCATATTTATCGCCCTTGCCTTCGGCTCGGGCGTCAAATACCTGCGATCTGAGACATTCTTTGTTTTACCGCCCTTGTTAAGTACCTAATGTACTATTATCTAAGCTGTCAGAAAAATACATCGACAAAGTTTGTATGAACCTTGGGTAAACCGACGCCATAATTGACAATATTTCGTAATTTCCAAAAGTCCTAATTCGAAAACCATTTCGGTAAAAACGTGTGAAGTACACAAAAAACATTTTTTTAGATTTTTTTCTCCGTTAATTTTGGAAAAAATCGCAAATTACTGTAAACCGAAAGTTGACGTCATCTTCCTCGCTGTATTCAGGGAGACCTTAGTACAGACAATCGCTGCTCTCGAGTGGCTCTGGATTCTTGTTGGGAAGATGACGTCATATTTTACTTACGCCCTTTTGGAATGACCTATTTTTCAACGTGTTTTTTTTTGTATGAAATAATGAGTTAAATTGAAAAAGAAAAAATACGGGTGGCTTAAATTTTTGCCTATTTTCTAACTAGTTCATAAAATAAAGTAGTTAAAAATATGAAATGTTGTCAAGGACTTTTGTTTTTTTTAGACATTTAATTAACAATTTTCTTTGACTATAAGTACTCTGAGTTTTTATCTATGAGTATAAAAATGTTATCTAGACAAGTTCTATGCAAAAAAACAAATGAATACCTACGCCGTACATTTTTCTACGAACACTATAGAAAATGGACGAAGTATACTGTATGTCAACGAGTGATATTTAAAAAAAACGCTTAAGAACATTTGACACGTCCCAACACTCGACTGATTTAGCCGTGTCAGATATTTTTGTCCTCGTAGGGACAAGTAGGGTGCGGGCGGTTCATTGTCTCAGTTCGTTTAAAATTAAATATTCTCCTCTGCATTTTGTGCTATTAAGAGCACAAAGATTTAAAGCAATTTTAGGAATTGTTTATTTTTACATGTTCTTTTTGAAAAATACAGTTCATCTAACTTTAATATGTTTGTTAAGCGGATGCGTCCGCTAGCGAAAATCTCAATTTTTTTAATCAAAGTGAAAATTGAAAAATTCAACACCACAGGTGGGATTTGAACCCACGACCATATATATTTTATTTTGATTAAAAAAATTGACAGTTCATCTACTACTAATTTTAAAATATTTTGAACGTTGTGAAGAAACCGCTCTAAAATACCAACGAAGTTTTTTCCTCTGCGCCCGTAGCCCATGTTGTGCTCGAGAGTATCTCGATTTTCGACTTATCTCGAGCTACCTACGCTTCTTTTTTTGATTGGCGCTGTTAGAAAGTGACGGATAGCTCGAGATACGCCGACATACTCTCGATCGCAACACGTGCTAGGCCTACTGGGTTGTAAGGTCAGATGGCAGTCACGTTCCTAGGTAAAACTAGTTCCTATGACTTATATTGGTAATAGATGTCAAAGTAGTCCCCGGGTTCTTTAAAGTTGACAATCTTTAGCTTCTTTTAACAGACATCGTCAGCGACTACTCTTTAATTTTATTACCTTAGTTAGGTTGTTTATTTGAATGATAAAATCTTTAAAGTGCTTATTTACTTCACTTAAAAAAATATTTAAAATTATTTTATTTGAACGAACCATTTTTATTGAAATGTTTTATCTGATATATTGTTCACACTCGAATTTTGTTATATTAATGGAATTTCTTCTGTGAACCTCATTACCTTGAGTTTTAAAAGCATTTCCCTATCCGATCCGAAACGGCGCTACAAAACTGTCATCCTACATTTACGAGTATGTGACAAAAGATTAATGGTGCGCCAGCCATGTCTTCATCAAACTCAGCTCTCATTACGACATGTTAAGCGTTACAGTAAATGGCGTGGGTAAAGTTCGGACGTATATAATTATTTTACAAGTTGAGCGCGTTCCACCCTAGACCACAATATCGCTTACCATCAGGTGATTTGTGGTCAAGCGCAAACCTAATTAGATTTAAAAAAATGTCCGAATTTTACCCACACGACCGCTGCACTGTTGAAAATATGAAACGACAAACAGCGCTCATTTTCAGCACAGGTTGAAGAGATTGAACTCGACAATTGAAAATTATTTCTTTATATCCTACTTATAAAGACTTTACAAGAAAACAGTTTAAAAAGTAGGACAATATTACATAATTTCATATGTTATTGAATTACGTCCGGCTAATAAAGATTAAATACCAAATCTTCATCGATCGTTCGCCGCTATAAATACTAAATATCAAGTGTCGAATTACTTTTTTTTCGGTTTAGTTCTCTTTTGACAAGTGCTAGGCAACGTTCTCTTTCAAGGAAACTGAAGAGAGTCAGATGTTTACTTTTATTATTATTATTATTTTTAAGTTAGATTTATTTTTTAAGTTTAATTTTAAGTTAGATAAGACCGGTGTACGGTTTCATCACCGTACATTTATTTAATGCCAACTTGCGACCTACATTAAGTCGCGTGGCACCGACCATTAGTTATACGTTTAGTCATAATAACCAATCAGTGCATAACAAAACTCCAAGAGAAAGAGTAACCAACTACCCATTAACTTTACTGTATCGTTATATTAATTAATTATACTTCTACAAACTACAACGCTTTTTTACCGCACTCCTCGTTACTACAACACAAGTGTAGCTGCTAACTGGCCGCTACAACCGGCATCATGGTTTGCCAGTGCATTTGCTACCATAAACCTTAACATCAAATGTATTATGTCATTTGTTTTTTTCATATATTACAGGCATTTAGTCGTTTTTGTCACTCTGTAAATGAGAGTCTTCTAGAATAGTGAATGTTTTATCGACAGCGACAAACTAAATAAAATATCATTATAGCCTCCCACGAAAATAACATTACATACTTGTGTAATTTCGTCTAACATCCTGCTTTTTGAAACCGTTTCCCTATTCGATCCGAAACAGCGCTACTAAGCTGTCATCTTACATTTAATGTGACAAAAGATTAATGGTCCGCCAACCACGTCTTCATCAAACTCAGCTCTTATTACGTCTCCCCTTAAAGGTCAGGTACACGTTAATCGTATATGTCCGAACTTTACCCACACGATTTTTGGGTTATTGGAAGTATGCAATGACAAACAGCTTTTATTATCACAAAAGGTTGAGGAGATGATAGCGGCCGAAATACTTATTTCTCTTTTGCTAAATTAAAGGCAGTGTGACGAGGACATTCGTTTCGAAACTGAGGAGAATCAGATGATCACTTTCATGTAAAAAAATAATATATTTTTATCAATAAACCACCAACATACTTAGGTATAAGTAATTTTTGACAATCCTCAGGTACATTTACTTTGAGTGTGACACTGACATATCGATTTTTAGCCTTTAGGCTTAAAGGGCGTAAACGCCATTTTGGCCAAAAAACTGATGCAGTATTACTGCATCAGTTTTTTTTCTCTATCGAGCTGTGTAGTAATTAAGAAATTCGCAAATAAAAGGCAAATACGACCCAACATTGTTTCTCCTCAAAGCACAAATTCTCAAAAATGGGTCGTAATTATTGTTAATTTTGATTTTCTAAATTAATCGGGTTGTGTAAGCAACAAATGCTCTTATTTACGATTTAAGGCAGTGGGTATGTAATAAAAATTCTAGTCCATTAGTATTAATGTCGAATATCTCGTGGAATAAGAGCATACGTATTATGCCAGTATCATCCTTAAAATAATACCTACACTCGTAAATTTATGCGAGTTTTCTAAAGTAACGAAAGTTTTGTCGACAGCGCTAAACCATACTAGCCTACCATGAAAATAATATTGCTTGTGTAATCTCGTCTCACATCCCGCTTTTAAAAGCGTTTCCCTATCCGAACCGAAACGGCGCTACAAAACTGTCATCCTTTATTTTTGTGACCAAGATTAATGCTCCGCTAACCATGTCTTCATCAAGCTCACCTCTCATTACGTCTCCCCTTAAGGGCTACATGTTAACCGCGGGACAGATGCTCGCGGTTTTGGTACAATGTTCGAACGTTCGGTGTTTAAAAAGTTTTGTTCTTTTGTTTTGGGGGCGGCCCAATTTTATAAGCGAGTAGAAGTTTTATTTTGTTTAGTTTTTGTGTGGTACAGTCACGAGTTTTAATTTCGGACCCACTTAAGGTTGACAGTCCTGTCAAAATGTATAGAAATTCAAAGGAAAAGCTTGCGAAATGGGTCATAAATTAAAGCGCGCGACCGTACTATTTTTTCATCATTATAAAATGTAAAGTATTTTATACTTATGAGAAAAGTCTAAAGTACAAATAAGATATGCTTGGAAATAAAAATTGAAACTTATAGCCAGTGTGAACGAAAATAGTATCGTATCTAATATAAATTACTGAAAAAAGTGTCGTTGAATAATATCCAATATCAGATATAACCTAATTATTATAATTTTAATAGACACTAATGTGTTCTTCTGCCGGGCAAAGGCCTCCCCCCTCTTTTTTCTATCATCCATCGCCGATGAGTTAGATAAAACTTTTTTTTTCTAAGCGTATAATGTGTCCCCTTGAATTCCACTCGTCCCGGCTTTGAGCTGTTTCAGGCCAGTCGTGTAGAAATGTGTCCAGTTCATCCCGCCATCTCCGCCTCGGCCTGCCACGTCGTCCCCGAGCATCTTGCGGCATCTACTGCGTTGCTAATTTTGCCCACCTCTGTGGATGCATACGGCAGACATGGCCGGTCCAGTCCCAGTCTTAGCTCCAACATCTGTAATACCGGTTTTTGAGCGCAGCACAGAGGTCCGAACACGGTCGATCAGTTTTACTCCCAACATGCTGCGCTCCATTGCTCGTTGGCAAACCTTCAATTTGGTATTATGTGCCTCGGTGAGTGACCATGTTTGTGCACTGTAGGTTAGGACAGGCAGAATGCACATGCCGACGAGTAAGCCTTAATATGTATGTAATAATAATGGGTGTTAGGTACCTAAGTACAAGGAATGGAAACCGAATTATAATAATTAAAGCTGATTGAAGCACTACATTTTCAGAGCTAGAGAGAGAATTAATTGAACCTCTTAGTTTAAAATATTAATACAATAATGTAAATATTAAAAAGTATTTAAATTTCCAATGCCTTCATACCCTTTAATGAGCTTTTTAAATTATAGCGGGTGTTATAGTCGCAATCCAATTAAAAATATCATAATAAAGTGGGATAAATGAATTCGTTGATAAATAAATCGAATAAAATATTATTATTTGTTAAAGTAAGGCAATACTTGACATACACTAGCCATACCTATGTTATTACAAAAAATAACATCAAAATAAGAGCCGATACACAAACAAGTGTTAAAGTAGCAGGACGTAGAAAAAATACGAAAAATGCTCAGACGCGCCGATAAAAGTACAAGTCAAGTGGTTTCTGATACTATCTCTATGGCATCCTCGTTTTTAGGCTGCTGCTTCAACTACCGATTACAAAGTGCTTGTGTGGTTCAATAACGCGTCTTGAGATCCACTTAATTCCTACAGGAATAATAAAAATAATAGTGGTCCTGTGAGCGCTGACTTATTTAGTAGTATTTTTTTAAGTTAGGTACTTTACAGAGCTTCAAAATGTTTTCTATATTATAGGGTGAAGTCTCCAATAGTCAGCCTTTTAACGAAAGTTTAGAGTTCAAACTCCTATTATATTTTTAAGATAGTAGTTAAATAGTAGTAGATAGATAGTAGGTAGTTTGTAAGATATTCTTAAGTTAACTAACCACAATATGGATCATAACGGTCTGAAATAAATGTTTTTTTTTTTTTTTTTAATTGGAATTTTCGAAAAGAACCGTAATATAGATTGATCATTTATTAAACTTTAATTACTTTTAATAAAAAGTCAATATAATCTCTTGAATTCTGAGATATATAAGAAAAAACCAAAAAGGGCACTTTTAGTTAGTAGTCAGCCCCAAAAGTCAGCCTTTGGGTTCCCAGTACTCAGCCGTTAATCTAGCTGCATATTAGCAAGTCAAAATGTAACAAAAAGGAGGTAATTATGTAGAATCTTGTATGTATGGAATATATATATATATATATTTATTACTTTTTTTAAATTAGTGTGTCTTAATAAACATTAATTTTTAAACAGCTGGGTACCTACCTACCGTACAGGCATTACACTTTAAATTATATAAGGGGGTAGGTTTAAGATATTATGACTACGATGACTATGATTACTATTATGATGACAACTATTATGATTATGATTGTTATATGCATTCAAATCATCCTAATGTACAAACTCACAAATATCAATTGCTATGATGTATGCCTAAGATGCCTAATATATTATAATGGTATTTTATAAAGTACCTCGAGAGACGCCTAAAACCCTATTAGATTCTCTTACCTATTGACAGTGTCAAATTGGGTCACATTTTCCGCCATTTCTGTTCGGAATTGTGTGTCTATTTCAATATTTTAAGTCAGTGGTTGTGGCAGTGGGCGGGGCACATTGCACGTAGAACCGATGGCCGTTGGGGCCGAAAGGTTCTCGAGTGGCGACCACGGACCGGAAGGCGCAGCGTGGGTAGACCCCCCACAAGGTGGACTGATGACCTGGTAAAGGTCGCGGGAGTCCGCTGGATGCGGGTGGCGCAAGACCGGTCATTGTGGCACTCTTTGGGGGAGGCCTATGTCCAGCAGTGGACGTCTTTCGGCTGATATGATGATGATGATGATGATGAAGTCAGTGGTTTTACCGTCAGTACCCGCTTCCGCTGTCGCTCTTGCCCCGCGCCACGCTAGAATCGCCCACACCACGTGCGCCCTATTACGCCTCTCGTCGGCTATGAAATACGAGCACACGCTATAAATAGATCACTTCCCCTTAATGACCCGTTGTTTGGCCGGTTGGGCCTTAAGCTTGGAACAGTTGCGCTTGTAAATATTTTTATCTCGAGATAATGCTGGCTCTGCTTCGGAGTCAATCAAGATATTATAAGCTTTTGGAATATAAAAAACGGACAAGTACGAATCGGACTCGACCACCGAGAGTTCTGTACAAATTTGTACATATCATTAATCAATTAAGAAAGTCTCGCAGTTCTTTCCGAGCTTTCAGTTTCCAAAACCTAATCCCATCGTCTTTATACATTAATCTATTGAGACATGTATATGTTTTAACCTGTAAGTAATTGCACAAAAAAGTGCTCACTTACATACATACCTACAAAGAATATATTTTTATGATTTAATTACAGATGTTTTACTTGTAGTAGGTACTTTTAAGACGATTACTACTCGTACTTGCCAAATTCTATAGTTCTATAGAACAACGGAAAGTATACATTGTGATTTCCCTTGAGAGACTCAAAATATACGTTTTACATTGACTTACTAGGCTGTATTTTTGTTACATTAACTTAGAAGTATGACTGTTTCACAACTTCAAGGGACTGTCTAGACCTGAGTGTAAGTATATGGTTTTAATTTCAACTTGATACCTCCACGCATTCCCGAGATAAAGGGTCTTGACAGACAGACAACAAAGTGATAATATTTTCCTTTTGAGGTACGGATCCCTAAAAAAATTAAAACCGACCAAAAAAACTCAAAAACTTTCTCATAGCTCAAAAACTTTACGCTTCTTATCGAACAATAATTGTTTAATAAGAAGTGTAGTCTCGGAGCTATCAGAAGTTAGGCAATTATTTTTTACTTGTCAGTGTTTTTTTTGTATTGTAATTTTTGAAGTCGAGAGACGGTTATTATTCATAGTTCTAATGATGTTTACAGCAAATGAATGGTGTGTGATTTTAAATGATATTAATTTGATTAGTCCGTTACCTATAATCTTGTTTTGATTAGTCCATTACTGACCTATAATCATTCAAATGAGTCGACTAAATTGAATATCAACTAAGTAGGTAATGCTATGTAATCAACGGCCCGCCTGAAGCTATTTATTTTAACCAATTAGTACCTAGTCATCGTTCAATTATTCACATGAGTATACCTAATTTCCATTTCGAATACTGAAGGCGATACGAGTATATCGATTGAAAGAGACACCCTTTGTTATTCACTCACGACAAAACGGGATGCAACCCTCCGAGAATGGTTTTTAGACAAATCTCGTTAAATATCTGAATGTGTGCAGGTTTATTAAATTTCCTCTTGTCTCTCTTGTGGTAAAATACCATCATATTAACTTAATCGTGTCTTTTAATAATGCGTTGTTTTAGTAGGCTGAGGAAAAAAAGGAAAATAGAGACTCGACTTTGGATTTATTTTCTATCGAGATAATTTTAAGCAATCATGTTTGGCTATTGTCAGTACCACAATCATATATCTGAAAATCAGCCCCTACTGTTTGCTAGTCTGGGCAGGACAGCGTTTCAAAATCTCCTAATTTCTCAGTGTAGCGCCTGAAGGACCTAAAGTATTTAACAAAATACCGCTAGAAATAAGACAAGCTACTAGTGACGGAACTTTCAGTAAAAAACTCAAAATTAAATTGGCATCCAACGCCTACTACACACTAAACTTGATGCCTTTTTCGAGAGCTAAATTAGGTTTCATCTTTAAATTGAATAGTATTATCGGTTCGCTTGCCCAGCCTTGTTTTTGAACCGTTTCTGATCTATATGACATTAAATGTACTATTATGACACACCTGGCCATAAAGCGGCAATTACCGCACGCTCCGCGCGCGGGAAATTCCATTTCCTGGCCAGGGGGCGACATAAAATTTTGTACTTAACACGGGCGGTAATAAAGAAAGCCTCAGATCGCATATTTATCGCCCTTCAAATACCTGCGATCTGAGACATTCTTTGTTTTACCGCCCTTGTTAAGTAATGTACTATTATGTCACACCCTGGCCATAAAGCGGCAATTACTGCACGCTCCGCGCGCGGGAAATCCCAAAGCTTATGTCTAGAAAACGGTTTGGATTAGGCAAAAACTGTCTTGGCGCCCCCATCCCTCCTGGGCCTCATCTCGAAGGGGTGGAGACTTGTATGTCTATTTCCTAACTAGTACAAACAAAATTCCTAACTCAAACTTTCTGCTATCAATTCCATCCACATCACTCCTATGAGAACACATTTATTCAAAAACAATCTATTATATATGTCGTACAGTAAACCAATTTGATTGTCTCTCTAGAGCCTTTCATGAAGATTTTAACTATGATAAATTACGAAGTGGCGTTTTATTACTGTTATTGTACTGGATTTTGATTACTGAAATTTGTTGACCGTAGCTATACGCCACCCTTAACTTAAGCAACATTAAATTTGATAAACAAACCATATTGTGACATTTTCTAAATTGAACGAACAAAATACATATGTTATGAATACAAACATCAGGTGTTTTATTTGACGTTCATCAAAAGCCAGAATATTTACATAACGTGTGTGGAACACGAACAAAATTCCCGGGCTTTTTTGCAATAAACAATTTTGTGACAATGGAAGCAGAAATGACAAATATCTTATTTTTGTGACAATGGGCCCCTGTTGTCGGCGTTAAGACACGCGACTTTCAATCAGGGGTCCCTTCGAAGTACACATAGTATGCCACTGGGTTTAAATAAAAATTACAAGATATCATTTGATAATAAAGGATGGGTTTTACCACTTTTGAGATTTTTAAAATCATCTGAGACATAGAATTATAGTGTTTAAATTAAAAATATATATATGTGTTGCATAAGGATCTTGTCTAAAAAAATCGTAGTCAGTTATAACCCCTGATAAATTACACTCGATAGAAAAAAATCGCAAGTTACCCCTTTTTGGAATGTTTTTCAATATTACAGCTATATTACTGATATTTTACATTTATTTTTTTACTCAATTGTAGACCCTATATACATTAGTTATAGACAAATTCGTAGGGTGTGCTTTGATAAAATGATTGATTTAATGACTATGTTTAAATGTTTACGAAAACTACGCGCAGAGCTTCCGTAGAGAGCGGGATGGTTAATTGCAAACTCACGCGTGTTAGAGCGGGAAATCTGCAATCCCTACCTCCTCCTAACAGTGGCTTTTCGGTGATAGCAGGCGGCTTTCAGGCCTTGGTCGTTCTGACCCGTCTGCCGCGACAGGCTGAATGGTATGTTCGACAATGTATGGGAGCGGTCGTTCTCGCCCGCCGCCTGCGACTTCCCTCCGCCGCCCGCGACTGCCGGACGCTGCACGCGGCGTCTTTAGTCATTTTGAAGCATTGCGACGGGTGGACGCTAGCGTTCAGTATGGATTTTACCAAAGAGAAAGACGATTTTTTGATTGAGTTAGTAAAGTACAAGAGTATTTTGTACGATGTACAAGACAAAAACTTTAAAAAAACAGCATTTTTAAACATAGACTGTGGGAAAGTATTAGTAAAAATTTTTTTGGATACTACATTATTAATAAATCCTCATCTTCTTCTTCCTGAAGCAATAAATATGGTAGTGTTTTTTTCCATTTCGCGTACACATGTCTCTTCGCGTACACAAAACCTCGGAATCTGCCGCCGTTTTGGCCGCCGCGGTTACGTTCCAGAACGACCACAGAGCCGCTGTCCGCGGCGTCCTGCGTCTGCCGCCAGACGCTGGACGTCGCCGGCAGCGGTGTCAGAACGACCGAGGCCTCACTCCGTCAGTTCGCCGCGCCGCTGCAAGTACATCCTCGGGCCGCTGCAAGTACATTCAGTGGCGAATTGCTACCGGACGGTCGCGTTGTCTCGTCATTCGCTTGGTGTGGTCAATATATGTTATCTATTATAATTTGGGTTTGTAAGTTGGCGATTTGTTAACAGTGCAATTTCTGTACGTGGTGATACTTATTCTGTGGTGATCCACCATAAACATCGTGAGTATGGTGTATACATACCCAATTAGGTCTAGATCTCCCTTAGCTTTGGAAGGTCAGACGGGCTTTCGTTAAACTTGTCCCTCCGCCAAATCTTGGAATAAGGTGTCGAAACGGACCCTGAGCTTATTAGGGCCCAATTGGCAAAACGATTACTGTCTGTGTCTGGGTCGTATTGGATCTTGGTATAAGATGTCGAAACGGACCCTGAGCTCCTTAGGGCAGAATCAGCAAAACGATTACTGTTTGTGTCTGGGTCGTATTGGATCTTGGTATAAGATGTCGAAACGGACCCTGAGCTCCTTATGGCAGAATCAGCAAAACGATTACTGTTTGTGTCTGGGTCGTATTGGATCTTGGTATAAGATGTCGAAACGGACCCTGAGCTCCTTAGGGCAGAATCAGCAAAACGATTACTGTTTGTGTCTGGGTCGTATTGGATCTTGGTATAAGATGTCGAAACGGACCCTGAGCTCCTCAGGGCAGAATCAGCAAAACGATTACTGTTTGTGTCTGGGTCGTATTGGATCTTGGAATAAGGTGTCGAAACTGAATCTGAATCTGAATCTGAACGGACCCTGAGCTTATTAGGGCCCAATCGGCAAAATGATTACTGTTTGTGTCTGGGTCGTATTGGAAACTGATAGCGAAATTTGTCACAATGAATAAAATAACAATTTCGTTCATTTGTTAATTTCGACTGTCGTCCATCAGGCTCGTCTATTATCCTGCGGGAGGTGATTGTCAGACTTACTTGTCCTACGCAATCTAATTTAAGTTAAGTAAGTGGGAACTGTGACCGTTTTATTTTCTAGCTCATATCTCGACGAACAACAACAACAACAACAACAAATACTCTTTATCGCATAACCTCAACAAAAGTAACAGATAACAGTACATAATGACAATGAGTAGAGGCAAACAACAGGCGGTCTTATCGCTAATGAGCGATCTCTTCCAGACAACCTCAGACGAATCTAGCAACGTAAAACTAGTTTGATGTATTTAAAAGGTATTTCAATACAAAATACAGTATACATAGCGTTCCACTTTCGTTAAGTTTAAATAATCACAATTATTCATATGAGAGGCGCTAGCGGACCCGTTCATGCACTCTTAGGGTCACGTGGGGTGAGGCCAGCACTCAGTCATTTTAACTCTTTATTTTAGTCTTTTACCTCACAATAAAGTATGTTGAATAAAGTTGTCGCCTAATTTATTTTGCTGGAGAAACAGCGATCATGCTGGATCTACGCAAACTGAAAATCAGCAGTTTAGAAAAGGGTATTCTAGAATCGACAACAGTGTCTGTCTGTCACGTCTGAGTGCAATATTGCGACTGAGTATCTTATGCAATAGCAATGTGGTAGATCTACGCAATCGGACCTTTAAAGTTTTCACACGCATCTACAAAATGCTGTAAAAAGTATAATTGCTTTCGAATAAATATTTACAATAGCGGCACTATTAAACTTAACGGTATCCCCCACGTGTATTGGGATTAACGGTGTTAGTAATAAACCATGGGATATTGTAAACATGGGATTAATTCCCGTTGTGTACGGTTGTAAATATCCTATAATAATAAACAATCTTTATCTTGCTGGCCTGTTATATTATAGGCCTGATGGTTTGAGAACCACTTTGATTGATCACAAACTATAACCACGTTCGGTGAGAACTTTAAAAATCGTTTTTAACTGTTTTAGTGGAATTCGTATTTTAAAAAGGGTAGCATTTAACGGACCACCAAATTAGTTGCCGAATGATGCTCTAAAAAATTACATTGATTACCAAAAATACTAGATTCGCACCAAATTTTCAACTCCTTTTAAATATAAAGTGCAACTCAAAGGAGTAACATGTCGATAACCTATTAAATTAAATTGTTACCAAATAAATTAGTCACTACCCAAAAATACTTAATGATCACCTAATTTTAAACACCAAATTTCATATAATTTACATCCAAATATTACAGGGCTCGTAATCCTATTAAAATTATTTACACCCAAATAATTATTTCGATACCCAGAAATACTACATGATCACCAAATTTCACGCGGCAATTGTTTTTTTAACGCCCGACACGCAAAGCAGTTCCAATCTAGTCTAACATCATTGCTAGCACACTGATGCGGTTTTCCATACGGTCCGTCTCGCTCGCACGTCGCACCGCGTGCGAGCAAGACAGCGCTAAATGATTTTATTTTATAGAAGCTTCAAAATTTCTGTAACTTTAATGAGACACGTACATAACATAATTTAATTTAATATATTTTCAACAGTGCTTTCCTTACTGGTCGCATACAGCTATTTGTTCTCAGATGTTTTTGCCTCTATTCGCTGATAATCGTCAATTTACCTAGGTAGTAGTATTTTTCTATGACATCTATTTTTATTTCAAACTAGTGGACATTGGAACAGTATTGACGGATCTCCGCTGGCGCGGAGCTCCTATTTTGAGTTGTTTTGGCCCTTCGGGCCGATGCAAAACTAACATAACCTAAACCTACCTATACCTATTTCTACCTATTAACTTCCTTTAATTTTTCCATGAAAGTTTATCTAAATTCATAAAGTAAACTCATTTGAGGACATTTATCCATTTTCATAACAAACTAACAATTTAATAAATCAACAAAACTCATTTTCAAATAAAAGTTTTCAATCAAACGCGCTCACGTCAACGCATTAAAAAATTAATAATAAAACTTCTTGCAGTTTGTAAACCATCAGTAATAGGTAGTTAGAATGAAACAGTAATAGGTACCTTTCACTCTAACGACATATCAATAGGTTTTATGCTTCAGACAATTCTTTGTATTTGATTGAGTGAGATAGCAGTATACGTGTTATTATTTCACACAGCCACATTGCGCGTTGCTTTTTAAATTAATTTAGAGGTTTACTTTCTAATTTATAACATTTTGGAAATGACTAAAATATTTATAGTGCTAAAAACCAAAATGTAGCATGCGATGTGTATAATATTTGGATGTAATTCTAATGAAAAAAGGTGCATGAGATTAGGTGGTAGTTTAGTGTTTTTGGTGGTACTTGTCAATTTTTTTGATGCGATTATAAATTTATAGGAACGCAATAAGTAAAATAGGTGCAAGTGCTGCAAAAATAGGTAGAATTTTTTTGGTGACTCGGAATTGCTGATCGATATTTTTTTTTGAGTGTTTAACCTTATTTTAGGGTTCGAAAATTTGATGATATCAAAAGTTATTTAGGTGATCATTTTATTTGTTCCCTTTTAAAAACCACAAAGGTAAGCTAAGCGCGTAAGTTATGAGAGAGATAAACATTTTTAAAAGGCCGAGTGGAGTTTGGTGTTTAGTAGCTTTATAGGTATATATATATATTATTTTCTATATATATATTTTTGGACAATCTTACACAAATCAACCTAGTCCCAAACTAAGCAAAGCTTGTACTATGGGTACTAGGCGACGATATACATAATTATATAGATAACTATATACTTAAATACATAGAAAACATCCAAAACCCAAGAACAAATATTCGTGCTCATTGCGCAAATAAATGCCCTGGCCGGGATTCGAACCCGGGACCTCTAGCTTCGTAGGCAGGGTCACAACTAACTAAGCTAAAGCGGTCGTCGATATGTTACATTGTTTTATACTAGCTACCCTTTCCCGTCATCGTTATTAACCTCCTAGCATTATCCCAGTACAGTTGCATCCTGAAGGATGCCTGGGATCCGCTACCTAATCCCAAGATTTTGGCTTAGGCACTAGTTTTTACGGAAGCCACTGCCATCTGACCTTCCATCCCGAGGGGAAGTAGACTTTATTGGGAATAGGCTTCATCAAGTGAGTGGGCAAATTGACTGCTAGAAGTTCTCAAGCCGCGCCTTGGCTTAACGACTGCTATCATAGACAGCAGCCGGGATCAACGACTTAACTTGTCTTTCAAAACAAGGTAGCGCTCAGTTAATCACTCAAAGCGGTCACCCATCCATGAACTGACCTGGGCCTACATTGCTTAATCTCGCATACCGCACGCAGCACGCAGGCCCCGCTGGGCCACGAGCGCTCCTAAACCCTTTCCCGTAATTTATTTTAATCGAGATTTCTTATCTTATCTAGATGAGAACCCTTGCGGATGCACTTCTACCAAATGGGATCTTTCGTTGTAAGGGTTGTAATTTAATTAATTAAAGTATAATTTAATTAGGCGTTTTTGCCTCATTTAAGCTTGTTTTCCGTTTAAGGCGATACAACAAGAAATTTAGAAACTTTGTAACGCTGTCCTGCCCAGACTAGCAAATAGTTAGGGGCTGATTTTCAGATATATGATTCTTGACTATATGATTGTGGTACTGACAATAGCCGAAACATGATTGCTTAAAATTTTCTCGCTAGAAAAAAAATGTAAAGTCGAGTCTCTATTTTCCTTTTTTTACTCAGCCTACTAAAATAACGCATTATTAAAAGACACGATTGAGTTAATATGATGGTATATTACCTAATCTAAACTCTGTCAAGAGGAAATTTAATAAACCTGCACACAGTCAGATATTAAAAGAGATTTGTCTAAAACAGGCATTCTCGGAGAGTGTCGCATCGCATCCCGTTTTGTCGTGAGCGAAAAATATAAGGTAGTCTCTTTCGATCGATATATCGTCTTAAGAGGAGAGGTAGGGCCAGCTCTCTCCATAGAAACTTTGTGCAGGATTTACTTCGTTTATGTTTGCATTAAAGTTATGATTTTTGGTCAGTATGCTTATTTTTCTGATAGCTATTTCGTGATGTAATTTTTTTTTTTTGAATATTTTTGAAATATTTGAAAACTTTCACATCACGATCTTCGCATATCTAATATTTACAACCAAAAAAATATTATATTTGTTAGTGCCAAAACTGACGAATAAAACGTGCACAAAGTTTGTATGGGAAGGCCTTGCCCTACCCTGCGCCTTAATCCTCTTCATTACGCTGCCGTGGGCTCCCACAAAACAAACTGTAGGCTACCGTAGCTTCAACTTCTACCATGGCTTCTGTATTTACTACTCACAATAAAATATACCCCGAAACCAGCTATGTGTCTCAAAGTCTCAACTTAATGTGGTATTTTATGAACAGAACATTATTGTAAGTTATTTGTTTTTTGTAAAGCAAAAGAGGAAGGGACTTGGGAAATTACGACCCTTTTACAAAACTTAATGGGCGAGTTTATCACGAGTTTCTTGGTAAAATAGTCTGCGAAGAGTTTTTGTGAATTTATTTATGCTTAATGTCGTGTGAACAAACAAACGTGTAAAGTTCGCTTTTGTAATCTATTCCGTTGTGATAAGGTCCAAAATAAAATATTAGTGAACGATTACAAAAAAAACTATTTTATTTTTATTATTCTACAAACTCAAATAGTAGATTTAACTCAAATAAATTAATTAAATAGAAAATATCCAAGACTCAGGAATAAATATATTGGGTACGGAACCAATAAATAAAATAAATATGTAATGTGTGTGTTTTTATAGATAATGGTACGGAACCCTTCCTGCCTTTGGCCGGCTTTTTTTTTACTAAAGCCACAATAAGTTTTTTTTTAAAGCAAGTCTTCGAAGCTCTCATTATTCTCCCAGCGTTTTCTAGCTTTCTTGGGGTCCGCTGCGACACCTAATCTCAGGAACTACTTATAGTTCGTACACAACTGTAAGACCAATTGCTGTCAAATTAACGCAAGCAAAAATCTATCTAAGGCGACTTCGTGACTTGGCGGGGCGGGATCTCTTGACTTCTTTAAAAAAAAGGCTTTCCATCAAATTTATGATGATTTCGCCAAACACGTGTTCAAAGACGTTGTTCGGTAACGACGCCATGACAGTAGGCAACAAAGACAGTGTACGGTAGTGGATTCCGCTCGTCGTCGATCCGGGCACGTGCGGTCACCAACGCGGCGACGAGCAAAATCCCGGGGCGGGATCGATATGTGCCATTTTCTTCTTTGACGTAAACTTACTGACGTCGCAAAGATTCTCACTTGACATCAATACTGTCAGTATTACGTTTGCGCAGTAGTAATATCATGCGCAGAAGCGCAGCAGTACCGCCTTCACATCGTCCCGCTACCTCGCATCCCGCGCCAGTCAGGAAGCACTCATTTAAATATAGGGGTGTAGTAAAACATGGTATCGCGTCGACTGACAGCTGACACTGACATTTGACACTTTTCTCATATTGTACTGCTTCTCGTATCGTGTTTTCTCGTATCGTGTGTAGGCGGTACGATATGAGAAAACTGTCAAATGTCAGTGTCAACTGTCAGTCAACTCGGCACTACTTTTTACTGCGCCCCTACATTTAAATGAGTGCTTCCTGACTGGCGCGGGATGCGCGGAAGCGGGACGATGCGAAGGCAGTACTGCTTCGCTTCTGCGCATGATATTACTACTGCGCAAATGTAATACTGACAGTATTCCGTTAAACGAGAATCTTTGCGACGTCAGTAAGTTTACGTCAAAGAAGAAAATGTCACATATCGATCCCGCCCCGCCAAGTCAGGAAGTCGCCTTACAGTCAGAGCTTTAAGTCGAGTTTTGCTTGCGTTCGTTTGACAGAATTTGGAACTACTTACTATTCAACTCTAAACAATGTAAATCATCGGGTGCTAGTGCATTCTGTAATTCCGGAGTGCGGTGCGCTCGGGATTCAGTATGACGTATGGTGGGGCGGAAGATCGAGTGCTTTGTAACTAAAGGAGCAATGTCGCAGCGACATTTGATCAAGTATTTGTGGCTAGCTACTACACGATAACTAATATAAAAGTGGTAAAAAGGTCCTGAAGGCAAATCCTTTCATATCTTTCTTCGTATACAATGTTTCCCGTGGCGCAGCGGCACTTTGTGAGTTTTGTCTGCTTCGAACATATACGTAAGTCCGTACTTTTAAGGCCGGGTATTACCACTTTTGAGTTTTTAAAAACCATCTGAGACATAGAATATAGTGTCTGAAAATCTAAAAAAAATATATGTGTTACATAAGGATCTTGTCTAGTCAAAATCGCAGTCAGTTACATGACCTGATGAATTTCACTCGATAGAAAAAAATCGCGAAGTTACCCCTTTTTGGAATGTATTTTCAATACTACGGCTATATTACTGATATTTAACATTTAATTTTTGTACACAATTAAAGATCGTAAATAGTTATAGACAAATTCGCAGGGTTTGCTTTGATAAAATGATTGGCTTAATGACTATAGCTAAATATTTACAAAACTGCGCGCAGAGCTTGCGTAGAGAGCGGGATGGTTAATTGTAAACTCACGCGTGTTAGAGCGGGACATTTGCGTTGGGGATACCTCCCCTTAAGGGCTTCGTACCTGACGGGTCCAAACGGAGCCCTATTGCTGTCACTCACGCGTCCGTCCGTCCGTCGTCTGTCACACAGGTTTACAGCCAAACGGTTGGTGCTACAGTCTTAAAATCACAGTACACTTAAGTATTTTAGTGTCTCAAAGCTATACAAATCGTCAAAGCTTATTTTTAAATGTTTTAAGGGGCGCTCCCATGTAACAGCTTAAGGCGCCAGTATACGCAAGAACTCCCCATACAAACTTTGTGCAAGTTTTTCTACGCTTGTGTTTGCATTACACTTATGATTTTTGGTCAGTGCTTATTTTTTAGTTAGCTAGAACCTCACGAAAAAAAAATGGCTTTTCTTATTTTGTAATTATTATTATTTTTTATCATTTGTTTTTTTTTGCTTGACATTCTTCGTATATCTAATATTAACAAGCAATATATATATATATATATATGCGGGAGTGCCAAATCTGACGAATAAAACTTGCACAGAGTTTGTATGGAGAAGGCCTTGCGTATACAGGTGCCTTAAGGGGGCGCGAAAACAAATCAACTTAATATTGCCGTTGGTTTGTAAACTTAAACGTGCGAAGTCTGACTCGCACTTGGCCGGCTTTGTTCTTCAATGTTCATATAAATTAGCAATGAAGTGTTAGTAACATTCATAAAGTTATTTTTATACAAAGCTCAAACGCTGAAAGAAAAACTTAACGACCCTCTTGCAGTCAATTGCAGTGACATTGAAAAAAGTCAACAGAAAAACAAAAGCGTAATATAAATCAGATTGTTATTTTACTAAGTATGTTAGCTGTCAAATTTTATTTGTCTTGTGAAGTTGCTGCGTACATATTGTGAGTCAGTGAATCGTTAATAGACTGGGAGCGAGTTACTCAGAGCGATGCTTATCTTATGAAGCATACATTACTTGATTCACTGTTGTATATACCTAGAAGGGGATCAGTCTGAAAAAAAAACTGTGTAAGAAACTACAAAATTCCTACGGCGCTTTATCAAAACTAGAACAAATATCTACTTTAAGTTACTGAACTTACACTAAAAGAAAACTTTTTGTTACAACTCAGCAACTTTTCTGAGAACCTAAAGTGAATTCAGTAGATTCATAAAAGCAGCTTCAAACATAAATCTTCTTGAATTCGATCGGAGAATAAAATTATTATACCTCGTTTTTGATTCTTAGTACTTTTTTATGTACCTAAGTGATACAGTGTAGTTTGTATCAATTGTAACTTATCAAATATTGTTCCCAGAACTCCTCCTTGGTACACTCCGGACGCACCAGAAAGCGGCTTGCGACGAAGAGATGGTGTCACTCATATGCCCACGAGGCACTACCATCAGCATCCAAGTGGCGCAGTATGGGGCATCGGCGTCGCAGAGTTCCTGTGCCTCGGAGCTGGCGGAATATCAGCCCGTTGCTGTCGAGGTGGTAGGGGATACTAATTGTGCATGGCCTAGTACACTGCAGGTAAATGACAGATTTTGTATGTTTAATCCTTTATTTATATACTAAGAAATTATATAAAAGAATACTTAACAAAAGTAACTTATTATAACATAAATCTAAAATTAACACTTGAGGCATTGTGCCGAGGATGCTGGCGGCATTTCGTCGTTGTATCGCAACAGTTACCCACGTCAACCTTCATCTTTTGGAGTTAGAGAGTTAGTTCGTCGAGAGGACAAAAGTACCCAGACCTCAGATTAAGAAAGAAAATATACTTGAATTAAAACTTTCGTGAGACATTTTATAACTACTATATACTACTAAACGGTGAGTCTGCGAGTCGGTGACTCGGAGATTCCGCGTGAGTCGCAGACGCACTCATCCTGAAGAACTGTCGAGTTCGAAACATGTCGCCCGGAGTGGCATTTAATACGCGAGTTTTAACAGTTTAGTAAAACATAGTTAAAGAAAAGACAGAGCATTTTAAACCATGCGCAATGAGTAAACACAAGCTCATGTATGCAAGCTGACGCTGGGTATGGTTTTAAAAACCTGCTTAACTAGGTTGTCCGCCTATCTTTTCTGTTCGATCTGAGCATAATACAAGGTCGGCCGCATGCAAAAATGCAGCGCGCTAAGAGCGCTTTTATATTTATGAAAAAACGCCTTTGCTACCCCATAGGGCGACCCTATACTAAGACATTAACATGCTATAAGGGTTGTCTGATTGGCTAACATATGCGGCTTGGCCAGTTACCTACTGGCGATAATGACAGTTTGAATTAAAAGTACATATTGATGACAAAAAAATTATAAATAACACGCTTATCCAAAATTTCTGCTTCGCTATTTGTGATTGCACCATTTTTTAGGCATGTGAGCGATGTTGTTTCAATTCCTAACTTGACTACTTTTTGAAAACAAAATCTTGTGAAAAGTTTGAACTGGTGCGTTTTTAATTTGAAAATGTTGTAAGTTATCTATTAATGAAGAAACAACAAACCAACAGTTCTAAGCAGCGGCCGCGTAATAGGCGAAGAATTTCGACCAATATACACGCACGGTCGCACGTGGTACGTATATTGGCATGAAAATACCTTCGAGCTTCGAACAATGAAGTTTCACTGCCTGAGAATAAAGGGGAATCGTTGGCAAGAAGAATTTAGCGCCTTAACCTGCCAGCGCATGGAGGTAGAATATATGCACGTAGTAGGTAGGTACGTAGATACCATGTGGAGATTCTGATCCTACTTTGACTACAAATGAGAGTCGAAAGAGGTTACTTAAGCTTAGTGTGTCTATTTTTTAATAAGAGTTACACATACACTGATATACCTATATATCCACTTAGAGGCTATGATGGCTTGCAAGTTAATGGAACGATGAATTCTGTACACCTTGGAGTAGGCTAGCTTTTGTAGTCTAATCTTATAATAATACACAAATTTTTGAGAAAATGACTGACTGTAGAGTGTTTTTATGCGTTTCTTCTAATAGTTAAATTTTTAGGGCTCCGTTCTCGAAGGATCAAAACGGAACTATATTGCTATCAATCATACGTCCGTCCGTCTTCTGTCACAAATTTAGAACTTCCGAAGAGATTTTTAACTGCCATTAACCTATGAACTTGAAATTTGGTATTAATGTTTATTATTACGTATATTTTACAACAAATACTAATATATTGATAAATATTATCATTTGAAGAGTCATTTATTTCAAGTATCATAGACCTTTTAAAAAACGTGTACAGTAATTGAACATACGTAGATCAAAATAAATTTATACAATGTTTCTCGTTTTTCATTTCAACAGCGACCATTTTAGTTGCTCCTTAGCTGATTGTAAAACTTTTGCTGCTCTGGCGTTAGCGTTTAGAGGATCCGGTCTTCATAGGATTCCTGCTCCATCTTCACATCCAAATGGTCTTGTATGTCTTCTCGAGCCTCTCACCCTTATTGAGACCGCTCTTATAATTGAAATCTGTACTTTTACTTTCAACCAATACATTACTTGTGAATATGCATTTCCCCATTTCGTATTTAATTTTGATGCGGTTTTTTTTATAAAGTTGTTATATTCTGTCCCTAATGCTCCATCGCATGAGATGACAAGTGGAGTAAAGGAGGCTCTTAAATCTTCTGCTGCTCGGTCATATTTGGTGTGTTTCTCTCGGCTATGTCTCTGTGCTGTTTGTTGCCATGTGAGGTTGCTGTAAGAAGAAGCGTCGGCATTTATTATGCGAACATCGAAGAACGCTTTCCTTGCAGGTTCCCAAACACTGTTTAGTAACAGGTCTCCTATGAGGGCCGGTTGAGTATTACTTGCGTCACGCATTATGGGTTCTGTTGTACCTGTTCCCCAGGCTAGTTCAGCCCATTGTTTACAGTCATCTCTATGTTGATCATGGCCTTGTTTTATTAGACCACCTTTTTTGCAATTTAGTGCGTGGTTTAGATCGAAGTTATTCTCTCCGCAACCATCGCAGGCTTGAGGGAGGCTGGTAGGTTCATGAGCATATCGAATGGCTAGGGCATCCTTAAACTGAGTGGCTGTGAGATCGGTATTATTGGCGGTAGTAGGGATAATTGTCAGCCATTGTGACGAATTCGTCTCAATGACTCTTTGAACACATCTTTTCATTTTATCTGGTAGTTTAGATATTATGTCTTTGCTGGTTTCGATGTCTCTTATTTGTCTTGCCAATTTTTCTTTTTTTATAGTTTCTGTAGCATGAATTTGGTGTGCCAGTAGGTCTAGGTTTTCAGCATTTTTGATAGCGTTAATTAGTAACCTGTTTGATTCTAATGATGTTTTGTAGCATTCTTTATTTTTATCTGGATCATTAATGCCGAGGCCGCCGAGTTTCACTGGTAGAAAGAACAGTTCATGCTCAAGTGAGGTTATTTCTCTGTCTAAAATATATGGTGTTAGTGATGTTATGATTGTTTGTTTTAAGGAATAGAATTCTTCATGAGCTTTATCCATTACTGTTTGTAAGTATCTCCACTCACATTGTAGTGACTTTGTAAAGGCTGTATGTACAAGTTGTGGATGCTTTTTGCTAGCTTTTGATAAATGTATAATACAATTTGTCCATTCATTAACTTTTCCTTTGATGTATTCCATTTTCCCATCCTCATCGCCTATGACACCACCCAGAAATCGGTGAGAGAGTACAGTCTTCACGCCTAGATCCCCAAAGAGTCTCTTAGCCTCTTAACTCGAATTATTTTTAACTATAATATAGCTTTTTGATGGTTCCGGGAAGTAGCCATATTTTGGCCCGTGTTCTATCAGTTTCTTTAACCAGCCCTTTATATTAGTTAGTTTACCAAAACAAGCTGAGTCATCGGCGTACCAATTTTGTATGTATTTTCCAGGGTCTTTGCAACTTTGTATTAGTGGTAAAATCCCAACTGCATACATTAACATTGCCAATGGGTCACCTTGTGTGGTTCCTTCCTTGCTTAAAATGAAATCATTGGAGCCCGATAAACAAATGACTGCATATCCTCTGTAAGTGTTGAAAAGAAATATTGCACAACGTGGCCAGTATATTCTAGCATTCCAAAGAGCGATAGGACGGCTCGGCTATTGATTTTATCTGTGAAATTTTCTTAATTTTCCTTTTAAACCAACTTAATTTAGCGGACATGCATGCCGGTTTTTTTTAATATCCTCATGCAGACAGAGCGATAAACAAAATGTTTTTCGCAACATAAATATATTGCACGACTGGTCGTTTATCTCCCAGAACGAGCGCCTACCGGAGTCCGATCTCTCCATCGCACTTACCTACATATTCAAGCGACAGAAAGAGACAAAACGAAGTTTCCGCTTTATACCCTCGAGTTATTTAGTATGCGGTGCCAACCGTGCCGGAGTTTCGGCACGTTACTTCTTCCGCTCTCGCCCCGCTATTGTGGCGTTGACATCTTCATTCTTCGAAAAACTGTGACAAAATACAGGTATTTTTCATCTGGGAGACGACTTAATGGCGCGTGTACCCACAATATTTTACTCAATGTGTTCCTATTTATTATTTAATCATTTATTTGAGGCATCTGTGGCCCATAATAAATATGGCTATGGTGATAATAAATTTATTGTCACAAAACATATAATGCACAGATAAAAAATACAATTCATAACATCAAATCAAACCAAATAATAGATGTAAATGTGTTCCTATTAGTTTGTTAGGAGTGTCAAACATTTTAATATCGAAGTTCCTATTCAATCATGTTTGGTTTTGAATTCCGATTATTCATACAGAACGAAACAGGATAATAGATAATAATCCATATTTAATATTATAAATACGAAAGTTTTACCTCTTCACGCATAAACCCTTCGAAACCCTTCATTGTGTGTGATCCCAGACGCACAGGATGGTTTGAAAGTTATTCGACATGCCTCAGGTCGTGTCCTTCGTGGCAAGACAGTGTTTCTTATGAAGATACGAACTGAGGCATATCGAATAACTTTCAAAGCGTCCTAGAGTGCGTCTCGGATCACACACAATGAAGGGTTCCATACAGACACCTACTAGCTCACTTTTAAAACCACTATCCAATAAATCGTAGCAGTTTTTCAGCATTTATTCAAAAACTGTTTGATGTAATTTATTCAAACCAAATATTTTTGAAATTATATATTTATTTATATCATCTTCATTTTTTTCAGAATTTTTGATCTCATAGTTTGGAAATTTGAGAGGGGGATGCACTTTTTAAGACTTTGACCGCGAATATCTCGGCAACGGTTGGCTTAAATGGAAAAGCTTCTTAGAAACCCCTATATAATTTTTAAAGACCTATCCATTGATACCCCACATGCCTATGTGCAATTTTTTTTCTTCCCATACAATGTTTAGGGCCTTGGCAAACGGGTATTCCACCGCGATACAAGTGGAAGACGATTCTTATTCGTTAAGGTATTTTCTTAACTAGACATCGTTTAAACCTAATTTCAGTCGAGCGGAAATTACTGTTTTTTTTTTACGTCTTTGGGAGGCTGCTGCTCCTCAACCCACCAACGGAATGGTGGCAGACGTCCACAGTATTTTTTTATACATCTTTCTTGACCACTGTACAAGTTTTCGTACGAGAGGAAATGACTGACGATTTTAACGCCTGGCCCGAGGTCTATAAGCCCGTTCAAGTGAAAAATACACACGATAAAAACAAAACTACTATCTCCATATTGGAACACATTCGTTCAATAAGAATGTTTCGCGTCTCTTACAAGAATAGTCACAGTCACAGAATCAGAAGCGAAATTAAATGGGACAAAACAAGAAAGCATTCCTTGAATTCCAACTTGACAACAGAAGACATGTTAGGTATTTATGTTTAAGTTCAGTTCTTGCAATAAATCAGCGACAGAGATAGTGAAGATATGGTTTAAAACGAAATAAGTATCGTTGCTTTAGTTTACAGTTAGAATAATGAGTATATCTCACGTTTCTTTCTGGATTACCAGATTGACAGCGTTTTATCTCACTGACTTTAATGACAGCACCCCGAAAAGCCACTGTAGCTAAGTTTAGGCACGCGTACCATAGTTAAAAAAAGACTACTGTACCTAACCTGTATCTGTACTATGTTTTGAATTATCTTTTTTCGTAAATAAATATATTTTCATTTTTTTTAATACTACCTTCAGTTTACAAAACTCTCATCTCTCTCTGTTTAATTAACATTTTATCACAGCAAACCCTACTAATTTATCTGTAACTATTGAGGATCTTTAACTGAGTACAATAATCAAATGTAAAATATCAGTAACATAGCCATTATATTGAAATAACGTTCCAAAAAGGGATTATTTTGCGTTTTTTTTTTCATCGAGTCAAATTCGTCAGGTCTTGTAACAGTTGTAACTGAATACGATTTTGACTAGACAAGATCCTTATCTAACACATATATCTTTTTAGGGTTCCGTAGCCCGAATGGCTAAAACGGAACCCTTATAGTTTCGGTCTGTCTGTTTGTCCGTATGTCATAGCCGATTTACTCGGAGAATATAAGTACTTTATGAAATTTGGTAGGAAGATGTATTCTATAAACCAAGCAACCTTCATAAGTGTTGTGAAAATAAAATAAATAAATTTATTTTGGGGGAGAACCCCATACATGTAACCGGGGGATGAGAATTTTGAGTGTTTCGACTATAATGTACTAGTGACGCCCACGTATGTCTTCGACTGTGAACCACACTTTGTAGGATCAAGTTAAGTGTCTATAAGCTTTAAACTATAACAGTAAAATGTTTCATGTATACTTAGGCGACTTCCTGACTTGGCGGGGCGGGATCGATATGTGACATTTTCTTCTTTGACGTAAACTTACTGATGTCGCAAACATTCTCACTTGGAATAATACTGTCAGTATTACGTTTGCGCAGTTGTAATATCATGCGCAGAAGCGGAGCAGTACCGCCTTCGCATCGTCCCGCTACCGCGCATCCCGCGCCAGTCAGGAAGCACTCATTTAAATGTAGGGGCGTAGTAAAAAATGGTATCGCGTCGACTGACAGCTGACACTGACATTTGACACTTTTCTCATATCGTACTGCCTCCGCACCGACAAATCAGGAAGTCGCCTTAGTCTGGAGCCGTGGTGAAGACCGAGTGCCTACCAAACCTTTTATGGCTGCTATATATGTCTAGTCTACACAGCTGGTAATGTAATATATGAGTCATCATCATCATCTTCAGCCCGTAATCGCCCACTGCTGAGCATAGGCCTCTCTTCTTGTACGCCTTCTAATATATGAGTCTCACGTGAAAATATTATAGCCAAACAATAGTAGGCAATGGCAGGCTGAGAATTTATTTAAACGGACGAGTTTGCGATTCCGTTTAATTACAATACGGACCCTGCAATTTCCATTACGGGCGATGCTAATATAGTGTTATATTATGGCCACTTATTACGTTAAACTGGTAATTTTTCGACTTAAAACTTCATGAAAAGCTAGCCTACTCCAAGTTGTACAGAATTCATCGGTCCATTAATTTGCAACGCACGAGATAGATTCAATTATAGCAAGATAACAGGATAACGTACGGCAAATTAGCAAACATCGAGGTAGGTTAGGCCTCGTTTAGTATTCGACGTCAGCCGGCGGGTTTGGGTTAATCAGCATGATGGCTGGGGCTGCGGGTGATTTACGTGACGATTTAAAACGAAAAGGTTTTACGGCCCAGCCATTCCTAATACATTGCATGTGATCCCAACTAACCGCAATTGCGTTGCGCGCCTCGACGGCGCAATGAACAGATAATACCCTTGCCGCGCCGCAATTCGCGCAAAGTTAATCATAAGGATAAGTTATAATACCTACTTATAATGAATACCTTTGATATCTTATATCTTTAAACGAGCAATTCTTGTATATTTATTTATATATATATATATATATATATATGTATATATATTTATTTCGGGGATCTCGGAAACGGCTCTAACGATTTTGATGAAATTTGGTATGTGGGGGTTTTCGGGGACGAGCAATCGATCTAGCTCAGTTTTATATTTGAGAAAATGCGTGTTTTCGAGTTTTCATGTTTTTAAATTTGTTCGTGATTGATATTTACAATGGCTGCTGACGTACGGAAAATTAGTGTCAGAAGAACCAGTATAAGCCTGACCTACGAATATGCACATAGTTGTCACGAATCTCAGGGTCAACATATATAAGGACGTATGGTGAGGCGAGTTTATATTTTGTTATTTGTAGCATTTATAAAGAATGACACATGACAACGACTTACGAGGTTCACGTTCAAGGGGCTGACACGCTTTGCTAGAGAAAGATAGTCTTATTGCGATTCCTATAAGAGGAAATAGAAAAGAGGCTGAGAGAGAGAGAGGGGAGATGTTTTGTCCCCTATCACCGACCGGACGTTATTTCATAGTCGGGTTACAGGCAAATGCAAATTTCCATAAGCAATACATTGGACATGCAAACCGGACTAATTGCGTAGTACAAATTTTATATGAATATGAGCAAAAGAATGAGAAAGAAATAGCCCCGGTCGCTCGTTGGCGCATCTATAACTACAGAGTATATATTATATCTATGGGCACGTTCTGCGGTGTCAAATAATCTCAATGAATCAAAAAGTTTAGACACCTACATCCTGGAAGACGTCACGTTATATTGCATCTCTTTCATTCTAATATAAGATGGATCTAATGAAAGAGATTAAATATAACAGTGACGTGACAAATGAATATAACGAATGTTCGGCACGCAACCCTAAGCTTCTTGCAATGAGTATTAAAATCGTTCTTATATGCTTACAATTTTGTCTCGTTCCACCGCATAGCTGCGTCCTTTTCTCGCACCATCATAGCCCATTATGTGGTCGGGTTTCACGTTTGTTTATGTTTATTTTGATTTTTTTAGTTTATTTTGATCGCGGTTTAAAAAAATAGTATTTTGAATCTCGATGAAGAAGTTGTTATCATTTTATTTCGCACTGACATTTATTCACTGAATGCGTTATTAAAACAGATCGGAGAAGGAATTAGTCGAGTAGCCAGGAATTCCATAATAATGTTTATTTAAAATGTGTACTGTTCGCGCCTGAACGGTGCGACGGTCCATTCTTTCATTCACGCATTTCGCCCGGCTCATTCCGCTCACTCAACGACGCCAGCGCGGCGTCAGTCTGCGAGCGACACGCATTCGAAGCGGATACGTACCACCTCAAATCAGCTCCCGCGCACGCGATACCATACAAAACTGCAATTCATATTGGCCAATATATAGTTTCGCGAGTGATTCTTACTTTGTGACAATTGGTGAACTATTCTGCCCATATAACGCGAGTGAACATTATCAGCTCTTAAACCCAGTGCTTCACGAAGAAATCATCAGCTCACAGCCGTCGGAGTCGACAGCATCATCCATCAGCTCACACCACCAGCACCCAGACGCAATTTATACCATCTCATCGCTTCACCTTCCATCAAGTAAGCCAGCCCATATATAGTTCGCCCACGTTCAATTCTCGTCTCACCCATATCTCTTCTCATCTCAATCTCCCACTCATCGTTATATGTAATTGCCCCCAGCGATCACATATTTTTGGTCCTTCGTAACCTCCTGAACCCCCTTTGGAAAAAGCCCCCTGCTCAAATTTTCTTGCCCCAAAAGTGCCCCCCCATTTTCGAAATATTTTGGTCCATCGTAACCTACTTAACCCCTTTGGAAAAGCCCCTTGCTCAAATTTTTCTCGCCCCAAAAGTGCCCCATTTCGATTAAAACCCACCCACATTTACAAAATATTCATCCGCCCACCATTGTTCCATACATTTCACACATAGGTACAACTATAAAAAGTACCAATCCACATTTATTTAAAATTCCATTCCCATAAACAAACAATTTCGATACGTTCATATTTGATATTAAAAAAGTGTGTAGAATAAGTTTAAATACGTAATAAGCAAGACGTAATCGCTCAAGTAAAAGCAACGTGTGATTGCATCATCCTGCAACATTGTAATAAATACTTACCTACGTAATTTGCGTCGCAACAACGTATTGTTGATAGATAATCCGCTCATTAGGTTACTTATTAAGATAGTTTAGTTAAGTAAACAAACCGCAATCAAGTGGTTAGTTAGAATAAAAAGTATTAGTTTTAGGGATCAGCACGAAAGATATAAAAACCAATTTACAATAACACATTGTTTTAAATCAGCACAAACAGTACAGTATAAGAAGATAGTATAGGTGTATACAGTGTGTTTCAAAATACAGTAATACAGAGTGATTTTTTTTTAATCTCAAATTAAATACTTCCAAAAAAAAAAAAAAAAATTTCTTTGTTTTGTAAATCATAACTTCGCTCCGCACAAACACTTGCACAGGTACAAAGCCTACACGACACATTATACAGGGTGTTCACATTCAGAAATTAAAACCATCTCATTTATTTATTTATTTTTTTTTCACTTCACAAATAAAATTGTAAAATCACTCCTCAGCAATTACACAGAATAGATCACACCGTCCACACTATACAGGGTGTGACATTATCAGCTCAATTTGTAAACATATATTTTTAATATTTTTTTTTTTTTTTTTTGTTTTGAAGTCAATTCCGCTCAACACTTAAACAACAATGCCTACCAAATCACAAGCGGCCATCTTCCGTGAGGCAGCCAAGGCAATCTCACAGCTCAAAGAAATAGGCGACGCCGTATTAAACAAAGACGCAAAGAAATACACAATGACAGACTTCACCGCCAGGTACGCAAAACTGGACGGCCACAAGACGAAACTTGAGGACATTTACCACGAAATACTGGACGACGAGACATTGACTAACGAGACTGAAGACACATACACGACAAATTATGAGGCCGCCATGACCGACTACGAACACATACTGGTGACATTTGAAAAACTCAGCGTGGCATCAGCTCTCCCAGAAACCTCCCACCCCTCAACGTCGGCCACGCCCACAGCCATGCTCCCCAAGATAACCCTGCCCAAGTTCAGCTCAAAGGTCGAGGATTGGCCATCATTCATCGCAATCTTCCGAAGTCTCACGGATGACATGTCCACCATCTCGGATGCCGTGAAACTTCACTATCTGCTCTCATCTCTCACAGGCGAGGCACGCAGTATGGTGTCACACCTTCAGCTCACAAATGAAAACTTCGCCGTGGCTATGAACATCCTCACTCGACGGTATGAAAATCGGCGCGTCCTCATCGATCGATTTGTCGATATTATCCTAGGCCTGCCCAACATCCACGCGCGCTCAGACATCCGCACACTATTCCTCACCCCGCTCATTTCAGCGCAGTGCGCGCTCAATAATCTAGATCTGCCCATGCAAGAGAGCGATTACGTTTTCGTATCCATAGTAGTCAGAAAACTACAGGGTGAACTCAGAACCCTCTTCGAACGCAAATATGGCTCACGCCAGACTCTGCCCACCCTCAAAAATTTAATCGCCTTCCTGGAAGAGCATGCACGCTGTGTGGAGACCGAGTGGTCCAGCTCAGGCCCCTCCCCCGCTACTCAGCCCTCCCCCCAACCGGCCCCATACCGCAGACAGTCCCCCATAAACCCTCCACGCGGCCCGCCCCGACAACCCGCTTACCGGGAATTCCGCCCCATAAACCCGGTCAGGCCCCGACTAGACTACCCAGCTCAGCACAGGCCGGTCTATTCAGCTCAACCCACACCACCGCCTCCTAACACCCAAAACAATATGCCCTGCCCATACTGCACCGAAAGAGGCCACAAGCTCATCGCCTGCCCGCGCTACAACGACCAACCCATTCAAGGCCGATGGGACTTCATTCAGGCGCGCAACCGCTGCCGCCGCTGCCTAGGTCCCCATTATGAGAACGAGTGCAAGTCGACCAACGCTTGCAAGGAGTGTGGCAACCCTCGCCACCACACATCACTACACCGCCCCGGGGCTAATTCCCCCACTCACACATCCGCTCATCTCCTACCCCCTCATCTGAGGGATCAGCCCAGAACGCGCCCAGCTCGTGAGCCCCAACATGTATCAGCGCACGCCTCACAACCGAACCCCACGCCGCAGAACGAACCACCCACTCACTCCCGCTCGCCCAGTAGGTCACGACCAGGTGGTCAGCAATGACTATCGACGATAACGGAACATAACGAAGAGGACGACAATCAGCACACACATTCACACACACAACGCACACGCTCAGCCCAGACTCAGACATCACAAGCCCACTCTGCGAGATCAGCTCTAAAAGCAAATCAGGTAGCAAATCATTCTACGTGTAGTTACCCACAGCATGAAGAGCAGGTAGCGAATCAGCCCATACTATTGCCCACCGTCTCGCTAAAAATAGCAGACGTAAATGGACACTTTCACTCAGCACGAGCCTTGCTAGATTGCGGTAGCATGCTCACACTTATAACTCAGCGCATGGCTCGCATTTTAAATCTGCCGCTTAACTCAACATCACTCAAAATCGCAGGAGTAGGCAATCATCACACACAAGAGTCTAAGGCATCCATCACAATAGTATGTCGGCCCACACATCGTGACACACCAACCATTACGGCTACAGCTCATATTTTGAATAACGTCACCGGTTATTTGCCTTTACAAAAGGTCCCACACATTGCACCCGCGAGAGGTCAACCGCCGATTCCCTTAGCAGATCAGGAATATAACACTCCGGCTCCAATTGATCTCTTGTTAGGTTCAGACGTTCTCGGCCAAGTTCTGGACGGGACTAAGGTCTCGTTAGGCCGGGGGAAGCCCATAGCCTTCGGCACGATTTTTGACTTCGCATTGATAGGACCTATCGAGGACTTATGTGCGACTCCAGCGAAGCAATCCAACTCGGCTCATGTTATCAGCTCACAACCGGAATCTGAGGAATCCACTCATGATATTTGTAAGAGTATTGAGAGGTTCTGGGAAACGGAGGAACCCCAGCCTCACGTACACACCAGCCCATTACACGAACAGTGCGAAGAAATATTCCGCACCACGACTACTCGAGAACCCTCAGGCCGCTACATGGTGACATTGCCCTTTCTCCCAGATGCGCCGACCTTAGGCAACACCCATGCTATAGCACTACGTAGGTTCCTTAACCTCGAGAAGAAGCTTCAGGCAAACCCGACACTCCGCTCAAAATATGTTGACTTTATGACAGACTATCTCAATCTCGGACACATGTCACCCTGTCACCCAAGTACCTTCGCAAATAAGCCTCATTTCTACATCCCACATCACGGAATCTTCAAATCGGGATCCGAGAAGATACGCACGGTATTTGATGGGAGCAGCAAAAGCTCCAACGGCGTCAGCCTAAATGACTGCCTTCACACAGGTCCAGCTCTTCAGCAAGATATTGTTGACATCATCATGTCTTTTAGAACACATCCCGTAGTTTTCAGCACTGACATTAAAAGGATGTTCCGAAACATACTCGTCCATCCCGATCAACGGCAGCATCAGCTCATTCTCTGGCGGTCTTCACCTGACCAGCCTCTGCTCACCTACGCTCTTAACACCGTCACATACGGTTTACGTTCTTCGCCGTTTCATTCAATCCGCACTCTGCTCCAACTGGCTGATGACGAAGGTCATCACTACCCACAGGCTGCTCAGGTCCTACGCCACTCAATCTTCGTAGATGATATCCTCTGTGGTCATGACTCAGTGGAGTCTGCTCAAGCACTTCAAACCGAGCTGATCGACCTACTCGCCCTAGGTGGCTTCCAGCTCAGCAAATGGACCTCCAACTCACCTCAGCTCCTCGATCGGTTCCCAGATGACCAGTGTGACATGCCGAAAGACTTTGACATCAGCCCAGATTCGAATTCCATTAAAGTACTCGGCATACAATGGATCCCTCAAACAGATGAGTTCACATACCGCATCTCTCTCCCCGCACCGACTCAAGTGACAAAACGCTCTATTCTCAGCACAGTAGCCTCTCTTTATGACCCCAACGGTTGGGTAACACCCGTAATATTCCGCGCAAAGCTCCTCTTACAGAAGTTATGGCTCTTGAAACTGGGATGGGACGAACCCACTCCCGATGAAGTCCACACAGAGTGGCAACACATTTCCCAAGACCTTCCTCAACTCTCAAACATACGCTTACCTCGGCACATTTGCAAGTACAAGCCCACGTCCACATACTCGCTCAACGGATTCTCAGATGGCTCAGAGGCGGGTTATGGAGCCGTAGTTTATCTGCGCGAGCTCGATGCAGATGGACATGTCAATGTACACCTGGTCATTGCCAAGTCAAAGGTCGCGCCTCTCAAGAATCGTCTCTCAATCCCCAAGATGGAACTCTCAGCTGCAGCTCTCTTATCACAGCTCATGATTCGAGTGTCAGCCCAACTATCTGCTCACATCAAAATAGACCAACATATCTGCTGGTCCGACAGCACCATAGTGCTCGCATGGCTCAACACAGCTCCTCATCGTCTTCAGACATTTGAAGCCAACCGAGTGGCTAAAATAATGTCTAGTCCAACCAGCTCAACGTGGAGGCATGTTCCCACGAACCTCAACCCTGCAGACTGTGCAAGCAGGGGAATATCAGCTCAATCTCTTTTAACTCATGACCTCTGGTGGTCTCCCAGATGGCTCAAGGAGCCTCCCTCCACCTGGCCACAAATGCCATCCGCTTTGGGTCACCACATTTTACCAGGCCTTAAGCCAAAAAAGGTTTTAGCCCACATAGCAGTCCCTGATGTGGACCACGACCTGCTCACTCGTTTCAGCTCGTTTGACAAACTCATTGGAGTGACGTCATGCCTCAAGCGTTTCATTTTTAATTGCACACACAGCTCAACCGAGCGACGCTCCGGACCGATCACGGCCGGTGAACGCAGGGACGCTCTTTTATTCTGGGTCCGCTCTGTTCAGCAGAATGAGTTCGCAGAAGACATTCATCGTCTGCAAACCAATAAACTTTGCACGAACCGACTCCAACGGCTCTCGCCTTTCATTAAAGACGGTCTCTTGAGAGTCGGCGGTCGGCTCTCTCACGCGTCGATCAGTTACGACGCCCAACACCCGCTCATCTTACCCAGCTCTAGCCCACTCGTAGATCTCATCATTGACTATTACCACAGAGTATATTGCCATCCTGGTGCGGACACACTACACGCCATCTTACGCCAGCAATTCTGGATACTATCCGCTCGTCGCGTGGTTCGCTTCCGGGTATTCAAATGCATTAGATGTTTTAGATGTCGCGCTCAACCTACAGCCCCGTACATGGCTGACCTACCCGCGGACAGGGTCACACCACAACCCGTATTCAGTCAAGTCACGACCGACTTTGCCGGCCCATTTCTCGTTAAATCAAGTACGTTACGAAACGCTAAGCTCCTAAAAGCATACCTATGCATATTCGTATGTCTCTCAACAAAGGCGGTTCATTTGGAGGCCGTCTCCGCACTCACCACAGAAGCCTTTCTCGCGGCATTACAAAGATTCGTCTCACGACGTGGCACACCAGCTCTCATTAGGTCAGATTGCGGCACAAATTATGTAGGCGCTAGAAATCAGCTCATAGAAGTCCAGAACTTTCTTTCAGCCAATAATGACGCAATTACACACAAACTTGCCAACCAGCAGATCACTTGGTTGCTGAACCCACCCAAGGGACCCTGGTTCGGTGCTCTGCACGAGATTAATATTAAATCTACAAAACAACTGCTCTATCGCGTAATCGGTGAACAGCACCTAACTTTTGAAGAATTCTCCACACTTCTCACACGAATCGAGGCTGTTCTTAACTCAAGACCTCTCTGCCCACTCTCTTCCGATCCCTCGGACAGGGAACCATTAACTGCTGCACATTTCATTACGGGCCGTTCTCTCACTGCTCTGCCCGAGCTATCCTTTGCCGATAGACCCCTCTCTGCTCTTAAACGCTTCCAGCTCATACAAGCTCTGGCCCAACGCTTTTGGACTCAGTGGTCCAACTCATACCTCCACACACTTCAAACCCGCTCTAAGTGGCTTTCCTCCTCATCCCCTCCTCAAGTGGGCGAACTTGTACTCATCAAGGAAGATGACCTGCCGCCACTGCAATGGAGACTGGGCCGGATTACCCGCACAATACCCGGCAAGGATGGAGTGATTCGAGTGGTGGATCTGGACACCGCTCATGGACAACTGCGCAGACCTGTGTTCAAGATAGCCAGGCTGCCATTGGACTCAGCTCAGGAAGAGGCTCTCCCCCGGGCCCCCCAGGATGTTCGCGCCTGAACGGTGCGACGGTCCATTCTTTCATTCACGCATTTCGCCCGGCTCATTCCGCTCACTCAACGACGCCAGCGCGGCGTCAGTCTGCGAGCGACACGCATTCGAAGCGGATACGTACCACCTCAAATCAGCTCCCGCGCACGCGATACCATACAAAACTGCAATTCATATTGGCCAATATATAGTTTCGCGAGTGATTCTTACTTTGTGACAATTGGTGAACTATTCTGCCCATATAACGCGAGTGAACATTATCAGCTCTTAAACCCAGTGCTTCACGAAGAAATCATCAGCTCACAGCCGTCGGAGTCGACAGCATCATCCATCAGCTCACACCACCAGCACCCAGACGCAATTTATACCATCTCATCGCTTCACCTTCCATCAAGTAAGCCAGCCCATATATAGTTCGCCCACGTTCAATTCTCGTCTCACCCATATCTCTTCTCATCTCAATCTCCCACTCATCGTTATATGTAATTGCCCCCAGCGATCACATGTACCTATATGCAAGTGTCGTGAGGACTTTGAAATGCCTAGGAAGCCTTTGAGAAAAACGTTTAATGTACGCATCCAAGGCAGACCTGAGGAAAAACATTTGTGTTGTTGTTGTGTATTTGTCCTTAGTTGTCCTTTATTGCCCTTCGGCCCTAAACTTCGAGTGTACGCGTGAGGTCGGCCTTATCGCTCACCTTTGGTCCTTCGGCCCTCAGGTTCCGCGTGTACGCGAGTGTACGGCTGTACGCGTGAGCTTGGCCTTCAGGCCTCGCTTAGCTTTACCTACCGCTCACCTACGGGCCTTCGGCTCTCAGGTTCGAGTGTCCGCGTGAGCCCGGCTTTCGACCTCGCTAAACCTTACCGCTCACCTTCGGGCCTTCGGCCCTCAGGTTCGATTGTAACAATGATGGTAATAGTGAGTGTCTGCGTGGACTCGCCCTTCTGGCCGCAAGCGGCTCTCCGGCTCGCGTGGAGAGCGCGCTCTAAGGGACGCTTCGGGCCTTCGGGCCTCCGAGGCATACATGGGGTACATGAATAGTTGGGCAACCTTTTCCTCCCGTATCGGTCTCGCAAAAAATACTGGGGGGAGGGGATGCTTGGGCACTCGGGATGGGGCTCCGGGCCTTCGGCCCTCCGCCGAGCTTGGCCTGCGGCCTCGCAGCCTGAAGCTCGCCCTTCGGGCTCGCGAAACCTTGTATATTTATATAGGATTTTCGGTTGTTTGGTACTCCCGCAGCTCGGCCTTCGGCCTCGCCAAACATTTTAGAGGAGGGGGGGGGGGGGGACGCACCTGACCACTTGAACGCCTGCGGCCTGGCGGCCTGAAGCTCGCCCTTCGGCCCTCAGTTTCGTTTGTAACAATGATAGGAAAAGTGAGTGTTTGCGTGGGCTCGCCCTTCAGGCCGCAAGCGGCTCTCGGGCTCGCATCGAGAGCGCGCTCTGATGGGACACTCGGCCTTGGTCCTCGCGAAGCCTTGCCTCTCACCTTCAGGCCTTCGGCCCTCAGGTTCGCTTGTAAGATACATGGGTCATATGAATAGTTAGGCAACCCTTTCCTCCCGTATCGATCTCGCAAAAATTACTTGGGGGGGGGGGGGGGCTTGGGCACTCGGGGTGGGGTTCCGGGACTTTGGCCCTCGACCGAGCCTCGGCCTGCGGCCTCGCAGCCTGAAGCTCGCCCTTCGGGCTCGCAAAACCTTGTACTTATATAGAATTTTCGGTGGTTTGGTACTCCCGCGGCTCGGCCTTCGGCCTCGCCAAACATTTGAGGGGGGGGCGCGCACCTGACCATTTGAATGCCTGCAGCCTAGCGGCCTGAAGCTCGCCCTTCGGGCTCGCAAAAATTACTCAAAAGTTGTTTTGCCCCCCGAGTCCCCGCATGCGAAATCTCAACGCGCTAGGACCATTTTGAAATTTTTGCCAAAAAATAATCGCCAAAAAAAGTCACCTCACCAAATGGCTTGCAGTTCTCTATGACATTTGGTCGAGCATCCCCCCACCTACCGTTTAGCCAGGCCGTTGGCCAACTTTTTGGTTTTCAATCAATCAATCAATTATTTATTTTACATTAAAACATGGTGTAAATTAGAAGATATAAAAGAGGTATTCAGAGGTTTTCAGAGGTATTTCTCTGGTAGTCACGGAGCCACCCCCTACACTTTTCCCAGACATCGTATTAGACCTGAGAGACCTCACTAGGAGAACAATTGGGTCATAAACACTTGCAAAAAACAAAAGTCGTCTCTCCTGTGGTCAATAGTTAACGGCATATGAGCATGTGAGTTATGATTTTATTACATGAATTTATAGAACCGGAGACGCCGTTTATGCGGGTTACTAGACCAATCCAAAATTAAGCTTTGTAGCCCTTAACTTTTGATATGTCCACAGGAAAGACGCGAACCTAAATCTGTTTATGACCCAATTATGTCAATAGAAATGTGTCGGGTTGCAGCTTTATATAGGTCTGTCTATCTACTTAATATCTTTATTTACATCTTTGTAGAGCTATAGTCTGCCTGGTTTACGGGAAAACACCGAGCAAGGCTCGGTCTCCCAGGTACTGTTATTTATTTATTATAATTATCCTCGTTATTAATTAGGTATCAGCATCATCCTTCTAGCGTTATCCCAGTACATTTGCATCCAGAAAGATGCCTGGGATCCGCTTAGTAGCCCCAAGATTTGGCGTAGGCACTAGTTTATACGGAAACGACTGCCATCTGAATTTCCAACCCGAGGAGAAACTAGAGCTTATTGGGAAAACCTTAATTATATATTCTATATATTGATGCTTAATTAATTAAATTGCTGTATGCACCGGTACATACATTAAAAACCTTATCTACTTACTTTAATTTAAATAAAAGTGTTTAATTTAAACGTACCCTAATCCAATTTAATTTACATGTTAGATAAACAACCGGAAATCCGGACATACGAAAACATTTTTGTCGAAGCTGAAGTAGAGATCTTCGTTTCGCTCGATCAACAAGCAATTAAAAACGTTCCGCTCATACATCGTAATTTTAGCCCAACTAAAACGTAAAGTATATTTTCCTGTGCAACCGTGTTTGAAATTCCTAGCGTTGTTTTTAATTTGGCGCGGCGTCTAGTAATGTTTTACCACCATATTTTAATGAGCTCGCTGCCACCGGAAAAGTTTTCATAGCTTCATTCTGCTGAAACTATGTCGCTGATAGGTTATGCAGGAATAATATTACCGAAGGTTTTATTATTGTCGTGTGTAACTTATGAAGAATTCTATATTAAATAGCTCCCGTGAGTCTCAGCCATATTGAAATATAATAAACGGTTAACGGGTAGATACGAGGCGGTCGCGGCTAGTCCTCATGATTAAGGACCACGTATTGGTCGGAAATATGTCGAGCGATATTCGTCATTAAAGACGTGACATTAGTGACCCGTTCATTAAATTTCAATAATGCTATATTAAAATTATCACATTCATGAAATTTCGAGCCCTCATCACTTGTGGTCAAGCAGATAGACTGAGAAAATTATACTAGGTACTAAACACACACCAAAAAGGGCCAAATGCTGTATTTTTAATTCATCATCATCATCATCATATCAGCCGCAAGACGTCCACTGCTGGACATAAGCCTCTCCCACACCACAATGACCGGTCCTGCGCCACCCGCATCCAGCGGACTCCCGCGACCTTTACCAGGTCATTATTTAGTCCACCTTGTATTGGGTACATTTGTAAGTGTTTTGTTTTTCACGAATAAATGTTTCTTTTCTTTTTTCTTTTCTTTTATAAAGTACTATATATAAAGTACTGCCATAGTGTTATGTATGGCGCTTTCATTTGGTTCTCGGCAATTACTGCATAGAACTTTTACCTAGATAGTAGGTACATAGTAGCTACTTTATATAATAGATAAAACTTCTTTTTCGCACAATACATCTATCTTACAAACGCGGGTCACCCATGGTTGTGTGTTGAGCTATAAATGCACGTTGTCTATGTGTGCGTCAGCGTAGGAGCTATGAGTTAACATTGTATATATATTCGTATAGTATGCCACAAGTATGGCTGACCCGCGCTCGTGAGATAAAGTACAGTTCCCTTAATATCCTTACATCGCGGACATACTAACCGATGTGTTTAGTATTCCTTGTTACAGACGGTGGTAGAGGCTTGCCAGAAGAAACGCCAGTGCAAGTTCCACACGAGTCCGAAGGCGTTTGGAGTGGACCCCTGCCCCACGTCCAGGAGGTTCGTCGAGGTTGCCTACAAATGCCGTCCATGTAAGTAAAAAAAAATTTTTTCACTTCTCATACTCGAAAAGTGTGTCATATTAGACTTGTGAAGCGGGGCTAAAGTAGTACATTTAAGCCCTAGGGAAATTTTTTGTTTTCGATGGAGGGATTGGAGGGTACCTACGCAGAGCAGCGGGATCTCGGTTGCATTGTAACATACACTTGCGGCATATAATGTTAATGTATGCGTATGATTGAAATAATTTGAGTTAGCCGAGTTGCATTAACTTTATTAGTTTAAAAAGCTATTTTACTGTTCAAATAATAAGGTTCAAAATCTAATAGCATGTTTATAGAAATTCGGTCAACGAAAATAATTTAAACTAAATATGTACTTACTTTTCGACACATTTCGCGCTCGCTACGCTTGCGTTTTCACCTATATTACTTGATACGTATGCAGTATTTTCCGCACCTGCATCATAATGTTCGAAACATAGGCATAGCATAGGAAATGACATGGGAAACTTTAATCTAGGAAATCATACCGCAAGGGGCTGGATGATGGTATGGAAGAGAGATAACTAGGTTAGCGCCTGAAATAAAAGAATAACAATAACATTCTAATGCGATGACAGAGTTCCACGCAGACGAAATCGCGGGCAAAAGCTAGTTAAAAATAAAACTTGTGGTTCTGGCAAACGAAAAATAAGCATACTCACCAAAATCATAAGTGTAATGCAAACACAAGCAAAGAAAAACTTGCACAAAGTTTGTATGGAGAGTGCTCAGCTCACCTGGCAATCACTGTCGGTGGGCAATGGTTTACCTTAGGTTGCTCGAAGCCTAAATTTTTCATTTTATGTATAGATTGCGTTTGCAGCGATACTATGTATAGGTTAATGTTGAATGATATGGCTAACCTATTTAGTGAAACGTGGGCAGGGACTTAGTAATACAGATAAAAAAACTCCGCACTAAATAAGATTTTTGTCACCCAGATGAGTTCCGAAGTAAAGTGGGCTGTGAGAACGACGTGCTGCACCTGAGCTGCAATCCCCATTCAAGAGTAGCCATCTACTCGGCCCAGTACGGTCGTACGGAGTATGACTCCATACAGTGCCCGCAACCAAGGGGGATGAAGGAGGAAAGTAAGTACTAGCAATACCTGAGCGAAGTGGGGCTAATGACCCGCGTAAACACGTTTTGGCGATATTATTGTGAAGTTAGGCGACTTCCTGACTTGGCGGGGCGGGATCGATATAATGTCATTTTCTTCTTTGACGTAAACTTAATGACGTCGCAAAGATTCCCGCTTGACAGAACACTGTCAGTATTATTACATTTGCGCAGTATTAATATTATGCGCAGAAGCGAACCAGTACTGCCTTCGCATCATCCCGCTTCCGCGCATCCCGCGATTCCCGCGCCAGTCAGGAAGCACTCATTTAAATGTAGAGGCGCAGTAAAAAGTTGTACTGAGTTGACTGACAGTTGACACTGACATTTGACAGTTTTCTCATATTGTACCGCCTCCGCACCGACAAATCAGGAAGTCGCCTTATAATACTTAGTTTTGTATACCGATATCAATTCAATATTTTTCAAAGTATAATAATCGGATTCGAATCGGAAGCGCTCGTGGCCCAGCGGCGCCTGCGTACAACGTGCGGTATAATATAAGGTTAAGCAACGTGGACAGTGGTTAGTACTTGGATGGGTGACCGCTTTGAGTGGTTACTAACTGAGCGCTCCCGTGCTTTGGAAGCTACATTAAGCCGTTGATTCCGGCTGCTGTCTATGGCAGCAGTCGTTAAGCCAAGTTGGAGGCCTTTGGGCGGCTTGAGAACTTCTAACAGTCAATTTGCCCACTCACTTGACAAAGGGGGGCCGAAGTTGCACCACGTCCGCAGGGAAAGTACCCACCGCTACCCTACACGTGACCCCCGGGTGGTGCTAAAAGTACAACAAAAACTGGCAACCGTACTGTCTTCTTGAAGATTCTAAATAATTGCCATACTATAAATAAATAAATAAACAGACAATTAAAAAAAAGTGCTTGTTGCTGCGCCTGTTATGACTTCTACTTTAACTTTGTGTAGATTGTCAACGAATATTTCTTTCTGATATTCGGTATTTAAATCAAATGAAATGCTTTACCTACATAATTTCAAAAAGCATTTGATGGCATTACTAAGCCTCTTGATCTTAACCTATTTTACATAACATTTTCCATCGAGCATTGAATTTGTTTATTTCCTTTCTCGGTTCATTCTTTAGAAATAGCTTTTGATCCATCAAAAGGAAAATGGAAACCAAGGACTTATCAAGGCAATTAAATGTATGCGAAATTTGTCATTGTTTCGCAAGAAAAATAATACTTTGGAGCTAATCTCATCTCAGATTTACGAAGAATAAAATTGTGATTGGGAAATCTGATACTTAACAACGTAAACAGTTTTACAAAAAATAAACCTGCTTACATTTCACAAAGCCCCTATTTGGTTTATTCAATACGTTTAGCGTAATGTAAAAATAAATTGAAAAACGGCAAACTGCGTGTCAGGTCACGCACACTGTAGGGTTTCGTAGTTGCCCGTCTATCACGTCACCGTTCATATGCGTAATTGTTGATGATGCTGTAAACTAGTACTTTTTTGTGATTTTGGGTTTATGGTACATATTTTTTCCCTTGTCAGTAATTTCTACTAAGGTTTGATAGTTTTCCTTTTAAATACATATAACAAAGCTGAAGAGGGTCGAAAGCAAAAAAAAGTTGGCTGGGGATACTTATTTAGGCGACTTCCTGACTTGGCGGGGCGGGATCGATATGTGATATTTTTTTTCTTTGAATTAAACTTACTGACGTCGCAAAGATTCCCACTTGAAAGAATACTGTCCCGTCCCGCTTCCGCGCATCCCGCGCTAGTCAGGAAGCACTCATTTAAATGTAGGGGCGCAGTAAGAAGTAGTACTGAGTCGACTGACAGTTGACACTGACATTTGACAGTTTTCTCATATCGTACCGCCTCCGCACCGACAAATCAGGAAGTCGCCTTAGAATCGATAACAGAACACGTTCCAGTACTTTTTAGATTTTTTGTCTGTTTATCTGTTTATTTGAACACGCATCACATGAAAACGGCTAAAGGGATTTTGATCAGTAATCTGTCGAGAAAATCTTCGGCCAGGTTTGAAGGCTATGAAAATCATTCAGATTGAGAATGTAAGGGCTTGTACTATTACTTATTCTGTGGTAAGGGGGTGAAACAGGAGTTGAACTTTGTATGAAAATGAAATGAAAAGAATCGTGATTCACCGTGCGTTCGTTTTGGCTTGAATATTGGTAAGCATATACTTGGAAGCAAAGTAACAAGAACCTAATTCAAATATTGAGCACTTATAGGAAAAAAATTGAAAAAATCGGGAGTGAAACAATAAACAAAAGCCCCTCATACCATAGCAACCGTTTGAAATGAGAGATCTAATTGTGTTGGGCAGTCAGTCGCTACTTTTATTCACAAACCTACCGCAGTCACCTTGGTTTTTGTTGAAAAGGATGTTCACGCGAACGAAGTCGCGGGAGGATAGTTATAAATTAACTACTTCCATGATTTTTTACCATTTAGTGCCATGTACTGGTTAGTGTAGAGCACATTAAAGGATGATTCACGCTAGACCGTCCCGTGTACGGGAAGTAATCGACGGACGCGCGACGATCGTCGATTTCTTTGTACATTCAAGTGCAAAAATATGGGTGCATACAACTTGCTCAAAAAGATGTACCATACCTCTTATGTCGGTGAATTAAGGTTTTGGTACATATTTATGAGAGGATTAATTCGATACATATTTTTGCACTTGACTGTACTAGAAAACGGGCCGGCCCGGACACGGAGCGGTCTAGCGTGAATCATCCTTTACTTTATATATTAGGACGATGATATTTGAGAAAATAGGAACAGTATTCAAATGGAATCGTTAATTATAAAACAGAGGCTCTAGTAACATCAATTTACAGATACAAATATTCCGATATTCCTTATCAATCTTCCCAGCTGTCTAAACTTCGGGTGGTATTTTAGTTGCATTTCGGGCGAATACCAAAAATAATTAAGTTCTAACAACAATACCGAATACTCGTCGCGTAATTTAAATGGTTCTCAACACTTTGGTATGCTTAGTATTGTTGAATCAAGGAATCAAGCTGTATATTTTCATCGGATGTACGGACGCGTCAGTGACAGCAATAGGATTCGTTTGAACCCTTCGGGTATGGAACCCTAAAAAGGTAAAATACTTCTGCTAATCCCGTACGAATCGCCAGTTGATGTAAAACTTGTCAATTATTCATGTACTTGTCACTATCAAATTTACATAAGGGTTTGTTTCAACTATTCTCATTCGAGTCATTAACAAAACCCTACATAAACTCAATTTCATTCCACTCTGCGACAAACATGCCTTTTGTATATTGGGAGTTGGGAGTTATCGAAGTTGGCAACAAATCAAATTCGATCTCGGCACATCCAAATTATCCGGTATAGAGGTAGTTGTTGGCTTTTGCGCTGTTCGCGAAATATACAATGAGGTTATTGGAGGAAATCATCATGAAATATGTATGACATATATAGTAGTGTTGTATAATTATGAGATGCAGCAGAAATTCATAACGTACTTTGGACGGAGCGTAAATTAGATGTTACGTTTTCGGTTTTTAATTTCACATTGATATTATAATGTTGAGCGCAAAGTAGAATCAAGATTCTAAGTTTTGGTACAAATTTTTTAAAAATGATAATTCATTTGTAGATTATTGTAAATGCCCTGCGTTGGCGGTCAGTTGTACATTAGGACTGTCCTAACATTAATTCAGACACACGCGGCCTTGATTATCATAATGTCAACTGGCCAGTAGAACGAAATTACCAAAAAATGGACATTCGCATTTTTTTTCAAAAACCCTATTTAAAAAAAATACTTTTCGTTTGAAAATGATGTAAGGAATAAAAAATGTTATATACAATTTTTCAAAATATGGCTTATTTAAAGCATAAAAAAATAAAATCTGTTTTTTTTTTGTATGAAACTGAAAAATAGGTATGTTATTATAAGAAAACCGTTACCGATCCCGCTTTCTAACCTTTAGAACATTATTCTCTAACTAGGTGCCCGTTTTTTTATAGTCCAGTCAAAAGTCAGTAAAAAACAACATTTTTCTTAGTGTTTTATTTTCAATAGTTTAACGGTATATTAATGATAATTTAGTGTAAATACGACATATTATTGACATTTTGATAAAGATACAAAAAAAAATTGTATAAGAAAATAGCTAAAAATTACATGGGGTTCGTGTCCGTTCTTCTGTATGTAATAGGAACTATGTATACGAGTTCTGTGCCGGTGCAGTGTGTGATAGACTTTAATCGGTTCGAAATACAAATATATTATTTAACATGGTAATTATTAGAAAAATAACTTTTGTGTCGTATTTCAATGTAATGAGAGTTTAACAGCTGTCTCTTTCCCACAGCATGTCTGGAGCCTTACGCGACAGAGACGGCGATGCGAGAGTGCCACGGGAAGAGGAGATGCGTGTTGGCTGCTGACAGCAATATGTTTGGCAAGCCTTGTCGGATGGGCAGCCGGACTTACCTCAAAGTCGTTTATACTTGCGGTAAGTTTTTGTTGTGTATTTTTATAGTAAATAAATAATAGTCCCACTTGTGGGCAAAGACCTCCCCTCTTTTTCGCCACTTGTCTCGGTCGTGTGCCAGCACCTGCCAGTCCGTACAAAATGTATCAAGGTCGTCCCACCATATAGTTTTCGATTTGCCTCTGCTTCGGTAGCCGTCTTGTGGGATCCATTCTGTGGCTATTTTGGCCCATCGCTCCGGGTGCGTTCGGCAGACATGCCCAGCCCAGTCCCACTTCAGCTTTGCCGCCTTAACGCCCATATCTACGATACCAGTTCTGGAACGCAGCTCCGTGTTCCTGATCCGGTCAATTCTACGGACTCCAAGTATGCTACGTTACATTGTTTTGCATGGCATTGTTATTTTTTCTGTATTATTTAGTTTTTTTTTCGGTGACTCCGACACGAGACTGACTGTCTGTGTTGAGGTATAAAAATAAATTTAGGTACCACCCATGTATTCGTGCCCCATCAATCCGACTGATAGTCGGAAATAATCATCCTTCGCTGTAATTTTCCTTATTCCTATTGAGAGTTTCGTCGCCAATCAGACAAAGGCGTCCCGCTTTTATTATTTTGTTTTCTTCAGCCTGAGGCTTGTCAAACATTGTTCAAGGTCAGGGTTAGATATTATCTACACTCTTGTGCTGAGCGTTTCTTATCGAGGAGTTAGTTTTTGCAACAATTTTGTTGTATTTACAAAGAATAAGTACGATAAAAGAACTTGATTTGACTCTTAAGGTGTAACATCACCTCACATAGCCTGCTCGCTGAGCTCGAGCCAATAAAATTGTCGCATCAATTTCGATGGTTAATTGTAACTTTAAATTTTAACTTTGTTTTTCTTTTGTGTATTGCTGATTATGTTTTTATTTGGCGAAAATAAATACTTTTTTTACATATCGGTCATTCTCCAGATTTGTGATCAAATTCTAATTAACGCGTCGCTTTTTTCCCACTTACTTTTCAATTATTTTAATCTCAAATATAGTAACATATCGATCATTGAAACTTAAATGTGTATATGACACTTTATAATTGTTAAAGGTTAATTATTTAGAAACAAATTAAAATTTATGTGACGTGCGAATTAGAAAAACGACGTGTTAATTAGAATATTTTACTTTTGTATGACGCGTGAATTAGAAAAACGACGCTTTAATTATACAAAATGGGTGACTTTTTTTTATTAAAAAAAATCGTTTTGTAGGCAGTTTTTATTATTATATTAAAATATGCCAGATAAAATGACCTAACTGATTTTTAGAATCGCATGGATGGTAAAATTCTAATTAACGCGTTTATTTTTGTTGCGTGAATTAGACCTGTGAATTAGGGATTCTTGAAAAACACAAAATAACTTTTTATAGGTACATGTAATAAGCTACAAAATCTAGTATCTATTAAATAATTCAGCCTTTGATGTATACTATAATTCTCAGAGCAATAGAGTTACTAGTTGATTTTTAATTCATGAACGTGTTAATTAGAAATCTCGGGAGCCAAAACGCGTGAATTCTATATTTACATTCGTAGTTCGCCTCCCGGACACAACTGCCACAACCATCCCACACGGGGCTCTGGGCACGACTGGCCGCTTGAGCGAAATGCGATAGCGAGATCCGTACCTACATTCAGAGGACTTGTGTGATCACAACCCAACGCGCCGCGTCAATTATTATACGTTTCGAGACAAAGTTATTATAATTGATATTTTAGTGATATATTACTGCATTAACTACGTTGTTTTTTTTGCAATGAAGACATGTATTCTTTTGTTTAATAAACTTGGTTACATTGGTTTTTCTTCATGTATATCACCAGGAGAAATTGGTTTGTAAGTAATTTGGGTAGTGGGACGCGACGTGTCAATTAGGAGAATAGGACTTTAAGTATTTTTTTCTACCCGAAGGGTTTTAAATATGGTCTTGAAAATTCATGTACAGATCAATACGAATACCTTCAACGATAAAAAAATATAAGATGTAATCAAATCTATAATTTAATATTTTTAAAAAGTGAAGACAACCAAAAATGTACGTCTGGAGAATGACCGATATATATAAATCAATTTATATTGGTTAATATTTTATTTATAACCAATTTAAATCCAAAACATGCCACTTTCAATCTAGCTAGTATAAGGAGCGAACAATGGGCGCCATGCCAACTATTGCATACTACATATAACTCTAGCATTATTGTTTTTCTGGTTCTTCTTATGTTATCTTACAAAGTTTTAATTACTTAAACCGAAAGTAAGAATATCCAGCTATGACATGCCGCGGGCGCGTCAAATTTTGAACCTCGAATTGGGTCACTGGCTCCTTTCCCAATATGAAGAACGACGTAGGTGTGGGTACCTTTTCGTGGATTACACGATGTAAAAGTGGCACGGATAAATTAATTTGGTATTACGCAGTAACGCTGCTAACGTAAACTACAAATTTCTAAACAAATGGATAATTTACCTAGGTCGCAATTGTACATAACCAAAACATTTTCAACTAGTGATCAAAATGTCCAATGGTCGTTTACATCAAAAACCTCCAAAGTTACGTAGCTATAAACTTTTCAAACAGCACTCGGATCACGGATTTATTGAACGGAAATATCCAGATAAAACGACCGTCCCTTTTGCCCTACTTGTTATTCTTCAAAATGCAAACTCATGTAATGATCTGCATAAATGGGAAACCAGCCTTCTATTGAAAACCTTTTACAAGTTTAACATAGTTAGATATCCCGTCATTTGCGGTATGGTATTTTGGTCGGTCGGGCGTATTCTCAATTTTGTTTGCGTCGCATTTTTTATAACTTTATTACTTGAAGTGGTGTGTAGTTGACGGTTTAGCTTAGCCTAGTCAGTCTAGTAGTTGCCTACGAAACGGGCGGTCCTGGGTTCAAATCCTGGTAAGGGCATTTGTTTGCGTGATGAGCACTTATATTTATTCCTGAGACTTGGATGTTTTCTATGTATTTATCTTTATATATCTTTCTATTCTATATCGTCGTCTATTATTAATTTTTGTCGAGTTTTATTGTGCCTATTATGGGACTAGTTCGATTAGAGTAAGATTTAATATTTATTATTTAGGCCACCTGATGTTAATCTCTGTTTATATGTCTTTTCTATGTTCTGAATTGTTTTGTATTTTTATTGAGATAGGCAGTAAAGAGCATTTCTATTGTATTAGCATATACTGTAAACTTGTGTGAATAAATGAATTCCATCTCCTGTAGTTTCTTGTATGACCATTCACCGTTTGATACACTTCCAGTTAAATCCGAAGCTATGAATGAAGTGTATCGCCTCTGCAATCGAATGCTATAAGTGGCTTTCAGTCATCCAATGCTATTTGATCTCCTTTATGGACCCGTAGCTGTGAATATGTGGAGTGCTTTCCAGTGTTACGGAAAGCGCTGTCTGTATTTTACAGAGCAAAATCCTTTGTTAGTTTTTCGTGAAGTTTGGAGGCGTGTTATCGTTGTTTAAACTAGGTTTTTTCCAAGTCAAACGCACGAAGTATCAGTTTGTGCTTTAAGGGTTATGCATAGGAATGTTGGGAGACATGTACAGTCAAGGGCACCAATATGTATACACTTTTTCACCTTATTCCATTGAAATAAGGTCCAAAAATGTATACATATTTATGCCCTTGACTGTACCTATATTTGATTTTGTTATTCATGAACTGCTTCCGATAAGATAAGATAAGTTAAGGATAAAAAACTGAGTCATGTTTATAGAATGCTGTTAACTATTTTAAATAGAAAACTCCCGTGAGTCTAAGACATATTGAAATATAATAATAATAAACGACCGGCCGCGCGCGCCGCGCGCTCGCGCGCAGTGTGAGACGCGAGGCCGTCGCGATAACACTCATGATTAAGGACCACGTATTGGTCCGAAACATGTCGAACGATATTCGACGTTAAAGACGCGAATGACCCGTTTATTCTATTTCAATAATGCTGTTAACTATTAAATATTTACCTGCATACCGTGAAATCAATGACATTTTCAGCTCCAAAACGGTGGCTCAGCTGTACAAACCTATCGACGCGACATTCACCGAATCTGAATGGCCCCGCAAATAATACCAACTTGGAACTCTGACAAGCTTACAATAGATCTGATTATAATGGAACGTCTGCAAAGATCGATCAACAATAGACGCCTTAGATTTATAGAATGTCTAGGATTTCTTGTGCTGTGAACCATTGATCATGACATTTGCAGACTGCAAAAGTCTAGGCGATTTACGACACGAAATAGAAACCTGGATATTTTTTATTGGAAGCATTGCAGAAAAGTTTTTTTTGCTTTTAGTTTATAAAGTTATGTTTATGTTCAATAAGCCGTTTAGAGATTTGGTCTCTCTCTCATCAGTCATAAAAATATTATATTTTTTTATATTCACTCCCTCATAGTGAATCTCAGAATTGGAACATATTACAATGGAATGTATTATATTGGATTAAAAAGGTTTTAAACGTATAATTTAGCTATCGCATTGTACCCTAAAGTCCAAATATAAAAACCGCATTGCCATGTCAAGTTATTTTCTCTAAAGGATATCATCGGCCAACACCCCCAAAATAAAACCAAACGTGAGAGCCAACTATAATAACAAAACCAGTATTGTATGACGAGGCACGTCCCCAAAGCTCGTTTCTATTCCTTCTAGCTCGTAAAACTGCGCGCTCTTAAAACACAAAAAAAGATACAAACCCCAAACTCACCCCGAGTCTAAAATTAACGTGCGCCTAAGTATCCACTTGAAGTCAATGGTATTTAATTTTGAGCTTTAAAAATAGCCGGCTAGAGTTTTTAATCAAAAATTAACGTCAAGGAGTCCACTTGTGCTCGTGTTGTTTGATTTTAAGTCTAAAGCTTGGTGGGTTGAAGTGTGTTTTTGATTGCAGTGCCCCGGACGGTACTGAAGGAGCGCTACGAGAGTGCCCCGGAGGAAGATGAGGTTTCTCACGACGTATCGGAGCTTGAACACGATGACATCGGTGAGTAGTCTTAATTATTTTGGAGGCGTTTTGACGGACGAGTTCAGTAGGCAATGAGGCCTTTTATATAATTTTGTGATTGCCTTTGTTGTTAGACAGCGGATTTTTTGTATTAAGGGGAGTAGCCCCATTGTAAGTTTGCAATTAACCATCCCGCTCTCTACGGAAGTTCTCCGTGTAGTTTTCGTAAATATTTAAACGTAATCATGAAGCCAATCATTTTATTAAAGCAAACCCTACGAATTTGTCTATAAGTATTTAGGGTCTTTAATTGAGTACAAAAATGAATTGTAAAAGATGAGTAAATATAACCGTAATATTGAAAAAACATTCCAAAAAGGGGTAACTTTGCGTTTTTTTTCTATCAAGTGAAATTGATCAGGTCTTGTAACTGATTACGATTTGGACTAGACAAGATCCTTATCTAATACATAACTATATTTTTTTAGAATTTAAGACACTAAATGCTATGTCTCAGATGGTTTTAAAAAACTCAAAAGAGGTTCTATCCAGCCGTCATGATATTTTCGTCGACGGGTGACTGCAGTAATGAAAGCTTAAACCCTGGGTGCTTCCTCTGTTTTTGTTTAGGTAAATAAATAAAATATAAATATAAATATTTGTGGACAATCTTACACAAATCAACCTAGTCCCAAACTAAGCAAAGCTTGTACTATGGGTACTAAGCGACGATATACATACTTATATAGATAAATAAATACTTAAATACATAGAAAACATCCAAGACCCAAGAACAAATATTCGTGCTCATCACACAAATAAATGCCCCGGCCGGGATTCGAACCCGGGACCTCCAGCTTCGTAGGCAGGGTCACTACCAACTAAGCTAAAGAGGTCGTCAAGGTACCTATAAAGTTTATCCTATGACAAGTTCTTTGCAAGAATTGGCAGAAAAATTAATGGCAGTAGTATTTAAGTATCTAGTTAGTTTTACTGAGTATTTTCCGCAAGTTGACATCCAACATGCCTATTTTGCGTCAATTTAGGTAAGTATCTAATTATCTATAATAATGATCATAATACTCACGTACTAGACTCGCATGCGAGTTTAACTCATTGCGCGGTTTTATAGAGCGATTGACTTGTAACCCGCAGTGTAATGAAACTCGCATGCCGAGTCACGTATGTGATCGTTACCAATATTAGTACAAACGTTACTTAGCTTGGGACTATAGGTCGATTTGAAAAATTAATGAAATGAAATTTATATAATGGGTAGGCCGCAATGGCACGTCAAAAACTTAGTCTTTCTCAAAGACCACTGCCGAAAAGAAACGCCGAAAGAAACTCGACAGTCAGTCACTTTTTGTGGAAGATTGTCCAGATAGTTTTTGTACCAATTTCTTTTTCTTAATGCTAGCCTACGCTCAGGCGTATAACTTCAGAATATTACATTCAATCCCTTTATCATTCGATTAACTACAGACAAATGATTAACAAAATCATCACAAAATTCAGGTCACCGCACCGCTTTCGTGGCAGATTTTCCTGAATAATATAATGTGCTGAAAAGGCAGAACTCAAGGCACTAATAAAGCCAGATTACGAGGAGTCACGCGGCTGCTTCGGGCCCTTTTATCATTTAATCCACTTTTGGCCTGACAGCGAAGTGGTGGATTAGCGTGATGTTAGGCACGATACGAGTTAATGCACTAAAATAAAGGAAAAGCTTGTGCAATTAATAAACAATTCGCAGTCAGTAATCTTTTTCTCTTGGAAACGAGAATACATCTCTTTCAATCAATTCTCGTCGGGAAAAAAAAATACTATAAACAATGGCTATATAAGAAAAAAATACGACAGTACCCTAACCATGAGGTGCCATGAGTTTGCAATGTGTGCATTACCGTACTCGCTAGCGACTGCGTAAACGATTTAATATGCCGATTCTTAGTTCTATTGCGTAACCACCCGAGGCGCTGTATTTTTGTCCATACTAAATCTTTTACGCAGTCGCTAGCGAGTACGATAATGCAAACATTGCAAACTCATGGTAAGGGTACAGAGAATGATAAAAAGGGTCAGTTTGTGATTGTTCGAGCGCTGCAATCTCCATCTCTTTCTCATGAGACAGACCGTACGCAAGTTTGCCGTCGACTTGTTACTTATAAACAAAAAATAAAGAAATTCTAAAGCTCTCTTTTTCTCACCCACAAAGCCATTACCACCATTCTTACAAAGTTAGATTTCTTGTGGCTCGACGTTGCCTGACCGTAAAACCATACATTACAAACTCGAAACAGCAGCTGAAGACAACACTGAGTAATCAACCTCAGACTTTATCGCAGGTAACGTCTTTATTGCCCTACAATAAAACTTCACAGAGCTGAAGCGATTTACGGGATTGCTAACATCATTGGCTTTATGGTTTTCGAGTGTTCGCTTGCGGTTTGTTTAGGTGTGAAACAGAAAGTAAGTAATGAGATTCGGAGAAAAGAGTTGAGACTGAACAAAGGTTGAGACTGACTCATTGAACTTACTTGTATCTTGAAATAAATATTTGGTAGAATACGTAAAATTCTCCTGTCGCGCTTTGGACACATACTTAAAAGACAACTTTTGTGGGTAGCCAAATGTCTAGTGTACCCATATCTCTTTTGACAACTTGTTCAGATGATTTACGTTAGATTGTGGATAGTCTACACGTCTACAGTCCCTTAAAGCAGACTTCTAATCTATATATATAAAGTTGATAGGGTGACTGACATCACCGCCCCGCCGAAACTGCCGGTCCTAGAAATTTGATATTTACAGTGTAGTTAGGGTATATAACGGAGGCAAGGGATAAGACGGGATTTTTGTTTATTCCACCCCTAAGGGGGTAATACAGGGGTTCAAAATTTGTATGGAGGGCGATATTTTTTTTAAGGTACAGACTTGAAACTTTGTACAAAGACTCCTTAAAATAAGACAATAAAAGATGTATCTGCGTTTTTTAAATTTTTTACTCCTAAAGGGTTGAAAATGGGGGTGAAATATTGTATAGGGTACAATTATTTTTTAAAGTGAGTGTCTTCAAACTTTGTATGAAAGTTTGTTTTAATAATATAAAAAAACTAATTTCAGCGTTTTTCGAAATTCATCTCCTAAAGGGGTTAAAAAGGGGTTCAAAGTTCGTATGGGGAGCAAATTTTTTTTAAGTGAGGTACTTCAAATTTCTTACAGAGACTCTCTGTTTAAACAAAACAAAACTAATTTCAGCGTTTTTTGAAATTCATCCCCTGAAGGGGTTTAAAAGGGGTTCAAAATTTGTATTGGAAGCAAAATTTTTTTGAGTGAGACTTAAAATTGACGGACAGCGGAGTCTTAGTAATAGAGTCCCGTTTTACCATTTAGGTACGAAACCCTAAAAACTGACCTACCCGTCCTAAGTTGTGGCGGGTTAGAAATGCTAAAGTAAGTCTGTCTGTCTGTCTGTAACCCCTTCACGCCGATTTAGATGAAATTTGGTGTGAATATAGTTCGAGTCCGAGGAAAGAACATACGATAGTTTTCATCCCATCCCTTAAGGAAGTGGAAGTTTGTATGGAACAGAGATAACTAGGTAACCGCCTGAAATAAAAGAATAGCGATAAAATTCTAACGCGATTACCGAGCTCTACGCAGACGAAGTCGCGGGCAACAGCTAGCTTAACATAAAAATAAGACCGTTTATGCCATACAAAAAAACGTATCATCATCATCATCATCAGCCTATATACGTCCCACTGCTGGGCACAGGCCTCCTCTCATAGATGAGAGGGATTGGGCAGTAGTCCCCACGCTGGCCCAGAGCGGGTTGGGGACTTCACATACAACTTTGAATTTCTTCGCGGATGTATGCAGGTTTCCTCACGATGTTTTCCTTCACCGAAAAGCTAACGGACAAAAAACGTATATTTCGAGACTATCAAGGAAACATTTGGCAAGTAATATCGTCTTAATACTACATGTACCTACAGGGGAAAATCTGAAAAATATATATTTCATTATATATTTTACTTAAACTGCGAAACTCGCACTACAAACCAGCTGAAGTGCACGTAGTGGCGCGAAAACAGCTGCAACACCTTCACCCAGTCTACTGCTGAACATTATTTCATCACGTCATCAGCCGTGGCGATGTAATGCAGACGCGACCTTACTCGGTCTACCCTTCTTCTCCAGCTATCCGCAGACCGGAATTAACCGTACTGTTTCGGTTGTACCATAATGACTCTAACGCGGCCATACGTAACCAGTCCTCGCCCAGCGAAAAAAAAACGAAAAAAAACATTCTTATCCGGCCGGGGACCCCAGTCACCTGTAGCGGACGGCTTTATATTCAACACTCGTCCTTACAAGACCATTATTTGCAGATGAATCAAACGATCGCTGGTGGGGGGAGTCAGCGGTGCCTCCGGCGCCGGCAGTGGCGGTACCTCCTCAACGGCCTTCCGTGGCCACCACCCCCAACGTCACTGGTGGGGTGAAGAGCGAACCTGCGTCTTCACCAAGACCACATGTTACGCAAAATGGTGAGTGTTGTTTGGAGCCATGATTCCGTGGGCTATAATTGGCAGAAGCGCGCATCGCTAGTACATTCCTTTTGATTTGAAGTCCCGAATATTCATGTGTGTTAAATGCAGAATAACAGAAACAGTGTATATGTCGGACATGAAACATTCGTCCCTTACGCGGTAATGCTATGTGTATGGATGTAAGAATATCCCTGTAGCATGCCGGGGGATATGGGAAACATTTTGAATTTCGATCGCAGTTGTTTTAGAGGTAAATAAGAGTTCCTTGTTTACTACGGAACCTTAAAAAGGAGGCGCCTCTAAATAATCTCTTCTGTCTTATGTAATTTTGAAAGACAGACATATTTATTTATATCCTTATGAGCTGCCAGTGCCACATTTTGTTAAAAAGTGTTTTTTAGTCTAATTAATAATGAATAGTGCCCATACGTGGTTTTAACGACTTTGTGAAGGTCACGTCTACACTAATTATCATAAAAATGTCGAGAATATATATTGTAAATAAAATAAAATATAAATATTGGTGGACAAATCAACCTAGTCCCAAACTAAGCAAAGCTTGTACTATGGGTACTAAGCGACGATATACATACTTATATAGATAAATAAATACTTAAATACATAGAAAACATCCAAGACCCAAGAACAAATATTCGTGCTCATCACACAGATCGTGCTTATCCCGCCATCTTTCAATCAAAAGGCCTTCCGTGGTCTTTTTAAAGGGTCTGTTTAAGCTTTTTATTTGAATAAGTATCATTGAGCCTTTGAAATCATGAAATGAGGTACATTTTATAAATTATCGAGTTTATTTAGGCTTGGAAGGTACTAATTGCCTGCCAAGGTAGGACGGGGAACGAAAATTAAGCATTTTCTCATCAATTTCAATCATTGAAAAAGGTTTCGATGGAATTAAATTGTTTTAGTCATTCAAACATTTCATTTATATAGCTCAAATAATCAAAATTCTTTAAAATTAATTTACCAGTATATTATATGAAATGTCCTTAATTTAATTTTACATTTTCGTCCCCCATAGGGGATGATTTTTTCGATAAAGCCTGTCCTTCTTTGGGATATCAACTACTAAAATTTGAGCGCAATATAATACCACTGCGCAAATCTAATAGATACATAGGTACAGACGGTATACCGATAAGTGAGGTATGGAAATCTAGGCGACATTTGTATGGTATTGGGTATAAAATACCGTAAAGGCTACACTCCTTATGCTGCTTACGCTTGCAATGAAAAATATTACGTTCTTTAAACGCCGTTCTGAACATATTAGAAAATCATAAGGTTTATCCTGGCCTAAGGTAAGATCCATAATTCGGTGAAGTAAACTGACAGGACAGATAAGATGTTGCCAGGAGTAGAAAATAAATAAATAGTGACGGTAACTTATCGATAAGTATAACGTTGTAATACCAAACTTAGGGGAAGGTTGCTATCATTGGACCACTTAACTTCGCTGCCTTATAATGTACAAAATTTATGTAAGAAACTAAAACAAATTTGATAATTTTTAACTTTTGAAATATATTTATGCATTACCTTAAACACAACACAATAGGGTATAATAATCTTGGAGAAAAAACGTGAAAAGGGTTTCTCAGACTGTTGCCTTCTTTGGACCACGGTCACCTTGATTGAACCAGTGAGTCGCCATCAATTGACTTAGGAAATTTATACTGATGGTCCAATCAAGGAGACTAATGGAAATCGACATTTTAATATATTTTTTAAAATATTTTTATTATTTTTATTTTTTTATAAAAAAATAACAGAAATGAACATTTTAATATGCGTATACTGTATATTTAATATCTGTATTTGCGTATGGTTAAAGTATTTAAAATCGAAAAAAAAAGTTGCCCTGATTGGACCGGTCTAATGATAGCACCTACATGTGGTCCATTGATAGCAACTAGGTATCAAGTCACAAAAAATAATTAAAAAATAAAGAAAATAAGTGGCCAGAAAATGTTGTTATAAATATGATCATTAATACATTTCTAACCATTATATGGCAGTACACTTAAACAAATGCAAATATAATGATACTTACGCGAGTTTTCCTTCGCGTAATTTTTAGATCGCCAGCGCTCGAAACACAACACTTGCTTACGTCACTCTTCGCCGAGAAGCGCGGCGCGACTGAGGTTTCCGTGGGGCCGGCCGGGTATCCCAAGGACACTTTGTGCCTTAGTTGTCTCTGTCTAGCATGCGCAGATTTTAAAATATTTAGGTGGTCCAATGAAAGCGCCGGTCCAATGATAGCAACCTTCCCCTAATCCAATGTTGTACCTATTCTATGCGCTTTCAAGTTTTTTGGCCACAAAAGCCTCATTATGGGATAAAAGTAGTATTCAAATATAAAGTTTATTCCTTTAAATATGAATAAATCATATAATTTACAAATCATTTTAATTTGGTAAATTCAGAGCATATTAGATTGAGAGAAACACACTAATTTTTAATGCTCTCAGCAAGCACCTAGGGGTACCCGATAAATTGCGCCGTAAGATCGGCACGTCTAGTGAGGCCTTAAATAATATCGATATGAACAGCACTTGCCATACAGTGGCAACATTTGTACATTTTGACTTGTTAATCAACTTCGCCTAATGGTGGACCGGAGTGTAGATAAAGTTTGTCTAGGGCATATTAGAAAGCTAAGGAGCAACCGCATTGGGGAATGGAAATGTGTTCCTTGAAGGAGTGACGAATCTCTGGCTCAGGCGTAGCTTACAGATACCTACTTAAGGCTCTACAACGAGAAATTTATAAACTTTGAAACGCTGTCCTGAGCAGACTAGCAAACAGCAGGGGCTCATTTTCAGATATATATATGATTGTGGTACTGACAATAGCCGAAACATGATTGCTTAAAATTTTCTCGATAGAAAAAAATCCAAAGTCGAGTCTATAATGTCTATATTTTCCTTTGACACGATTAGGTTAATATGATGGTATTTTACCTCATCTAAACTCTGTCAAGAGGAAATTTAATAAACATGCAGACAGTCAGATATTTAACGAGATTTGACTAAAAAGCCATTCTCGGAGAGTGTTGCATCCTGTTTTTTCGTGAGCGAAAAACATAAGGGCGTCTCTTTCAATCGATATATTAATAAGAGATCTGAAGAACTGGGAGATTTGAAACGAAATCTTTCGTACCAGTCTGAGGGACTAGCAGCTGCACAACTGCGCCTACGACGCGAGTAGACAAAGATCTACCCTCCTCTCTCTAATTCGCACAGTTCAAGTGAGACAGATATTGCTGAGTCACGCGAGATACGACTTGGCAGCCAGTTGTTATAGCCCGCCTGTAGTTTCTGATATTTCGGCACTGTTGCAAGCGCCATTATCACGGAGTAACTGACGTCCTGCGAGTTTTAGTTGTGGTCTACCCACACACAATAATAGCGATCTACCCTCTTCTTGGTTCGCTTTTTCCGTACAGTGTCACACACACCAGTGTCCGTTCAGTGTGTGTAGTGTGTACAGTGTGTTGACAAGAAACACACACAAACTGTGCGTGTGTGTGTGTTTTTTTAACCTGTCACTGGCTTTATAGGTCGGGTCCAATAAAGCTATAGGAGTGCGTGGTTGGAGAGCCTGTGAAAATCCAGGGGAAACCTCCGACACGACCACGCGAGCGACTTAAAAAACACTGGAATACTCTAAGAGTTTCCGCTCCGGTGAAATTGGTTGAAATACTTCTGCATTCTGCAACTCCAAAAATATCAACATAAATAAATATTCCGTACGATTAGTTGAGGCAGAGAAAAACTTGTGTCGGGCAAATTAACAATAAATACTCGTACATTACACTTCATTCAATGTTCAGCTCTGAGCCAGGGGCGACTCACTCGCGTGACGTCATCGCGCCGCTCAAAGGTCCCACGTCGGGTGACTATCAATGCTAGAGAAAGTGATGTAGCGAGTGATGCGCGTGCGATAGAAGGAGATGGCCAAGCGTCGGCACGTTTGGCTTGCCTCGCGGGGATTTGTTAAAAGTGAGACTTCTGTACGTAGTACTATTACTTATTCTGTGTCTGAGCTTGGCAAAATGTTTCATTACATATAATACCTATTGTTCGCAAAAATAAAATAAATCCTCTTGTTTTCAGCTTGGTACGTAGCTATAAATAAAACATTATGGATAGCGTAGAGAAAGCCAGCCGTTTTTTTATTCGCTTGGAAGAATCAGATATTTATTTTGTTACGATACGAATCAAAGAAAACGTATTGTTAACTTTATCTGATCAAACGGATTTCTTAAAAATACAACACGGCGAACTTGATACACATATTACTTACATAGAATAAGCAGACTAGTCTGAAAAACAGATATTTGACAGAAAATACATGTATCGTATCATAGCTAGGATTATTTGCAAACCTAGCAAGTAATGCCGCGTCAAATAGAAATTATAGTTGTAGTTCGTAGAATAATAATTCAGCAGCCCAGTCACCTGGGGGCCGATTTTTGAGAGTCGAACGCTCGAATTTTTAATCGAGATCCGTCAAAAAACTATGACGTTTTGACAGATGTCGAGTGAAAAGTCGAGCGTCCGACTCTCAAAAATCGGTCCCCTGCTCGCTCGCACAGTCAGCTACGAAAGTGATCTACTTACTTTTTACACGACTGCCCAAAAAAAGGAGTGTAATGTTTTCAGATTTCATGTATGTATGTATGTTTTTGTTCCCCAGAACTTCTCAACGCCTTAACCGATTTAAATATGTGACGTATCGTTGGAATCCTTACGTCATCCCGGGTAACATAGGATATGTGACGTTGCAATAAAATAATATGGCGGACGGTAGACTCCATTTTGAGTGTTCCGTAAAAAATAAATTTTTCTATCCTAGCAAGTGGGGTATCAAAATGAAGCATTTGAAGAGAGACGATACCAAAAATATATATTATAATGTATGTGTTTCATGCAAAAAAAGTTCGAAATAAAATAATAATTACAAAAATTAAAAACACGACTGCATTAAAAAGATAAAAACAAGTCAAATATTAGGTCACACGACTGCAAACAAAATAAATTTCCTTGAGTTCTTTACTGGGAAACTTGTTTTTATCTTTTTAATGCAGTCGTGTTTTTAATTTTTGACTCTACTATTGTAGGTTCCAAAATGCTTGACTTCTCTTCTTACAGCCTATTAGTACCTACATCTGAGACAGAAAATTTACTGACTTATTTGTTTCCAGACATGTTCGCAACGATGTACGCATACATCATCGCAGGCGTCCTCGTCGCCATGTTGTTTTGCGCCATCGCCGTCGTTGCGCGCTGCGCGCTCCGCAAGAAATCACGCGACCGACCTAAAGGCCCCGACGTCTCTGCCAGCACTGAGATCCCCAACGGTTTCAACGACAGCATTTCAGAGGTGGACAATGACATCAACATCACCAGCCTGTCTGTCCCCGTCGATACCGTCGACTCCGGTCTCAAGCCAGAAATGCAATTCACAGATGTCGCCCTCAGTCCCAAAATCAATCGGTACGTCGGTCGACCCGTACCTAACACGTATCCACACGTCAGCACTAACATGTACGGACAAGTCGCCGAATTCCCTATAGAAATGCCGCTCAGGACCATGCCACATGGCACGTTAGGTCGCGGTGTAGCCGTCAAGACCCTTCCCCGTGTCCAAGTGCAAAATGAAACGGACCCTAACACAAGGAGTTTATATCGATATTCCAACGCTCAGTACTACTTTGGGTGACAGCAAGATCAAGATGCGGACGTGTCTAGAACGTATTGTTTCTAGTGTAGTGTGTACATTGGACTTAGTGGATTTGAAACCTAATTTTGAATACTGTGATATTAATTGAAGATCTTTCTACGCCGTACGCGGATTTCTCTAGTGGAGTTGTATCAGAGAAATCTGCTTAGTTAATAATATGGAGAGTTTACTTGTTGTGAATATAAATATTGTGCTTAGTTGAGGTTTGCAGTTGTAGTTTTGAATTGAGTTTATTGAAAATTATTAGGTGCCATACCGATCGATCGCATTAATAATGTATGGCCTGTCTGTTTTAGACGCAAAAAGAACGTGGCCAATTTTCAATTAAAAGTTTTGAGTGCCTATTGAAATTGTTATTGAGTGCCAGAATTTTTTGTAAATAAGACCGTATTCATGCACATTTTGATACTTTTTCCCGAGTCCGGAGGTTCGATGTTGTTTGTTTTCATTCGCCGGGAGGCAACAGGTTAATAAGGTGTATTTGTAATATCTTCGAGAAAGGGGTGATTTTGAAAATGGAAAATCTACTAAATTAGAATCTAACGACACACCTTGGAAAGGGTGGCGGGGGCGTAAGTATTGTTGATATTTGCCATTTTCCAAATTACCCTATTGTCTAAGTTATCCCGGTGCACGTTACTATATGGAGTTTTAAGGTGTTACAATACTACTTACATAAGGTAAGGTGTGGTAAGATTATCACCTGGGTAAGAATACCACTGTCCTAATTAACTCTTTACTGTTAATCTTACCTTACTATTTTATTTCTATTTTTCACCTCTTCATGTATTGTTATGACTTAAAATTGAAAATGTCAAGTTTTGTGCCAGTGTCACATTTACCTTTTCACCGAAAAAATACAACAAAAAAACAAACATTTTTTTGCCCTAAATTCTGTTATGCATGATTCGATTTTTCCACTGAAACCGGTACAAAAGTCCGTGCAAATATAATTATTGGCTACAAAACTCCAAAGGCAGCAGCCTCTCGCATATTTGCTGGGTTAAAGGCAACTAACCTTCCCTTATCGAGCCCAAGATTGTCAATTTGTATGGAAATACTCAACCGGCTAAGGAGGTCGAGGTAAATGGTTATAATATTGTACCTACGTCCTACCGTACTTGTATGAAATTCAGTAGAAAATTGGAATCTCAGGCTTAGAAATGTCTGTATCCTCTGTTTGCACCTGTATATTCGAGTAAGAGGTTTTCCCGAGGTACTTACTATAAATATGGGGCTCTTCAAGGAAGGGATGTATACATTTGTTAAAGGTCGGCAACGCACATGTGACTCTCCTGGAGTTGCACGCGTCCATAGGCTGCGGTGACCCCTTACCATCAGGCGGGCCGCACGCTTATTTGTCACCGACGTTGTATAACAAAGGGGGAGATATTATTATAATTGTTGGTTCGCGGTAAGCCAGCTCATGGTTGGCAATTGGATTTCATTATATTGACCTTTCTCAAGTTTTTTCGTATAGAGCACCCTATTGGTTTAATATCATGTTTTTCCATGTGTTCATTAAGATATTGCGGAGCAAGTGCATACAGATATTTTTGTCATTTTTGGAACTTACTTAATATTTATGACTTTGTGCATATAAATTGTTGATCTAAATGTTATTTTCCGTACTAAAAATGACAGAGATATAAATATGTAAGTTATTCGCTGACTCAACATGCGCGTTGCATAAGAAGTACAGAAAAGCTGTAAGTAATGTAATAAAATTGAGAACAATTTTATAATGGCTTTTAGTTTACCTACTTATAAACAACTTAATAAATTTGGGCGGGTAATGGTTTTTTTTATAAATATGAAATTTTTACATAATTTACGCACTTCTGCCAAACCACCACAGTGCGGTTTCTTGGCAGAGGTTATTAGTTTGCCACATACTATTTGTTCACACCATTCTGGCTGAATAATATGACAAACTCTCTCCTCTGTCTTTATTATTTAAATTCAATACGCCCAATCTCATTTAGTCGAATTATTATTTGATGACGAGTCTGGGGTACAGTAGGTACAGTCGGCCTCATAAGATTATGAGCCCTTTGTAGCCGAATACGGCGGTACTTTGTCGCTTCCAAACGAGTGGTAATTTAGTATTACAGTTTAAACATGACATTAAAGCGACATTCTTCTTTGGTCATAAGCCTAAAAAAAGTGAGTTCGATCATACAATTTGACTCGTGTAAATGAAAATAAGTTATTAAACCTTCAAATGACTGATAATTATTACTGTTAGTGTCATTATTTGATAATTTTAAGTATTAAATAATTACTGTGTACAGAAAACTTTTTATGTGGTACATCGATTAAATATTAAATTATACGCACATAACTTGTTTTTTTTTCCTCACCTCAAATGGTTCATCACTTTTGCATAACAATGCATTTCATTGTGAATCAGGCAGCTTCAAACTAAAACCCTACATAAAACGAAGTCCAAAATTAGGCGAAGTAAACTGACAGCTAAGATGTTGCCAGGATTAGAAAAAATAAATAGTGACGGATGTATCGATAAGTATAACGTTGTACTACCAAACATATGAACAAATCATTCAATTTAGAAATCATTTTAATTTGAAAAATTCAGAGCAAAGGTTAGAAACACCTTTTGATTTTCGATGTTCTCGGCCAGCACCTAGAGGTAAAAAAAAAGAAATTGGGCCGAAAGATCGGTAAGTCTAGTAAGGTCTTAATAAATATCAATGTGAAGACCCTTTGATGATGAAAAGATGTAAAACCCTTTTAAAAAGTCTTTTTAAAAAGGTATACATAAATTTCGCATTAGACCCGTTAAAACAAACCTTTTAAGTATGGACTTCACTGTAGGTACCTAAAATTAAAGTTGATTATGTACTAACGCACCTAGTTTACTTCTGTAGCCGACTGTACGGCATACGACTTCAATCTGGAGGTCGCGAAGGAGGATTCGAACCCTGATTCGTACCACTGAGGTCCTACCGCGAACCGAAAACGAAATATCTGCCTCTGTCGCACTTGCATATTGGAGCAACAGAGAGGGAGATACTTCGTTTTTGGTTCCCGGTAGGCCTCCTGGATTGAATGGTCAAATGGCAATCGCTTTCGTATAATATAATATTATTAAATGTAGGTAATAGCGATTGGGAAAGCAAATAGCCAAATTGAAACCCAGTTCTTTTTTATAAAGTTTTGATTTTCTTTGTTGCTTAGCTCCTAACACTTTTGTTAGAAGCGAATAATCTAATAAAAAATACAAGATAACTTCACAAACTTCAGGCAAGCGACGATAAAATTTTAATCCTTAAAAATTTACCGCTCGACCTGCGTTCATAAATCAGAACACAGCGCCATTTTGATTTATTATTGCAGTTCAAAAAATAGGTGTAAAAAGAATTTTTGCATAATTATATCTTTCAGTGCCAACGATAATCGTCTAAATTTGAATGGCAAATGGGCCTTTTTAAGGGTTTTGAGCCTATTCAACTGGGTAAGTGGATACTCTAAGTCATCGTATGAATTGCTTCCTTGTAACGCGGCTAGCCTTGTGGGAATTGGGAACCAAGGCAAGTCTTGTACCTATATATTATTGTAAAGTTTCTCATAGTTAGGTTTAGTTAGGTAGATGTTCTCTTCATGTTTATTAGCCACTAGCTTCTACCTGCGAGTTCATACGCGTAAACTGCGACTTCCTATTTCATCCTTTCCATGCAGTGTTCCAGTGATGATTTTTGGGACAGAAAGTATTACAAATATGTTAATCTTACCATGAGTTTGCAATGTTTGCATTACCGTACTCGCTATCGACTGCGTAAACGATTTAGTATGGACAAAAGTACAGCGCCTCTGGCGGTTACGGAATAGAACTAAGAATCGCCATACTAAATCGTTTGACGCAGTCGCTAGCTAGTACGTAACGGTAATGCAAGCATTGCAAACTCATGGTAAGGGAGTACTTTATAATAGTACATTACTTACCAAGGGCGATAAAAAAAGAATGTCTCAGATCGCCGGTATTTTACGCCCGAGCCGAAGGCAAGGGCGATAAATATGCGATCTGAGGCTTTCTTTATTATCGCCCGTGGTAAGTACAAAATTTTATGTCACCCCCTGGCCAGAAAGTGGGTTTTTTCGCGCGCGGAGCGTGCGATAATGGCCACTTTATGGCCAGGTGTGACATAAACATCTTTATCTACACCCATATAGTAAAACCGTAGATAAGACCCCGCTTTATAATAGGGTAGCATTTAACGAACCACCAAATTAGTTGCCGAATGATGCTCTAAAAAATTACATTGATTACCAAAAATACTAGATTCGCACCAAATTTTCAACTCCTTTTAAATATAAAGTGCAACTCAAAGAAGTAACATGTCGATAACCTATTAAATTAAATTGTTACCAAATAAATTAGTCACTACCCAAAAATACTTAATGATCACCTAATTTCAAACACCAAATTTCATATAATTTACATCCAAATATTTCAGGGCTCGTAATCCTATTAAAATTATTTACACCCAAATAATTCTTTCGATACCCAGAAATACTACATGATCACCAAATTTCACGCGGCAATTGTTTTTTAACGCCCCACGCGCAAAGCAGTTCCAATCTAGTCTAACCTCATTGCTAGCACACTGATGCGGTTTTCTATACGGTCCGTCTCGCTCGCACGTTGCACCGCGTGCGAGCAAGACAGCGCTAAATGATTTTATTTTATAGAAGCTTCAAAATTTCTGTAATTTTAATGAGACACGTACATAACATAATTTAATTTAATATCTTTTCAACAGTGCTTTCCGTGCTGGTCGCATACAGCTATTTGTTCTCAGATGTTTTTGCCTCTACTCTATTCGCTGATAATCGTCAATTTGCCTAGTAGGCCAGTGAAATCTTACAAATAAAAAAGCTAAAATCGCAAAGCGAGATGTAAAGCTGCATTTTTGGTATGTTATTCGCACCCCTTAGGAGTATGTGTGACTACATTTTGCAAGCAAAAAAAAGTTGTGCTTCCTGTATGATACGCGAAAAACTGCAAAATTTTCGGACTTTTTTCAGGTATTGTAGTTCAATTCAAAAACTATGGGTTTTTGACATTACTTGTCTATGGCATTTTTAAAGTACATTAAATTTGCAACAATTTGAGCCTACCTACAGCTCCGTATGTCTTATAGTTTTTGAGACATGATGTTTCAAAAATACTGCTTTATTGAGTTTTGCCTATAGTGCGTGTTGTTATGGGTTTCCGTCGAACAAATACTTCACCACCGGCCACCGGCGCCGGCTTTTAGTATGTTATCAGGCATATCTCCTGGACCCCGAAACTGCCGGGAGACAATCTCTCCAAGGTCGCTCTCCCGAGTAATGACGTCATGAAAATTGCCGCCGAAACGTTTGGAAAAGTGGCAATCACACCCAACCTATGCAACATACATACACGTGTATGGTATCAAATGAAAGCTGAATAAATATGCCATAACGTATATCTAAATTAAGTTTCAAAACATTGAGACAATTCAAAACTACCTATAAGCAAAATAATAAAAAAGTAAGGAAAACATTTCCGGGTTTCCAGATTTAACAGAATAACTAGAACAGGTACCCGAGAATTCTGTTGCACATAAATAGTAATTAGTATGTCAGCTTTACATAACTATTTATTTTTTCTGGATATGACCAAAACTGTGAGAGAAATGCTGAAAAACCCAACAGCGCGAAGCCGTTTTTTCATATAAGATAAAAAATGATGAAACGCCTATTTTCCATGAACCAGCTTTTTTTATACGTCAATTTAGTTATACGTTATGGCATATTTATTCAGCTTTCATTTGATATCATACACGTGTATGTATGTTGCATAGGTTGGGTGTGATTGCCACTTTTCCAAACGTTTCGGCGGCAATTTTCATGACGTCATTACTCGGGAGAGCGACCTTGGATAGATTGTCTCCCGGCAGTTTCGGGGTCCAGGAGATATGCCTGATAACATACTAAAAGCCGGCGCCGGTGGCCGGTGGTGAAGTGTTTGTTCAACGGAAACCCGTAACAACACGCACTATAGGCAAAACTCAATAAAGCAGTATTTTTGAAATATCATGTCTCAAAAACTATAAGACATACGGAGCTGTAGGTAGGCTCAAATTGTTACAAATTTAATGTACTTTAAAAATGCCATAGACAAGTAATGTCAAAAACCCATAGTTTTTGAATTGAACTACAATACCTGAAAAATGTCCGAAAATTTTGCAGTTTTTCACGTATCATACAGGTAGCACAACTTTTTTTTGCTTGCAAAATGTAGTCACACATACTCCTAAGTGGTGCGAATAACATACCAAAAATGCAGCTTTACATCTCGCTTTGCGATTTTAATGTACAATTTCACTGCCCTATAGGTAGTAGTATTTTTCTATGACATCTATTTTTATTTCAAACTAGTGGACATTGGAACAGTATTGACGGATCTCCGCTGGCGCGGAGCTCCTATTTTGAGTTATTTTGGCCCGTTGGGCCGATGCAAAACTAACATAACCTAAACCTACCTATACCCTATACCTATTTCTACCTATTAACTACCTTTAATTTTTCCATGAAAGTTTATCTAAATTAATAAAGTAAACTCATTTGAGGACCTTTATCCATTTTCATAACAAACTAACAATTTAATAAATCAATAAAACTCATTTTCAAATAAAAGTTTTCAATCAAACGCGCTCACGTCAACGCATTAAAAAATTAATAATAAAACTTTTTGCAGTTTGTAAACCATCAGCAATAGGTAGTTAGAATGAAACAGCAATAGGTACCTTTCACTCTAACGACAATTTGTATTTGATTGAGTGAGATAGCAGTATACGTGTTATTATTTCACACAGCCACATTGCGCGTTGTTTTTTAAATTAATTTAGAATTTTACTTTCTAATGTATAACATTTTGGAAATGACTAAAATATTTATAGTGCTAAAAACAATTAATTTGTAACTGTTTACTAAAATGTAGCATGCGATGTGTATAATATTTGGATGTAATTCTAATGAAAAAAGGTGCATGAGATTAGGTGGTAGTTTAGTGTTTTTGGTGGTACTTGACAATTTTTTTGATGCGATTATAAATTTATAGGAACGCAATAAGTAAAATAGGTGCAAGTGCTGCAAAAATAGGTAGAATATTTTTGGTGACTCGGAATTGCTGATCGATAAATTTTTTTGAGTGTTCAACCTTATTTTAGGGTTCGAAAATTTGATGATATCAAAAGTTATTTAGGTGATCATTTTATTTGTTCCCTTTATAATATAGGTACTGTGCGGCTGTTGCGCGCGTCCCCTATAAGATAACCAAATAGTTTTCTTATGAGATCACGTACAATATAAGGACACAGCTGCGGGCTGGCGGCGGCGCGCGGGCCGGCCTGTCGAGGCAAACATGGCGCACGCCGGCGAGACGTGCCCACACGAACAGACACATGAAAGAGAATTTAATAATTGGATGTAGTAGATAAAGTAGTGTATGCAACTGTACATAATTAGGCATTAAAACACTCGTGTGACCTGTAAAACACACTCGTGTTTTGATGCCCCTCATTATGTACCAGTTGCATAAACTAACTATAAAAGGTTTGTTTTAACGGGTCTAACGCGATATTTATGTATTTACCTCTTTTACCGACGTTTCGACACGGGTTCACGGGTTTCGTTGCGTTGCCCGTTAAAACAAATCTTTTAAGTATGTTTAAAGAGTTTAAAGTGTTATATGTGTAATAGTAGATTGTTAACCGAGGGCTGAAAGCCACCCATTTCTGCCGAGATATTTTGGCGCTCGAACGAAGTGAGAGCGCCAATAGTTCGAGGCTGAAATGGGTGGTGTCACCCGAGTCAAACACTCTGCTTTTCATTTCGAATACGAGGAAAGTAAAATATTTAAAAATAAATAAATATTTGTGGACAAACTTACACTAAAATCGACCTAGTCCCAAACCAAGCAAAGCTTGTATACTAACGCGACGATATACATACATGGATAAATGCATACTTGAATACATAGAAAACACCCACAACAATTATACGTGTTCATCACACAAATAAATGCCTTGACCGGGAATCGAACCCGGACCTCCAGCTTCGTTGACAAAAAAAATCAAATATGCACATTATCGTTTCATTTTTCACAAAAGACAAGATGTAAAACAATATTGACATGATCAAAAAATTAGGAACTGTGTTACCTATTTGCAACGCGAAATACTTGTTAAATTCAACAATATGCACAAACATTTTCTGAATCAGTGAAAAAACATTTTGGCGGGAAATGTTGACTGACGTTAATGGTGTTTGTGTATGGACCATTTTATTTCATTTATTTTTAATGAAAAAATAATCGGCTTACGCTCAGACTAAACTCGACATCAAATAATAATACCTAGTTACCTACTGAACGAGATGCTCATATACAACTTTATATAAGAGCGACAGAGAGAGACATATGATTTGTTGTCCTTGTCATGGATTCCCTTTTTTCATCTGCCACAAACTATAGATATTACTTTCGACCGTGGCAAAAAAAAAATTGGGGATGTTGTTTATGGTAACCAGTCAGGCATTTGAACAAATATAGGATCTCTGTAGAATATGTACTATGTGGCTGTATAGGTTGGTGCCGTTGCCCAATTTAACTCCGATTCGCCATACAATTTTTTTTAATACTTTTCTGCTCTAGAGCAGAAATGGACCACTTTCAGCACGCTACTTAGATGAACAATGACCCACTTTCAGAGTATGAGAAATGAAAACATCTTGTATATTTACCAGGTTTCATCATAATTCCGTTAAGTCGTTTTTGCGTGATTGAGTAACAAACATCGAAACATCAATTTTTTCGCATTTGTAATATTAAAAGTAGGTTAACTGTGATATTACTTATTTATATATGTTAGTCTGGGATAGAGAGGAAAAAGAGGCAACAATAGACTCTAAGTGTCTCTTCAAGAAAGCAGAATATACATTTTTAAATGTTCGGCAATGGGCATGTGACGCCTCTGGAGTTGCAAGCGTCCATAGGCTGCGGTGAGCGCTTACCATCAGACGGGCCGTACGCTTGGTTGCCACCGACGTGGTATAAAAAAAAACTAATGTTTTTATCAAAACGGATTTTTTAAATAGCCTATTTATATGTTTCCTACTGCTGGGCAAAGGCCTCTCCCGGTCATCCCGCCATCACCGGAAACGGACCCGGACGGTCAAAACGGATTATTAAACCCGTCGTCTACCAGTCTCTGGTATACCAGGGAGGATAACAAAAGAATGGCATTGTATATTTTTTTCGCCGGGAGAGGACGGCTTAAAAATGAACAATGAAGTTATAATTCATTAAGGTAGTTCTAGTATTTTTTTTAAATTATTAATCAAAAGTACATAACTAAAGTAACAAATTTATCTTGTTCGCCAAACTGCGAACAGAAAAAAAATAATAATATGATAATTTTCCTGAAAGAACGATCAAAATATCCTATATAGCTAGTTTAATTAAAAGCAGTACAATATAATAGCCTCTATTAATTTATGTTCTTAAAATTATCAAAACATTGTTTTTGGCTACACATCCTTTTTTCAGATTTTTAACTCGTTTCATTAAATTTGTTGAAATGGTGCAACAAACCGTATCATGTTGACCTTACAAATTAGGTGCAAATAATAATAATAATAATATACTTTATGTCACACCTGGCCATAAAGTGGCCATTATCGCACGCTCCGCGCGCGAAAAAACCCACTTCCTGGCCAGGGGGTGACATAAAATTTTGTACTTACCACGGGCGATAATAAAGAAAGCCTCAGATCGCATATTTATCGCCCTTGCCTTCGGCTCGGGCGTAAAATACCTGCGATCTGAGACATTCTTTGTTTTATCGCCCTTGGTAAGTAATGTACTATTATGTCACACCTGGCCATAAAGTGGCCATTATCGCACGCTCCGCGCGCGAAAAAACCCACTTCCTGGCCAGGGGGTGACATAAAATTTTGTACTTATCACGGGCGATAATAAAGAAAGCCTCAGATCGCATATTTATCGCCCTTGCCTTCGGCTCGGGCGTAAAATACCTGCGATCTGAGACATTCTTTGTTTTATCGCCCTTGGTAAGTAATGTACTATTATTGTGCACCACAAAGTGAAATTATAACAAAATAAACTTAAGACTATAGCTAAGGCAACAACAGGCGGTCTTATCGCAACTATTTGCAACTATTTTATTTGAAGCTATTTGTCATTGTTATAGGTCTATAATAGTGCGCGCCATCCACGACGACGCGCCCCTCCAGAGCGAATTTTTACTAATTTGTGCGCAGTTGTACGGCTTGGGCTGTGGAGGGGCGCGCCTTCGTGGATGGCGCGCACTATACCTATGTATAGCAAACGTAACTCATCACAAAACATTGGAAACGAGCCTTATATGTATGTAGGTACGAGTATGTAGCCCCAAGCCATCTTATACGACATGGATCCCACCAAATTATTTCCAATGTTATTATTAGGTCACAATTTTTACTTTCACCGTACCGATTTAGAGTTACTTGTCAAAAGGATACCTCTATTTTTTTTTATTTGCATTGTAGACAACGCAAGATTATTAAAAAATAAATTACCTAATTTTCTATGAATAAAAATTAAAATTATTGAATCTACTAAGTCATAAATAAAAACAACTGTTAATTGTACAAAAAAGGGGTTCCAAATTTAAAGGGCTTTTGTTACGCACGTTGTACATTGTACAACCATTTTAATTTTTATGCAAACGGGTTACATTTCGATTTATGAAGGTAATGCAATTAATAGTACATTACTTAACAAGGGCGGTAAAACAAAGAATGTCTCAGATCGCAGGTATTTGACGCCCGAGCCGAAGGCAAGGGCGATAAATATGCGATCTGAGGCTTCCTTTTTTACCGCCCGTGTTAAGTACAAAATTTTATGTCACTCCCTGGCCAGGAAGTGGGATTTGCCGCGCGCGGAGCGCGCGGTAATTGCCACTTTATGGCCAGGAGTGGCATAAAATAGATTACTTATCTCAGGAGTTTTGTTCCATCAACAAAACCTATATAAACTAAAGTACGGAATCTTCAACACGCGCCTCAGACTTACACTTGACAGGTTTTTTTGTTTACATTTCATTTACCAACCCTCGTCATTGTTTTGAATAACACAACCGGGCGTTTTAATTTAAATATGTAGATGCAGGAAGTGGGGTAATGAAGTGAGAAAATTCATGTTTTTTTTTGTTACTTTAGGCGTAATGTGAGGGGATTGTACAAGTATCTGCTATCTTATTATGTGACACGTTTGGTGAGAATAATAGAAGGGAAACTTTTGTAAAAAAAAAATTAAAAAATATTAAGAGTTCAGTTTACTAATAGAAATAGAAATCATTTATTTGTGAAACACAGGTAGTAATATTATAAAGGTCTTTATTAAAATGTGATACAGAACTCCGTGTTTTGCCTGTTGGCGTACAAATGTTATTTACTGCGTAGTTAATCAATAGTACTTTAATTTGGTCAAATACATCATCATAGTCATTATTACATTAAATCCTATTACATTAAATCATACATTACATTAAATCGTCAATTTATAACATTAAGAACAAGTCAATAATCAATTTATCCAATAATGTTCAATTAGTACAAATTATATAATTATATTATTATTTCATTGTCACCAAAAAATTCATTTATAGAATAATAGCATTTCTCTACTAAATATGAGTTTAATTCCTTTTTAAATTTAACAAGCTGTTTGGGATTTTTATATAAATTTTTGGTGCCATTCCTAATCAGCTTTTTCGCATGAAGGCTGTTTTACATTAATTGCTACAAATGTTATTTTGGTATTGAGAACGAACAGGAAGTTTACTTTAACTAATACCTACCTATGTGCGAAAATGTATTGATATTTGGTAGTGACCCTGCCTACGAAGCTGGAGGTCCTGGGTTCGAATCCCGGCCGGGCATTTATTTGTGTGATGAGCACGAATATTTGGGTCTTGGATGTTTTCTATGTATTTAAGTATCTATTTATCTATATAAGTATGTATATCGTCGCTTAGTACCCATAGTACAAGCTTTGCTTAGTTTGGGACTAGGTTGATTTGTGTAAGATTGTCCACAAATATTTATTTATTTATTTATTTATTTGTATAGGCACTTACTGTTTATTTATTCTTATAGGCCATACCTCTATCTATACAATGAATTAAAAGTTACGCACCCAAGCGCCGTAACTTTTAATGTGTTACCCAATAAACGTTCAATAACGGGATTCTACGTGACCGGGATTTCCATGGGCAGGTAAATTTCCCGGTCCTTTCTTACAGGAAGGGAATAGTAATAAAAGCATTAAATGAAGGTTCACGCTTGACCGCCCGGGGGGTCACCCGGCGCGCAGCAATATGGCTATCGACTAGTGATGTGCCGTTCAGTTTTATTTAGTTCACTTATCACAAATGTGGGCGCAAATGTCGATCCCGAATTCACTTATATTTATCATCACAAAAGGCGTTGTGCCTCGCATATATACGTTGTTCAATCATCTGGTCACGCACGATGCATGATGCCTGTATGAGTGATGTGTGTGGTGATGTGCAAATATTTTTTATCTGTTTAACAGTATATTTTTCAGTGTTACGAACATAGGTAGATAGGTAGACTTAATGAAACTTTGGAAGATCAACTGGTGGGTACGTGAGACTGCAAAGAACGAAGAAATAAGCCACAAACGATGACTCAGAGCATACAGTAGGGAGGTAGGACACAGCGGAACGTTATCTCGCGCGCAGCTGCCGAACTGAGGAAGCACCTCCACCTTTCTATGACTTAAAGGATTTCTATGACTGCAGTCTTCCGTAAGGTTGGGTTACTAGTATACGTCATGTCAGATAAGTATGAATTGCGGATTTATACGCTGCTGATTCAACGATATGTGTATAATGACTCGTTTAATATGTAAAAAGGTAACTACTAAGAAACGGTTTTTTTTATAAACCGGTAACCGAAACCAGAAGTGATATTCATTTCGCGATTGGGGCTCAATGGCCAGACCAGTTTGAAAAAAATATCGTTATTCGTGTATATATCACGATGTGTCTGTCTGTCTGCTGTCTGTCTGTTACCTCTTCACGCTTAAACTGCTGAACCGATTTAGATGAAATTTAGTATGGAGATTGTTTGAGTCCCACGAAAGGACATAAGATATTTTTTTATCCTGGATTCATCCCTTAAGTGCGTGGAAGTTTGTATGGGAGAGCGAAAATTAGGTAAGCGCCTGAAATAAAGAATAGCAATTATATTCTAACGAGTGCTACGTGAACAAAGTCGTGGGCAAAAGCTAGTCAAATATAAAACTGATACGATTGACGTTACGATTTCATTATTCCAAATTCCTTTATTTTCGGAGAAGAGCACATCACTACATCTGCCTCGAAACTAATAATGCCCATACACGAAAATGCTGCGTAAGTGGCGAACATAATTCAGCAATATTTATAATCAACTTAATATAAGTTTTCGATTAACTATTCAAATATTATAGTGCCTAACTTTATTAGTTACAGTTGTCGAAAATAGATCACCTAGCGAGTTAGAACTTTGGATCGATGAAAAAGTTACGCAAATCAAAACTCAATCCCTGAAGAATAATCAAAATCTAAATTAATGTATTAATATATTAATGTTATTGAGACGACATTAGATTCCTATCCTCCTTTTTAATCATTTCATTCTTAACTATATACTATACTACGAGACTGATTAAGTACTGTACCCTTACCATGAGTTTGCAATGTTTGCATTACCGTACTCGCTAGCGACTGCGTAAACGGTTTAGTATGGACAAAAGTACAGCGCCTCTGGCGACTGCGCTGCGTAAATGATTTAGTATGAACAAAAGTAAAAAGTACAGCGCCTCTGGCGGTTACGCAATAAAACTAAGAATCGCCATACTAAATAGTTTACGCAGTCGCTAGCGAGTACGGTTAAGCAAACATTGCAAACTCATGGTAAGGATACTGAAAAAGGTAAATCATTAGACATTAATATCGGTACTGTAGAAGATGTTTAGGATAAGCTGTCTGTGTATACAAATCATATCTCTCGTATCACTATTCGGCTTCGCTACGCTCGGTCGTCTATATATTATCTACTTGGCTGGCAATCCTTATTTTCTCGGCCTCTGAAATAATTTACTATTAGATACTTCATCTATCATGAATGTTGGTATTGTTTTGCAATATCAAATACCCACCGAGCTGCATTAAATCCTCATTAAAATATCGTTAATTCCATTCATTCATAACGCTATATTTAAAATTCCCGAAATTCCATTTCAATAAAAGTACGTGAACAGAAAACCAATAGTGAAAATATTCATGAACGGGCATGACCCAGCCGACATTTTGCAGCAAGATTTGGCAATAAAGGATCCCGAAATATAATTTGAATGTTTACTACCATACCATACGTAATAATGTTTATAATTCCTACGTACGGTTTATGTCTTTTGAGGGCTTTGTTTTAAGCAACGCCTACATCTGTTTGTTCGTGGAAAGTTTATACATTTCGAGGTCTCTTGGGGTCGATAAGACAGTAACAATTTGCATTGCAAGTTGTAAGTGATTCTGTCCACGCAGCTTGTGGTCCCGGGTTTCAATTCTGGTAGGAGCATGTATTTACGACGACTATTTGTTTCTTCCATGAGATGCATTACATTTATCTAGATATATTATGGTATGTCTATCGGCGGCTAGTAACCATAGTAGCTACAAGATTTATTATTAATATCTACTCATTGTAAATACAGCTCAAATAAAAAAAAGCAACCTGTACAAAACAATATGAATAAAATAAACAAAGTGACTCAAAAACAGAGCCAGCCAGCGCTGATTTTCGTATTCATATTCATAATATTTATTGGGATCATGTTCATTACAATGGCAATAGGGATGTTGACACCAAATAAGAAAATCAATGAATCCGAATTTTCTCGAAAAAGGATCAAATTCTCAATCAAATAGCGAAAAAAGTAATTCAAAATAATAAATATTTACATAATTATAAGTCTTCAAAGTTTTTGGAGGGGGCATTTTCTGTCCCTGTTCCGCAAAACGCACCTTGTATTGAACGATCGTCATTTACTATGGCGCTCGAGGTCAGTGACGTCACTGATCTGTAGCGCTTTCTCTCTCGAACTAAAGACATTCTAACGGTTGTAGTTTCGTTATTTTTTGAGATATTTCAATAGGAATTTCGCATAGTTTTATGTATTCTTTCGTATGGAGTAATAATAAATTTTGAGTCAAAATCCCTATTTGTACGTATGGTTAGTAGGTACATGATACCCCGATAGGGCATTGCATTTTTTTACTGACTAAGTCAAATAAAGGAAATAAACATAGACCCGCGCACACTAACCTTTTTTCTTTTTAAAACTGGCAGATGTCAATGCCTGCGATCGGCTTCCCATTACGATGTTAGAACAAACCTAATTTCACCAATTTTGACGATGGAGTAGGTATCTAAAAATTCGAAAAATTATCCTAAAAACAAAAATCTAACTAACTCAACTAACAATAGTACATCGTTTTTGTAATAACATGACCAAATCTGAAACCCTGCTTCAAATACTGGATGTTACGTCACTTTAGAAGAAAATTTTATAAGTCTACTGTCAATGGCAAGCCGCTAATGTTGTCAGCAATAAAAAAAACAGTATTACAACCTTAAATCCTAAATCAACATCGTTATTCAAATTACAAAAGCATTGTCCGACGAAATAATTAACGAGTTTATCTTATTTCATTCAAACAACAAAGAATTTCCTTTACAAAACGTAACAGTGTAAAAGCAATTTTACGACCACAGGAAGTAGTGGTTAATCTAGACATTTCAGGTGTCAAGTTAAAAAATTTAATTTAGAACTCTTACAGCGGTCTGTGTCACAGTAAACATATCAGCTAAAACAGTAGTTTAACAGTCTCCTAAAACCTTCTTAGACCTGCGTTAAATTTCAAACCAGTTCCTCGTTCCTACTATTTAACTTTGTTCCTATTATATAACAAACTACCCAACAGCATCAAACAAGAACAAAGACTCACAGTGTTCCGTGCCCAAGTGAAAAACCTGGTTATGAATAAGACATTGTATAATCTAAATGAATATTTTGAGATGAAATTGTAATAACTAATTAGAATCTGACCCACTTAATTAATATAATAATTGTATACAAATTAATGGAATTTTGTAAGATGTAATAACTTATTAAAATAATGAAATAATGTTTTATTATATAGCATAAATGTGTATTTTTGACTAGCCACGCTTGTGTAATATAATTGTTGTGTTTTAATTTACTTAACAATGTATTCCTTGTGTGATGAATAAACTATTATCTATCTTATCTATCTATCTATCTACTCGTACACATACGTGACACTCGTGACTGATGTACCCATCAAGTGAGTTTTTTTATACAACGACAGTGGCAAACAAGCATACGGTCCACCTGATGGTAATCGGAAACCGCAGCCTAAAGACGCTCGCAACTCAAAAGGAGTCACGGGCGCGTTGCGTTGTTGTGATGTATAAGGAGTGAGCAATACACACATACAAACATCAGTGAAAAAAATAATATTGTGGACAATCTTAAACAAATCGAACCTGTAACAAATTGAGCATAGATTGTACGAGTAAAATGGGTACTGAACGATATATTTACTTACTCTAAAATTATAAACTAACTTAAAAATAATCTAACTTACTAATAAAAAAAAATGCCCCAAATCATCTTGTGGGGGCAGCGTGCCCAGAAGGCTGGCAGCATTGCCACGCTGCATGGCAATGCTGATCCTCTGCGCCAGGTATGATCCAGTCACGCGTTACTTCCACAAGGCATTTGGAGCATTCTTTAAAAACTAAATGAGCGCTTTCCCCCCACGGACCAATAGTCTCTACCCCAAACGGCGCAAATTGGTAGCCACTGTTTAGGGCTGCATATTTGCGCCGCTTGAGGAGTTCGGCTGAATTTGCAGCAGAACCGGCTTTTGTGGCGGTGCCACGAAGATGAGACAGCGCCAGAGTATCGGCACAAGTTGCCTCCCAAACCAGCGGCCGTCCCATCTTACTTATATAGATAGATAAATACTTAAATACATAGGATAACGTCCAAGATTCGGGAGCAATTATTCGTGCTCATCATATGTGCACATATAATATGTTCTGACCGACATTTTGAACTCAGGCCCACCAACTTCTTAGGTAGGGTCATTACCGACTAGGCTAAAGTGGTCAACAAAGTGAACTCAATAAACTTTGTACGTTTTATACTTTGCTCCTAGAGACGAATACTGTAAGCTCCAAAAGTATTTGTATCTAATTTGTTAGCCACATAAATATCTACTGTGGGTCTGTGGAGTCGGAACCATTAAGGTGCGTCCATTATAAGAAGACACCTGGGCTGGAAACCATTTGGCACCGTGCCGGGACAGTACAAAGCCTCAGTTTTTTCCCTAGCCATCAAAGTAGAGACTGCGGGGGTAATAAATTCAAAACCCGCATTCTACCTTTGGATTTAGGTACGAATGTTTAATAGTACTGTTATGTATTCATATCTTTAAAATATATTTAAAATTTAGTGAAATCGCGAAGCGTCTGGTTGACGTGACTGGTGATCGAAGAGCTGGCGACTTCCTGGCATAACGTATCAGCATTTCGATACAGCGAGGAAATATTTATTTTTCGATACTATCTAATTTTTTAACCGTACTGCTTGGTTGTTAGCCTAGTTTATTTTAAACCCATTTTAATCCATTTTCAAACCCATTTTACATTCATTTTGAGTCTCGTATCTTAGAATTAAGAGCCCACATATTCACTTTTGCCAATGTTTATCGACCTTGATCTCAACATCTATAGTGATTAAATATTTGTCTTTTCAGTATATTAATCTGGAACTATTTTCCTCCAGCCTATTAAAAGTGAAAACACGATTTGCATTTTTTTTCTCGATACTTTTATTTTTCAAACAAAACCCTTTTTTCGATGTTTATGGTTGGATCTTTAAAACCCTCCCATCTTTAACAATGATTTTTGGTTTAATAGTTGTAAAATGATAAGTTCTCAAACCTGATAAAGAAGATTATCCTTATAAATGTACTCGTTTGGAATAAACATCAATATTTAGGAAAAACACGCGCTGAGCTTCCGTAGAGAGCGGGATGGTTAAGGCCGTTCATATACCCAGATGAAATCGAACATCTAGCGCTCAGCCGTCACTGTCACATTTCGAAAGGGTAACAGAGATAGAGCTTGCAGGCCGCATACCTTGTTACGGTAGAATTTGTCGATTTTTATTTATCTAAAAATATTGCCTCAAATTATCGAAATTCGGAAGCTGTCAAATTGCTATTTTAGTTATGAGTGAATTTCTCCTCACAACACAACTTACGTTTCATAGTGTCACATAGTAAAAAAACAAGTAAAGTTGGAAAAATAAATCAAATAAAAAGTAACCTCCGGGAATTAATTGTATCGAGCGAAGTGTTATGAATCGTGTATCGAAAGCTGTGTTATTAAAGATAATATAATCAAGAATAATATAAATTTTTCCCACGTCTACAAATATAAACGATTCAGAGAAAAATGGGATAATTCTTGGGATATTTTCACATATCTGGCTCATGGAACCGCCTTAATTAAAAACTCACGCGTGTTAGAGGGGCTTTTGCAATGCCATCTACGCCCTCTTAAGTTGCACTCACCGGCTCTTCTTGTTTCGGGGTTTATCCGGGAGCATGGCAGTGGCACGGGAGTAACGGGGTCAAGTCGAGTATGCTATAGCCATTTTTTATCGCTAGAGAGCTAAATTTTTATAGTACTTTTAGGCGACTTCCTGATTTGTCGGTGCGGAGGCAGTACGATATGAGAAAAGTGTCAAGTGTCAATGTCAGCTGTCAGTCGATGCGATACCATTTTTTACTACGCCCCTACATTTAAATGAGTGCTTCCTGACTGGCGCGGGATGCGCGGTAGCGGGACGATGCGAAGGCGGTACTGCTCCGCTTCTGCGCATGATATTACTACTGCGCAAACGTAATACTGACAGTATTATGTCAAGTGAGAATCTTTGCGATGTCAGTAAGTTTACGTCAAAGAAGAAAATGTCACATATCGATCCCGCCCCGCCAAGTCAGGAAATCGCCTTAGTTCACGAGGTTGGCCACGCGGGTTGACCACGGTAGTAGTTGTGACACATACAAACACATAGACAACGTGAACTCATAGCTCCTACACTGACGCACATTTATTAGACAACTAGTTATTGCTCGCCACTTCGTCCGCCTGTGGAACTCGTTTATTGCGATAGAATTTAATTCTATATATATATATAAAGGCGAAAGTGTGCCTGACTGTCTGTCTATTCACGCTTACACCGCTGAACCGATTTAGAATAAATTTGGTATGGAGATAGTTTTAGTCTCGGGAAAGGACATAGGATACTTTTTATCCCGGAAATCATCCCTTAAGTGGGTGGAAAATTGTATAGAAGAGCTATGACTAGTTAAGCGCCTGATATAAAAAAATGCAATAAAATTCTATCACCGCGGCATTTCCATGCTGAAGTCGGCGGCAAAAACTAGTAGTCTATATCATTTTAAAGTGAAAGTCAGACCAGTAAATAGTATGTTCAGCAAGAATCTGTAACCTTCAGGTCATGAGAAGTGATAGAAAATGTCATAAATTTTATTGCCGGACGATCCGAATTTTCTACTTTCTGAAGCTTGAATTTTGTCACCGTTTCGTGTCATAGCTTTTAGCGAGACAACTGTCTGCTATCGCAGAGTTACGATCATACTTGAGTCTGTTCGCATTAAGAGCATTGAAGCGGAATCAGTATTTTATTTCTCACCCGCGCTTGTCAGTCAGCCTCGATAGTGGTTTGTTACAATGATAATACTTAACTTACTTAAGAGAAATAATAAATCTGAGGGTATCTATATAAAATAACAAAAAACAAAGAATATAACGAGGGAAAAGAAGAAGGCATTTACAGTGTGCAATTCCACAGGAAAACTTGTCGAAACTGTTAACGTATTACCAATTTCGAGATTTAAAAAAAAAAATAATTTACTACCTCAAGATCATAACTTAAATTAAATCGTTTGCTAGGTACCTATGTTTTCTTGAAAGAACTATGTCAACTAGAGACAATGAAAATATACTCATATGTATATTTACTCTAGGTATATAAGTATTAGGTTTGGGCCATGCATTTCTGTCTGTCAGATAATTCTCAACCCTGTAATTGTAGCAAAAATACACAGATGGACTCAATATCACTTAGATTTGCACCACCGATAGCCCCTTTTGACAGTAAATATACATATGTACATTTCCTTCTGTATTTTTCATATTTGTTATTGAGGGTGGGGTTTTACTACTACTACTAAATACAGCCTGAAATATCAGACAAGCGGACGTAAATAGAGAACTGATTACAATTTAATACGTTGATTTAAACAGACAGCCGTTAACTAAGGGTTAAAAACCTTATCTCAAGACACACTAGCTGATTCTGCTCTTTTTACGATGTGCCAACTAAATGTTATATAAAACTTGTAGAACAATGTTTTTTTTTTAATTTATTGATTTGAGGTCGTTGTTTAACAGCAAGATCATTAGCGACCACGAGATAATTACAGTTAATGTATTTATTTGTTTCGCTAAAGAACGTACAGAATATATGAAAACCGAAAAAAGTCCGAAAATGTCGACGTTTCGTACTAGTCAAAAGTTGTCCCATATCTCGAGCTACCATTTCTGATATTTATCAGTATAGCGTCCCTATACACAATTAAAAAAATAAAGTTTTCTACACCATCTTTTGCAAGAGCACCACTTTTTACTGACTGGTCTAAAAGGTACCCAATTTCACTGAAGACAGACAAGTTTTAGGCGACTTCCTGACTTGGCGGGGCGGGATCGATATATGACATTTTCTTCTTTGACGTAAGCTTACTGACGTCGCAAAGATTCTTCGCTTTTATAATACTGTCAGTATTACGTTTGCGCAGTAGTAATATCATGCGCAGAAGCGCAGCAGTACCGCCTTCGCATCGTCCCGCTACCGCGCATCCCGCGCCAGTCAGGAAGCACTCATTTAAATGTAGGGGCGTAGTAAAAAATGGTATCGCGTCGACTGACAGCTGACACTGACATTTGACAGTTTTCTCATATCGTACTGCCTCCGCACCGACAAATCAGGAAGTCGCCTTAGTGGAGATATTTCAGTCAATGAATCTTTTCAATTTGTTCCGTAACACAATACCGACACGCGTTTATCTGAAAACGAGCTGTAAACAACATTTTATCTATAACATCAATTCTTATTTAGACGTGCTATCGAGGACACAGTATGTTGACCATACTAGAACCTTATCGCAACGAGATAGGTTCTACTAATGGTTAGTTAAATTGTAGTCGATAGTACATTTTCATTGAAATTTACCGATTTTCTTCGGTCAGCGACGAAGAAATGTGTGTATACACCATTAGTGTAAGCGAAAAGATAACTTTTGGCTCGGCCGTAAACGATGAGGTACAGTGACAGCTCGTGACATCGCAGGAGGTGTCTAAGGCGACTTACTGACTTGGCGGGGCGGGATCGATATGTGTCATTTTCTTCTTTGACGTAAACTTACTGACGTCGCAAAGATTTCCACTTGACGGAATACTGTCAGTAGTAATATTATGCGCAGAAGAGGACCAGTACTGCCTTCGCATCGTCCCGCTTCCGCGCCAGTCAGGAAGCACTCATTTAAATGTAGGGCCGCAGTAAAAAGTAGTACTGAGTTGACTGACAGTTGACACTGACATTTGACAGTTTCCTCATAAATCGTACCTACCGGCTCCGCACCGACAAATCAGGAAGTCGCCTAATGGTTTAAAAATAATAGTAAATTTTAATCTTTATGGAAAGCACGTTAAGCATCTGATCTCGGCTGCTGTCTGTGTGTGAATTGTTTCTTTAAATGTTGTTCTTTTACTAGAAAAGATAGTACATTTTATGTATTATGATAGTGGACATGTTGAGTAATGGATTCTGTTACAAGTGGCATATTTATTTATCGTCGCAAACCGAAGAAATGCTTATTACAAAAACACACACATGAACCTACATACAATGGCAACATATAAAACTGTTCAAATAATAATTGCCCACATATTTTAAGCCCAATATTGTTTAAAAGTCTACAGCCTGCAAGGCAATAAAATAAATGATTTTATTTGCTGGCACGGCTTCCGAGCGCGTATGGCGTTTTTCTGCAAAAGTTAATGAAGGCACGCCTGTACCGTAAATACGTATACAATATATGTCATTTCCCGGCTTTCATTTTAAATAGGTCGGCTTGATTATATGCGAAATTCCTTGTCGCAACTGTATGGGAATATTTTATTTGGAAAAACATATTTCTTAAACATATACCGTGTCGTGTGTTACCGGCATGCGGTCTTTTCTTTAAGAGGAGGGGTAGGGCAAGCTCTCTCCATACAAACTTTGTGCAGGATTTACTTCGTGTGTGTTTGCATTAAAGTTATGATTTTTGGTCAGTATGCTTATTTTTCTGATAGCTATTTCGTGATGTAATTTTTTTTTTTTTTTTTTTTAATTTTGAATATTTTTGAAATATTTGAAAACGTTCACATCACGATCTTCGCATATCTAATATTTACAACCAAAAAATATATTATATTTGTTAGTGCCAAAACCGACGAATAAAACGTGCACAAAGTTTGTATGGGGAAGGCCTTGCCCTACCCTGCGCCTTAAGTTGGGTATTTAATAGTACATTACTTACCAAGGGCGATAAAACAAAGAATGTCTCAGATCGCAGGTATTTTACGCCCGAGCCGAAGGCAAGGGCGTTAAATATGCGATCTGAGGCTTTCTTTATTATCGCCCGTGGTAAGTACAAAATTTTATGTCACCCCCTGGCCAGGAAGTCGATTTTTTCGCGCGCGGAGCGTGCGATAATGACCACTTTATGGCCAGGTGTGACATAAATGTAGTTTCTTAACCTAACCTTGCGCTTAATTTTTATATTAAACCAAAATTTCAACTTAACTTAATTTGTAACAAACCTTAATTTGCTAGCTATCTACAGCAAAGTAAATTGACAATTCAGTACAAATAACAGTGTGAGCCCTTGCGCGTACATTGGCGGATTTAAGAAATTTAATTTTGTAGTTAATTCACATAATAAAATTATGATTTGCTAATACATGGAAATAATTGCAAATGGAACATATTATTATCAGTTCCAACAAATGCCCGCGTGCCGGCAACGCACTGTATACGTAAGTTTGAGCCTTCTGCTCCAGGATGCCTTAAGTCATAAGTAAATATGTTTTCAAAGCTCATCGTCCGGGTGTAAAATAAAAATCGCTTACAAGCTTAACTACATTGCATATTACCCAGGCATAATGAAATCAATCGATCTATCAAAGACCGCAATGTAGTTACATTTGCATACATTTCTTGTACGCGTGTAAATGGGGTATATCCAATTAATCTGAGGTTTAAACGAGGCAGTGCGATTGCAAATGTCCCGCTCTAACAAGCGTGAGTTTGTAATTAACCATCGCGCTCTCTACGGAACTCTGCGCGTACTTAGATTTCGTAAATATTTTAGTAGGTACATTATGATTGAGTTTTGGAATACTGGATCAGTTATCAAAAATCTATCCGGTTATTGTCTAGTTTGTTTCTTTTTTGGTCTAAAGCAATTTTTGTGTAGTGTAATTCTACGTTATTTCTTCACACTGAAGCTCAAACTTCAATATTTTCGTCGATTCATGAACTGGCCTTGCAAAGTGAATAGGTATATTCTTGTTCAGCGGACTAGATACGTAGAAGGTTACCTTTTGTAATATTGACTTCAGAGCTATAAAATTGGCATCAAGTAGCCCCATGGCGAAAAAACATTAAACTAATTACAAACAAAACCGTAAAACGAAGTAAACCTGTTACTCGATGTTTTCGTCCCTCCTAAATTCGGGTCGTTGTTATGATCGAGGAAAATAAAAAGTGGAGAAAAACACAGACTGAATATTTTAGAAGCCAAGTGTTGTTTGCGTTTCGGCATAATATTAGCGATGTTTAATTATTTTTGTAATTTTTTGGATAAGGTATTTTTTTTAATTAAAAAATGGGATTGCTCTTGGCCAGTGTCCAGATGCCAGGGGGCAAAGATGAGGCCGACGGTGAAGCGAGCTCACCCAGAAGATGATATAGTTTTATATGATATTAATATAAACAAGTGCGTGTCGGGCCACGCGCAATGTAGGGCTCCGTAGTCGTCCACCCGTTACATTATGTGGACTAAAAAGTTCGCAAACTTATATTTACTATGTTTTTGACAGAATTAACAACATTATCTATGGTATCAATGGAAATTGTTCTAAAGTTTGCTTTTGCAAAGTACATTTCTGAAATTCGACTATTACTCGATATTTTCACATGCCTAGTAGCAACCGTTTAACAGGCAGAGGGGGGGGGGGGGGGGGACACTTGACCACAACAAAAATTATCACTTCAAAGCTTAATATCACGCTAACCAATTCTTTAATCAAAAAATGTTTTTAGAAACCTTGTAATATTTTTAAAAGAGCTATCCAACGATACCCCACACGATGGGGTTTGGCAGAAAAAAAATTGCACCACCACTTTACATGTAGGGGAGGTACCCTAAACAAATTTTTTTTTAAGATTTTATTCTACCGTTTTGTCGGCGTCATTGATTTGTATACTCATGCCAAATTTCAGCTTTCTAGTACTAACGGTTACTGAGAAAATTGGGGGTCGGACGGACGGACGGACGGACGGACATGGCGAAATTATAAGGGTTCCTTGTTTACTACGGAACCCTAAAAAACGAACTTACCTAGTATTTTCGCTTTTTACCTATGAACTTTTTGTGATGTCGACTTATATATTTCTTAGAATGAAAATCAAAACATAAATTCTGCAAAAAAGTCAAAATTTGTTTCTAATTCAAAATAATACAACACTCAAAGTTAATAGTAGATTATACACCAAGGGGATAAAAGACTGTTTTATGTCACGAGTGCGATATTGAATCCCGAACGTAACGAAGGACTCCAAATTTTACTCCCTAGCGGAGCGAGGGAGTAATGACTTAATTCCTGAGAGAAGCGAGGGAATTAAGACTGAGTCCTGAGTGTAGTAGGGATTTAAGCGCTCCCAAGACAAAAACAGCTTTATCCCCGAGGAGTATACTCTACTTTTCTCACCTCTTGCGAGGCAATAAAAAAACCAAGGCTACTAAAACAGAATTAAATCAGTGAATCGCAGCAAATTTTAGCATCTATTTTAATAGAATCTGTTTTACTCCGTATAATTAAGCGTCTTGTAACCCACGCGGATCTTGTTTTTGGTATTTAATACCTAGTACATCGACGACTGCTTGCATTCATTTGTGTTGTGAGCACATGTATTTCGTTCCTGAATCTTATTTGTTTTCTATGTATTTTAAGTATATATTTATCTTTATAGGTATATGTATATCGTCGACTAGTACCCATAGTACAAGCTTTGATTAGTTTGGTTGGGACTAGGTAGATTTGTGTAAGACTGTCCACAAATATGTAAGTATGTATTTATTTACATTGCTGCAACTGCTGCGAAGGGAGGAAGGCCTAGCTACGTGCGAGGCACGATATTACAAAGTGATTTTATTTAAAAATGTAATAAAATATGAGAATAATGTAAACTCCAAAATGTTATTCTACAAATATTGTACTAAAACCACGCGCTTGACGCGCTACAGGCGGCGGCCGACGACGCAGTCTTTTGTTTCGAACACGACGTTCCAAACAAAACACGGAGCTGGTGTGCCGCGTCCTCGCCGCTTAGTGGACTTCACGATATTAGACTTTAATGACAGAACTATAAGAACTATGAAAAGTGAAATCACATTATTACCCGGCGGGTTATAATGAGATTCAGTACGATATTACTACCCGGCTTAAGCCAAGGGTTATAATGATTTGCTTTCGGTAAGGTTTGCATGATATATAATTGGGCATTGACGAGCAGGTGGTGTGAAAATAAATTAAATGTCAGTAAAGTTTCTGTCAAAAAAATATTTTTATTGGCTATTTTTTGTGTGAGTTGACACGTATCTTGTCGTTTTCTCTTCGTTACTACGTACGTATTTAATTATGGACCTGTAGAAATTTCGTTTCAAACATCTATCCAAATCCACAAATCTTGAAATCATTTAAACAGTCTTTTTGTGAAATGAAAGTCTCTCAATTAAAATAATGTTGCTCCCCATACAAACTTTGAACCCCTTTTTAACCCATTGAGGGGATGAATTAAAAAAAAACGCCGAAATTTGTTTTGTTGTATTTAAACAGAGACTCTGTAAAAAATTTGAAGTCTCTCCATTAAAAAAATGTTTCTCCCCATACAAACTTTGAACCCCTTTTTAACCCCTTGAGGGGATGAATTAAAACAAAACGCTGAAATTAGTTTTGTAGTATTTAATTAAAACAGTTACTGTAAGAAATTTTAATTTAATATATTTATTTATTTAATTAAATAAGAAATTTCCTTCACTCAAAAAATTTTTGCTTCCAATATAAACTTTGAATCTCTTTTTAACCCCTTTAGGGGTTGAATTTCAAAAAACGCAGAAATCAGTTTTGTTTTATTTAAACAGAGAGTCTCTGTAAGAAATTTGAAGTACCTCACTTAAAAAAAAATTTGTTCCCCATACAAACTTTGAACCCCTTTTTAATCCCTTTTCGAAAAACGCTGAAATTACTTTTTTTGTATTATTATAAGGAACTTTCATACAAAGTTTGAAGACCCTCACTTTTAAAAAAAATTGCTCCCCATACAATATTTCACCCCTATTTTCAACCCCTTAGGAGACGAAAATTTTGAAAACGCAGATATCACTTTCATTGTCTTATTTTAAGGAGTCTTTGTACAAAGTTTCAAGTCTATATCTTTAAAAAATTATTGCCCCCCATACAAACTTTGCACCCCTGTTTTACCCCCAAATTCCACCCCTAAGAATTTCCAAAAATCCCGTCTTATCCCTTGCCTCCGTTATATAACCTAACTATAGTGTAAATTTCAAATTTTTAGGACCGGCAGTTTCGGCGGGGCGGTGATTAATCAGTCACCCATCAACTTTATATATATAGATGACATTGATTTTACTATTTAAATTGATTTTACTACCTGTATTAATATACTATATATATCTTGTAAGCAAAGCACAGTATACTACCTTAGGTACTCCGCTGGCCCAGCGACCTAAAGTGTGTCTTGGCCTCCAATACGAGTGCACGCCATTAATCCCGATCTTGCACTATAACTTTCCACGACTCAGCTTGAAGCTCACATGTAGATCAGCCTCCACAACGTCACAAACAAAAAACATAGCCAATTAGAAAATGCACTGCCAATGTCCGCGTCCACATAACTCCTTGCGAGTACTACAACTCTTGTTGCCTGTCCACATAACTTGGCTTGCGTGGTGAGCGATATTCATTAGCACAGAAACTTTAGTCACCCGTCTTACCAAGCCTTTGTTATGTTACCGCGTTAATTATAATAATAGATTGATGAATATAATAATAATGAAATCATTATTCTCAGGCAACAAAAGCCCATAGATAAATACCTACCTTGTAGCTAATATACATACAACAATAAAAGTATAACTTAAAAATTAGCCCAAATAAACACACTACAACTGCGATGCTGATTAAAACCTTTTATCAAAATACACATATCAAAAATATTGATATGAAAGCTAGTAAAATTATCTATAACTTTGATTTTATTATGCAATGAAACAATAGTAGATTGTCAACCAACAAGGGATTGTCAAGGGTTGAAAGCGACCATTTAACCCGGGATATTTAAAAACACGAGCTGTAGCAGCCAACTGCCGGCGCCACCGTGCCCAAGCGCGACTGGCGTGCAACCCCAGCAGCAGTTAAAAAAAATACTTTCCACCCTAAAAAAAGGAAAAGCGTGGAAAAGCGATTTTCAGCCCGGCTATCTACTCGTACACGTGAAAATCGAACTTTCCGAACAGGAGATGTGAAAGATTAAAATATTATCGCGCATCGTTTATGAGATGTAAACAAAAAAAATAAAAACGAGACTATTTGTGGGGCACATAGGGTTTACCACTGAGAATGTGGGCTTTTGGTGTTAGTCTCCTGCGCAGTTCAAAAAAAGTCCCGAAGTCAAACTTACAGCTTTCGACCTTTCCATCCACAATCATTCGTTGCCTAGACAAAAATATATTATCGAAATATATCGAATCTGGTCATATTATCACTGCCTATCATTAAAACCTCATGAATCCTGTCCCAGCCATTCACGTTCCTTCGTAACGTAATAACAAAAGGTTTATGACGCGTAAACCATCGATGGGGGACTGGATACATATCCACTGGCTCCATGCCAAATTTAAATCATAAGTCAGAAAACACCGTCGCCCCGTGTCGTGGTAAAACAATCCTTTAAGCCACTGGTTTGCGCTAAATATTGCGCTATATTTAGCGCAAACCAGTGGCTTAAGGATTGTAATAGTCAAGAATAGTCAATAATTTGTTCTCCGTTAGAATTACGATTAATAACAGGATATTTACCTCCTATTTTTGTGCTGATATATCGAAAACTCACAAACACAAATATGCATGGTAAATATTCCATTATTCATCGTAATTCTAATGTGAGCCCAACCATGTGAGCTGGAAATCTTAGAATTAGTTCTTCAGCTGGAGTACATTTAATTTAATTTACAAACAAAAGTGCAATAGAGAGAACGCTATACGAACTCATTTCCGTGGATAATTTGTAATAAGTGGGATTGTAACCAGGGACGAAATATTATATTTTTTATTAAAAACTAAAATTATTTGAACTGTCCGAGTTATTTCAAATTAGGCCGTTCAAAAAGCGACTTTACTGTCCATGCGTGAAGTTCCAAAGTTCAATGACAAGTTTTATAAAATGTCGGACATTATAAATAATTTCTACTATACTCAATATGAGTTCATTTCGATGCCACTGGTTAGTTAAAAGTGAAATACTTAAAAGGTTTGTTTTAACGGGTCTAACGCGATATTATGTATTTACCTTTTTTACCGACGTTTCGACACGGGTTCACACACACACACACACACACACACACACACAGACACACACGACACGGACACGGACATGGGACCCGGGTTTCGATGGGGTTGTACTATTACTTATTCTGTGACGGGGTTTCGTTTCGTTTCGACGTTTCATAATATCGCGTTAGACCCGTTAAAACAAACCTTTTAAGTACCTTTGTTTACAAAGCGCGAGAGTTTAAAGTGTTAAAAGTGAAATATACAATACTTGTAAAAGTGATGCTTTGCAGATATACTGTTATGACTTGTCTTCGGAAGAAGACTGAAAATTATCAGCAAATAAACGATCTCTAGCAGCAAATATACGTTTGCCCAAACAGCCCGAGGTTATTGCCGTAAATCTTGCCTTACATAAATGAAGCAAGATTAAAACTTAATTACAGTATTAGGTGTTATTACCGTGTAATTAACTTTTAAGGTGGAATTATTCCGTTTTGATTTATGTTTCGTAACAACACGGTAATTAAAGTTATCTTGAATATTATTTTGTAAGACGAGTTTAATTTTATTTCTTAGGTAACGATGCGAGGGTATAACTTAAATGTTCTGTATTATACGTCTTTTGTTTCTCTTTGTTCATTAATTTACGTCACCTGGGTAAAATAATATTGAAGTTATAGGTATGTAGAAGTCCGCAACAAATTATTTTTCTTTCTTTGATATAAAATATTCTTGTACTCCCCGACTCATGTAGGCACCGTTATAAAAATGATAGTTTGTTTATTTTATTGAATATTTTGTGTTGTCAATTTTAGAATGATCATTTCTGTTATGTACTCTCTTAGATTCTGGATTATAACCGATGTCGGCCCAGGTGAAATCTTGGATGGGTGACCGCTTTGAGTGGTTATTAACTGAGCGCTCTAGTGCTTTGGAAGGCCCTATAAACAGTTGATTCAGGCTTCTGTCTATGATAGCAGTCGTTAAGCCAAGTTAGAGGCCTTCGGGCGGCTTGAGTTGAGAACTTCCTACAGTTAAGTTGCGCACTCACTTGACAAGCCTAATCCCAATAAGGTCTAGTTTCCCCTTAAGTTGGAAGGTCAAATGGCAGTCACTTCCGTAGCGCCTACGCCAAATCTTGGGATTAAGTAGCAGACTCCGGGTATCCGGGTATCAGGATGCAACTGTCCTGGGATAACGCTAGGAGGATGATGAGTCAAAGTCATAAATATATGTTCCCAAAGTGACAAAAAAACGTACGTACGGTCGTAATTCGTAAGCTCGTAAAACCTGATATGTATCGATATTTTAGATGTTCAGGGTACGCGTAGAAACAACTACGAACGCCGAGCGTATACAACCTCAATAGCAGATTGTGTTTAAAGGGGGTAAAATGATATATTTACGGCGAGGGCGGCTTGTTAAATGCTGAGTGAAGCGAAAGATTCTACAATCTACAAAATTAGATTCTTGAGAGCGAGGGATTCAAATGTTTACGCCCAGGACGGAAATAATTTTGCTACCATGTGACACATACTGCTTTTCACACGGCCTATGAGACCCGCTGCTAAAAACATGAAATGTCTTACAAATATTTTTTTACCGAGTGGCACATATACTACTTTTTACTCTTTGAGGAATTTGTTGTCCTCAAATGAGGGAAGTAAAGTACGATTTTAATCCCTCATTCGAGGGCAGCAATGACTGTTTTATTAATAGCAGGTGTGAATAAATATGATAATCGCACTTGAACACACCTGATAAGCATTTGAAAATAATGCAATTTTCTGCAAATAAGCACAGCTTTCACGGCCTTTTTCTGACTTGAATACATCTAAATTATGTTCCCAAAACCTTCGCACTCAACACGACGCATTCGCTTTATTATTTTGAGATGTGAAAGTGTTAGCTTGTTAGCCTATTCTACATAACGGCGCATGTAGACGTGCTACGTGACAAGAAAGTACAAAATGGCGGTTATTTTGATACCTTGGCTTGTCAAGTTTGCGCAGATATTGACAGGAATCTTAGGCTTTAAGCTTCTACAGATACTTTGCCTCCCTGTTAACCACGTGACGTGTGTTTGGCTACGTGTATGTGTGTTTAACCGTTTAGTGGAATAGTCTCTCGTCTAATAATTCGATATCTGGGCGACCGAGATTTGCTCGGCGTTTTCCCAGGCATGAGACCTAGCTAGATCGATTGCTCGTCCCCGAAAACCCCCATATACCAGATTTCTTTAAAATCGTTAGAGCCGTTTCCAAAATCTCCGAAATAAATAAATATGTATACAAGAATTGCTCGTTCAAAGATATAAAAATAAAATTATAAGCTACCGTTTAATAATTTTGCAAACCGCTTATCAACAACTAGGTCTCATGCGCGGGAAAACGCCGAGCAAAGATCGGGTAGCCCAGATATTTCTAAACTTTACCATGAGTTATAATGAATGAAAATTGATTATTGACGATTTCGACAAAACTTAGTCGATATTTAATTAATCACTAGCACTAGTACATTTTTGCTCCTGTCAATCCGGGGTTTGGAAATGACAGAATATGTGTTTGACCGCCAAACGCCTAGCTTTACAATAAACGTGGCCTTAGTTTTAGAAGTAAATCTGACTTAGCGCCAAGATTCTTGGAATCGCGATGGTTCAAGCACGTACGGCTATTACCGTTGTAACAGCGGAATTAAGAACGATTTCATTGGCAATTCTAGAACGGAAATATACTCGATAGTTTCATATGAAGCGTGTGTAGGGCTGTAGAAGTGTTGGATTAGCTAGGTTACTTCTTCGGTGTTTTGCCATGAGAAATTAATTGATGCTATGATGATTTGGAGTAAGTACTTATGAAATTCAAAAAACTACATGGACAAACTATAGGCCTCAACATAGTTCTGGGGGCCTATGATGGTCACGTGATAGCGTGATAAACGACAAGAAAAGCATGTGTCACTTTTTATCAAGAGTCCATAGGCAGCGGTGACCGCTTACTATCAAGTGGATTGTACGCTTGTTTGCCACAGACGTGGAATAAAAAAATGTTGTAATAAAAAAGCCGATCAAAAACCGGACGTAGCTACTTACATTGTGTTGAAGACAAACCCTAGTTAAGGCGCAGAGGTGGTCAAGGCATTCTCCATACAAACTCTGTTCACGTTTTATTCGTAGGTTTTGGCACTAACGAATGTAATATTGTTTTTGGATGTAAATATTAGATATGCGAAGAAAGTGATGTGGAAATTTTTAAATATTTCAAAAAAATGAAAAATGAAAAAAATTAAAAATAACATCAATGAAAGAAATAATTACATCAAGAAATAGCTAACAGAAAAATAAGCATACTGACCAAAAATCATAACTTTAATGCAAACACAAACGAAGAAAAACCTGCACAAAGTTTGTATGGAGAGAGCTTGCCCTACCCCTCCTCTTAATACGGCACTTTTAATGGTAAAAAGGATGGTGCATAGAATAATCTGTATAAACGTTCAACAAAGGTATTTTTATGTCGAACGTGTGTCGAACACATTTCAAGTTCATTTGTCTTTGTCTGTCACTTTGGAATTTGTTTTGTAAGATAGTGATAAAACACATCGTTGTTTAAGTTTTCTGAATAAGTGAGTATAGTGCGCTTCGTCAATGACGATGCGCCTCTCCTCTCATACTAATCTGTGCGCAGTTATACGTCTAGGGCTGTGGAGGGGCGCGCCTTCGTGGATGGCGCGCATTATACCTAATATACAATAACTTGAAGCAGAACTGAGTAAACAACTGAATGTTGGAACTTCTATAAAAGACAGTAGAGAGAAAGATCTGGGTCGCTTATTTAATTTACGCCCCTTGAATAGTAATACCGTTCATCCACTAGAGACGCTGTCTATCGGATTCATTTGTTTTATGCTAAGCCAGTGCTCTGCCCCTCTAGCATAACATGCATTCCGTATCTACTCGCGCGCGAGATAAGCTACCTGTCACTTTTTGACAGCATTAATCAGACAGTGACAGGTAGCCTATCTCGCGCGCGAGTAGAGACGAGATGCATGTTATGCTAGCCCTACAGGTATAATCATAGTTTGTGATCTTTGCTGTGTCTTCGGATTTCTGTTGTTTGATAAAAAGATTAATAGGTAATACTGTCAGTCTGTCATGTTGAAATTGATTTGTACCAGAATTTGATTTTGGCTTCTTAGAATTCTTGTGTCAAGGCGCACAGAACAAGGTTATTTTTTCGAATTGTCTAAAGTATTTTTATTTGTCAAAACCGATTTCAGGTATCTCATAATAAATAACTAATTAACCCAAATTAAATGTCAGTATGTTGACCCAAATTAAATGTAAACAAGCAACTCAAATTATTGCATATTTTATGTTCTACTATTTACCCTGTTGTACGAGTAAATAGCATAATTATAGTAACATAGCTTAGTAATAATATGGAATATATTAATTAGCGTGTGCAAAAAGTGTATACAATATTTAGTTTAGTATTCAAATTAAATTACAATAAGAACACCATCAGTGTCATCGACAAGTTAGCTTTATTGAATACCTGGACCTATTTAAGGCAAAAGTGAATAGGCATTTTCTGGGTGAACTCGCTTCACCGGTGGCCTCATCTTTGCACCCTGGCTAGATGCTGGCCAAGAGCAATCCCATTATTAATAAAAAAAAAAACAATATAAGTATATAATTATAATTAACTGGTCACTCAGGTCTTTAACGTAAATGGGTCCGAAACATGTCGAGCGATATTCGACGTTAAAGACGTCAGTGACCCGTTTATTATATTTCAATATGGTTGAGACTCACGGAAGTTTTTTATTTCAAGTTTAAGGCTTGGTCACACAGCGTTGCGCGACGTCCGCGCGACGGCGCGACGCGATCGCTGCGCGCCGGAACTTATGTTAACAGGTTAGCGACGCCACACAGGCTGCGCGACGCGAGCGGGACGGTTTCATACATTTTGGCGCGCAGCGCAGCGTCCCGCTTGCGTCGCGCAAGCGGTGTGACCAAGCCTTGGTGGCCCAAACCTTGACGTCAAAAATTTTTTTTAGATTCTTCACGTCGTGTGCTATCAGAATATACTTACCCCATGTATGTTAGCCGATTTTTCGTAGTTTTCGAGTTGGTTACGAATTTTTAAAATGATTTTTTATTGACGTTAAGGTTTGGGCCACCCTGTGTAACCATTGTGGAATGCCCCTTTGAATTTAATGAAAATAAAGCTATATAGGTTTCATGTACCTATTTAGACCATTTCTGCCATTTCTCTTCAGGGTTGTATTTAGACCATTTCTGCTTTGTTGCGACAGTCTCAAGGAACTTGTAAAAACCTTTCAATCTCCCAGATACAATACACCTACATCGATTGGGTTGGGCGCAGCCGGTACTTCGTTTTATATGGACGCCTTTTCGATGCCATGCCTTTAAGAATAACATACGGCTTGGAACTTGTCCCTGGTGTGTGTGAAATAGTTCACTAGATATAGGTTAAAAAAAATTGATAGAGAAAATAAATGCAAAAAAAACCGTGATCTCGCACTCAGCTTAAGATGGGAATTGAACCTGCGCCTCTGGTTTGCTGGACCAGCAACGTCCTATCTCTAGCCTACTAATACCACTACGTCATCATAGCGAATCTTTGCCTTGCATTTTGAGCCGCTACTACTAGCGACATCTCTATATATTCTTCCAAGACTAAAGGCACTATAACTTAGAGCATTAATGCTCTAAGCACTATAATGGTGATAATATGTTGGCTTGGCTGACCACTTAGCAAGGAAGTAGTGGATGTCATTCTATGAAAGTAGCCGCAGGAGGAATTTAAAAAAAAACGTTTTATTTGGATTATGTCAAAATGTCAAATTTCAATAAAGCTATTAACCAAATATACTGAGCATAAAACCATTCATTTAAGGCCTTTGATAGCCGAACTATTTATGTAACGTTTGCGAGTTATTAAGAAAACAGAACTGTACCCTTACCATGAGTTTGCAATGTTTGCATTACCGTACTCGCTAGCGACTGCGTAAACGATTTAGTATGGCGATTCTTAGTTCTATTACGTAACCGCCAGAGGCGCTGTACCTTTGTCCATACTAAATCGTTTACGCAGTCGCTAGCGAGTACGGTAATGCAAACATTGCAAACTCATGGTAAGGGTACAGTATCTAGTATAGTATCACATTTCTCGTGTCACCGCCTATAACTAAAATATCATATATTTTTAAAACCCGAATATCATTTTAAGAGCTCACGGACTTTGCCGAACGTGAACACTCACAGTTGCAGATACTAAAAGACCGCAGTAAATTGTACTAGGTATCGTCACAAAGCTGTTCTTGGCTGCACTCCAAAAGATCAGAGATATCCTTTACACCTGTACTGTACAGCATATTCATAAAACCACAACTACTTACCTATGAGCACGACCATTATAATGTCCCTCGTAGTTTATACCAACTACGCCTTTTCGAAGGATCTACTTATACTGGCAAGAATGTAGTGACGTGTTTGATAAGCTTTGTGAATACAGCCGTACGTGCTATCTAAATTTGACAATGCATTTTATTTATATTCCTTATTGCTATGTTCTAGAGTGATGTTTCGTCTAGCAAATATATTTTATTTAAATCTTGGATTTCAAATGTCGAATTTGATGCTTAACCATATTTAGTTCTAGTTTTCAATTATAAAAGTGTTATTATTTCGCCTTTGAAAGTCGAAAAGCACTATTGCATGATGCGAGGTAATCTTTTTATGGCATAAAAGAATTTGATTAATTTTAACCCCAAAAATTACCCTCCAAAGCAATTATAAGTAAATTTTACGCAGATTTTGAAGGCAAAAACTAGAAATAATACTTATATTTCTTAAAAGTAAATAAATATACTTTTATATACAAAACGTGTTACGTCTTGGGGTGTCCATTTGTACGGAAATGTGGGCTCATTTATTTCGACTCTGTTATTCTTACAGCTTCCAATGCAATATTTTCTTAGACTTTGTAAGTATTTTACTTTCAATTTGTCTCAAAACATTCATACATTAACGCCTTTGTTATCAGAAGTAGTAAACAGAGCACAAGAAATTCTATTGTCGATACGAATTTTAGCAATTGTAGGATCAAAGACGGGTTTAGAGGTATAAAAGGTCGTCAAACATTGAACGAAACTATTTAAAAACTATATTTCGCGTCAAGAATCATTCACAGCATTGTTTTACGTAAGTATAAATGTAAAACTACAAGTCCAATGTAACATTTGCTATAAGGATTATTTGAATAAATGATTATGATTCTGATCAATGTGGATAGCATCCATTAAAAAAAAAGTTGATATACTCATCGACATCAGATAAATATCTCAATACCTACTAACAAACAGAAACCCATTTAAAACAACACATATACATTATTTCGGTGCCCGCTTGATTTGTAAAAGGCTATTTTGGCAGTTTACAAACTTAAAGCGATAATAATACGAATTTGGCAAAGTCCATAATGCATAATAAGCGATATCAAACTTTCAAGTCTAGGATCAAGTCAAAGATCAAGCGTGTTGAAGAGCGAGCGAGCTAAATTAGTTCCTTCTGCTGTCAACACAGTAAATCCTCAAATTATATAAAGGGTTGGCATATGTTGCTCGTGACTCCTTTGGAGAAATTCGAGCAAGAATGACATGTTGCTGTGCCCTACCTCTCTAAATAGCGATCTTCTTGCCTTGCCTTCTTGGCTCGTCAGCGATAGTCTGGCACGCGCTTTACAAAGGATCGGCAATGCGCATGAAGTCCCATTATGAGTTATGAGCGTCCATAGGTTGCGGAAACCCCATACCAACAAGCGAGCCATACGCTTGTTTACCATCAATTAGAATAAAAAAAGGCATCAGATATCTCAATCCCCCAACAGAAATCCATTAAAAACCTACATTAATTCATCGCTTCGTTTGTAAAAGGCTGTTTCGGCAGTACCCTTTATTGAAATACAGCTGGAGCAAAACGTCCGACACAATTGTTTAATTGAGAGAAACCAGCGTCGAATTATCTTAGGTCATTCGTTCGCCAGCTGTGTTTTTTTATTCATTCGGGGTATTTAATTACTTCCGACGTTGCTGACACCGGATCCATCTCGACTTTGAATAAACAATGCGGCACAGTTGTGGCACGTACTGGTGTAGTGCACACAGAACTACACATAACTCTAAGATGGTAGTGAAACGAAATAAAATGTTTTGAGTAATTCAACTCACTTTTACTGATACCGTAACAAATACAGATGTACCTTAACAGCTATCGGTTTGCTTTAGGGTGTGCAATTATACGTAGGTACTACGTACGCATTTTTTGCAATATCAATGTGTCATCTACAGTCGTTTGCACTTTTACACCATAAAAGTATTGCAAAGTAATGCAAAAATATGCTGTCGTTGTGGTTTGTAAGTTAGTGGTCCTTTTCAACTTTTCAACTGTCTTAGCCCTTACAGGACAGAGCGATACAATCGTGCGTTCGACTTTGAAAATATCAAGTTTGAAAATTAATCAAGTTTTCCGCGTCAGCACGGCATCGATCGATCGTGCGTTCGATTTTTAATCGCTATAAAACCCGCGCGGCTCGTTTAGGGCAAAGAAGATAATATCTTCTATTATATGCATTTTTGCCCGCAATGCATTGTTGTACTGAGAAGAGAAAAAAAACTTTTACTGATATCGTAGCGCCTGCTGTTTTCCTTTGCCCACATACATAGCGGCGCAGTGGGGTGAATTTATGTGCACAACTAAGCCAGAGCTGTGACGAACTATTTCTGATCGCATTTAGTATTGGGGCCACCACCCATTTAGGTTGAGCGATGTAATACGAGTCTTCAGTACTAAAATTCAGCAAAATGTAAGATAGCGCTTACAGCTGATATAAAGTAAACTGTTTGCAAGATTGTAAGTCCGACAGCGTAAGATACTTTGTTAAGTTGATGCTGAAAAACAAGGAGCAATATTTTACCTCGAGCGTTAATTATATTTTTTCAGGATTGAGTTGTTAGTCTCGTATACAATGTAAAATAGGTACCGAGCAAGGATATGGCTCTTTTGTTTTTATAACGATGCAGCGTTGTTAATGAAAGTTAGAAGTTATCCATATATTATATAAAAAAAATATGACTTTTCGTATCACAACGGAATCAATTAAATTGTAGTTAAAACGAATTAAAAGCCTTAGGGTCAGTTGCACCAACGTACGAACACAGGCCGGTCATCGTCAAATATGGCTCCGGCAGCTGTCATCCCATAGAAACTTGTCAAACTTTCCATACAATCAGATTTGACGAACACCGCTTACGATTACAGACGGTTTGGTGCAACCCAGCCTTAGTTATGGTCTAAGAATTTTGTTCGAACTCACCCTTGATTCGCCATTAGGGTCTATTTGAAAAAGGTATTTATTTAGTACTAGCTTTTGCCCGCCACTTTGTCCGCGTCGAACTCGTTATTCGCGTTAGAATTACATTGATATTCTTTTATTTCAGGCGCTTCACTACTAATCGTTCTTCCCCACAAACTTACACCTCCTTAAAGGATGTTTTCCGGGATAAATAGTATCCTGTTTCTTCCCCGGGACGAACTACCTCCATACCAAATCGGTTCAGCGGTTTAAGCGTCAAGAGGTAACAGACCGACACACTTTCGCATTTACGATATTAGTATGGATTTACTATGTTAGTCTTAGTACGGTTACCGAGTGCCCCTCACTGTAGGTTTAGCCATTATAAATACAAATCTGTAGCTCTAGTATAAGTTTTTTCGAAACATTAATTCGAACGCGTTTGCGTTTTGTCTGAAAATTTATGAAAACAGTCTCACCGAGTTTGAAATACGCGCGTTCATCGGTTAGCAACAAATGTTATACTCGCTGTTTTAGTTTCCACTAGTGACCACCAGAGGCGCTGTTCACGTTTAAATACCACTTTCATTCATTTTGAGACAAAACGCAAACGCGTTCGAATTAGTTAATGTTTCGAAAAAACTTATACTAGAACTACTGAAATAATACTATTCGTGGCACCTATTCGTTTCTAGAATAAACGCCCACAATATAAATTGTAAACGGATTCATCCCTCGTAATAATTTTACTGTTTATTTTCATAATTGGAAACATCCTTTATGTTTAACTACTTCACAAAGACAAACGGCGTACCGTAAAATAACAATAAAATTAAGGAAAAGAATTTCACAGAAAGTTTTCTGTGTCATTGTATTTAAGATCCGCCGCTATTGCGTTACAGTAGGGACCATATTTGCTTGTTCTTGTTTTTATTTAAGCGAGTAAAGCTATCGATGTTTAAGATGCTTAAATGAGTTCGTGTGATATAAAATGAAAATTTGGATGACACTTCCCTGACTTGGCGGGGCGGGATCGATATGTAACATTTTCTTCTTTGACGTAACCTTACTGACGTCGCAAAGATTCTCACCTGACATAATACTGTCATTATGTATTACGTTTGCGCAGTAGTAATATCATGCGCAGAAGCGGAGCAGTACCGCCTTCGCATCGTCCCGCTACCGCGCATCCCGCGCCAGTCAGGAAGCACTCATTTAAATGTAGGGGCGCAGTAAAAAATGGTATCGCGTCGACTGACAGCTGACACTGACATTTGACACTTTTCTCATATCGTACTGCCTCCGCACCGACAAATCAGGAAGTCGCCTTATTTCGTTTAAACCATATACATTGTTAAAAGAAAAGAAGATTAAGATGAAATAAAACAGAGACGAAAAGTAAAACATGTAGGTACCTTTAATAAGTTTAATAGTGAACATATTAATATTTAGCAAAGTAATACATACATTGAAGTACATAATTTTAATAAAATTATTGTTAGCGGCCGCTTTAAGATTTGGGGCGGAATCTATTTGCGGTATTTTGTACTTTACCGAGAGCTTACTGACGTCGCCCAGATGATGTCATTATTTGCTGGTATTATGCTATCAGTATTGCATTTGCGGAGTGATATTATAGGTATGTGGGGTAGTAGTAAGTATAATATGTGCGGTACTTACGCATCAATCAAGAAGCACTCATTAAAATGTACAGTAAGGCGACTTCCTGACTTGGCGGGGCGGGATCGATATGTGACATTTTCTTCTTAAATATAAGGGCGCAGTAAAAAGTCGGAAGTCGCCTAAGGCGAGGCGCATTTAAATGAGTGCTTCCTGACTGGCGCGGGATGCGCTGAAGCGGGACGATGCGAAGGCAGTACTGGCCCGCTTCTGCGCATAATATTACTACTGCGCAAATGTAATACTGACAGTATTTTTTCAAGTGGGAATCTTTGCGACGTCATTAAGTTTACGTTTAAGAAAAAAATGTCACATATCGATCCCACCCCGCCAAGTCAGTAAGTCGCCTTAGGTAGCATCAAAAGAAGTTTGGGATATGAGAGAGGTGAAAAGTTCATATTCCATTGTAATAAAGACTTTTCACGTTTTCACATGCCAAGCTACTTTTGATGTAACTGTACGTTGAAATATTGTGTTTTGACTTGTTCTAGGGCATATTTGACACTGGCAGCTTCCTGATACTGCACCTACGCCGCTTTGCACGGTCAAATACGAATTTGGCTTTAAACTGAAATTAGTCATATAGGTACTTAACCAATAAATACAACCTCAACATTCTTCATAACGAAGAGATGCCATGTCATAATTAACTAGTATTAAGTATCACAAGAAATTAATTACAATATAAATCACTTACATAATTTGACGATGGCCCATTCATAGTTGCCTATAAATCAAATTGGACGACCTATTTTTGTTCGTTGCTTTCGATGCCAGTAACACTTCAATCGACTCGTATCTCACGCTGTGATGCTGACTGTACCTATAAAAATATAATACGAATAGAATGTGAAAGAAATTAACTAAATCTGGACCTAAATCTGACGTCCACAACTATAGACCGATTGCTGTACTATCAATTTTCGGGAAAATATTCGAATCGATAATTTACGCTAAGGTATATAAACAACTGAATGGTTGGTTTTGTGAGGAACAGCACAGCATGGGTTCTTACCGAAGCGCTCGACCACATCAAACCTGTTAAACATTGTCTCATTATTAGCTAATAATTTAGATAAAGGAAAACAAACAGACATTGCATATTTTGATTTCCAGAAGGCATTCGACAGAGTTGATGGTGATGTATTACTTAAGAAACTAGCTATGGCAGGCTTCACTATACCCCTGCTTGAATTTATGGCCAGTTACCTTTCGGATAGGAAGCATTTCGTGCAGTATGAGGGTTCTCGATCTGCCCCATTCCTGGTAACATCAGGGATCCGGCAGGGCAGTAATCTTGGGCCCTTATTGTTTCTTGTATTGCTTAACGATCTCCCGGCGGTTATTAAATACTCTACATGTCTTTTATTTGCCGATGATTTAAAGTTAGCGATGCCGATTAGTGCTCCCAATCACTCGTCATTACTACAAACAGATATCGACAGCGTTTGTACCTGGGCCCGTAACAATAGTCTCACCCTCAACGAAGATAAATGCTCGCTAATGAAATATACACGGGCTCGGCTACCTTTAAACTATATCTACACAATAGAGGGCAAACCTTTGAAACACGCAAATGAAGTAAAAGATCTCGGCACATGGTTTGATCCTAAACTAACATTTAATCCGCACATAACCAAGGTCTGTAACGAGGCTAGGAAGTGTCTAGGTTTCGTCATCCGCCAGTCTAAGCCACGCACGGCACGCCATGAGTATCTTGTACAATGCTTTTGTCCGCAGTAAGCTCGAAACTAATGCCATCATTTGGAATCCACATGAGCATGAGTACACGCTGCTTCTTGAAAGAGTCCAAAAGTCATTCGTCCGTTTCCTGTACAAGAAACTATATGGGTACTATCCTTACCTATACCCGACTCTCTTCGTGCTCGGTATGGTAGACTATACGTCACTTGAGACCCGCAGGAAACTACATTTAGTAAAATATTTTTTTCAACTGACGCGAGGCTTGATAACCAATTCGCAACTGCTAAGCCAAGTAGCACTCAGGGTTCCTCGTCTCTCCGCAAAACAGCTCCGCCCGCGTCGCCGCGATCTCTTCTCCATCCCTCCAGCTAGGACGCGCGCGCTCGCTTCCTCGCCTTTACATCAAGCGTTGACGCTGATGAATGACATCCTGGACAGTGACAGCCACCTCGATATCTTTTTGACTCCAGAATCTAGATTCCTGGCTTCTTCATGTAGGTACCTGGAATCTATAGTGACTGGTAGTACCATAACTGCCTAAACTCCGACCTAGTCTGTTTGTTTTTTTCTTGTTTGGACGTTATTCATGTTTATTTTGACTTGTAAATGTAAATTTACAAATAAATTTACATTTACAATATTTTGACTTGTAAATGTAAATTTATTTGTATTTGGTGATTTAATTTCGACTTTGACTTGTTATTATCTGATTGTGACTAATGTAATTTTATTAATCTTTTTAATGTATTCAATATTGACATATTTTTTTAACAAATCTATTCTTTTTTTTATTTGATTCTTATTTTTGAGTTTTCTTTATAATTCATTGCATTTAATATTATTATTATTTTTATCTGATTTCTCTTATATGTGACCAAAGATTGTAATACCAATTAGCACGTAAGGTTCAACTGTTAGTGCTAAAGTAGAAATAAATAAATAACTAATAATAACTAATAACTAAATTCAGGCACTGTAGCTCTATTATAAGTTTTTTGTAAACATTAACTAATTCGAACGCGTTTGCGTTTTGTCTATAAATGTATGAAAGTGGTATGAAAACGTGAACAGCGCCTCTGGTGGTCACTAGTGAAAACTAAAACAGCGAGTATAACATTTGTTGCTAACCGATGAACGGCGCGTATTTCAAACTCGGTGAGAGCGTTTTCATACATTTTGAGACAAAACGCAAACGCGTTCGAATTAATTAATGTTTCGAAAAAACTTATACTAGAGCCACTGATTTAATGTATACACTGAACACAATATGGATCAACTTGTATGATAAATGTTTTGTCCTTTTATCTTAATTAACAGAAGACTCGTTATACTTCAAAAGAACGGGCTTCCCCGACATATCGAGAAAAAATATCGTTTGAACATCAAACGGAGTCCTCGAAATAAACGATTAAACCAAACGGCCCCGGGGGTTTTTCGGAAAGCATAAATAACATTGCAATTTGATAGCACTATGGTTTCAATATCAGATGCATTGCACCAAAATTAGTCCGATATTATATTACTACTATGTGGCCCGCAGTAAAAAAGCGGTACGGATTCGGCAGGCAGTTGACACAGGCAGCTGACAGCTTTCATATACGATGTATACATCGTATCGCCCCCGCACTGACAAGTCAGGGCGTCGCCTAGGCGACTTCTTTCGCCTAGGCGGAGGCAGTACGTATATGAAAAATGTGTCAAATGTCAGTGTCAGCTGTCAGTCGACTAGGTACCATTTTTTACTGCGCCCCTACATTTAAATGAGTGCTTCCTGACTGGCGCGGGATGTGCGGAAGCGGGACGATACGAAGGCAGTACTGGTCCGCTTCTGCGCATGATATTACTACTGCGCAAATGTAATACTGACAGTATTCCGTCAAGTGGTAATTTTTGCGACGTCAGTAAGTTTACGTCAAAGAAGAAAATGTCACATATCGATCCCGCCCCGCCAAGTCAGGAAGTCGCCTTAGAAATAATCTTATCGGGAGTAAGCATACTTTATGTAGTTTAAGTCGCGCCTGTTCTGACCCGTTATCTTTGTTACACAAAATGTCGAGCCAAATAGATCTCCTGTTTGTCGTTTATATTCGTTTGGAGCGATTTTTTTCCAATCGACGGACTAGGTCCCATCGATCTTTTGATCGGTAGCTTAAAAAATCTGTGTCGGTAGATTAGCCGATGTAACGAGTTTTGAACGGAAATTTCTGTAGGCGGCTTCCATTTTATGAGGTTGACTAACTTCTCTATTTTTTTTTAAGTTTCTATTTAACTCGAAATGTGTATGTATGTGTCTTGCATAGGGAGTTTACTTTCCAATATATGGTGCGTAACGTTCACTTTATGGCCATTTTTGAAAAAAAAAATAACATGTAACCTCCTACCTTTATCCCAGTTGCTCCAAAAGGAGTCGGTGGCAACTTTCGTACATAATCCCTAGATTTACCCTATTGCCATAGAGTATAGAACAAAATACATTGTAAGAAACACAGATGCTACCACAAGGATCTAAATCTTCATACCCAACAACCGTAATCATAATCACAATCTCATAATCATCATCATAATCTTCATAATTCCAACAGCAACCAAATACCGGAATATCTACATTATTATCACAGCCAGTTAAATTATGGAATCCAAATCAGCATAGCTTCAGACGTTCCTATGCTATGTGTTGGCAGCCACGCTAATATTAACCCGGGAGTTAAATCTGGGAGTTAGTAAGGCGGTAAGTGATATGTGCATTTGCGATCTACACACACGGCGGTGTGTCAGACAAGTTCGCAAAGCAAAAAAATGGCGGTCGGCCGTTAAGTTCTTACCCAAAAACTTTAATATTTGTATCTTAGTAGGTAAAATAGAGTATTAGGAATTTGAAAACGGGAAAACTTCCCAAAAACATGAATCATTTATTTGCGTCACACTACAATTTACACTATTTAAAGTTACATACTTTAAATAGTACATTGTCTATGCTTACATCTCCTTCACACAGCTTTGTATGTGTGTATCACCAGCTCCATCTATACTTACTTCATGGAGATTACCTATAGCCTGGCAAAATAGTCTAGAAACGGAACTATATTTTTTCGACGCTGGCAACTTCGATTAAATTGTCAAACATGTCATGCTGTTGTCATGTAATTGACACCAGCCTTGTTTACATTTCCTATTTTAATCTATTTCGCTGATTTATCACAGTTATCATTTATTTGCGTCACACTACAATTTACACTATTTAAAGTTACATACTTTAAATAGTACCAAATTTATTTCAAGCGATTGAAGAACTTTATGCGTTAAGCGAAACTAAATTAATCTAACCAACCACCTATGTATGAATGAATGAATGTTTTTTTATTCACGAGAATCTACAGTATACAATAGATGTTTTACATTGCAGTTTCAGTCCAGTACATTCGGCCATATCAGGCATGTGATCGACAGGTATTTCGAGTGTGTAAGCAAATAATAATGATTTTATGAGTTATGCATGACAGGAACTGTGATCGATGACGATTCGAAAGAACTTGGTTTCCAGTTAGATCTCTCTTCTTTTATTGGCAAAACCGTTTACGAACTTGTCATTTTTTCACATTTATGTTGTTAACGGGATGCAATTTAACTAATTGAAACGTATGTACGTTGTATAAATTTCTAGACAGTAGACAGTGGTAAATAAGATATTTATGGACCATCACACACACAGTAATTCACAGGTATGCGTACAATAGAATAAATAGATATAATTTTCTACATAGTGGCATAAAGTAATGTGGAGCCTTAACCAACCTCCGTACTCTTGATATTATAACCTATAGCGGAACAATTTATCATGGCAACACACAATCAGAAGTTCCGGAGAGAAACCACACACTTCACCGAAATTTCTAAAAGTTAGCCGCGGCTTCTGTGCTTCGACGCACGGTGGTATGAACACCATAATTAACGGACGACTCACTCTAATCAATAAAGACAATTTTCGTAGTAAGAATAAATTAGACTAGGTACGTTTAATTAAAAAATGAAGGAAGGTAACCAAATTGTTATGTAGCAGGTTACAATATTTTGATATGAAAAAATATTTTATTCAAAACGCTCTAGATATGCTGATTTACTGACAGGCGTGACGTCACACCCGCTCCCTCGTACTACCGGTTTATGGAAAAAGGGGAATTGCGTTTATGTACATAGTTCCCATACAAATTATTTTTAATTGAAACATGAGAATTCTGTTGGTAACTTTCAATTTACATTTGGGCTATAAAAAATATTTCATATCTTTATAGTTCTATATCTTTTTGTTTTTGATTAATTTCTAATCTTTATTGCGAATAAGGAAACAATTCATGCAATAAAACATATAAAAAGAATAAGAAGTAGGTACAGCGAGATTCACATTAATTTATGTCACACCTGGCCATAAAGCGGCAATTACCGCACGCTCCGCGCGCGGGAAACCCCACTTCCTGGCCAGGGGGTGACATAAAATGTTGTACTTAACACGGGCGGTAATAAAGAAAGCCTCATCTGAGACATTCTTTGTTTTACCGCCCTTGTTAAATAATGTACTATTAAAGATACAATTTGAAACAATATAATCAATAATAAATAATAAAAAAATTGTCTAATGTACTATTTATTGTGATAACGGTTTTCTATCCATATAACTACACTATGTTTTAAATTGTAACATAATGAGTCATCTACCCAATTGTACTATTTACGTTCTTCATTAACTGGTCTAACATTATTTTGTTACTAACGGGAGCAGCTGTGCGGACGAAAATAGCCACAGCACTTGGTCCTTTTGGAAGGACACGGGCGGCACGTTATTTGCTAATTTTATTGCATTTGGCAATAGACGGAGAACTTTGTGGCTCTGGATGGACAATGGTATGTTCATTATTGGACAGTTTGATGTAAATAGCATCGATAGTTTGTTTGGAATTTCTGAGTAAATCTTAGTCGTAAGACATAACATTATAGTAGCAAATTCGTTTCAGACATCTCTGGATGTCTGTAACAGTGATTTGTCTGGGCTGTAATCTGGCTTTAATGCTTTGCATAGATATTGCCCGGTTTGGTGGGTATACTGAAATGACTACCGGCTACTAGAGGCAAGTATAATTAGGGTAGCATTTAACGAACCAACAAATTAGCTGCCGAATGATGCTCTAAAAAATTACATTGATTACCAAAAATACTAGATTCACACCAAATTGTCAACTCCTTTTAAATATAAAGTGCAACTCAAAGAAGTAACATGTCGATAACCTATTAAATTAAATTGTTACCAAATAAATTAGTCACTACCCAAAAATACTTAATGATCACCTAATTTCAAACACCAAATTTCATATAATTTACATCCAAATATTACAGGGCTCGTAATCCTATTAAAATTATTTACACCCAAATAATTCTTTCGATACCCTGAAATACTACATGATCACCAAATTTCACGCGGCAAATGTTTTTTAACGCCCGACGCGCAAAGCAGTTCCAAATGTTCCAATCTAGTCTAACCTCATTGCTAGCACACTGATGCGGTTTTCCATACGGTCCGTCTCGCTCGCACGTCGCACCGCGTGCGAGCAAGACAGCGCGAAATGATTTTATTTTATAGAAGTTTCAAAATTTCTGTAACTTTAATGAGGCACGTACATAACATAATTTAATTTAATATATTTTCAACAGTGCTTTCCTTACTGGTCGCATACAGCTATTTGTTCTCAGATGTTTTTGCCTCTACTCTATTCGCTGATAATCGTCCATTTGCCTAGGTAGTAGTATTTTTCTATGACATCTATTTTTATTTCAAACTAGTGGACATTGGAACAGTATTGACGGATCTCCGCTGGCGCGGAGCTCCTATTTTGAGTTGTTTTGGCCCTTCGGGCCGATGCAAAACTAACATAACCTAAACCTACCTATACCTATTTCTACCTATTAACTTCCTTTAATTTTTCCATGAAAGTCTATGTAAATTAATAAAGTAAACTCATTTGAGGACCTTTATCCATTTTCATAACAAACTAACAATTTAATAAATCAACAAAACTCATTTTCAAATAAAAGTTTTCAATCAAACGCGCTCACGTCAACGCATTAAAAAATTAATAATAAAACTTCTTGCAGTTTGTAAACCATCAGCAATAGGTAGTTAGAATGAAACAGCAATAGGTACCTTTCACTCTAACGACATATCAATAGGTTTTATGCTTCAGACAATTCTTTGTATTTGATTGAGTGAGATAGCAGTATACGTGTTATTATTTCACTCAGCCACATTGCGCGTTGCTTTTTAAATTAATTTAGAATTTTACTTTCTAATTTTGACATTTTGGAAATGACTAAAATATTTATAGTGCTAAAAACAATTAATTTGTAACTGTTTACTAAAATGTAGCATGCGATGTGTATAATATTTGGATGTAATTCTAATGAAAAAAGGTGCATGAGATTAGGTGGTAGTTTAGTGTTTTTGGTGGTACTTGACAATTTTTTTGATGCGATTATAATTTTATAGGAACGCAATAAGTAAAATAGGTGCAAGTGCTGCAAAAATAGGTAGAATTTTTTTGGTGACTCGGAATTGCTGATCGATAAATTTTTTTGAGTGTTCAATCTTATTTTAGGGTTCGAAAATTTGATGATATCAAAAGTTATTTAGGTGATCATTTTATTTGTTCCCGTATAATTATAGAGTGTCAAGCAATGTGCAGCACAAAGCAACCCTATATTTAAATTGAAGCTAAAGAAGTGGCTTGTCGAACAGACGTTCTTCGATTATTGTGAGCTCTATGACAATAACACCATTTAAATTGTACATTGAAATTATGTCGGTAGAGTAATTATTTTATAATATTGTTGTCGGCGCGTGTAGACATATATTGGTGGCTTGATGGCCCAGGCTGGCTTGATGATGTGGATGGCAGGTTGAAGAAATGACGAAGGCAGCGGTTCATCGAATTAATGTTATAATTCGGGCTTTTTACATAGTTTTATATATGAAGCTAACGTTATATAAAATAGGTTTCAAAATTAAGGCAAAATATCTGCATAGTGCAGTTTATGAAGCGAAAGCTGTTCGGTAAGTGTCCGGTCATCTTCCACGTCCCGCATCCCCATTGGTGCGCGAAGCGATGACGACCCACGATGTCATTGGCTGCCGATCACGTCATATGTGCCTCTGATTGGTTGCTGGCATATGTCGCGATACGTGAGAGTGACGTCACGGAAGATGGACGGTGTCCCGAGGCGCGCGCGCTTTTGAATATCGCCGTACGCAGCCAGCTGATATGCGCGCATTGAAATTGCGCCTTAACATAAGCTCCCGGCCTTGGAAGATGCAGCTTCCAACATTGGACGACGGTGAGAGCTACTCATCATTTATAGGCAGCGGGCAGATCTTTGAGAACGCTCGACGTACGGTGCCGTGGGCTGTGCGTATATCGGCCACTCTTGAGACGCCGTCCCTGCCAGGAAAAGTCTTTATAATTCGCCCCATACTCCATTTGAGGGGCGGAGCGTGGTCCTCCTTAATAAGTACGAGCGTGTCCTGCTTCAATTCCCCCTTGGTTCGTGTCCATTTGGTCCTGACCTGGAGCTCGGATACATATTCTTTGGACCAGCGCGCCCAGAAATGCTGTCGTATCTGCTCCACTCGCTGATATCGTGACAGACGGTGAACTGGCACGTCGGTGAGGTCAGCGCATGCAGGAGCAGTCAGCGGGCGACCAACCAGAAAAAGAGCCGGGCAGAGAGGGGAGTAATCCAGCGGATCTGAGGACATAGGACTCAAAGGGCGGGAGTTCAGGATGGCCTCGACCTGCGTCAATACCGTGCTGAACTCCTCGTAAGTTAAATTTACATCACCTATCACACGTCGCAGGTGATGCTTGCAACTTTTCACACCGGCCTCAACAAGACCGGCAAAATGGCTAGCATAAGGTGGCATCATTATAAATTCAATTTTTTGTGTGTTCGCGTACTCTTTTATCTCATCTGAGCATGAATTTAAAAACCTTGCGAAATCATTCATGAGGCCTACAAAATTGCGTCCATTATCAGAAAATATTTTCGACGGTTTACCTCGACGAGAAATGAACCTTTTCAACGCCAGCAAGTACGCATCTGATGAGAGATCTGTGACCAGTTCTAAATGAACCGCGCGCGTAGTGAAACATATAAAAATACACAAATATGCCTTTGTAGTTACGGCTCCCCTCCCTTTGCGGTTCAGTATGAGATAGGGTCCCCCGTAATCTACAGCGCAATTCATAAACACGAATCCGGGTTCTAGTCGTTCCGGTGGGAGATTTCCCATAATAGGAGTCAGTGTTTTACCCCGAAAACGAGCACAGGTAACACAGTCATGGACAACTTTCCTAGCGAGATTCCTGCCGCTTATGGGCCACCAAGTCTCTCTAAGCGAAAATAAAACATGCTGAGGTCCAGCGTGAAATAATTTTCGATGTTCGAACCGAAACAATAACACAGTAAAATGATGTTTACTTGAAAGTAAAATGGGATGTTTTTTATTATATTCAAACTGTAAAGAATCTGTTAGACGACCTCCAACCCTAATTAGTTTACAGTCATCAATAAACAAATTTAGTTTTGCTAAAAAACCCTTTGCGACATATTTATTTCTTGTCAATTCATCGTAAACATCATTAAATGATTCTATCTGTGATAAGCGCGCGAGAAGTATCTCCGATTCCCTCAGTTCGTCCAGCGTCAGCGCACCGGTTTGACGTGCATGTTTATTGCGCGCGTTATGAATGAATCTAAGTACGTACGCGGAAGCGCGCTGCATGCGATTGAACTGAGAAAACCTGGAGAACGTAAACAAGCTGTCATTGTTGCCGTTACATAACAAACTAGTCACAGTATTCGGTTTACATTCCGGCAACTGGGACTCGCCCGGCAACAATGTCATGTCTATGTTTTTATAAACATAATTGGCATCATGTAGAAATTGGGGTCCACTCCACCAGAGATTAGAATTTATTAGTGCGTCTAAATGTACCCCGCGAGAAACCAAATCTGCTGGGTTCTCCTTGCCACTAACATGTTGCCACGAGTGTCCTTGCGTTAATTCGTGAATTTCAGCGACCCTGTTCTGAACAAAGGTTTTTAATAAGTTAGGCTGCATTCGAAGCCAGCCTAGAACAATTGTTGAATCTGTCCAAAATATTACCCTATCGAATTGACAGCGAAACGATTCTTTTATTTTATTGTATAAACGCGCGCCAATTAGCCCAGCTGATAACTCCAGCCTCGGCGTAGTCATAGCGGGCGCTATGGGTGCGACCTTGGCCTTCGAGCAGAGCAGTCGCACCGTAACAGCTGATTTGCTGTCTATCGTTCGAACATAGACACAACTCTAAGCTAATTGAGATGCGTCTGAAAAAATATGTAAGTCTATACATATAGGGTTGCTATTACACATGACATGGCGTGGTATGCGAATGGTAGGTAAAAGCGAAAGATTGTTTACGAAGCGGTGCCAGGTATGCGTGACGTCATCGGGAACCGCTGCGTCCCAATCAAGTTTTAATAAGAACAATTTTTGCAATAAACACTTCGCGATAGTAATCATTGGGCTTAGTAAGCCAAGCGGATCGAAAACCTGGGATGCCGTAGACAATATTACGCGTTTCGTTACAGCTTTTGTGGGGGATTCGAGTCGCGAGTGATAATGCAATTCGTCGCTCCTATAGTACCAACCTATACCTAAAGTTTTGCTATGCGCGTGTTCACCTAACGATAGCTCTTTTGATGAGTCATCACAGTAGCTTTGGTCTGTACAGTCGAAGTTAAAAACCCACTTGCGCAATGGAAAGCAGCCAGAACTTAAAACTTTCGCGGTTTCTTTACAAATGCGTTGTAATTCTGAGATTGTAGACGATCCAGTAATCAAATCGTCTACGTAGAAATCGTCTCTAATCGTTCTGGCTACTTCTGGATCTGTACATTCCATCGCCAACTGTTTAAGACACCTGCAACTGAGAAATGCAGCGGCGGCGGTTCCGTAGGTAACGGTCTGCAGCTGATATACCTCAAGTTCGTCAGTTGGGTTGTCGCGCCATAAAATCAGCTGCAAATCGCGTTGCGATTCATGAATACGAACTTGCCTATAGTGCTTCTCGACGTCCGCACAAGCGACGTACCTATTTTCGCGGGATCTTAACAAGATGTCAATCAAGTCACCTTGAATAGGCGCGCCGACACGTTGCAAGTCGTTCAACGATTTTCCACTTGTTGAGGAGGCACTTCCATCAAAAACAATTCGAAGGCGTGTTTTGACTGCGTTTTGACGCAGGATCCCATGGTGCGCAAAAACATAATAAGGGGTTCCGTATGAAAAAACTCGCTTCATATGCCCTAACGATAGGTACTCCTTAATAAAATCGCTATACATGCTCTTATATACGGGGTCGCGATTGAGCCGTTTTTCTAAGGACAGAAAGCGCCTTTTCGCTTGTGCGAATGAGTCACCAAGTGATTCTGGTGGCTCTTTGAGAGGTAACTGTACGCAAAACCTACCATCTTCGAGACGAGTTGTTGTTTTGACGAAATGATCCTCACATGCGATCTCATCCTCAGTGCGCAAATCACCCGATTTATGATTTGTATAATAGACCTCTTCTATCTCCCAAAACCTACGTAATTGATTGTCTATTGATTGCATATCATGACATTGCGTGAAATTACAATTAAAAGGCTTTGTGTTGCGCGTATTGGAGTAAACAGGTCCCGAGATAATCCAACCAAATTTCGTATTTTGTAAGAATGGGCCGTTGACTAATCGCATTTTACCATCGACGAGTAGGTCCCAAAACAGGTCCGCGCCTATAAGTAAATCAACGGCTTGACATTCGTAAAAAGTTGGATCTGCCAGACATACATTATCTGGAATGCGGAATTGATTACGTTTAATCGTAAACGTAGGAAGTGTTGAGGTTAATTGCGGTAAAACCAAACACTGTAATCGCGTTTTAAAGTTGTCAACAAGTGAATTAAGTTCTATTTCACATTTTTGCGAACAATGAGTAATAGAATTGCTGACTCCTCGAATTTGTTGAATGGACTGTATCACTTTCGGTTTTAATTTATCACACAACGCTTGCGTCATTATTGAACATTCGCTACCACTGTCGAGAATCGCTCGCGACCTATGATAGTTGCCGGAACTATCACGAATTTCGACTAAAGCAGTGGATAGCAACACGGGTTGCACCGAAGACAATTGCGCGTTGATGTCTAAGTGTGCATTAGTTACCTGCATGGTATGCTGCGCGTGTGCGTGTGCATTATTGTTATCGGGAATCAAGGCAGAGGAGGAGGGCGGCGTCGACCCGTTATCCAGCGCCAGAAGCGATACTGAGCGCTCGTCGGTGTCACCTTCCTTCTCGTCCGTGTGAATTATGGAATTATGCTTCTTATTACACCTCCTGCACGGGCCATACCTACAGTCATTAGTCGTATGACCGGCACGTAAACAATTCTCACACAGCTGTTTGTTACGAATTAGATTTAATTTGTCGCTCAAACTTAAATCGATAAATGCTTGACACGAAAACAAAGGATGTTTACCGTTGCACATTAAACATAATTTTTTATGCGCTTTAGTGTGAGATTTGTCCACGGGCTTGTCGGTAACAATGTTGCAGTTAACTTTAGGTGTTGTGTGTGCGTTATGAGTGTATGATTTCTTACTATCGTGCGGTGGATAAGTCCTACTATAACTGGACCGACTGTGCGTAACCAACAATGTTTCTAACATGTCGGCGCGGTCTCGAATGAATTTAAGCAAGTCGTCCACTTTAAGCTTGGTTTTAGAATCGCTTGACACTGGTAACAAAGTGCTCTTGTATTGTTCCCACTCACGTTCGGTAGTGGGATCTAATTTGGAAACAACCAAGTAAATGATAAGCGTTCCCCAACTCTCTGTGGGCTCACCGAGCAGTTTTAAAGCACGTAAATTCTTTAATACTGTGTCGATTAGCTTTCTTAGCAGTGTCGGCGATTCTTTAGTAAGCGACTGTATGGAAAATAGGGCCTTTACGTGATTATGCACTAGCAATCTACTCTTGTCATACCGGTTTAGAATCAATTCCCAAGCAATAGTGTAATTATCAGCTGAAAATTCAAGCGAATCAATTACAAGTTGCGCATTACCCTTAAGCGAGGACTTTAAATAGTGAAACTTTTGAATGTTGCTTATTTCTTGGGAATTGTGAACCAGTGATGAAAATGTGTCGCGAAATTGCAACCAGTGCTCATAAGAACCGTCAAAGTAAGGCAAAGAAATGGCGGGGAGCCGAACTGACTGAGCTAGGCTATTTGAAGCTATTGCGTTAGATTCGTTTGCCTTTACCGAGCAATTTACCATGCATTGAGTCTGAGCAAGAATGCCGTAATATTCGCTTTCGAACTCCTCCCTGGTTTCAAAAAGTGTGTCCATTTCACTGTCGGGAATAATGCTTTCTAGCTGATTATGGATGTTAGTGAAATCGTCGAAAATACCCTGAGCCCCTTGCATGCGTAAATTTAGCTCGGTACGCTGAGTATCGGACAAAACTAAGCCCTCGAATGATTTCACAAACTTTTTGAAATTCGTAAGTCTACACTTAATGGAGCCACGTCTACGGTTCAATTGTCTTACGGTTTCCTGATCCGATTCCTGATTAGGACTCCCTAAAGCAACATGGAACTCGGGATTACGTTTGTCAACCATTTTGACGGTATGAGGCTTAATTACTCACAGTTGCAAGCACCACTAGGGTCACAGCGAGGCAGCTTGCGGTCTGGCTAACGCACGCTGTTGGCTGACCGCTTTAAGATGGTCGATAGGGGCCACGACGCGTGATAGGGGCCACAACGAAAGCACAAGCACTGGAATTGAGAAAAGCACAGTATGACGAAGGCGTAAAGGGGTAGGTAGAGAGGTAAGCTGGCTCGTCTCACCGAAGCTCTCTTGCCGATGCCGCTGCGATGCCTGTCGTCGACTCAAACTGCCGATGCGTTCTCACACCCAATCCAAATATCCAGGGCTGGTTCTTGGTATCCGGTATCGATGGTCCAAAACTTATGTCGGCGCGTGTAGACATATATTGGTGGCTTGATGGCCCAGGCTGGCTTGATGATGTGGATGGCAGGTTGAAGAAATGACGAAGGCAGCGGTTCATCGAATTAATGTTATAATTCGGGCTTTTTACATAGTTTTATATATGAAGCTAACGTTATATAAAATAGGTTTCAAAATTAAGGCAAAATATCTGCATAGTGCAGTTTATGAAGCGAAAGCTGTTCGGTAAGTGTCCGGTCATCTTCCACGTCCCGCATCCCCATTGGTGCGCGAAGCGATGACGACCCACGATGTCATTGGCTGCCGATCACGTCATATGTGCCTCTGATTGGTTGCTGGCATATGTCGCGATACGTGAGAGTGACGTCACGGAAGATGGACGGTGTCCCGAGGCGCGCGCGCTTTTGAATATCGCCGTACGCAGCCAGCTGATATGCGCGCATTTAAATTGCGCCTTAACAATTGTAATTAAGCAAGAAATTATACCTAAATTAAAAAATATGACATGTATATTACCAATAAATAAATATGAAATATAAGAATCTGATTTGTAATATTAAGTGACATCGAAATTATAATATAAAATCTATTCTAAGAAGAAATCTATTCTAATATACGTTTATTCCAAGAAGCTAATGTTTGTAAAAGCTCTTGTAACTCTGACATTTGCTATTATTCCATTGGACATACTACTTTAATCAGGTACTTTAGTCAGGTTGCACACACCAAGAGACCGGGTTGGACGTCCTCTGCTGAGATTCAAAGACTGCTGCAAAAGAGACCTGGTCTGCTTCGACATTCAACCCCATAGATGGGAGGCTCAGGCTGAAATGAGACCAGACTGGCGTCGTGACCTCAGAAGTGGTATGGAGAAGCACGATGAGGAATGGTTGGAAACCCTCAGGCAAAAGAGAATTCGCAGTGCCAAACGTCCACCTCAGGATTCACGCCATGTCTGTGATCGCTGTGGCAGACAATGTCGCGCTGCCATCGGACTTTATAGTCATCGGAAGCATTGTGGGCAGCCTCCTCGAAATACCACATGGTGACTTCCTTTTTGGATGCTGTAACAATCATCTGCAAAGATGCTGTGGCCAATGATGATGACTACTTTAATATACTCAAGAGCAAAAGTTACGGGTACAGTCTAGGACATAAATATGTATACATTTTTGGACCTTATTTCAATGGAATAAGGTGAAAAAGTGTATACATATTGGTGCCCTTGACTGTACACTTTCTATGGAAGTTCAATACAAAGTGTAGGTATGCATTATTTTTGCTCGTAAGTAGGTAGGTACTACTACAAGCATATAATACTTACCTACGATTTCACATAGTGTGTACATACAGAAACTCCATTACATAAGTGTTAGATTAAAATATCCATGGTAGGAGCACAGGTCAGTATAATATATTTAATAAAAACAAGTTTTCTAATTAAGAACTCAAGGAAATATATTTTATGTCACACCTGGCCATAAAGTGGCCATTATCGCACGCTCCGCGCGCGTAAAAACCCACTTCCTGGCCAGGGGGTGACATAAAATGTTGTACTTACCACGGGCGATAATAACGAAAACCTCAGATCGCATATTTATCGCCCTTGCCTTCGGCTCGGGCGTAAAATACCTGCGATCTGAGACATTTTTTGTTTTATCGCCCTTGGTAAGTAATGTACTACAGTTTGCAGTCGGGGGACCTAATATTTTGGTTTTACTTGTATGTAATTGTGTTGTATGTAGGTCCCCCGACTGCAAACAAAATATATTTCCTTGAGTTCTTTATTAGGAAACTTGTTTTTATCTTATTAATGCAGTCGTGTTTTTAATTTTTATAATTATTATTTTATTTAGAACTTTTTTAGCTTGAAACACATACATTATATATATTTTTGGAATCGTCTCTTCAAATGCTTCATTTTGATACATCACTAGGATAGAAAAAAAAAAATTTTTTTACGGAACACACAATGGAGTCTACATTCCGCCATATTGTTTTTATTGCTACGTCATCTCATATCCTATGTCACCCGAAATGACGTAAGGATTCCAACGATACCTCACACATCTAAATCGGTTAAGGGGTTGAGAAGTTCTGGGGGAACAAAAAAGTTCACATACATACATACATACATACATGAAACCTGAAAACATTACACTCCTTTTTGGGCAGTCGTGTAAAAAGTTATTTACCTACTTATACATCAGAAGTGACCGGAAAAAATCCACACTAATATAGCGTTAAGTTTATAACATTGGGTTTACTCTGCGTGTATTTTTGGCACGTACATATTCATAGCAATAAGATGCAAAATTGTATTGTTTCGTTCTGATCGTAAATAAAAACCCCTTCACGCAAATAATCTAAGGCGACTTCCTGACTTGGCGGGGCGGGATACATATGTGACAATTTCTTCTTTGACGTAAACTTGCTGACGTCGCAAAGATTCCCACTTGACGGAATACTGTCAGTATTACATTTGCGCACTAGTAATAATATGCGCAGAAGCGGATCAGTACTGTCTTCGCATCGTCCCACTTCCGCGCATCCCGCGCCAGTCAGAAAGCACTCATTTAAAAATAGGGCGCAGTAAAAAGTATTATCACCACGCGATACTAAGATCCCTATGACACTGATAGTGACATACCATATAGTGATGTGCATGTGCTGATACTTCAATTTTTTTTATTAGTGGCGGCTCTTATCAGCGTCCTCTCATGTACATACATTAATTTAAACCTGAAAAATTTATCGGTTAGATTCTGATTAAATAATAAATAAATAAGTAATTTAACGTCCCGTAACAATTAAATTGAAATATATGACACGTTTTATTATTATCACTTCAATTATCGACATCTGTTATCGACCACCGCTTCCTTAGTCGATACAGACCAACGATATAACTTTTGCAGTACGTCACCGTGTATATTCCGTTAAGCATATTTCTGGGAAATAAGGGACAATTCAAGTTTCTTTCATATTGTTATTATGTAAATATCCTATATAAATTAATTAGCTACATTCCCAAAAGATGCTTATTAACATTTCGATGTGACAGCGACGCTGTTCCAAGGTTATATAAATGAACTGTCACTGCAAGTGTCATAGGGATCAACAACAACAACAACAAACAACAAATACTCTTTCTGCGCACCTCACATGAGCACACATACAAAAGAAAAACAAAGAAACAGGGATCTTTGTATTGCGTGGGTACAATAATACTGAGTTGACTGCCAGTTGACACTGAAATTTGACAGTTTTCTCATATCGTACCGCCTCCGCACCGACAAATCAGGAAGTCGCCTTAGTCGCCCGGAGACCTTTCTTGCGAAAACGCCCGTAAACGGCTCGCCCTCCGTTCCCACTAAACTTGAGAGCTCATGGACCTTATGTTTATTGCAGTTTAGTTTCAAACCTTTTCATTGGACGCGGTTTGACATTTTCTGCGGAAGAAATCTTGTTGTAAACTAAAATTTTGTTAAACAGAAATAATACATTTATTTCGGAGTACATCTATATCTGTTAGTAACACATAACAAAAGACACACAACACAAAGTAATTAATTCTTATTATCTAATTGTTAGTTAGTAGGTATACTTAAGGCGACTTCCTGATTTGTCGGTGCGGAGGCGGTACGATATGAGAAAAGTGTCAATTGTCAGTGTCAGCTGTCAGTCGACTCAGTACCATTTTTACTGCGCCCCTACATTTAAATGAGTGCTTCCTGACTGGCGCGGGACGCGCGGTAGCGAGACGATGCGAAGGCGGTACTGCTCCGCTTCTGCGCATGATATTACTATTGCGCAACCGTAATACTGACAGTATTCTGTCAAGTGAGAATCTTTGCGACGTCAGTAAGTTTACGTCAAAGAAGAAAATGTCACATATCGATCCCGCCCCGCCAAGTCAGGAAGTCGCCTAAGCCGCAAAAACTTTTGGCAACTCTATTATACTGGTATTTCCAGCGTTGAATTCACAAAAGGGTAACCGTGTCTTACAACGACAAAGCACCAACATTAGTAGAATGGAATGAGAAGAAGTGGTCCGATTCCTCATTTATTGAAGGAATACTTATCTTTTGAACCTAACTGTGGCTTTATAGGCCGGACCAAATAAAGCAATAGGAGTGCGCGGAGAGTGGCCTGGGGAAAATCCAGGGATACCTCCGACACGACCACGCGGGAGCTATAAACACTGGAATACTCTAAGAGTTTGCGCCCCCGTGAGATTGGTTGAGCGGCTTCCACCGAATCTGAGATGTCAGTGGAATCGAGCTACTGGGAGTTTTGTCGCTGGTTCACTAAACGTAGACTAGCTGAGAAGAGTCCAGGAAGAAACTCAGCTAGGCCCGACCTGGGTCGCACTGTGTCTACCCGGTATGTGGCGGTATCGGGGTGAATAGGGACTATATGTTTCTGTGTTGTCGAGTTCGCGCAACGATAATTATTTTTCTATAAATGTAAGTAAGTTCTAATAGAATGCCGACACAAAACCCGCTTTTTCCCTTACGCGCAGATAACATTTTCTGACCAAGGCCGTCAATGGCATCCTTTGGACATTTGGAGCGTGTAAGGAAAACAAGCCCCAGATCTGGGAAACTTTAATCAGATGCGTGTAAAAAATGGGGTGATTTGTAAATGTCTCCACATGCGTAACCGCTGGAAGTTTTACGCATCCACGTAGCATACGGCTGTGGAATTCGGCGAAAAATCGCCAGAACAATGTTCCTTCGCTATTCTGCTCAAATAACGTGAAGGGCCATGGGGGCCCGGCGCTCATATTGTATATAAGGAGCTGGCCAAGCGTCTAGTGGAGGCAACTGGGGACCAGAGGGCTGGCGCCTATCTCGCCCAACGGATTGCAATTGTAATCCAGCGAGGCAATGCCGCCAGCCTTCTGGGCACCTTGCCCCACGGCACTGACCTGGGGCCAGTTTTTTAATTGTAAATATTTAGTTTATTTTAGTTTATAGTTAGTTTTAGTCTGTTTTTATAATGTTATTTATATTTTATTTTTCATTTATTAAACGACGTTTAACGTGAAAGTATATTGAAAGTGATAATGAGATGCATCCACTTGCTTCTTTTCGACCTCAGTTATTATTAATGTGTCACTGATGGGCAAAGTCCTCCCTCTTGCTCTTTCGGAGTCCTTAGGAAATGGACTAGCTTACTAGCTAGCTTGCTGTTCTGGCTTGAAAAACTAGCCTCGTATATTCCGGGCATAAAATTTACGACCGAAGTAAAAAGCGGTACTGACTCGACTGATAGCTGACAGTTTTCTCATACTGAACCGCCTCCGCACGACAAATCAGGAAGTCGCCGATGCTCGCTTGTTTTCTTAAAATACCCTAACTTGCTTACTTACTCCGCTGGCTCAGCGACCCAAAGTGTGTCTTGGCCTCCAATACGAGTGCACGCCATTGATCCCGGTCTTGTACTAGATATTTCCACGACTCAGCTATAAGCTCACGTAGGTCAGCCATCACAACGTTAGCCCAGCGGTATCTGGGGCGGCCGACCGGCCGTCTCCCTGTCGGTTTACCCTGGTAGGCTCATTTGACAGCACGGTCATCACCCATTTTTCGTTTCACCCTAACACATACGACAATCGCATACGAGTTTAACTACATTGCGCGGTTTTGTAGAGCGATTGAACTCTTTATACCTCCGTGACCCGCATGGTTATGTGTGCGTGTAAAAAAGGTTCAAATTTCTCGCTACTCTACTCGGCCATGTGTCACCGAATGCGGTTAGCAAGATTGAGCCGCACTATACAGATATCCAAAGATTTATTGTCATTTTTTGTGGGTTACAATAAACATTGTATCATTCTCATGAGCTTGAATTCCTGCGATAATATGAATTTATTTTTCAACACGGTGAAATAGAGCCCATGACAAACATTTCCTAGTTTATATGTCGAAAACGTAGGTATAGGTCGTTTTTTTTATTCCGGTTTGGCTTGCAGGGTGACCAGTAACAGATACGTAATGGGGTGGACAACCTCTCTCTGCGGCCTGAAGGGCTAGCAGAGAGGGAAAGGCATAAAAAGAAACAAAGACAAAGAAAAAGAAATAGAATAGGTCCTATCCTATTGTAGAGAATGTACTTATAGGCTAAGTTACACAGCTCAGCTTCTACATTTAAATTATAAATGGATGTAGGAATACTGTATTACGTCATACTTAATTACCCATTACTAGAAATATTAGAACTAAATACCTGCTCCTACACTATACTTACTACTTGAAGAACTTAGGCGATTTCCTGACTTGGCGGGGTGGGATCGATACCTATGTGACATTTTCTTCTTTGACGTAAATTTACTGACGGCGCAAATATTCTCACTTGACGGAACACTGTGTAGTACTTTTGCGCAGTAGTAATATCATGCGCAGAAGCGGAGCAGCACCGCCTTCGCATCATCCCGCTACCGCGCATCCCGCGCCAGTCAGGAAGCACTCATTTAAATGTAGGGGCGCAGTAAAAAATGGTACCGAGTAGACTGACAGCTGACACTGACATTTGACAGTTTTCTCATATCGTACTGCCTCCGCACCGACAAATCAGGAAGTCGAATTAGGCGACTTCCTGACTTGGCGGAGCGGGATCGATATGTGACATTTTCTTCTTTGACGTAAACTTACTGACGTCGCAAAGGTTCCCACTTGACAGAATACTGTCAGTATTACATTTGCACAGTAGTAATCCCGCGCCAGTCAGGAAGCACTCATTGAAATTTAGCGGCGCAGTAAAAAGTAGTACTGAGTTGACTGACAGTTGACACTGACACTTGACAGTTTTCTCATATCGTACCGCCTCCGCACCGACAAATCAGGAAGTCGCCTTAAGTTACTTATATTTTGAAAAGCTACAACGAGCAAACTCTGTCTTATTCTTGTACTCAACTTGTACAAACATATTACGGATAGGGAACTGCTGTTAACAACCCTATTATAACCTAACAATAACACGAACAAAGGAATGAAGGTCTATCACAACTTGAACGTTCACGTAAAACATGGAGTTCCTTACAAAGGAGCTTAACTTGGCCGTATCCGACCTGCAGCTTAAGGCCCCAGACAAACCAAAGAGATGCGGAGGAGCGGCGTCTTGAACGCAGCGCTTAGTACTTTATTACACTTACACTTTTGCCTATTATAGGCATACTGTTTAGCTCAGACGGTCCTCTCGCGGTGCGCAAAGTTTAGGGCGGGATGCACCGAGACCAACATACGATGGGCTGCCGGTGCCATATTTAACGGCACGTATAGTAGAAATTATTTAAAATGTCCGACATTTTATAAAACTTGTCATTGGACTTTGAATCTTCACGCCAGGGACAGTAAAGTCGCTTTTTGTACCACCTAATTTGATACAACTCGGGTAGTTTAAATAGTTTTAAGTATACCTAGTAGAGAAACGGTGTATTTACAAAGCCGGCGTATCGATTTCAAACCTTAGATTAATCACGGATGTTGGTTCCTGAGCCTCGGATGTTTTCTATCTATTTAATTACTTGGAAACTATTTGGTAGACAGATGTATATATGTATGTATAATAATACTCATACATTATAATACTCATACCTAAACCAGATCACACAGTCGCTGTGGCCGAAATCGGCTATGAACATCATCATCATCATCATCATCATATGTATGTATTTAACTGTACATTCTGCTGCTGGGCTAGGCATCCGTAAAAAAAAACAATAAATGTATAGTGAAAAACTTTATCCAAGGGGTTTATGGTTTATCCAACAACTCATCAAAAACTTTTCTAGGTAGTCCTGTATTATCCCGGTGTACTAGCTATTGCCCGCGACTTCGTCCGCTTGAAAGTCGTGTAAATCGTAAGTACCGCCATACAAACTTTCGTCCCCATTATCCCCTTTGGGCTTAGAGGATGATTTCCGGGATAAAAACTATCAAAAAATATTTCCCGGGGTGCAAACTATCTCTTTGATCTCTGTGCCAATGTAAACGGTTTAAGCGTGAATAGATAATAGACATAATTGCTTTCGTATTTATAATATTAGATTGGATTAAAAAATGCCACGCCATGCTATCGCCCCGTTCCTTCGGTTTGTCTAGCGCTTTACTCAACTGAACTAACTTAGATAAAACTTCTTGACCTCAGCGGAGTAAAAAATGAACTCTATTCAAACAAGGGTAAAGGTGCTGACGGTAGTTTTAATGTAATACAGGACTTTGTACAAAGGAAATGGACGAATGGATGAACGGGAATACCTATGAAATAACTGTACCAATACATATATACAGAACCAGCCCAGCAGTGGCGGCGCGTCAAAAATATTCTTAGGGAAGCCGGAAATAATTTGCTTTTCTCATTCTTCATGAGCCGTAGTAAAAGAACTGGACTGGCTGAACATTAAGGCAAGCCGGTTGGTATCGAGTTGTATGGACGCTCCGCCACTGCTTTATACTGGGCTGGCTCAAAGCGAGACACTACCACAGTTGTACTTTTTTGCCAAGCTGTATAATATATTTTGGAAGGCATCTTTTATGAGGATGATTTTTTATGCAACGCCAGTGCATTCTCTGATTATGATGGAATAGATAATTTTCAGCCCGTTCCAGTTCCGTAAGGAAAGTACCCACCGCTACCCTACACGTGACCCCTGGGTGGTTCTAAAAGTGCAACAAAAAAACTGGCAACCGTACTGTCTTCTCGAAGATCTCACGGTTCGAAATAAATACTGCTGAGCATAGGCCTCTCTTCGGGCACGCCACCCTCGCCTGTCCTGGGCTATTCTTATACAAGAGTGACCCGCGATTTTCCTGATATCGTCTACCGATCGAGCTTGTCACCAGTCCGATATAATATTATTCTGGCCCACCTTCCATCACTCTGCCCAGCTCCATTTGAGTTTCGTAATGATTAATGACGAATTTCAGTATTCCTCACCCGATCTTGTAGTTTAATGCCGAGCATGGCGCGCTCCATAGCGCTCTAGATAGATAATTTTATCTTAAAGAAAAGCGAATGAGGCCCCGCGGCGTGGGTGGCTTAAATCGGTTAATCCACAATATATGTAAATGAATTCCTCAATCGACCCCCTTTATGGCAACACCAAAGTTCAAAACCTTGTTTCGCTTTACTGTAACGAAGGCAGTAAACTGAGTTACTAAGCTTACAACGTCGTTTGAATTTCAACCTTTGTGTAACAGTATATAAATATCAGTATGTTGATGTTGACGACAGTAAGAATATTTATTTTCTTTTCTCTGTGAATGTTTATCTAAGTAGCATGCTTTAAATAGTACATTTCTGCTCTAGATCAGTCGCTAGTAAAGTAAGTAAAAAAATTAATAAAATGCACTCTTTTGTTTAATATAATCCTTGAGAATTGCTTCCAAAAAATTGTACAACAAAAAACACTATTTAGGTATATAATAATATACGCCAGTCATCAGTTTCCGACAAAATGGATTCGAAAAGATTTGACTGAGTCAGAAAAATAACATAGCTGTGATTTTTTTTAAATATCCTCGTAAGTATTCGAAATGAAAAGCAGAGTGTTTAACTGGAGTGGATATAGGCCCTCTCACTTTGTTTGAGTAATAAATTGTTTACCTATATACACTCACGAGCAAAAATAACGTGTGCACTTGGTATTGAATTTCCATAGAAAGTGTACCTGTTATTTTTGCTACGAGTATAGTTGACGAATATGTCGTGTGCGCTTTACTTGGTTAACAATCTAAAAACGCTGGATAGTACGCTTGTTTTCTACGAACAAAGTATTGAATATAACTCATAACGTTGAATAATTACATCGACTTTTTCCATTGTTGTCTGTGTGTGTGTCTGCGTGCGTGGGTGCGTGCGTGCTTGTATGCGAGCACGCGGTGTGTGTCTGTGTGTCTGGGCATAGTTTTAGGTGCTCATTCTTGGGAGTAATAAAAATTGAGTCAAACTTCTCACTCCCCGTCCCTTTGACGCCATCTCTCTGGCACCTCCGTAGCTCAGGCACCATAGTTAAGTGAGCAAAGCTATACCTAACTAAAAACAGCCTCGCTGTTTTCTTTGTAATACGTACTGTTATAAATATTTTCTGTGAATCAAAAGAAAACTTCTGAATTCGTTATCGTGAAGGTAACTCGGTAGCTGAAAAGGTTACGTTGAAGTTAAAACAATATTTTCATTTCTTTATTATTTCTAACAATATATGTTTGTTCAGAATAATTATTTCGATACCATGGTAACTTAGTTTTCGTATAAACTCATTATTTAGAATCTAAGCTAGTAATTCGGCGTGGTCGTATTGGCGGCGCAGTATTTGTGGGAAATATAAACAAAATATATTTTATTTGTGCAGAGACTGAGCGATGGAGACCGTATTACATACTGCTCACTTAATTTAGTTCATCTTTTCTCATGTTTGAATTCAATATTTCGTGAGTCATGTTGTAACTATATTTTACTAAATGGTTAAAACTCACGTGTTATTATAGTTACCCCGAACGACATGTTTCGAACCCTTCCAGAGTTCTTCCTCAAGATGAGTGCATCTGTGACGCGCCCGTGACATACTCGTACAGTCAAAGGCATAAATAAGTACCTATACATTTTTGGACCTTATTTCAATGGAATAAGGTGAAAAAGTGTATATATATTGGTGCCCTTGACTGTACCTACACTGCCTCTTCCCGCCGCCCGCCGCAAGGCTCGTGACACACACGCCCGCAGCGACAATTAATAAATGAGTTTTCACTGAGGATTTCGCCCGTCGCCGCGTGGGTGAACACACGTGCTCTTCGCGACGACGGGCTGAATCCACTACCGAACAAAACCAGTTGCCTACTGTCATGAGGTGTAGGGGACACCTTTGTTAAGCAGAAAAAATTAGTAGTATGTATTATTTGGCAGAATGTTTTATTCAGATACCGTTTACTTTTTTGGTACAAAGGTTGATGTAGAACCCAATTAAAAAAGTAGATTATGTTATGTTAGAACTGCAACCCTATTATTTTTTCATTAAAGTAATCACTGTATATGTTGATGTATATCTCAAATAGAGTTCTTTTAATATTCACAGTGAGCTTTCTTACATGTATTAGGTCTACGTCCTTACGTATAATGTGACTGGGAATACAAAAGTGCTAACAATTTAAAAATGGTTTATAGTTGTAAGATGTTAGCACGAAAATAGAAGAATAAAATTTTGAAGCAGATTGAACGAAGATCTGTATCGACGGATAAAGCCTGAACTTCTTGCACGCAAAAGAAGCATTGTTTCCTTTAAACCAGCGTTCATTTAGCGATTCTCAAGAATAGCAGCGATTTAAGTCTTTATTTTCTGAGAAAATAGAATTCTTTCAAACGGGCTTTGAAAGTGAACTTTTGAAAGAATTCAACTCAATGTTACGTTGAAACTAACTACCTAAATCACTTAAACGTCTGCAACGCGTACCAAGAACCCTCTTCAGTTGCAATCGTCTATAGGATACGGTTTTAATTTAAGCTGCTTACTCGTAATTTGAAAAGAAAGCCTCTCTCCTATAGCTGAGAGTAAAACAATTTTGAAATGGACGCCCTAGTGTTGACAACGCCGACCCAACAAGATAAACTGGCCCACCGCACACAGTGCGTCAGGGAACGAGTAGCGAGCGCCGTGCGACACTTTACCAGCGGTGCGATTACTGAACGTTTTCGACTGCTCGTTAGGTAGATCTAAACCTCAAATCCCATACTGATTTTGACATTAAAATATGCCTACCGTATACGTTCGAAAAGTAACATGATTACCCCGTAGGCCCCTATTTCACCGACTTGACAATTATCACCTTACAATGACACATCGTAACTATGCAACGACCATCTTTACGTGACGACTCCGAAGTGTGCTTGGAATTGACAATATTTCATTAATTTAATTTCCAAAAGTCTTAATTCGAAAACCATTTCGGTAAAAACGTGTGAAGTACACAAAAAACATTTTTTTAGATTTTTTTCTCCGTAAATTTTGGAAAAAATCGCAAATTAATGTAAACCGAAAGTTGACGTCATCTTCCTCGCTGTATTCAGGGAGACCTTAGTACAGAATACAGACAATCGCTGCTCTGGAGTGGCTCTGGATTATTGTTGGGAAGATGACGTCATATTTTACTTACGCCCTTTTGGAATGACCTAATTTTCAAAGTGTTTTTTTTTTGTATGAAATAATGAGTTAAATTGAAAAAGAAAAAATACGGGTGGCTTAAATTTTTACCTATTTTCTAACTAGTTCATAAAATAAAGTAGTTAAAAATATGAAATGTTGTCACGGTTTACCTTTATCTTACAAACGTAAGCCATAGATGTAGTTGTAGTACATACGAACACATAGACAATGTGAACACATAGCTCCTACGCTGACGTAGGTACACATAAGACAATTGTGCATGTTCATAGGTATTGAGGGAAAAAAACAAAATTTTGTTGCTGTTCTGCTTCTGATTTTGATTTAATTATAGTTTTTATTAAACAATAGATTGTACAACAACTACAAACGGTTTATCCTTGTGTTTATTGACCCCGCCTACGAAACTGAAGGTCCAGGGTTCAAATCCCAATCAAGGCAAAACTTGTGTGATGAGCACGATTTTTTTTCCCGGGTCTTGGATGTTTCTTAGGTACAAATTATAGATATCAGGGAAAAATTGAAAAACTTAGGCACCGAGAAGGATTCGAAGCTGCGACCTCCCGGCACTCGCGGCCAGTCGCTCTAGCCAACTGAGCTATAGGTGCGAATACTACCCGGCTTGTAATTTGTCAATCCTTCCTTCATTTATACAACGCCTTAAGGGAGGCGTACAAAACAAAATCAATGCTGTTTTCAATTTTTCCTTTATATCTAAAATTTGTAGTTTGCATTAGCAGCGTTACTGCTTAATAAAAAATTAGTTTCTTAGGTATTTCAATATCTATTTATCTATATGAATATGTACATCGTCGCCTTATACCCATGGTACATAAAGCTTTTCTAAATTTGGGACTAGGTCGATTTGTATAAGATGATCGACAAATATTTATTTTATTTTATTTTATGGGACACAAGAAAATGGTGGTTGTCTTTTCCATGTATATGAATAGCGCTATAGATAAAATTATATTAATGTCACTGTGACTAAATTCGGTGCAAGATAATTATAATCCTCAAGCTAATGTACCCTACTTATCAGTCGCACGAATTTGCCTTTATGCTATGGAACTCTAAAAAACTGGTAAATAAAATGAATTGGGCATTACCTAATTAAGTACCTGATAACGACAGTAAACTTGACTCAAACTAATCTGCCTGAGAGCTCCGTACTTTGTTCGGGGTTTTGTCCTGTTACTTAAATGAAAACAGAGTGAAATATAAAATCTATGAAACCTTTGTCTGCAAAACAATTACAAACCGTTATCAATAAATACGGGCCAAGCAAGTATTACCATAGTCATTGCCACTAGATAACATGTATAAATACGAAATATTTCAAGATAATGCTATTCATTCATTCTATTTTACGTAAAATATGACGTGAGATATATTTGTGTGTCAATTTTTGTATCGGTAAGTGTTTTATATCCGCAAATAATTAAATTGCCAGAAATATTACAAAATAAAAATGGGCGTGCTTATTTTTTAAAATGTGCGCAATGTAATATTTTTTTTTGTTTATTTATTTATTTATCGTATGGCATTTAAGTATTTCGAACCGTGAGATCTTCGAGAAGACAGTACGGTTGAAATTTTTTGTTATACTGCCTACTTATTATTCGTAACAACTTTAACCAATAAATGAATATTTTTTTTAAATAAAATTGAATATTTTAAGCAAAAAGATATTTTAATAGATTCGACTACGGACGTATAAATCTGTAAAAATTACCTATTGAATCAAAGGCAACTACTTCTGACAGCCTTTTAAAAAAATCCAAAATGTGAAAAATTTCGATTTACCCTGAATTAAATAAATAGGTTTTATAAAATATTTTACACTAGGTAGTTTTTTTACATATTTTTTTTGTAATATCCAACTGCGTTAGCAATTTCCGAGATCCTATCCTAAAAATACCAATATCCAAAAACCACGATTTTTGCGTTATCATGCTTCGTTAACGTTGTTTTATTTCTGGGTTTTTACGAGTCTGATTTAGACCTAGAAACGTTATTTTTAACTGTTATTTTTGCAGTTTAGATGTAGGTACTTATAACCAAATGAAGATCGTGACAGCATTAAAAAAACTGTACAACCTTGCATTATTTCTACTCTACCTGTGTTTGGGAACCCCGGCCGGATAACAAAATAATGTTTTGTTTTGTTTTTTTTCACTGGGAGAGGACGGGGTCGTACTGCAGCCTGGTTCTATACGAATATGCATATTATGAAGTGAATTTAGAGCCTAGCGTCCTCGTAGCATTTTTCCGGTTGTGCCCTAAGGAGCTAAAGGTCCGTTTTGACCCTTAATCCCTATAGTGGCGTGGCCCTAAGTCCCTATATGGCGTAGGAACTAGTTCTACGACTGCCATTTGACATTCGAACCCAAAAAGAAAACTAACTGGACCGGTTTCCTTGCGATGTTTTTCTTCTCCAAAAACCACTGTTGAATATCTAATGATGCGGTTATGAGATCACGTAAAACTTTACGAGCACAGGCGTGCCACGCGCCGTATATCAGCTCAACGTGCCTGTCATGAAACACATGAAAGAGGATTGAATATATGGATGTATATAAAGTAGTGTATACAACTGTACATAATTAGGTATTGTTAAAACACCCGTGTGATCTTATTATGAAATATGTACACCATATAATAAACCACACTCGTGTTTAATGTCTCTCAATGTAGCAGTGGCATAAACTACTAGTATAAAATTTCGTAATAAAAACGAATGCAAATTATTCTCACAAAACCCCGCTATAAAAATTCAGTACAATATGAATCAAAAATATTAAGACAATAAATTAAAAACACGTCGTCAAAATTACTTTCCAGGGACTTAACAGCCTCTTTAATATTAATAAAAAATGTGTACATTGTTCATAAAAAAAGGTTCAGAACATTTCATGAAGCTCTCAAATAAACATCGGACGGGAAAATTACTTTATTTGAGACAATGTTTGCTAAAAACCTTCATTATTAAAATTCTGCCGGCGAAAAAAGTTGTTTAACACTCTTCTGACCGGAATAATTATTAATGCGTATAGATAAAAATTTAATAAACTTAATGGCTTATTGGTTTTTAATTTTATTACACGATATTTGACCGAGTGAGCCGAGCGAGTACGTTCTCGAATTTTATTATGACGGAAACGATACCTACTCAGTACTCAGTGCTTCAATTGCGGTTAAGCATTTTATAGCATTTTACTTTACCATTTCGTAATAAAATAGAAGTGGAAAACTTTTACAATACAACACCCAATCGTATACATGTACAGTCAAGGGCACCAATATGTATACACTTTTTCACCTTATTCCATTGAAATAAGGTCCAAAAGTGTATACATATTTATGCCCTTGACTGTACGGTCAACCAATTTGATTTCTGGGTTGCTTCGTACCTTGTCACAATGACATTATTATGAGATCTCTAGCACCTATCATATTGATTTTCACTGTGACAAGGTACAAAGTGACCCAGAAATCCAATTGGTTGACTTTAGATACTCATAGACACAGACAGTCTATCAGTGGCGGCGCGTCAAAAATATTCTTAGGGAAGCCGGATTAAATGATTTGCTTTTCTTATTCTTCATGAGCCGTAGTAAAATACCTGCACTGGCTGAAGATTAGGCAAGCCAGTGGGAATCGAGTTGTATGAACGCGCCTCCACTGGTCTATGGAACTTCCATACAAAGTGTACCCGTTATTTTTGCTCGTCAGTATAATTTGATTTATATTGCCTGTGTGAGCTGTAGCTCTAGTATAAGTTTTTTCGAAACATTAACTAATTCGAACGCGTTTGCGTTTTGTCTCAAAATGTATGAAAACGCTCTCACCGAGTTTGAAATACGCGCGTTCATCGATTAGCAACAAATGTTATGCTCGCTGTTTTAGTTTCCACTAGTGACCATCAGAGGCGCTGTTCACGTTTTCATACCACTTTCATACATTTTGAGACAAAACGCAAACGCGTTCGAATTAGTTAATTTTTCGAAAAAACTTATACTAGAGCTACTGTAGACCTCGTGAGTGGTATTTTTTACTTAAGTTCACCAATTTGAAAACTTCCAAAACCAGGATCGACAAAAAATAAAAACTATAATTTCGAACTTAAAAAAAATCACGAGAAACGGTGTACGACCTGTAGAAAAGAATAGCCGTATAATAACACAGCATATTTGCTCAAGCTGTAAAATTTCGCTCGACTCGCTCGCTCGGCTAGTAAAATTATATCCGGAAAAAGTGTAACTTTTATGGGCAAATTTTTTTGGTGTTTTTTTTCTTCAATAGCTCCTGATTCTGTACAAAGTAAAAAAAAGTGGAACACTGTAGGAAATTGTGCGTAATTATTGTTCAGAATAAGGAACTACCCACCAATTTTTAGCGTAATCTAAGAACAGAAAAAACTACAACACCAAAAAAATTGGACCTTATCTCACTAGCACGACTTGCCATACTTGTAGTTGACACATACGAACACAGACAATGAGAACTTATTCCTACTCTGACCTACACATAGACAACATGCGTTTTCATACATTTGACACCTCGTAACGCGCCGAGCGAGGTGTCAAATATATGAAAACACATCCTCGCACATCTCTGGTGGAAACGCAGCCTATTTAAGGCTTTTATCCTTTGGAGTCAGCCCTTTACCCACCACACGCCTCTTACGAAACGTCAGAAACAGAGGGCCAGTATCATAAATGCAGCAATATAATTAACCGGCTTACCTTAAACTTTAGTTATACGGCATTGGACTAGGCGTCGACGTTCGGCACGTTTTAAGTCGTCTTTAAGATGAACTTGACCGATTAATACGTTCAATGTGTTTCTATTTTCTATTAATATTATCTAAGTAAGTTATTTTATAGGACATAAAAAATACAAAAACTTTTTATTGTGCACCAGAATAAAAATAGAAAAAAAATGTGTGTATAAATTTAATGTTTTTTATTTTTTTATTTAATTTGTGATTGTGAGAACTATTCGGTGAGTTTATATACATTTATTTAATAAAAGAAATCATTAGAAGAAAGGTTAAAATTTAAATGTTAAATAAATTGTGTCATAAAAATAAAATAAAAATTATATTTAAATAAACAAAGCTAACAAAAAATAAAATATGTAAACATGTAAATATATCCCTGAGGCAGGGTACTGAAAATGTTGGCATTTCCGCCTGGTACCGATTTGAGAATATTTTTGTCTTGTTTATTTTTGGTATTGCTTGCTTGTTTTTTTTTAGGTAATTATTTTTCGGCTGTTTTCCGTTTGTAACTTGCTTAAAAAATATATATATACTAGCGGTCCCGACAGACGTTGTCCTGTCCGAATGTAAAACGATCACAACGCCATCTACCGGGTCCAATTTCATTTTCAAACCATCCAGGGACCCCATTTGAATAATATAAAATTTCTTCCAAATCAGTCCATCCGCTTAGGAGGAGTAAGGTGACAAACACACGTACAGAAGAATTATATACAATTATACTATATACACTCGAGTAGATAATCGGGTTCAAAAACTAACGTCTACGGGCGCACATAATAGAGTTCAACTCAAAATACAAAGCAAGCAAGTGGTTATGAATGAAAGTTATCCTTATATAACCGGTTACATGTATTTTTACGTATATTTTTGTGGAATAATGTCTAAATTACGAAATATTCATTATGAAATCTGTCAGTTCTTTAAACACAATTATCTCATAGTGCCAGGTCTTTGTAAACCAATCACAAAGACGCGCCTACATACAAATATAAGCGCTGATACACTAAAAAGCTCTTAAATATATTTCTTGTTTCAGCAACAACCTTCAGTACAAAATGGCAGCAGTTTTGAGGATATTATTTGCTGTCGCTGCGATCACGTTAGTCACCGCTGCCGATTCTGAGATCACGGAAGACTGGCCACCGCAGGCTTCTGTTTCTGGTAGGTATAGTGCGTAACATCCACGAAGGCGCGCCCCTCTACAGGCCAATCCGTCAAATTGCGTATAGAAAATTCACTGTGTAATAATAATCACTATAGTGTAAAACTCAGAACAAATAAAGTGAGAATTTCCCCGTATCAAAGTCTTTTTTTAATTAAATACATACAGTAAACCGTCTTTTTTGTGTTTCAAAACTATAAGTAAAGACCAGCTTTTCAATATATACCGCCGTAACAGGGGGTTGTTTGAATGGGGATACTCTTACTTGCTAGAATTTCATTTGCCCGAATTTCATCTGCCATAATGTTCAACTGCCATAATCTTGTTTCAGATAGGTATTGTCAAAGTTCGGTTAGGTTAGGGTTCACTTGCACCCCTCAGAGCGAAATAGGTACCCCGCGTCAGCGGGGTGCCGTTGACACGCTGGTGCGTCTTCAAACTGTCAAATTTTAAAAATCCAATGCCTTAATAAAACAATGTCTAAACATATATTTGCAAAATATTTTGATTGCAATTTTTTTTGGATGTTGTATGTTTTGGCATCTGATTAATTCGGGGAAAAAAATTGACCATATATACTTTGACCACAAAAATAATGTCTAAACATGTATTTCAAAGAAATACTTTTTAGTACCTATGGCATTTAAATATTCTACTAAATAATATTATTATTATCGCACTTATTAATATGGACAACAATACGTATGACATTCGTATCATTATGCCATGTACCTAACCTACTCGTAATATTCGGGAATACAAGAGCATGCCAAAAAAGTTTTCTAGTAAATTAAACATTCCCGGGCAAACGAAAATCGGGCAAATGAAATTCGAGCATATGAAATTATTGCATATGAATTTCGGGCAAACAATATACAACCATGACCTCTCTAGACTGCTTGTTTTAATTCCGTAAATGAAAAACTAACAGCCTAATACATTTCCTTTAAATTACAATATAATTACATAGCCAATCAATGGTTCTCACATAACTTAACTATCTCACAAAGAACAAAAATTAGCTCTATTTAATTACACAGACAAGCACCTATAGCACAAAGAATTTAAGATATTGGACAAAAAATTGAATTTCACCTGGCATGTGAAAATGCTTTTTCACTGTACAGTCAAGGAAATTGAATCACGTAACATTTTCCCCCTTATCACAATGGCAGTAAGGGTTAAAAAGGCATGTATTTACATTTCCTTAACTATACCTGTATATTTAAGATTATTTCAGTTGCCCGAGTTCTATCAAAGCAATCCGTACAACGTCCAGAAATAACAGTCAAAAGCTAAAAATAAATAGACCAACATTTCCTTTTACAAATATTACAGATGTAAAAAAGTGTGAACGGGATTTTTCCAGATTCCGAGCAATTTGACTTCATCATAATCGGCGCGGGGTCTGCAGGTAGCGTGGTCGCGAACCGACTCAGCGAGGTGAAGCAATGGAAAATATTGCTCGTTGAGGCTGGAGGCAATCCACCAGTGGAGAGCATTGTGAGACAATTTTACAATTATTTTACTCTGTTGTAAATATTTTTAACGGAACAGAAGGTTTAAAATATTTTGAATTGCGTTGAAAAAACGTTCCGGTGGCTCAGAGGCCAGAAGGTCGTAGGTTCGAATCCTGCTCGGAGCTAAAACTAAAAAAAAATCCTTTAATTACTTAGATATTTGCCGACATAAAGATGTAACGGATTGTTATAAATCAAACCGGGCCTTAAAAAACTGAGTGGTAGAAATTCTCAAGCAACCTCAAAGTCTTTAATTGGGCTTAACGGCTGCTCTCATAGACCACAACAAGGATCAATAACGGCGTACAAAACAAAAGAAGGTGCTCTTTCAGCTGGATTCTGGCTGCGCTCATCATACCATTACCTGCATAATTGACGAAAATGTGCCGTCACCGCGTAGCTCGATTTCAAGGTTGTAACTCGTACATTTACATATTTGTATACACGATTTATCACATTGTACATTGTGATGAATGTGAGTTTACGCAATACCTTGTTAGAACAAACTCGAGGTTGCCGCTGATAACGTATTAATATTTATATTATGTATTTTTGATAGAATACATTAAAGTTGGGATTTGAGCAGTTTTAGATATGACATTAACATTATAACATCGACATTCTTTTGGATTACTTAGATATACTTTCTGTCAAAAATGTCTGTTTGAAGAACATAAAGCGCCGAACACATTCCGGAGGAATTTCATTAAGTTGACCCATTGTAAAACGCACCAAATGAAATAAAGCGTATTATGCAATCCGGCTCCAAGATAGGCATGAACCTGTCACCTAACTTTCAAAGTACAGTAGCTCTAGTATAAGTTTTTTCGAAACATTAACTAATTCGAACGTGTTTGCGTTTTGTCTCAAAATGTATGAAAGTGGTATGAAAACGTGAACAGCGCCTCTGGTGGTCACTAGTGGAAACTAAAACAGCGAGTATAACATTTGTTGCTAACCGGTGAACGCGCGTATTTCAAACTCGGTGAGAGCGTTTTCATACATTTTGAGACAAAACGCAAACGCGTTCAAATCAGTAAATGTTTCAAAAAAACTTATAATAGAGCTACTGGTCTGAATTTCTCTAAAATTCAGTTGCAAGATTTATCCCATACATACAAACATCCATACTAATAGGGCAAATTTAATAAAAACTATTAAAAACCAAAATATTAATTGTATTATAAATTAATTTCAGATTCCTGCATTATACTCCGAGTTGCAAGGCTCCGAATACGACTGGAAATACTCTACAGTGAATACTGGTTGGACTAATCAAGCCAATTTAAACGAAACTGTGTATTGGCCGCGAGGAAAAATGCTAGGAGGAAGCAGTAGCATGAATGTGATGATCTATGTCAAAGGCAATGATGCTGACTTCCAAAGATGGTATGACTTAGGAAATAAAGATTGGCATCCGGAAATTGTGCGAGCATACTACAATAAAGCGGAAAGTTTTCAAAACATACACGGATTAAGTAATCCTGAAGTTAATAAGTCGTATGGAAAAAATGGTCCCCTAGCTATTAACTATTTTAATAGCACATCTGAGGACCTTATGCAAGGTCTTTTAGATGCATGGAATGAAATAGGTATTAAAACAGTAGCGGATATTAATGAACGTAACGTGCTAGGAGCAGGTCCATATGGAGTAACTGCTGCTAATGGAAGAAGGGAAAGTACAGCGAAAGCATACCTTAATCCAATACAGAAGAGAACAAATTTGAAAGTCTTGAAAAACAGCTTAGTTACTAAAATATTAATAGATGAAATAACTTTAGAAGCAAAAGGAGTCAAAGTAGAAGTGAATGGCGATGAAATGATATTTTATGCATCACGTGAAGTTATATTAAGTGCTGGGGCAATAAATACTCCTCAACTACTCATGTTGTCCGGTATTGGTCCTAAAATACACATAGAATCAAAAGGGATTTCCTGCCTGGTAGATTCACCGGCTGTAGGCCAGAATCTCCAGGATCACAATTATATACCAGTCACAATTTATGGAAACCAACCTGAAGAAGAAGACCCTGATTTTATGAGTGAACAGTATTCGATCTACCTGAACAATAGTACCGGTTACTTGGCTACAAATACTATTGGAAATATTTTTTCACTTTATGGCCGTTATGAAAATTCTACATATCCTCAATTTCAAAATCATGTAGGCATATTTGCTAAGAACTCTGGTGATGTTGATTCTTATTTCGGATCCTTATATAAGTCTACAGTTACTGATTCAATTCTTGAACAAAGTAAGGATCATGCTCTTTATCTATATTTATTCCATAACTTACATCCCTATTCAAGAGGAAATATATCATTAAATACAAATGATCCCAAAGATGCTCCACTTATTTACGCTAAATATTTTGATGATCCGAGAGACTTAAAAGCAGCTGCTGACGGAATAAGAATGTTGACCAAAGTAGTTAACACTACATTCTTCAAATCTATCGACGGATATTTGGGTAGACTAAAATGGCCGGCATGTGATGATTTGGAGCTTGATAGTGCAGAGTATTGGATGTGTATAGCTATCAATATGGTATTGACTATTTACCATCCTGTAGGCACTGCCAGTATGGGACCATCCCCAAGGACTTCAGTAGTAGATAGTCGCCTTAAAGTATACGGAGTAAGTAAACTACGAGTTATATATGCAAGCATAATGCCAACATTGACTAGTGGAAACACAAATGGACCAACGATAATGATAGCTGAACGGGCGAGTGATATAATAAAAGAAGATCACTTTATATTGAAAAATATAGAATTCAATAATATATAAAACCATAGGTACATTGGTAAAAAAATGCGAACAAACGTGAAACTGTACTGATATGTATAATAGAAAAATCTCAGGGGGACTCGCTTCCATGCTGCTGGACCTGGAAAAATCTGTTCATCCTGTGGTGTTATTTGTTCATTACAATTGATTTTCATTATTTGTACCTATTTAAACAATGTCCATAATAAAATATTCAATTTCCAAAGCAAGCAAAAAGTCAAAGTCAAAATATGTCCGTTGGGTCTGTTCCAGTGTAAATTCGACTCCGATAAAAATATCGGAATCCAATTCATGCCCACTTGTAACCATTTAGAGCCACACGTCACCGCTTTCGAGGTAAATACAGGAAACACGCCGTCGGTGGCGCCATCTATATTCATGAATTCCTTTTACTGGGGACCATGTAGCGTACACAGGAGAACTGTACGCGATCAATTATCTTCATTTGTGCTTGTTATGCGAGACAACATTCGCTTCGGGCCCTTGGGGCATTGAAAATACTGCCACAGTTTGCAATGTCTGTTACAAATATATTTTAGCTTTCCGTTATTTATGTAATGTGATTAAGGCAGGGTGGCTCATGCCGTGAATAAAAAAATGAATAAAATGAACTTTATTCTGTAAGTAGGCCGCAATGGCACTTTTACAAGTCAAACCCTACTAGCGTTTCACAGAGGCCACTGCCGAGAAGAAACGCCGAAAGAAACTCGACAGTCAGCCATTTTCTCACAAAAATATGCTTATTACAATGATAATACTTAACCTACTTAAGATCAAGTGGAATGTTTGAGTTCCATTTTCTATAGAGCGAATTTTGCGTAATCATTAAACCATTAAGAGCGTGACCTATTTTATTAAATGATGCAATCAAGTTAAAATTGTGTTATTTTAAGTACCTCATCTACTTACAATCTCATGGGTATGATTGAATCTTCACTAAATTGGATATTTCTCCAAATGTATCCCGTACATGGAAGATATTATAATTATACGTGTGTTTTGCACGGGCACGGCACGTGATTACCACGAATCGAGGCATCCCCTTAAGTAGTTCCACTAGCAGGCCTTTCAAACTTTATGAAAAAAGTGACATTATAAGTAATTAGTCTTGGACGTTTTCTATGTTATTTATAAGTATGTATAGGTATCGTCGCCTAGTACTTACTCATAAACAAGCTTTGCCTAGTTTGGGACTAGGTTTATTTGTGGAAGATTGTCAACACATATTTATTTATTTATTTTTAAATTGGTTTGTAGTTCTAAATTGATTCAAAAATCCACATACCGATAGAAAAGTTATCATCATTGATTAAAAATTGGTTCATGGTAATCATGGTCAAAATTAGCAAATCAAATGGATAAGCATGTTTATAACCTGTGTTCAAACATTTTGTACACTGTTGTGTTAATTACAGCTATCTTAACCTTTCTGCATATTATTGTTTGTTGATTTCCAGAATACCGAAAATAATGAATACCGAATAAAAATGTTTTTTTCACTGTTTCAGAAAATGTTTGTGCATATTGTTATTGAATTTAACAAGTATTTCGCGTTGCAAATACTTTTAACACAGTTCCTAATTTTTAGACCATGTCAATATTGTTTTACATCTTGTCTTTTGTGAAAAATTAAACGAAAATGTGCATATTTGTTTTTTTTTGTCTACGAAGCTGGAGGTCCCGGGTTCATTTCCCGGTCAGGGCATTTATTTGTGTGATGAACACGTATAATTGTTGTGGGTGTTTTCTATGTATTCAAGTATGCATTTATCTATGTATGTACGTATATCGTCGCGTTAGTACAAGCTTTGCTTGTTTTGGGACTAGGTCGATTTGTGTAAGTTTGTCCACAAATATTTATTTATTTTTAAATATTTTGCTTTCCTTGTATTCGAAATGAAAAGCAGAGTGTTTAACTCGGGTGAAACTACCCATTTCAGCCTCGAACTATTGGCGCTCTCACTTCGTTCGAGCGCCAAAATATCTCGGCAGAAATGGGCGGCTTTCAGCCCTTGGTTAACAATCTACTATTTCAGCAGGTCATTATTCCGATCACAATATTTCTGCACCTCCCCAGAATGCAACGCGCAAGCTCTATAATGACATCACGAGGGGAGGTTAGCAGATATTGCGATCGCGCGTTGGTCTTGCCTTTTGATCCTATTTCGGAACCTAGTTGCGAAGCGAAGTGGGCCAGTTTGGCTAAGTTTACTTCGTTATATTTTCAAACTTTTAATTAATAAACTTTACACTGTTTAATATTGATACTATACCTATAAATTTTATGTTATAGCTCCAGATGGGTGATTACTTAACGTTTTTAACGTGCGAAAGGTAGATAGAAACCTTGAAATGTCATTTTTCATACTAAAAAGGGCAGATGTTACTACCTAGCGTAAATTTGTTACGTGACGTCATCAAATGTAAGCTGGCATTAAGGCGGATATAGTAAAAAATTGTCTCATTCGCTCAATAAATGTTGGCACGATATGTTGACATTGACTGGCAAGAAACAGTATGAAAATAAGTATTGTCAAACAACTATGCAACATACAAGTCATTGAAACTTGTCTAAATATTTCAAAATTTCAAAAATTATTTATTTTTTATCAAATAGCGTTAACAAGGTTGTCGAATCCTCCTTTAAGTAAAAACTTGTGTTAGGAGGAATTCGCTCTTTCATACAAGGTGTTGAGTAAATTATGGATAAAATGAACTTAAATTAAAATTTATCTTAAATCTATACTCAAGAGCAATGGAAGATGAGACACATATCACACACTGGGTGGGTGTCTAAATATCAAACATTTGTATATATATGTATTTATATACATTAAAACTAACTATTGTACCTATTGTAAACCTCCAGATTTGAATTCACCGCACTAATTCTAATCCTTTAAAATATAATATTACTCGTATTCTCCTAAAATATTTTCATGGAATACATAACAAAAGGGTTCCCGGCTACAATGTGTTATTAAGACAAGTCAGCAAACACACCAGAGGGCATAGTGGAACTATTTTCTGACTTTTTCAGCCAGTGTTTGAGCAGGGTGTGAATACCCAAAACACTGATATGGAAACGTTACCGTGCTCGGATAAAAGTGTTAATTTGTCGGAAATTAGTTTCACAGAAAGTGATGTATCCAAAAAACTAAAAGCCCTAAATATCAAAAAAGGGGCTGGTCCTGACAAAATCAGTCCACTTTTCATTAAAACCCATTCTTCTGCATTAGCCTCTCCATTGTATATAATTTTTACTAAATGTCTTAAACAAGGAATATTTCCAAATTGCTGGATATTATCCCATGTGACTCCAATACATAAATCAGGATAAAGATCCCATGTAAATAACTATAGACCAGTCTCCGTGCAGTTTTGTATTCCTAAAATCCTCGAAAGTCTAGTTCATGACTCAATTTACCCTCTTATGGATAGTTTCACTATTGTCTGAGCAGCATGGATTCGTTAAAAATAAATCTACGGTTACCAATCTTTTGATTCATACTAATAATCTTTTGGAGTCAATGGATAGAAGGGAGCAGACTGGTGTTATTTTCACCGATTTCCGCAAAGCATTTGATAAGGTCGACCATATTTTTCTCCTTAAGAAACTAGCTTTTAACGGAATCCGTGGCAATCTTCTTCGCTGGTTTGCCTCTTATATATCAAATAGAACACAGGTTGTCGTCATCAACGGGTTCAAGTCTAATGTTGCCAACGTAACCTCAGGGGTGATTCAGGGTTCTATTTTGGGTCCATTGCTGTATATAATGTTCGTTAATGATATAAAGTCATGCTTTAGGTATAGTAAGTTTTTAATGTTTGCCGACGACTTGAAAATCTACAAAACTGTTAACAATGAAGGTGATTGCAAATTACTCCAAATTGATCTGGATTGCTTTAATGAGTATCGTCGTTTAAATAAACTACAGCTAGCAGCCGAACAGTGTGTGCAAATGTCATTTACGAAAAATCGCAAGAGGCTAATGACGTCAAATAAGTAAGGTATCTTTGGTCCGCGACCAGGAGGGGCTTACTACCGTGACGTCATCGCGCCGCGCAAAGTACATGCGGCCGCCGGCTCACACATTGTGTGACTATTCAATGGCTGCGGAGCAGCGTTACGGATCGCACGCGCACGCGCTTGTACGATCATAAAAAATAATTCTTTTCGTGTAGTTTCGTGTTAAATAATAATGTCAAAACCACAGCATTATTGTATTGCAGCAGGTTGCACCAATAATAATAAGAACGGTCATTGAGTTTGGTATTCACCAACGGTTAACATAAAAGAAAACGAAAATGAAAACGTTGGTTCTAAGAAACCTCTTTTATTTTTTAAAGTGATGCCTTTAATAATTATATAAAACCTTGTATCCCCTGGTTACATGTATGGAGTGCCCCCTCCCCCTACTTTAATATTTTTTCGTCATTTCACATCACTTTTACGTAGCGGTTCATACGAGTAGAACACACCTTCCTGCTAAATGTTTTAATTGTATTTGTAGTGCTTATAGTCTAGTACATCGGCTGTCACATACAGACGAAAAGACGGACGGACGGGTTCCGTTTTCACCATTTTGGCTACGGAACCTTAAAAGTACTATTCGTAATTGTATTGTAAACAACACTACTAATAATAAAGTACATATATTAAAATAGGTTCTCGCTGGTGGTAACCCTAGCGCTGAGGGCGGGGCCTCGAAAGAGCGCGTTGCGTGCGATGGAAAGAGATGGCCACTTTTAGGCACGTTTGGCATACCTAAACGGGGAATTTGTTAGCAGAGAAACTTCTGTACTTGTACTATTACTTATTCTGTGCCGCGACTTAGGAATTTAATTCGATGATAAACTTCACTTTAGCAAGCATGTTGAACGTATCGTCGCTAAAGCCTATCAAATGTTAGATTATGTTATGCGACCAGCTAAAGTTTTCAAAAAATCTGCTACGTATTTATTATTATATAAGTCTTTAGTTCGGCCGCAACTTGAATACGCTTCAGTAATATGGAACCCGTTATATGCGAAATATTCACAATCCATAGAAATGGTGCAAAAAAAGTTTCTTAGAATGTTACACCGACGTTTGACGGGAAAAAGAACGACATATAAGAAGCTGCTTAAACACTATAAAATGTCTTCTTTGTCAGCTAGGCGTAAGGTAACCGATGTGATAACTCTGTACAAGATCTGCAGAGGGCAGTACAATAGCGCTGAACTCCTCGAACAGATAAAGTATCGGGTACCACCGTTCAGAACCCGCTCTAATGCCCTTTTCGCCGTCCCCGTTTGCTCGACCAACGCCGGCGTGCGCGCACCACTGCGCCGCGTCTGCAATGCCTACAACAAGAGCCTGGTCTCCGTGGATATATTTAACACTTCTGTAGGTCAGTACAGAAACCAAGTTCTCGCACTGATCCAAGACGATGATGATTGGTGATTGACAAAATTATTTTGGACAATGTTAATAAATAGATATGTTGTGCTCTGACTTGTCAGTATTTTTGTTAAGGTGTGCTGTAAAGATTATTTGTATTATATTCTGTTTGTGGATATCTTTGACAGCATTTATTTTTCGTAAATAGTACCTAAATACTAATTACCTGTTTGTTTAATTGCTTTCTAATTTTTTAATTGTTTTTTTTTTGTAGTGCATTCATAATATAAGCATTGTACATCTTAGTGGGAACTGTTTAGGACTTAGATGCATGTTTTAGTTATAATTAATCTGTAAGTTATTTTTTAAGTACATCTATGTTTGTTTGTTCTCCAAATAAATAAAATAAAAAAAATCTATCGTTTCCCTATCCAACCCTACGCACCCGGAATACAAATTGACGCGTGTACCGACAGCGCACGCACACATACTTAGCCACAGCGCTTACTTTCCTTCACGTGTCACCCCTGTGCGACGTGCGTGTACTGAACTTTCGCCTGGTTGCGGCGTTAGAAAATAGGGTAATTCGCCCTGATGCCCATGTGATTTTTTAAGGTTACATTAGTACAAAAGAGCCAAGTATATATTATGTTTATCATTTTGAGATCTACCCGATAATTTGTTAATTATTGTACAGGTCTTATTTGACCTGTTTGCACTTGATAAAAAATATCATTCAGTGCGGCACAGGACACATATGACCTGTACTGTAAACTACGGCCCTGTATAGCACTGCGGGTGAGGGCATAATAAAGTAGTACTGTCATCGATTCGATACATAAATTTTAATTTGCTATATCTACAAATATTAACAGGTCAACATTGTCAAAATAAATTCACACACTCTAAAAAGGATAAGTTTAATAAAAAAAGTACATATGTAATGCTACAAGGAACTGCGATAAACAATGAGCAGTCGAGAAGTCGATAAAAAAGTGAAAAATGTTTTTAGGTACGGTCAACCAATTTGATTTGTAGGCCACTTCGTACCTTGTCAAATTGACATTGATATAAGATTTCAAGCGGCTTTCATATTGATTTTCACTGTGACAAGTGTACGAAGTGGCCTAGGAATCAAATTGGTTGACTGTACATGTGTGAAGAGTGCTAAAAAAGTGATTGGATTTTAAAAATAAAAACCACTCAAATTTGCTATTTTTGTCCCAAGTAAAGCGCATTCTATTGATTGTATATCGATATACCTATTTCCTTGTTTATCTTCCACTTCACTAAAATATCATCGACAGTTTTACGTGTGTCCTTTTTGCTGGTGCGATATAAGCCAAAATTGACTAGTCAATTAATTTTCCTATAAATATTCAACGAATTGTCACATTGTGCGGCGAAGGTAGTATGTTGTACAATAACTAGTGAATTAACTATTTCCGTCATAAAAATCAAAATACATACGTTCCATAGCTATAATTTTGAGGTAAAATGTAAGCACCTACTTACAGGTCATCATAGCCTTGTATGAAATTTGCACTACAAGAAACTTAGTTGCAGGTCACTTATGGTATGTAATGCACCGAGGTTAAGTCCCTTAAACTAGCTCTCGCACTGAACTAAACAATAAATTGTACAACAACTACGAACGACCCTGCCCACGAAGCTGAAGGTCCCGGGTTCAAATCCCAATCAGGGCAAAACTTGTGTGATGAGCACGATTTTTTGTTCCCGGGTCTTGGATGTTTCTTAGGTATTTCAATATCAATTTATCTATATGAGTATATACATCGTCGCCTTGTACCCATAGTACAAGCTTTGCTTAATTTAGGTTGGGACTAGGTCGATTTGTGTAAGATTGTCGACAAATATTTATTTATTTTATTTTATGGGACACAAGAAAATGGTCTACCAATTTTCCACATACCACAATCACAATATGGATCAGAATGGTCTAAAATAAATGTATTTTATTTATTTATTTTCGGCCTTGACTCACAAATAATAAAGTCCAAAAATTCTACACCACTTTCTTGGCTGGCAACCAATTTGACTGGGCCACTTAGTACCTTATCACAGTGAAAATTTCTAGCGCTAATGATATCTATCTCTAGCGCCATGCATATACGATTACCATTATATCTGTTACCTACCTATTTATTATATCAGTATTAATGCGTTGCAAGATAATTATAATCCTCAAGAAAATAGGCAAATTCGTGCGACTGATAAGTAGGGTTCTACTTATCAGTCGCACGAATTTGCCTTTTTGCTACGGAACTCTAAAAACTGGTAAATAAAATGAATTGGGCATTATCTAATTACCTCATAACGACAATAAACTTGACTCAAAGTTACAAACAAATCCGCCTGATCCGTACTTTGTTCCGGTTTTGACATTGGAAATGACTTTCCGTTTACTCCAGTATAGGCACCAATTTTACGAAAAAGTGCGATCCCCTTATTATCTCGGAGAGTTGTGAAGATATTGATATTTAAAAAAGGCTCAGAAGCAAAAATGATTATTCGAGAAACACAAAAATGAAAAAGCTACCTTTGGCTGAAATAGTGGAAAAAAAACCGGCCAAGTGCGTGTCGGATCACGCACAACGAAGGGTTCCGTACCGACACCTACTAGTCCATATTTCAAAACACTATTTAATACCTTGAATAAAAAGGTCGTATCTTCATAGGAAAGTCACGACTCTTACGTTCTTTTGTTTGGGCAATACAGTTTTTCAGTGATAACTCAAAAACTCTTAATCCCATCTTGTTCAAACCAAAAAACGTTGAAAGTATTTATTAATGTACACCGTCTTCATTTTTTTCAGAATTTTAATCTTATAGTTTGGAAAGAGGCGGGGGTGGGGAGGGGGACACATTTTGTACGACTTTGAGAGCTAATATCTCACCATCGATTGACTTAAATGGAAAACTTTTCTAGTAACCTATTACATCATTTTTAAAGGCCTATCCAAAAATAAGCCTCACCACTGCGTGCATTGAAAATAATGTTTTCACCCCCCGGTTACATACTGTATACTGCCCCCCCCTAAAATATTTTTTCCTAATTTCACGTCACATTTATGTAGCGGTTCATAGAATACATCTTCTTACTAAGTTTCATAATTGTGATACGTTTATAGTCTACGAGTAAACCTGCTGTGACATACGGACAGACAGATAGACATGTCGAAAACTTGAAACGAAGAATGATGCCAAAAATTTGAGAAAAAATCCTCTGGAAAATTTAGTTGGCTATAATTTGAACCTAAAACAAAGTCAATCGGGTTAAGGGTGTGCCCTGTAGCTTAACCTTTGTGAAATAAGTCCAAAAGTCAGAACGACATTTTTTACATGACATTTATGACTTCATGTTTCGTGAATGTAACGCAGAACTCCAGTAGCTCTAGTATAAGTTTTTTCGAAACATTAACTAATTCGAACGCGTTTGCGTTTTGTCTCAAAATGTATGAAAGTGGTATGAAAACGTGAACAGCGCCTCTGGTGGTCACTAGTGGAAACTAAAACAGCGAGTATAACATTTGTTGCAAACCGATGAACGCGCGTATTTCAAACTCGGTGAGAGCGTTTTCATACATTTTGAGACAAAACGCAAACGCGTTCGAATTAGTTAATGTTTCGAAAAAACTTATACTAGAGCTACTGATGTTACTCCCGAGCGTAGCGAGGGTGTTATGAGTTTAAATTAAGACTGAATCCTGAGTGCAGTGAGGGATTAAAACCCAAAGATCAGAGTTTTATGCGCCACGGCGACAATTATTCAAACTTCAATACGCGTGTGGAAATTTTGCAATTTATTTGTTCACTGGCGTTATGTCGAGGACACTACTGTCGTAGGTTCAATGCTGCGAAAACACAGGCGTGTCTTTTTTCTGCTAAAAAGAGGCCATTCGATCTGGCCACTACTTTCCGGGATGTAACCGTACCGATTACCGACCACCTCGAGCTTCTTGGCGTAACATTGTCATCAACCCTCAACTTTGGCTCCTACATCGAATCTAAGGCTCAGTTAGCTGCCAAGAAGCTGGGCATCTCTAAGGTGCGGCGGTACTTCCAGCCGGAACAGTTGCTCACCTTGCATCAAGCACAAGTTCGCTCATGCATGGAGTACTGTTCGCATCTATGGGATGGATCGGCTAAATATCAGCTTGAGGCGTTGGAGGCAATCGAGTAACGTGCTAAGAGGCTCATAGGAAAGGACTCTCTTTGCAATGCGAGGCTGAAAAGTCTAGAGCATCGCCGCAAAGTTGCCAGTGTTTCGGTTTTCTACCGGTTGCATTTCGGGGAGTGTGCTGAGGAATTACACAACTTAATTCCTCCCGCCCCTTTCTACCATCGGACGAGCAGGGATACGGCAAGGCGACACCGTTTTACGGTGGCAGTTCCTAAAACTCGCACGAAGCGTTTTGCCTCCACTTTTACGAGTATCGTGAGAACAGCCAAGCTGTGGATCTCCTTGCCGGATTCCTTGTTCCCTGTAAACTACAACCTTTCGGTCTTCAGGACGAGAGTGAATCGGTATTTGCTAGGTAAGCGCGTTCCATCCTAGACTGCAATATCGCTTACCATCAGGTGATTTGTGGTCAAGCGCAAACATACATTGAATAAAAATGAAACTTATGTTAATCTAAGAATAAAATAATTATCATTCAACGTTATAGTTTTATGTTGTACCCTTTTCCTTATCCCGACTTTCTCGTCGCTCAGCAGCAATATTTTTACGAATTCCATAGATTAATTTCCAATGTGCTCAATAGTCATGTGAGGCAAGAAATCTGTGTTTTTTTTTCCAGTTAAGCTGAGCGAAATATAAAATCGATGAAACCTTACTCTGCAAAAGAATTGAAAGCCGTTATCAATAAACACGGGCCAATCAAGTATTACCTTAATCATTACCACTAGATAACATGTATTTTAAATACGAAATATTTCAAGATAATGCTATTCGTTCATTCTATTTTACGTAAAATATGACGCGAGACAGATTTGTGTGACAATTTTTGTATCTGTAAGTGTTTTATATCCGCAAATAATACAATTGTGGAAAACCAGAAATATTATAAAATAAAAAAGGCCGTGCTTATTTTTTTAAATGTGCGCTAAATATACCTATATTTTTTTTGGTTAAACTTTTTTTTCGTAACAACTATTATCAATAAATGTATAATTTATTTAATGATAGTGGATACTTTAACCAAAAAGATATATTTTCAATAGATTTGACTACGGACGTATAAATCTGTGAAAATTATTGAATCAATGGCACAGACCACAATGGCAAATACTTCTGACACCCTTTTAAAAAAATCCAAAATACACTCATGGTGATAAATTTAGATTCACCCTAAGTAAATAACCGCAATAGGTTTTATAAAATATTTTACACTAGGTAGTTTTTACATATTATTTATTAGCAATAAGCTGCATGCTTCGACAAGAGCTAGGCATGAAGCTTATGTTTCATCATTTTGCACGTGACTATAAAAATTTAACAATTCTCTCCGTGCGTAGATACTGTCAAACGAGAAAGTTTAACATGTGTATCTGTGTGTAAGATCCGATTCGAATGGGGTTTCTCTGAGGATCTTATGTTTGTAGTGGAAGGTTTTTAATTTATGACGCGTTTTGCCCAGATCAGTAGGTAAGAGAAATACTGCCAGGTCTCTGTGAACCAATCACAAAGACGCGCCTACATACAAATATAAGCGCTGTTACACTAAAAAGCTCTAAAATATATTTCTTGTTTCAGCAACAACCTTCAGTACAAAATGGCAGCAGTTTTGAGGATATTATTTGCTGTCGCTGCGATCACGTTAGTCACCGCTGCCAATTCTGAGATCACGGAAGACTGGCCACCGCAGGCTTCTGTTTCTGGTAGGTATAGTGCGTAACATCCACGAAGGCGCGCCCCTCTACAGGCCAATCCGTCAAATTGCGTATAAAAAATTCACTGTGGATGGCGTGTCGTCGTTGATGACACGCATAGTGCGTGTAAACTGTAAAACTCAGAACAAATAAAGTGAGAAAAGTTTCTCCGTATCAAACCCTTTTTTTAATTAAACGCATACAGTAAACCGTCTTTTTTGTGTTCAAAAACTATAAGTAATGACCAGCTTTTCAATATATACCGCTGTAACAGGGGTTGTTTTGATGGAAATACTCTTAGAGAGAGGCCACATTGGTGCGTTGCGTCGCGTCGCGTCGTCGCTGCGTCAACGCTGCGACGTTTTACATATATTTTTTATGACATGCCCCACTGATGCGTTGCGTCGTCGCATGCGACGTTTCAACGGAGCGACGGACAAGAGACGAAGCGGGAGGCAGGGTGATGCGCTGCGCTGTCGGAGCTCCGGTGCGACGACGGACAGTGTTCCACTGCTAGAGCGACGAACTAGACGTGCGATGTCGTGCGTCGACGCAACGGAGGTGTGGCATAGATTGCGTTGATCAGTTGCGACGACGCAACGCAACGCAGCAATGTGGCCCAGCTCTTACTTGCCAGAATTAAATTTGCCCGAATTTCCTCTGCCATAATGTTCAACTGCCATAATCTTGTTTCAGATAGTTATTGTAAAAAGTTCGGTTAGGGTAGGGTTCACTTGCAACCGTCAGAGCGAAATACCCCGCGTGAGCGGGATACCGTCGACACGCTGGCGCGTCGTTAAACTGTCAAATTTGACACGTCTGTCAGATAGGTATTGTCAAAGTACGGTTAGGTTAGGGTTCACTTGCATCGCTCAGAGCGAAATAGGTCGACACGCTGGTGCGTCGTCAAACTGTCAATACGGTATTTTACTCATAGTCAAATCAGCAACTTTTTATTAAATGTCAAAAACGCTCTATTAGTATGAAGTTTGTAAGGACATACTGTCTTAGAGAATTGGCGTGTTCAAATCAGCGTCCTTTTTAAATCTTTATGCCTATAAAATCTTTCAAATAACTAAAATAAATTAATAATTGATGTTTTCCGAGTATTTTCGTTAGATCTTTTATTAGTCAAGTAAAATATAATTTATTTTTACCTTTTAATACCCTATTTGAAATAACCAATGTCTAAATAAAATAAAACAATGTCTAAACATGTATATGCAAAGTATTCTGATTGCTATTTTTTTTGGATATCGTATGTTTTGGCATCTGATTAATTCGGGAAAATGAAAATTGACCATATATACTTTGACCACAAAAAAAATTGTTTAACATGTATTTGAAAGAAATAGTTTTTAGTACCTATGGCATTTAAATATTGTACTAAATAATTTTATTATTATCGCACTTAATAATATGGAATACAATACGTATGGCATTCGTATCATTATGCCATGTACCTAACCTACTCGTAATATTCAGGAATACAAGAGCATGCCAAGCAGCCAGCAAACAAATTTTATAGTAAATTAAACATTCCCGGGCAAATTAAATTCGAGCATATGAAATTATTGCATATGAATTTCGGGCAAACAATAGACAACCATGACCTCTCTAGACTGTTTTTTTTGAATTCCGTAAATGGAACACTAACAGCGTAATACAGTCCTTTAAATTACAATATAACTGCATAGCCAAGCAATGGTTCTCACATAACTTAACTATTTCACAAAGAACAAAAATTTGCTATATTTAACACAAGGACTAAGATATTGAACAAAAAATTGAATTTCACCTGGCCTGTGAAAAGGCTTTTTCACTATACAGTCGAGGAAATTAAATCACGTACCATTTTCCTCCTTATCACAATGGCAGTAAGGGTTAAAAATGCACGTACGTATTTACATTTCCACATTTCCTTAACTATACCTGTACGTTTAAGATTATTTCAGTTGCCCGAGTTCAAAGCAATCCGTACAAGGTCCAGAAATACCAGTCAAAAGCTAAAAATAAATTCACCAACATTTCCCTTTACAAATATTACAGATGTAATGTGTGAACGGGATTTTTCCAGATTCTGAGCAATTTGACTTCATCATAATCGGCGCGGGGTCTGCAGGTAGCGTGGTCGCGAACCGACTCAGCGAGGTGAAGCAATGGAAAATATTGCTCGTTGAGGCTGGAGGCAATCCACCAGTGGAGAGCATTGTGAGACAATTTTACAATTATTTTACTCTGTTGTAAATATTTTTTATTCTAGCTCTAGGTACTCACAACGGAACAGAAGGTTGAAAATGTTTTGAATTGCGTTGAAAAAAACGTTCCGGTGGCTCAGAGCCTCAGAGGCCAGAAGGTCGCAGGTTCGAATCCTGCTCGGAGCCAAAACTTAATTTTTTCCTTTAATTACTTAGATATTTGCCGACAACAAAGATGTAACGGATTGTTATAAATAAAACCGGGCCTTAAAAAACTGAGTGGTAGAAATTCTCAAGCAGCCTCAAAGTCTTTAATTGGGCTTAATGGCTGCTCTCATGATATGAGACCACAACAAGGATAAATAACGGCGTACAAAACAAAAGAAGGTGATCTTTCAGCTGGATTCTGGCTGCGCTCATCATACCATTACCTGCATAATTGACGAAAATGTACCGTCACCGCGTAGCTCGATTTCAAGGTTGTAACTCGTACATTTACATATTTGTATACACGATTTATCACATTGTACATTTGATTGTGATGAATGTGAGTTTACGCAATACCTTTGTAGGACAAACTCGAGGCTGTCGCTGATAACGTATTAATATATATTATGTATTTTTGATAGAATATATTAAAGTTGGGATTTAAGCAGTTTTAGATAATTATGACATTAACATACATCGACATTCTTTTGGATTACTTAGATATACTTTCTGTCAAAAATGTATTTTTGAAGAACATAAAGCGCCGAACACATTCCGGAGGAATTTCATTAAGTTGATCCATTGTAAAACGCACCAAATGAAATAAAGCAGATGATGCAATCCGGCTCCAAGATAGGCATGAACCTGTCACCTGACTTTCAAAGTACTGGTCTAAACTGGTCTAAAATTCAGTTACAAAGATTTGTCCCACACATACATACATACTAATAGGGCAAATTTAATAAACACTTAACTGTATTTACAATTAATTTCAGATTCCTGGATTATACTTCGAGTTGCGAGGCTCCGAATACGACTGGAAATACTCTACAGTGAATACTGGTTGGACTAATCAAGCCAATTTAAACGAAACTGTGTATTGGCCGCGAGGAAAAATGTTAGGAGGAAGCAGTAGCATGAATGGTATGTACTATGTCAAAGGCAATGATGCTGACTTCCAAAGATGGTATGACTTAGGCAATAAAGAATGGCATCCGGAAATTGTGCGAGCATACTACAAAAAAGCAGAAAGTTTTCAAAACATTAACGGATTAAGTAACCCCGAAGTTAATAAGTCGTATGGAAAAAATGGTCCCCTAGCTATTAACTATTTTAATAGCACATCTGAGGACCTTATGCAAGGTCTTTTAGATGCATGGAATGAAATAGGTATTAAAACAGTAGCGGATATTAATGAACGTAACGTGCTAGGAGCAGGTCCATATGGAGTAACTGCTGCTAATGGAAGAAGGGAAAGTACAGCGAAAGCATACCTTAATCCAATACAGAAGAGAACAAATTTGAAAGTCTTGAAAAACAGCTTAGTTACTAAAATATTAATAGATGAAATAACTTTAGAAGCAAAAGGAGTCAAAGTAGAAGTGAATGGCGATGAAATGATATTTTATGCATCACGTGAAGTTATATTAAGTGCTGGGGCAATAAATACTCCTCAACTACTCATGATGTCCGGTATTGGTCCTAAAATACACATAGAGTCAAAAGGGATTTCCTGCCTGGTTGATTCACCGGCTGTAGGCCAGAATCTCCAGGATCACAATTATATACCAGTCACAATTTATGGAAACCAACCTGAAGAAGAAGACCCTGATTATATGAGTGAACAGTATTCGATCTACCTGAACAATAGTACCGGTTACTTTGCTACAAATACTAATGGAAATATTTTTTCACTTTATGGCCGTTATGAAAATTCTACATATCCCCAATTTCAAAATCTTGTAAAGATATTTGCTAAGAACTCCGATAATGTTGATGCTTTATTTGGAGGCTCATATAAGTCTACGGTTACTGATTCCATTCTTGAACAAAGTAAGGATCATGCTCTGTATCTATTTACATTCCATGACTTACATCCCTATTCGAGAGGAAATATATCATTAAATACAAATGATCCGAAAGATGCTCCACTTATTTACGCTAAATATTTTGATGATCCAAGAGACTTACAAGCAGCTGCTGATGGAATAAGAATGTTGACCAGAGTAGTTAACACTACATTCTTCAAATCTATCGACGGATATTTGGGTAGACTAAAATGGCCGGCATGTGATGATTTGGAGCTTGATAGTGAAGAATATTGGAAGTGTATAGCTATTAATATGGTAATGACGGTTTACCATCCTGTAGGCACTGCCAGTATGGGACCATCGCCAAGGACTTCAGTATTAGATAGTCGCCTTAAAGTATATGGAGTAAGTAAACTACGAGTTATAGATGCAAGTATAATGCCAACATTGACTAGTGGAAACACAAATGGACCAACAATAATGATAGCTGAACGGGCGAGTGATATAATAAAAGAAGATCACTTTATATTGAAAAATATAGAATTCAATAATATATAAAATCATAGGGACAATGGTAAAAAAATGCGAACAAACGTGAAACTGTACTGATATGTATAATAGAATACAATACTCTTGCTAATCAGACCTGGGGGGCGATTTTTGAGTGTCGAACGCTCGACTTTTCACCTGAGATTTGTCAAAAAACTGATGTTTTGACAGATGTCAAGTGGAAAGTCGAGCGTTCGACACTCTAAAATCGGCCCCCTGTTATTAAATTAATAGTTTTTTTTAACCCAGATAACCCTGAAACTATTTACTACCATAGATTTTTATAAAATTTGAGTATGTAGTAATTTACGGCCCTTAAGTAACGAAAAAAATTATTAAAAAAATCAAAGTCACCTGGGAAAGCCGGAAAATGGGTGGTGTTATAACACCTAGTAGGAAGATGTACTACTGTCTATACCAAGTACTGGAGACAAAGATAAGGGACTAAGAAAAAGAAAATAGTTTTTTCACACCACCTGCTCGTCAATGCCCAATTATATATCATGCAAACCTTACCGAAAGCAAATCATTATAACCCTTGGCTTAGGCCGGGTAGTAATATCGTACTGAATCTCATTATAACCCGCCGGGTAATAATGTGATTTCACTTTTCATAGTTCTTATAGTTCTGTCATTAAAGTCTAATGTCGTGAAGTCCACTAAGCGGCGAGGAGGCGGCACACCAGCTCCGTGTTTTGTTTGGAACGTCGTGTTCGAAACAAAAGACTGCGTCGTCGGCCGCCGCCTGTAGCGCGTCAAGCGCGTGGTTTTAGTACCTACTGAATATTTGTAGAATTACATTTTGGAGTTTTCTTATACATTATTCTCATATTTTATTACATTTTTAAATAAAATCACTATGTAATATCCGTGCCTCGGACGTAGCTAGGGCTGGCCTTCCTCCCTTCGCAGTAGTTGCAGCAATGTAAATAAATATATACTTACATATTTGTGGACAGTCTTACGCAAATCTACCTAGTCCCAAACTAATCAAAGCTTGTATTATGGGTACTAGTCGACGATATACATATACGTATAAAGATAAATGTATACTTAAAATACATAGAAAACATATAAGATTCAGGAACAAAATACTTGTGCTGACCACACAAATGAATGCAAGCAATCGTCGATGTACTAGGTATTAAATACCAAAAACAAGATCCGCGTGAGTTACAAGACGCTTAATTATACGGAGTAAAACAGATTCTATTAAAATAAATACTAAAATTTGCTGCGATTGACTGATATAATTCTGTTTTTAGTAGCCTTGGTTTTTTTATTGCCTCGCAAGAGGTGAGAAAAGTAGAGTATACTCCTCGGGGATAAAGCTGTTTTTGTCTTGGGAGCGCTTAAATCCCTCACTACACTCAGGACTCAGTCTTAATTCCCTCGCTTCGCTCAGGAATTAAGTCATTACTCCCTCGCTCCGCTCGGGAGTAAAATTTGGAGTCCTTCGTTACGTTCGGGATTCAATATCGCACCCGTGACATAAAACAGTGTTTTATCCCCTTGGTGTATAATCTACTAATACATATGATCTTTAAACTAATGCCGCAGTATGATATTTTGGGATGTAAATGAACAACGCACTTCTTAGTCTTACACATGAAATTCGTTTTCTTTTTGCAGACTTGTACATGTCAATTGAACTTCTTTGTAGTAGACGATGTGGTCCAATCTGTCAAATCGATACGTTTCCGTGTGAGTCATAGGAGCATCATAGGAGTGGGACTTGTCCTAGGTCCCAGCGTGCGCTTGTGTGATGACTTGTGACATGATATATTCTCATTATATTTTTTTATAATGGCAGGCTGGTCAATCAACATATATTTCTTTTGCTGCTGAGAAAAACGTTTCGCTTTCTGCAGTGGCTCGAAGCTATCTACATTGGACACAACGGTGACTACGTTATTATCGTTCTACTTGCAAACCAAGATATCCTCAGGATGACTAGATTTGAATTGAAAAGTCCCTCTCTCGGTCTTTTTGAACACAATGTTTGATGGCAGGGGGCATTTCGATGTTCTATTTTCCTGAATTATACCTGTTGCTTTTATGTTTCTGTCATTTAATTCATGGCAAAGAGGTAAAGAGGAAAAAAGTTGACAAAATATAAGTGAAAAAAAAAAGATTTGGTTGAAGGGATTGCAAAACGTCGGCGAACTGCAAAATTACGCTCCCACATTGACCAAACTGTGTGTAAGCTGCAGGTAACGTAGCAGATTTTCCCTGGTACCGATCAAACCATAATACGTATCTAAAACGAGACAATGGTATATAATCTTCATCATCTGAAGATGTAAACAAGTTCAGCTTCAGCTCGCAGCTGCGAACCTGGAAGGTTGTGCAAATTCACGTAGTTTTCGTCACCGGAATCCGCGTCTGTTACATCTGCATTTTGCATTATCCGGGGGTAAAATAGTGACGAAACTTGGTAAAAATATGTCATCATCCGCTTTCTCCAATTCTTCTCTCATTTCAGTAAGCTTCAATGGTGTTCTTGGGCGTAACCAAAATTTCATACAAAAATATTTTAGACGTATAGATTACTACGAGGTGTTAAAACACCTGTGTTATAAAAACAACAAAAAATCACTTCAAGATGTCTTTACCGAAGCTAATTAACACCTATTCAAGTAACGAATAGTCGTAGCATAAATAATATATAACAAAAAGACAACAATATACAAATATATCTTATAAAAGGCTTACCTGTTACCTGAGATATCGATAGAAAATAAAACTGCTGCTATAAAACACAATTTACGCTTCAAAGTAACTATACTTGTTTATTATAACTGCACACGATTTGACCTTAAAGACCATTGATTGAGCTGACCTAAGAAATACATTTGGGACATCGTGTTTTTTATTCAAAATTTGAGGGTACATTTGTACCAATTTGATCGGTGTTATGCTGTTATGACACCTGGTCGGGCTAAGTGGGCCCCCCTTCTACCTCGGTGGCAATGGCAAACAAGCGTTTGCTTGATGGTAGGTAACTATCGCAGGCTATTGACGCCAACAAAAATCTCAGAGAGACTCGCTTCCTTGCTGCTGGACCTGTAAAAATCTGTTCATATACTGTTCATCCTGTGGTGTTTTTTGTTCATTACAATCGATTTTCATTATTTGTACCTATTTAAACAGTGTCCATAATAAAATATTCAATTTCCAAAGCAAGCAAAAAGTCAAAATATGTCCGTTGGGTCTGCCCCAGTGTAAATTCGATTCCGATAAAAATATCGGAATCCAATTCATGCCCACTTGTAACCATTTAGAGCCACACGTCACCGCTTTCGAGGTAAATACAGGAAACACGCCGTCGGTGGCGCCATCTATATTCATGAATTCCTTTTACTGGGGACCATGTAGCGTACACAGGAGAACTGTACGCGATCAATTATCTTCATTTGTGCTTGTTATGCGAGACAACATTCGCTTCGGGCCCTTGGGGCATTGAAAATACTGCCACAGTTTGCAATGTCTGTTAGAAATATATTTTAGCTTTCCGTACTTATTTATGTAATGTGATTAAGGCAAGGATGGCTCATGCCGTGGAGTATTTGAGTTCCATTTTCTATAGAGCGAATTTTGCGTAATCATGAAGCTATTAAGAGCGTGACCTATTTTATTAAAGGACGCAATCAAGTCGAGTCAAAATTGTGGTATTTTAAGTACCTCATATACTTACAATCTGATGAATAAATCTTCACAAAATCGGATATTTCTCCAAATGTATCCCGTACGTGGAAGATATATAGTTATAGTACGTGTGTTTTGCACGGGCACGGCACGTGATTAACACGAATCAAGGCATCCTCTTAAGTAGTTCCTCGGGGTTTTGATCGTCGTCGCCGCGTTGGTGAGCACACGTGCCCGGGGCGACGACGAGCAGAATCTATTTACCGTACAAAACCTTATCTACTGTCATGGCGTCGTTACCGCACAACGTCATTGAACACGTGACATTGGCGAAATCATCATAAATTTGATGGAAGCCATTTTTTGAAGAATTGAATTGAAGTAGTTCCTCTAGCAGGCCTTTGAAACTTTATGAAAAAAGTGATATATTATAAGTAATTAGTCTTCAACGTTTTCTATGTTATTTATAAGTATGTATAGGTATCGTTGCCTAGTACTTACTCATAGTACAAACTTTGCCTAGTTTGGGACTGATTTGTGGAAGATTGTCAACACATATTTATTCATTTATTTTTCAATTGGTTTGTGCGATTTCGTTCATTTCTAAATTGATTAAAAAAAATCACATAGGTACCGATAGAAAAGTTATCATCATTGAGTAAAAACTGGTTCATGGTCGAAATTAGCAAGTCAAATGGATTCAATTAAGCATGTTTAAAACCTGTGTTCAAACATTTTGTACACAACATGTTGATTACATTAACCTTTCTGCATATGTTATTGTTTGTGGATTTCCAGAATACCTATAACTCGCCTATGCCCAACTGCCGACCCCTAGGGCTTATTTGGGAACATATCAAACAGTGTTTTTGCTGGTTTAAGCAGTTTAGGTAGCTTCTTAACTTAATGAGGTGGGATCGGAATATGGTATTTTGTTCTTTATTATATTATATATTCTATATTCTATATTATATGTGACGAGGTCTGTTGCTGATTCATAGTTGTACCCACATGACGAAGCCTGCGTAGCGGATTTGATATTCTCAATGTGGTTCTCATGCTTATCTTGTTAACAAATAAAAATGATTACTTTAAAAAAATGTTCTTTGACATGAGTTTACTGATGTGCAAATTATATTTTTTCACTTGATTTTGTTTGCACCATAGGGCAGTGAAATTGTACATTAAAATCGCAAAGCGCGATGTAAAGCTGCATTTTTGGTATTTTATTTGGACCCCTTTGGGTAGTGTGAAACCACATTTAGCAAGCAAAAAAAAATTATTCTATTACCTTCGTATAATACGTAAAAAAAATTAAAAAATTCGGACTTTTTTCAGTTTTTGAATTTAACTACAATACCTGAAAAAAGTCCGAAAATTTTGCAGTTTTTCACGTATCATACAGGTAGCACAACTTTTTTTTGCTTGCAAAACGTAGTTTCAGATACTCCTAAGGGGTGCGAATGACATACCAAAAATGCAGCTTTACATTTCGCTTTGCGATTTTAGCTTTTTTACTTGTAAGATTTCTCTGGCCTACCAGCCAGAAAGCACTCCTTGAATTGAAATGTAGGTGTGCAGCAAAATTTCCAAAAACTGAATCGACGTAAAAAACCATATAATTATATCGAGCCCGCTTACAAATTTTGACGGAATCGGTTCAGAAATGTGACCCTCACAGTCTTGAACCATCGACATGAGAAGAAGAAGCAGAGGAGATTATTCAAACATCCGCCGGACAAACCGGATCTAGATTTTTTTTGCGGGCAGCCTACAATGCGAGAAATGATAATTTCGATTGAATATTACAAGAGATGGGCCAACTACGGACTTTACTGGCCAGCTGACTAGCTGAATAAACGGTACTGAGGTGGCCGACTAATCGCTGACTATATAAATATAGCCGGATTATCGGCTTTCTCAACTAGTCGGTACATCTCTAGTCAAAATTATTTAATTAGTCTGTAATTAAAATAAAAAATACTTATTTCTCAGATAATAACTTGTTGTACCTAATTAAAAAGAAAGATACTTAAAAATATGAATCTTGAAGTAAATAGTGGTAGTTGTTTTTATTATTTTGCAGTAAATCAAGTCGCGACTAGTCGGTACAGTATATCTCTAAATATTACTTTTAGCAGGTCATTATTCCGATCACAATATTTCTGCACCTTCCCAGAATGCAACGCGCAAGCTCCATAATGACGTCACGAGGGGAGGTAAGCAGATATTGCGATCGCGTGTTAGTCTTGCCTTTTGATCCTATTTCGTAACCTAGTTGCGAAGCGAAGTAGGCCAGTTTGGCTAAAGTTGACTTCGTTAAATTTTCAAACTTTTAATTAATAAACTTTGCACTGTTTAATATTGATACAATATAAATTTTATGTTATAGCTCCAGATGGGTGATTGCTTAACGTTTTTCAGCGTGCGAAAGGTATTATCACCGCGTTATATGAAGATTCCTATGACCAAACATAGGAATCCGCGGATCAAAATTTTTTGATAATTAGCCGTTCCTATATCGATAAACTCAAGTACTACAGAGATTATACTTTATTCTACAGAGATTTTTCTGTAATAAGTCACTTTTGCCACATGTCAAAAAAGTGATGTGGCTAAAGCGAATCGATTGGCCGTCTACTCAACGAAAATGACTCTACAGCAAACGCCCTGTAGGGCGTGAACCTTTTTTATACAAAGTATAAGTAACGATACCGTTTTTGAATTTAAACGGTACGTACAGTACGTGGGGGGGGGGGGGGGGGGCGCCCCCGCCCCCGCGCTGTCTGCGCGTGCGTCACGTGCCTTGCAATCGGCGCGGGTCGCAGACGCACTCATCCTGAGGAAGAACTCCCGAAGAGTTCGGAACATGTCGCCCGAAGTGACAATTAATACGTGAGTTTTAAACGTTTAGTAAAATAAAGCGATACCGTTTTTCTTAGATTTAAAACAATTAGGGAAACTAAATCTTGTTGGTACTAGACCACTCCTTACGATGTGTTCCTTCCCCAAAAAGTCACGTCAGTTAATTAATTTATACATAAGTTTTTTCTTTTCTTTTTAATCAGTATTATGATGGGTTCGGTTCGCGCCATCGCCTGATATATGAGTCTAGACAAAGTGTCATTGTAAATGACACCTTCTTGATTTTATGACACAGTAGAAAATTGCGAATTTGCGAGTAACATTTTTGACGATCATTAAAGGGTTAAAACTCGCTTCCGTGAAAGCCACGCAATGTTTTTCAAGCGGTTACTGGATTCAGCCTGGAGGCATGTCTAAGATTAGATTCCGTACCTCGAGGCACTAAGATGTTAAAAAGTAGTTAATTCATACAAAGAACAAAAATACACAAAAAGAATATCCGTGATATCGCACGCAAGTAGGTAGTTTAAGGCGACTTCCTGATTTGTCGGTGCGGAGGCGGTACGATATGAGAAAAGTGTCAATTGTCAGTGTCAGCTGTCAGTCGACTCAGTACCATTTTTACTGCGCCCCTACATTTAAATGAGTGCTTCCTGACTGTCGCGGGACGCGCGGTAGCGAGACGATGCGAAGGCGGTACTGCTCCGCTTCTGCGCATGATATTACTATTGCGCAAACGTAATACTGACAGTATTATGTCAAGTGAGAATCTTTGCGACGTCAGTAAGTTTACGTCAAAGAAGAAAATGTTACATATCGATCAAACCCGCACCTCTCTGGTTTGACCAAGGTCCTACTACTAAACTACCGCTAAGTCGTCACAGCGAATCTTCGCCTTGTATTCTGAGTCGCTACAGCTAGCGACCGATGTGTGTTCTTTTCAAAGGCTAAAAGAGTACCTACTGTAAGTAAATAATAGTAGTTTATGCAACTGGTACATAATGAGGGGCATTAAAACACGAGTGTGTTTTATGAAACGAGCCGAAGGCGAGTTTCATAATAAGGTCACACGAGTGTTTTAATGCCTAATTATGTACAGTTGCATACATTACTTTATCTACACACATATTATAATTACTCTAAGATGGGTTCAGAAACCGTAGTAAATAAATACAATAATTGTGTTAATACAACCTTTTTTGCACGGTTGCGGAAATATCGAAATCAGAACTGGCAACAGATACCTGAATGTTATTTTAAAAAGTAAAGAGTCCTTATTCTGATGTGATCATGTCGTTCTAGCTCAAATTTCGTGCGATATATACTAAAAAAAACATCGAGCTGACATTTCGCATCGACTGAATTTGAATTTTCAGTGATACTAGAATAGGGACATGTCAACTTTGACATTTAAATTTTGACAGTTTTGTTTGACGTAATATTTTAACATCATATATGAGATTAAAATGAAATATTTTATTACTGCTGTAGCCTTAGCCACAGATAAGAAAATTGCCATAAATTCATTGAATGTTGAAATGAGAGTCATTTTCTACGGTTTCCGAACGCATATTAGAGGATTTATGATATGTGTGTAGATAAAAATATATAAATTGTTCAAAACAAATGTAAAAATAATAATTTAGTGTTTAGTTTTAAGTGAGAGCGGAGTGACCGCGCACATAATCTCAACCATAGAGATTTTGCTACCTAAATAGAGTATATATTAGTTTATGTAAATTTATTTTTTATGAAATAAACAGATTTAAATTTAAAATTTTTAAAAAGTAGTTGAGTTGAGTACTTTTATCTCACGAGCGCGGGTGAGCCATGGTTGTGTGTTGTATATGTGTGCGTCAGCGTAGGAGCTATGAGTTCACGTTGTCTATGTGTTCGTATGTGTCAGAACTACAATAGTGGCCAACCCGCGCTCGTGAGATTAAAGTAGGTACTATGTATATAATAATATATATCTCGAGGTCAATTTATACCAAGTAGGTATGATCTCGCGGCGACAAAGTTTAGTGAACGCTCGAACAGTGAACGCATTCTTGGAACCGTTCCCGGTTACTAAGTTACGTGAATAAATGCACCAAAAAGATAAAAAGTGCGAAGGATAAGACGTTGGAGAGGAGGTTGGCCCCTAAATCACTTAGGTACTCAGTGAATACTTTAGAATTCACGTGACATCTACGAGTAAACTCTCACTTGTCTTCATAGTTAATTTAAGAAAAAGAATCATAGAATTTCTGGGAAAACCTGACTAGAAGTAACAAGTTATTTAATTGAGGAATAAATGGAGTAATTTTTAGTCTTAGGAAACTTCCTGACTAGGCGGGATCGATATGTGACATTTTCTTCTTTGACGTAAACTTACTGACGTCGCAAAGATTCTCACTTGACATAATACTGCCAGTATTACGTTTGCGCAGTAGTAATATCATGCGCAGAAACGGAGCAGTAACCGCCTTCGCAAGTTCGCATCGTCCCGCTACCGCGCATCCCGCGTCAGTCAGGAAGCACTCATTTAAATGTAGGGGCGTAGTAAAAAATGTTATCGCGTCGACTGACAGGTGACACTGACATTTGACACTTTTCTCATATCGTACTGCCTCCGCACCGACAAATCAGGAAGTCGTCTTACTTTTAAATATAAAACTCCTGTGAGTGTCAGACTTTGAAGTATACAAGAGACAATAGACATATTGCGCAGTGCTAAAATCAAGACGCGGCCAGTTCTCATGATTAAGGACCACGTATTTATCTGAAACATGTCGAGCGAAATTCGACATTAAAGACGTATGTTAACCATTTATCGTATTTCAATACTTGGTCCTACTATAAATGGTAGTAGCCGCTAATAGACACGATATTATGCTTTTCAAAAAATGAAGGTGCAATTTTTTTAAGCCAAAATATGATGATATTATGTCTCAAAAGCAGGGATAATTATCCTATCAAGTTAGGAAGTTGGATATAATAAATGTAGTTGATATTGGGTCATTGATATACCTACCGAACGAATAACCCAATAGGTACATTTCAAAATGCTCCATCTATTAATCTTGTTTTATGATGATAATGATGATAGTCTTGACCGATTTCAGCCACAGTGACTGTATTCTGGTTTAGCATATTTCACAGAGACTCATGGCGGGTTGTTTCGTTCTATACCAAAACGAAACTTGTTTTATACCACATCGGTGGCAAATAAGCGTACGACCCGTTGTTCACCCTTTTTTAGAAGAGCCACGTACTGTAAGGTAGAAGATTTTCTGAGGACATCACAATAGTAGTAGGTGTCCATTGCAAAAACAACAGGCAAGCGGTCATGTCTAGCCGTGCTGGCTACTCGACCAATGGCCATAAATATGCATGAGTCTAAACTGAATTTCTGGATCGTACAGAATTACGGCAATTCTGCTAGTTCAAGAGCACAGAAACTAATGGTGGTTAGAATTTGAATGTCTGCCGTAGTTCGTGAACAGTCGAAATAAAAACATCTCTACATTTATCGCCCTAATAGTTATAACGAAATCTTTTTTTGATAATATCGGCTTTTTTCTACTCAATATTGAAAATACTTTCATTATTTCATTTCATTTTAAACGGAAAACGGTGTTTTTAAATTCAATTTATACATAACATAACTCAGTTAAACGCTTGTATAAGTGTTTGCACTATAAGTATCTAATCTATTCTTGTAGGCTATTCTTTTTGACACTTGCACAAAAATATCCTTCCTCTTGCATCACAATGCAAAACAAATACGCTGTCACGTTGCACGGCAATCCCAGAGGCGGAACATGAATTAATCCGTACAGTGAAGAAAACGTAGACACGTGCCTTTTCATCTCTTATTTCCATTGTGATAAGAGCTAAAGGGGTACGTGTTCTGATGTTTTTGACTGTACCTGCTACGCTATTCACAACCTGTTTCACTCGACTTCACAGTTGTGGATTTGCACATTAGCCGCCGTAAGCTATCCAGACTCACATAGCATCACCCAAGCGTTTTATCGGTATTACCCCATGGAGCCCGGGACCAAGTTATTAGTAATGCTTTGAATCAATTTGGAAAAGAGATTTGGCATTGACAGTAATTTCACGAAAGCCATTGTCATCTGACCTTCCTATTATTCTAATTTGTTGGGGTTAACTATTTAGATCGGTTTCTTTATGATGTTTTCTTTCAGCGAACAGCTACTCCAAGTGCGATTTTACCATAAGTTTTTAAAAGCTACGACTTTTCTACCACTTGGCCTCACTAAATCTAATTACGTCACACATAATCTAAATTTTGACCCTTAATTTTATGCCCCTAAAATTTGCCGCCGTCGGCACCAGCTTACTAAGCCTATTGATACCTTCTCTACTGCCACATTAACTACTGCTTACCCGTAGTATAATACATGCTGTAAACTCAGCTACACATTCTTTACTGCGTACGTACATTTAAATCAGTGCTTCATAGTGCACGGAAGCGGGACGGTACAAATGAATCACCGCCCCGTCTCCGTACAATATATTATTGCGTAAATGCAAAACTGTCTGTAAACTAACAAGCAACTCTAGACGACCTCAGTAAGGCCTCGGCAAAGCATACAGATGCCTTCCCGCCAAGTCCGGAGCCTCCTTATACTGGTTCACTTGAGGCGAGATCAGTCCATTGTCAATAGCTCTGGTGAATCTTTAGGGGAATCACGGGCGAACTCACTCCACTCACTCACTGCTTAATGCATCGTAATGTTATATGCTAAAATACTATGTCCTGTATACGGGCCAATTCTCATTTTTGTGCACACCGTCATATTCCTCGATGCCACATAATACTCAATAAATTTCCCGGTGGATTCGCGGCAGGGATCGTACATGTAAAATACACTAAGTCCTCAGTGTATTCATACTCGGCATTTCATTGCACACAACTAGCTGTAATATCATGATAATCATAATCATTTATTCATAATTTAAAAATTACATGTCAACATATATGGGATAACTTAAACACTATTGTATTCTTTGGAAGACACACTTAAGCCGTTGATTCCGGCTGCTTTCTATGACAGCAGTCATTAAGCCAAGTTGGAGGCTTTCGGACAGCTCAAAAAATTCTAACGGAAATATTGAACGGCTTAGATATTCTGACCACGAATTGAAAGTTCCAAAAACCTACACTTGTTTATCAATAATATGGCGCAGAACATCAATTTACGTCCCTCCTTATTAGTCATGATGTAATCTTCTGTAATTTACGCGACCCCATAACGATACCTCAGCAAATTTCTACTCCTCATGTCTATAAAAGTGAATTATTCAATCATCAACTTTAGTCTTTACTCGGCAAGGTCCATTCTTGTTTAATCTCTTGGGTAAGAGGCGAGGTTGCGTAAGTGAGCTAACCGGGTCATTTATCAAAGTACAAAAGGTGTTTTTTTTCTTTGCGTCAGTAACGCGCTTAAGGTGTTCTTCCAGCTTTGGGCAACATTTAACGTAAGTTCATTACAGCTGAAATTCATTCCATCTTGGCGAGCTAATTAGGGTCCAACCCTTATCCCTATAGCCAGCTATCTTTTATACCTAGGACGGTGGCAATCCACCACTGAGCAGGCAGTTAAATTGTGGTAGGGCGACTTCTTGATTTTTTTAAATTAAAAGTGGAATTGCTCTTTGCCAGCATCTGAGCTAGGGGGCAAACAAAAAAAATACCCGATTGAATCAATCCCCTATTAAGTTCATTGAGTGAAAATAAATTTACGCTAGTTTCCCAGTCACGATCTACTGAAAACTTCTGATACAAGCAAAGTTCGAGCTGAAACGGAAATAGGTTTTTAGTTGGCTGTATGTACACTTAGCATATTGAATGTGAACTTGCATTAGGCGCATTTTGTATTGAATAGGATAGAGTAAACCATTTTTAAAATGAGGGGCTTCCAGTGAGTTTCCTTTCACATTTAAGGACGAGCTACGAAAAATATGTTTGAAACACCTTTCTAACTGGACCAGGAAACGATAAGGATTTATTTTCAGATATATGACTCTTATTCTCTTTATTTATTTGTCTTCTTAGGCTAGGTTTGTATAATATTTCTATAAGAAGTAAAATTTATAAAAACACACTTACAAAACATGAAAACATTAGGTATAAAAACCTAACCTAGAGTACCGCCGGCAGCGAGGCAGGGCCTAAGCTACCCGTGGTTAGGGCGACAGAGAGAGGAACCTCCTTACTATCCGCGCCGTGTCCAGGAGTACCGCCTTCTGAATCTGACCCTTGACCCAGTCATTTAGTCTCTTGAGGTGTTGGTCGAGACTCTTCGCTATTAAACCGTTCGCAGAAACGACTATCGGGACAATAGTCGTTGAATTAACATCCCACAAGATTCTTTATTATTAATCGAATCTTTATTATTATTAGTGAAAACGAACTCTATCGAAATAAAGTTGAGTCTTTGTCTTTATTCTGTGCCTCAGTCTACTACAGCAATATACCTACATTATTAAGCGACACAATCAAGTTAAAATTACCAATTTATATGAATCAACAAGTTAGACCGCTTGTTGTCTACCATGTACCTACATGTTTAACTTTAATACGGTTTATATTTATTTTTTTGGTGAGCATTATAAAATATTATTTTGTATTGTAAAACGATGGTATTTTACTTCATCTAAACTCTCATAAGACGAAATATTAATAAAACAGTTATTTATCGAAATTTGACTACAAAACATTCCGGGGAGTTTTAAATAGTTTTTAAGTGTGCGAAAGACATTAAGCAATAAGCATGTCTCTTCTCATACGGGGGCGTAATTTACAGAATCGACGCCACCCCTTAACGTTCGGGTACGGTTCCGTACCCAAAAAATATTTTTTAGACCTTACCCCATGGAGTGGGGTATCGTTGTTTAGGGCTCATTAGTTAGATAAATATAAATACATAATTTTTTGTTTTAAAAAATGTTCTTTAGCTTTGGCAAGAAGCCACGAAAATTTTGTTACAAAAATTTTAACTTCCTATCGACCCATAAACTTGAAATTTTGGTAACAATGTTTATTATTACATATATTTCATCAACAAATACTAATATATAAATAAATCAGATTCTTTCATTGTTCTAACTTAATTTTGCGGTTGGCTCAGAACCCTAAAAGTGCGGAGTCCGACAAGCACTTATAGCTGGTTTTTTTATGCGACGATGGTGGTCTAAGGCTTAGTTGTTTGAACGTTTGTTACTCAATCACCCAAAACGGGTGAACGGATTATTACGAAAGTTGGTATATCCTGGATTGACATAATAATATAGGATTAGGATACTTACTATTGCGAAACTCATTCATCGAAGGGATAAAATAAGCGATAATAAAATAAGATAAAAACTAGCGGACAATAACTAGTGTTATCGTAATAAACAGTCTAACTAGTATACAATTAACGCTACCTCTAAAGTTTAAAGCGGGCAACTCCAAGAGAATATGAAACTTTTAATTAAATTTGTTTGTCACGTAATTTCCTTGGGGTATATTGGAATAAACGCGTTGAATCGGAATAGAGTTCACGTGTGAACGAACCCTAATTTGTACCACTTTCTTTTTCTACCACATGATGAAATGCAATAAATATAGTGTGAAGAAATTTACTGACATTATTGAAATTATAATATAAAAATCTATTTAAAATAACTAAACAAAATATTACATTGAAACTAAACTACAATAAATATGCAATAAATTGAATATGAATTATGAATTAGGTTTTGAATCTGACGTGTTCACCAATATCTGACATGTTCACAAGATATAACAATACGAATCATTTTTCATGAACGAATTAACTTCTTTTCGTGCCTAGTAAACAAAAGTATAACTGCTAATTGGTACTGTAATATAAACTAAGTCAATATCAACACATATTAACCAAAAGGCTGTATGTTTAAGGTTTATACCGAACAAGCTTAAGCCCAAACTAAAATATTTTTGTTTCCATACCCAATTCCCAAGTTACTTACGAGTAAATATTTCCTCCTCATTAATAAGTCCTCTCCGTAATGAAAATATTATTAAGAGAAAACTGCCCAAAAAGGCGGGTAGAATAAATTAAGAGGTGTCCTTTTAGTAAGGATGTAACGTAGCGTGGATATTTAAATCTGGCCTAATTTACCTTTGATGTACGACGAATTCTCTAGTCTCACTATTCAGGGGCCTTATGAATGGTAATTGAGCGGGAAATATAGATGCGGGTTGATTAAACATGGAGAGTTTCTGTTACTTTGTTCTCAATACGTTTACTATAATGTATGTATATATTTAAGCCTTGTGGGAGATACCTATTCATTCAATGCATTGACATTTTAACTTCATTTTTATTATTAATTATTTTGTTGACGATCATGATAAGGATTCTTATAATTTTGACATTGCATGCAAATTTATATTGTAATTTTTCTCATGATATAAATAAATCTAAATCTAAATCTAAATCTATTGTACACAAAAACATGTTAAAACAATATCATCATCATCATCATCATATCAGCCGAAAGACGTCCACTGCTGGACATAGGCCTCCCCCAAAGAGTGCCACAATGACCGGTCTTGCGCCACCCGCATCCAGCGGACTCCCGCGACCTTTACCAGGTCATCAGTCCACCTTGTGGGGGGTCTACCCACGCTGCGCCTTCCGGTCCGTGGTCGCCACTCGAGAACCTTTCGGCCCCAACGGCCATCGGTTCTACGTGTGTTAAAACAATATACATGTCACATAAGATTAATGTACAAAGGCGAACTTATCCCTATGAGGGATCTCTTCCAGCTAACCTTTGAGGGATTGAGTGGAAAGTGGGAGAATGAGAGGCAAACTTACACCGTATGTTTTTTTTAATAACTATAATGATATCCGCAAACGAAATTAGCATCAAACCAATATGTCTCTCACAGTGATCCTAAATCAGATACCAATCAACTAAACCTCAAATTAGCCAAATGCAGGAGGTATCTGTTGCAATCAACCGCAATGAATGGTATGAAATAAACTAATGATGATCAGATTCAGATTCATTTATTCACAATATACGATTACATTATAAATGTCAATGTCAATTTACAAAAATCTATATTGTGATCATCAATAAAATGAAATACAAATAAAATCAATGAATACAATAGCAATTAAATAATACAGTGATGTCCGCTTAATCTAAAAAAGTGATCAGCTAGGTGTACCTACATTGCCCGGCACCTTATCACCTCTGCTGCCATTGTGACATAAGATTGAAAGTGACTGAGTGTGTGGTGTGTGTGGTGCGTGTGAGATTGAGTGTGGTTGAGTGTATTGGGTCAGTGTCGAGTACTGGGACATTGTTTTCAATACTTCAAGTTATGACTATATTCTATTCTACTTTAACTTAGACGACCACTTTAGCTTAGTCGGTAGTGGCCCTGCCTACGAAGCTGGAGGTCCCGGGTTCGAATCCCGGCCGGGGCATTTATTTGTGTGATGAGCACGAATATTTGTTCTTGGGTCTTGGATGTTTTCTATGTATTTAAGTATCTATTTATCTACATGAGTATGTTTATCGTCGCTTAGTACCCATAGTACAAGCTTTGCTTAGTTTGGGACTAGGTTGATTTGTGTAAGATTGTCCACAAATATTTATTTATTTATTTATATATTTATAACTAAACGGTTAAAACTCGCGTATTAATTGTCACTCCGGGCGACATGTTTCGAACTCATCGGAAGTTCTTTTTCAGGTTGAGCGCGTGAGAATTGATACGGGAGTTTTTTTTCGTTCCTTTGGTCTACTAATATTCTATTATAGTACTGTTTTCAAGTTACGCTTAGTCATTGTAAACAACAGTGTTTTTATCTCACGAGCGCGGGTGAGCCATTTTTGTGTTTGGCTAAACATGCACATGGTCCATGTGTGCGTCAGCGTAGGATCTATGTGTTCACGTTGTATATCTGTTCGTACGTGTAAAAACTATAACTATGGCTAACCCGAGCTTGTGAAATAAAAGTACTGTACTATAAAATAATCGAAACCGTTAGATTCTAGTGGCTCTGTGTGTGCTGTAAACTTCGGAAGTGATTTTTTATGAATTCCTTAAATCCGAATCTACTATGATTCTTTTTATCATATTTATTTTGTATCAATATTTGTATTATTTAGGGTATAACTTTTTATCTCTGATCTCCATGATCTCGAGTGAAAAATCGAGCGTTCGACATTCAAAAATCGGCCCCTTGCTCACAAAATTTCTCTAAAAGGGAAACAGCTTAACAGCATATATTATAAAAACACGGAACCCTAAAAATATATTTTTGCCCATTCTGAAACGGATGTGCTTTGCTCGCTTCGCTCGCTTGGTCTAAACATAACATTTAGTCAACTTTTATTCTAGCATTTTTTTATTACTTATTGCTTATCAAGACCACCCTAACCGTAAATTATATTCAGATCCATATATGGTACAACCAACACATTTGTGAATTGCTCCAGTATTCATGTAAGCAGCGACATCTGTTGTACGTTGTAGGAGAGTGTAAACGTAAAGCCATTATTTACGCGTATTTATACATTTACAGGCGATATATCGATTGAAAGAGACGCCCTTATGTTTCTCGCTCACGACAGAACGGGATGCAACCCTCTCCGAGAATGGCTTTATTAGACAAATCTCGTTAAATATCTGACTGTGTGCAGGTTTATTAAATTTCCTCTTGACAGAGTTTAGATGAAGTAAAATACCATCATATTAACTTAATAGTGTCTTTTAATAATGCGTTGTTTTAGTAGCCTGAGTAAAAAAAGGAAAATATAGACTCAACTTTGGATATTTTTTCTATCATGAAAATTTTAAGCAATCATGTTTCGGCTATTGTCAGTACCACAATCATATAGTCATGAATCATATATCTGAAAATCAGCCCCTACTATTTGCTAGACTGGGCAGGACAGCGTTTCAAAGTTTCTAAATTTCTCGTTGTAGCGCCTCATGTGACGTAGGTACATTGAGTTGCAAGCGTATATATATATATATATATATATATATGCTACTTAGCTTGATTGCCACCGATGCAGTATAAAAAGCGTTCTATCAAAAAGTGCACAATAAACAAAATTAATTCACTTATGTCTGTACAAACATAATAATTTCGACTGAGGGACTCAAAACTGCCCTCTTTCGCGAACAATCCCGAGCTCCCAAAGGTTCGTGTGGGCCCTGTTATTATTTAACACAATGGAGTTCGCGACACCGACGTCCTGAATGTAATAAATTAAAGGTCTAATCCTGTGCTCGCAGTACCTACCTTAAGCAGTGTGTCAATTGGCAACAGTATGAATATTATAAATTAACTTTTGCCAGCTACTTCACCCGCGTAAACTTTAACTATTTCATCGCTTCGGGTCATGATTTTCCGTAAAAAAAAATCGTATTTGTTAATCCAGGCACGTTGTGTTTTCATCATAATCCACTCTTAATGTCAAGAAAATAAGAGTCACTTCACTTCACTCTGTGAAAAAAGGGTTTCCATTCGCCAATCAATACTAAACTTGTACAAAGACGTTGTTCGGTAACGACGCCATGACAGTAGGCAACTGGTTTTGTTCGGTAGTGGATTCAGCCCGTCGTCGCGAAGAGCACGTGCGTTCACCAACGCGGCGACGGGCAAAATCCCAAAAATAAGAGACATTCATTTTTTTATAGAACAGTCAATTTAAAACCGTATGATCTTTGAAATAGGATTTAAGTTTCCATTACTGGTACTTGTCAGCTTAAAGTGTCCATTACTGGTGGTGTCAGCCTAGATATAAAATTGTTACTCCGGGCGACACGTTTCGAACTATCCGGGAGTTCTTCCTCAGGATGAGTGCGTCTATGACTATTGACTAAGGCGACTTCCTGATTTGTCGGTGCGGAGGCATTACGATATGAGAAAAGTGTCAAATGTCAGTGTCGGCTGTCAGTCGACGCGATACCAGTTTTTACTACGCCCCTAAATTTAAATGCGCGGTAGCGGGACGATGCGAAGGCGGTACTGCTTCGCTTCTGCGCATGATATTACTACTGCGCAAACGTAATACTGACAGTATTATGTCAAGTGAGAATCTTTGCGACGTCAGTAAGTTTACGTCAAAGAAGAAAATGTCACATATCGATTCCGCCCCGCCAAGTCAGGAAGTCGCCTAACGCGGAATGAAGTTCTAAACATGTCGCACGGAGTGACATAATACGAAAGTTTCAACCGTTTAGTAGAATATACCTACTAAAGTACGAGTTTCTATTACACACATACACTATCTAAAAACCGGCCAAGTGCGAGTCGGACTCGCGCACCGAGGGTTCCGTACGGATTCCTGTACGCGTTCATGAGGAAAGGGGTAATAAGTTTAAAATTATTAAAAATATTTTTATTATAATGATGTACCTAAAAATTTACGGTTTTCGCAATTTTTCCTTTAATCTGTGCTATAAGACGTTGCTTCGTACCAAATTTCAAGATTCTGAGTTCACGGGGAGTAAGCCCTGTAGGTTTTGATTCCCTTGCGAGGGTCGAAAATTTGCGGAAATTTGCAGCATAAACGGCTGTATCTTTTGATTGCGTTGGCTTAGAAGTTTGAGTTTTTCACAGCTCCAAGGACCAGTAGACCTGAGTATTTGGTATAAATTTCAGCTTGATACCTCCACGAATTCCTGAGAAAAAGGGTCTTGACAGACGGACGGACAACAAAGTGATCCTATAAGGGTTCCGTTTTTCCTATCGAGGTACGGAACCCTAAAAATCGTAAGTTTTTAATAGAAAGTCAAAGTAGGTATTTATACTACGTACTGTAGATAATCTGTGCACATTGCCACTCCCACTCAATGAATCCGGTCTTCGTTAACATAGAGATGGTATTTGCACACCTGAATCGCTATCAGAAACGTCAATTCGGATTGTAATAGATGTGGGCCTCGGATAGATAGGATTTTTGATTAATCCTGGATTAACTTAAGCAGAACTGTCATTAGGCTTTTTTGAGGATAAAGGTTCGTTTTATTTTACTTCGCTGAGATAAAGCGTTGGTTTTGGGTTTGCTTGAAAAGAAATGAAGTAACGAAATTAAACGAGTGAAGGTTTTTTTTTATCCTACGAAGGTGGCAAACAAGCTTACGGCCGTGCTGATGCCAAGCGGTCCACAACCCTAATGTACGCTTGCTACTCTAAGATGTCGTGTAATAATTGGTATAAAACAAAAGTAATAATTTAATTTACCATAAAAACGGAATTCATAATTTCAACTTAAGTACTTAAAAAACCTATACTTAAGTGATCATCATCATCCTCCTAGCATTATCTCAGTACACTTGCATCCTGAAGGATGCCTGGGGTCCGGTACGTAATCCCAAGATTTGGCGTACCTAGGCACTAGTTTTTACGGAAGCGACTGCCATCTGACCTTCCAACCCCGAGGGGAAACTAGACCCTATTGGGATTAGGCTTTGTCAAGTGAGCGGGCAACTTGACTGTTAGAAGTCCTCAAACCGCCCGAAGGCCTCCAACTTGGATTAACGACTGCTGCCATAGACAGCAACCGGGATCAACGGCTTAACGTGCCTTCCAAAGCACGGGAGCGCTCAGTTAGTAACCACTCAAAGCGGTCACCCATCCAAGTCCTGACCGCTGCCCACTATGCTTAACCTTAGAAACCGCAAGCGGTACGCAGGCGCCGCTGGGCCACGAGTGCTCCCCCTATACTTAAGTGATAACGTTATAATAACAAACTGTATAATTATGATTAACATAAACATAATGATAAGTTGTCATCACAATTATAAGTTTCTTATAAACAAATAACATAATTTTGTATGGTATTATGTAAATCGTTGTTATGCAGTTTAAACGTTAAAGCAAATTTTGTTACCTGTGTTATATTTATAAGTTTAATAATAAGTGAAAATTAATGCATAGAAACATTATGATAACACTTTAAGTAAATGTTTATTATGAATTTGTGTTAGATGAAATTATGATGACGTAATAAAGTATTGATGACGATTGAACCGCACCGACTGTAGAGGTGTCACATGCGCATAGTAGTTCTCTCTTCTCCTTTTTCTCTTTTCTTGAAGAGCCCCAGGGAACTCATTCCACAAGATTCCACCGAGCTTTCGAAGGAGGAAATTCCCCTGAAACCGCACACGCATTCAAATATTTTAGTTATTATTTTAATTTCCATATCAGGGTGGATTTCAACGAGAAATTTTTCACCATACAAAAAAATTTTTTTTATTTTATTTCTTTCAAATGGGACAAAAACTATTCTAAATGATGTAGGAATGTTTTCTGAATAATTTAATAGTATTTAGCCAAGCATTTAATGCGTATTTTCGAAGTTATAAGATTCGTAACATTGAACCATGAGATGGTGTTGACGAATGTGGTCCGGCGATGATTTTTTAATAGACGGTGATGATATCACTTGTATGGTAATGACTAGTTGCTGGTATAAAAGTAGGTATAAAATAAACCACAGAAAAGCAAATTAACATATTTTGTATTTGATAAATCAATAATAAGTACTAGTGATGCGCCGAATACGTTTTTCACCGAATACGAATACTCGGCCGTTCAAGGTTCAATTTTTCGGTTTTTCATAAAAATCTTGTCAACGGTGGCCCATAGCAAAAAAACTTTCTGAGGCATAAATGATCTACATAAAATTATCTACAAAAAAGGTTCTATACACTTTTCCGCTAGGATTAACATTTAATGAGATAATAAAGGGGGAATATAAAATTTTATGATAATATAAGTGGCTTCTCATTCCTTTGTTTTTGAATATTTTTAAAAACAAAAAAATACTATATTCTTGCACTCAATGAGCTCTACTCGTCGATATACCCCACTCGGTGAGGAAGGCCATTTTTCATATATTCTTGAAACTTGTAACAAATTCCACTCAAAAATATTTGTTAAATATTCGGCAATTAAACCGAATAATTCGGCTGAAGACCGAACATTCCAAAACATGCCGAATCGGTTATTATTCTTTATATGCCGAATACCGAATAACCGAATATTCAGCGTATTTCTAATAAAATATGCCAAATACCGAATAATAACCGAATATTCGGCGCATTTCTAATAGAATACGCCGAATACCGAAAAATATCCGAAAATTCGACGTATATTTTATTTTATTTTATTTTACTTTATTGTTATAAAATCCACAGCACAGTTTACAACATTTTTAGAAAAGTTACATATTAGTTTACCATTGGCCAATTACGGATTTACATTTTACTTGCTAAACACTTAGAATATGTGTGAATATGTGTGGGTTGTGTTATCAAATAGAATATGCTGAAAACCGAATATTCGGCGCATCTGTTATAAGTACAAATCTTCTTAATAATCTTATATTTTTGTAATACTTGACAGCCAAAATGTGTATGGTTTTTTATCGAGGACGTTAATATTAGTATCATATTTGATTTAATTTTTGCTCCTACGATCTGAAAAGAAGAAAATCTATATTATGAGTCCAAATCTAAAATGCGGCAAAAATATCATTAAAACGTGAAAATCGTAACACCAACAGGGTAATAACATATTTTTCGAACGCGCGTCACCAAACATAAGCATGGAGTTTATTAATTTGTTAAATATTTACAACTCGTAGTGCTTAATACGCAAAACCAAATAAATAAATAAAGGAAATCGTCATCACCATACATATGGAATCATAACCGTCCATTGCTTGAAAACCGGTGATGACGGGTATGGTGTTGACAATTTGCAAACTTTTTGAAGATTATTCTTGAACGCTAAGTATTATTGCTAAGCCACTGTCACGTCATTAATCTTCATTTGGAGTTACGGTTTCTTAGGTAATTTGTTTTAATATCATATAAGTACTTACTTTTAACGGCTCCTGGATGGTTATGACGCGAATCATGGCTAATCATTTCTCGCAAAAACGTTTTTTTGATTTTTTCTGTTCGATGCGCCTATATGTAAACGTCCACTCATTTTCGATGTTCGAATCGAATTCAGGGAGCAGAAGGGGACACCCACGATGTGTTTCACCGCGGATATACAATACTACCTCGACTTTGATAATACGCTGACGGTGTTGACGAATTTCGGTACTAAATTTTTAAATAATTTTATTTGTACTTATTTGATGAACGAATTATTTAATATTTTTTTATACGTAAAAAGGCAACATGGAAAAACTGTAACTGACGAAAATTTCGGAATCGTACGTTGCGTACGCGATATTTTTCACTACAAACATAAAGACTTGGATTTTTTCACACGACGGTGATGATTTTGAACATATAAAATATTTTCCTCCAAGAAAACTGTTTAATTATTGGTGGTTTTGATTGAAGCACTATTAATATATAAGTACTAGCCAATGAATAAAAAAGTTTCTATATCTGAAACTTGTTAACTTTTTTTTATAATGACCGAAACATAACTTTTCGCCTGATTTTGAAATCCACCCCACAAGCAAAACAATGAAAATATGAAGATATTTTAGAGTTTATGCATGCACTACAGAAAAAATATGTAGAGTGTAGATATTTTAGAGTTTATGCATGCAACAGAAACAGTGCACATGACACTCGGTAAATTAAATTGTTTTGAATTTTGTTCCTGTTTAAGAAATACTACCTATTTAAGGCACTGTAGCTCTAGTATAAGTTTTTTCGAAACATTAACTAATTCGAACGCGTTTGCGTTTTGTCTCAAAATGTATGAAAGTGGTATGAAAACGTGAACAGAGCCTCTGGTGGTCACTAGTAGAAACTAAAACAGCGAGTATAACATTTGTTGCTAACCGATGAACGCGCGTATTTCAAACTCGGTGAGAGCGTTTTCATACATTTTGAGACAAAACGCAAACGTGTTCGAATTAGTTAATGTTTCGAAAAAACTTATACTAGAGCTACTGTTCCCACCGCCGGCGATGAGCGAGAAGCGATTAGAGCTAGAAATGAAACGATTTTGCGAACAGCGAGATGCGAGTGGTAGTTCCGATAGTTTTGTCGCTCGGCTATAAGCGAGTGTTCGAATACGACGGGCGATTACTCGAAAAATGACCGTTGTTTAGTCTCTGTTCGCCAAGCGAGCATCGCTGAGCGAGTACCACTGAGCGATGCTCGCTTTTATCGCTGCGATCAACTAGTGAGGAGAGTACTCGCCGGCAGTGTGAACAGCCAGCGATCAACTATAAATATATCATATATTTTCATATTTCATATTTATTTATTGGTAATATATCATTACACGTCGTATTTTTACATTATATAATGTCTGGCTTATAATTAAGTAATTAATTACAATATTATAAAATAATTATTATACATAATAATTTACCTAGTAGGTGTTATAGTCATAAAGCTCACGATAATCGTAGAACGCCTGCTCGACAAGCCACTTCTTGAGTTTGAATTTAAATATAGGGTTGCTTTGTGCTGCCATCTGTCACTTATATGTGAACGCAATCCTAATGCCAGGATCACACGTACCGAGTAAAACGGCGCCGTTTTACTCGGTACGTGTGACCAAGGCATAAGGGTACGATGATATATCGGCTTGTCCTAACTCTATTGTCCCATAACTTTGTCATGGCGGTGTCAAGTTTTGTTTGTAGTTGTTTTAACTTTGTCATTGTGTTGAATTTGAACTGTACGAGGCTTAAGTGGCACAAGGTAATAAAATTTGAATGTGGGAATTAATGTATTCTATTATGCATAATTATTCTAATTCAAATTCGACCCACAAAAGTTTGAATGTGTAAACTTTATTTTTGGTTTGATACTTAACCCTTTGAACGCCAAAGTGGTAGTGTGTCGTCGTGCCCACCACACCAAGCACTGTTTCAGTGATATAACGTTTAAACCAATAAAAACAATTCATAATAGATTTAATTCATGATCAAAGTACACCTTCACCCCGACCTTTTTAGTGGTTGTTGGCACGACGACACACAACCACTTTATAGGTTCTTGGCTCTCAAAGGGTCTTATTAGTTAAAAATGTCTTTCCATTTGGACTATAGTCCAAATGGAAAGACATTTTTAATGTACCTATTTACCCACGACGGAACGGAGAAGGATTTTCTTTTTCAACAATAAATATGCGTTGTTCTTTCATATAGTGCTCCGTTTTTAGGGTTACGTACCCACAGGACTAAAAAAGCGTCCGTCTGTCCGTCTATCACCAGGCTGTATCTCAAAAACCGTGATAGTTAGAAAGTTGAAATTTTCACAGATGATGTATTTCTGTTGCAGCTATAACAACAAATACTAAAAAACAGAATAAAATAAATATTTAAGGGGGCTCCCATACAACAAACATGTTTTTTTCCATTTTCATAGATAGTGGCACGGAACCCTTCGTGCGCGAGTCCAACTCGCAGTTGGCCGGTTTTTTTAATAACTCTAAACTGTCAGCTGTTAAATTGTTGTATTTTTTTAGTGGACAGTACTTTTCCGTACAAAAGGAGGCCAATTGCAATCTGGCGTAAATTTTGGACCAGCCTATAGAATTAAAGCGCGTTTTAAAGTGATAAGGGCTTTCAATGCATTATCTTTCTTGGAGGGAATACAATCACAATTTAAAATGCAAAATTACTCTGATCACGTAATGGACTTGTTCTGGTTTTATCCCAGAACGTTTTCTCAAAATAAATGTGTTTTTAATCCCCCCACGGACACAGACAAATGGCAACTTAAGTACTAAAGCGGTAAAGACCACTTTTCCCACCGACGTAAATATATGTATGTATAGTTCTCGGTAAATGCTTATGTTCTTACTCTTTATCGCAAAAACTCCTACTATAACAATATATCTTACTAGGAATTTTTTTTTTTAGTTCGGTTAGGATTTAAAAAAAAACCATAAAATATATCTAATTAAAATTAACCTACAAGCTAAAATCTAATAATAAATGTGAAACTATATCTTACTTATTATAATAAATGTGAAAGTTAGTGTGTTTGGATGTTTGTGACTCAATCGCGCAAAAACGGCTGAACGGATTATGACGAAACTTGGTATACATTGAGTTTATAGCCTGGATTGACATATAGGATACTTTTTATTCCTGAAATCATCCCTTGAATGGATCAACATCGATTACAAGATCACGCGGACGAAGTCGCGGGAATAAGCTAGTAATTAATAATTTATACTCCATCCGTTGCCATAAAATCCAGTCTCACAAATTATAATAAATTATTTTCATACTCAAGAATACTATTTACTGAAAGTAAAGTCTGTGAAGACAATAGTACATTACTTACCAAGGGCGATAAAACAATGAATGTCTCAGATCGCAGGTATTTTACGCCCGAGCCGAAGGCAAGGGCAAGGGCGATGTGAGACTTTCTTTATTATCGCCCGTGGCAAGTACAAAATTTTATGTCGCGCCCTGGCTAGGAAGTGGGTTTTTTCGCGCGCGGAGCGTGCGATAATAGACACTTTATGGCCAGGTGTGACATAAAAACCATTATCACACTTTTCTCTAGGATTACAATACTTTGTAAGCTTCTTTAAGTATTCAACAAACATTTTAAGTGATAATTATTGTGTAATCCTAGGGAAAAGTGTGATACTGATTAAGGCGATATATTGATTGAAAGAGACGCGCGTATGTTTTTCGTTTACGACAAAACGGGATGCAACACCCTCCGGGAATGTCTTTTTTAGACAAATCTCGATAAATATCTGACTGTGTGCAGATTTATTAAATTTCCTCTTGTCAGTACCTAGACGAGTTAAAATACCATAATATTAACTTAATCGTGTCTTTTAATAATGCGTTGTTTTAGTAGGCTGAGTGAAAAAAGGAAAATATATATTAGACTCAACATTGGATTTCTTTTCTATCGAGAAAATTTTAAGCAATTATGTTTCGTCTATTGTCAGTACCACAAATCACAATCATATAGTCAAGAATAAAAAATAAATAAAATAAAAATAAAATAAAAATAAAAAATCCAAATCCCACCTGTGGTGTTGAATTTTTCAATTTTCACTTTGATTAAAAATAAAAAAGCCTTTTTATTTCTTGCATATTGTGTAACAAAAAATATATATACAGAAAAAATAATTACTAAATCTAATTTTTTAAGTTTAATTTAAAGTTTAATTTTTAATGTATTTAATGCAACGATTTTTCTTATCGTTCTTTGTTAAGAATTTTAGGCAAGAACCCCTCCTGCGAAGGTAAAGGCCTCCTCTAGTGATGACCAATGCTCTCTTCTCTCAAAGTCAAGAATTGTATATCTGAAAATCAGTCCCTATTGTTTCCTCGTCTGGGCAGAACAGCGTTTCAGAGTTTCTAAATTTCTCAGTGTAGCGCCTTAACAGTGGCGGCGCGTCAATAATATTCTTAGGGAAGCCGGAAATACTTGGCTTTTCCTATTCTTCATGAGCCGTAGTAAAAGAACTGGACTGGCTGAAAATTAGGCAAGCCGGTGGGAATCGAGTTGTATGGACGCTCCGCCACTGCGCCTTAATGTCTTCAAGAAGAGTTTGTTTACATGATAGGACAGGTAACGATGAATAGACTGTAGTTCATTATATTTTCTCTTTAGAACAACTCTGAACATTAAACTTTAACTGAAATCGTGGATGCTCAACCTTTGGCACTTTAAATTCTTAAAACACTTGAACTTTCTCACAAAAGCCGTCTCCAATTCGACAGTCGTAAACCGACATGACGGTGTCTGAGAGAATTTGAATTGAAAATGGCACTTTACTTGCTCCATATACTAGCTTCTTTGTGAATGGTTCATTTGGAAGGCACTTTCTGGGAATCCTCACATATAAATTTGACGGCGCTATCAGTTCGGGCTTCGCTTTTTATGAAGTTTTCTGTTTTGCGCTGAGAGCTTTAAATTTAAAGTGAAATATTCACAAATATACACTGGAAGAGATAAAATTTATTTCTACAGGGGATTTTGCCTTTGTATACTTTCCTGTTGTATTTTTTAGTTTTGTTATTGTGTTTAATTAAAAGTTGCTACTACTACTAAATGATACAAAAACATGAAGGTTCTAAATAGATGAACGGAAAGAAACAGACTTTAAACTAGAATGTCTTGGTACGAACACCAGCTTGCCACGAGTCTTACACATACTACAAGTCTTACACGTAGTACTACAATAAAAAAACCATTTCAATCAACAACAGTTTATTAATGAAGGAAAACATAGTGCGGAAACGGTATTTTCATTATTAACCCTCTTATATAGTGATCAAACCACTACCACGAGGTTTCTACAATTAAAAAAAACCGGCTAAGTGCGTGTCGGACTTCGCACATTTAGGGTTCCGAACCAACCGCAAAATTAAGTTGGTTTTATTAGAAAAAAAGGAATTTTCGAAGAAAAATCTGATTTACCAATATACAATATTAATATTTTTGATGGTAAAATATGCGTAATTATTAATTATCACCAAATTTCAAGTTCATGGGATAACGGGAATATATAAATAATTCTTTTGTGACAGCCGACGGATGGACGGACGCTCTAAGTGACAGCAATAGGGTTCCGACCCTAATAAAAAACATTTGAAACCTTCATTTAATTTTCTTTACATATCCTAAAATAATTTACATTCTAAGTAGCTTCTTTATTTGTCAACTATCACTCAAACCATACACATGTTTAGGTACTACCATAACAATTTTATGTATGTTAGTTTGTAGAAACATACATTCATGACCCTAATCTCCAAATTGGAGATTACCCTAACGATCTTTGACCTATCTAAAGTCACTATCCCGTCTCAGTCACGAGCTTGGTTAAGAAGATCTAACATTTTTAGTGTTCCGGTAGTTTCTTAACCTAAGGCGACTTCCTGACTTGGCGGGGCAGGATCGATGTGACACTTTCTTCTTTGACGTAAATTTACTGACGTCGCAAAGATTCTCAGTTGATGAAATGCTGTCAGTATTTTACATTTGCGCAGTAGTAATATCATGCGCAGAAGCGGAGCAGTACTGCCTTCGCATCGTCCCGCTACCGCGCATCCCGCGCCAGTCAGGAAGCACTCATTTAAATATAGGGGCGCAGTAAAAAATGGTACCGAGTCGACTGACAGCTGACACTTACATTTGACAGTTTTCTCATATCGTAGGTACCGCCTCCGCACCGACAAATCAGGAAGTCGCCTAAAAGTAAATTAAAAGCTACCTTTAGGATTCATATGTTTTAATAAACATAAAACTGTATCACAACAATTTTCCTAACACACTATTTCACGACCAAAACAGCAAATTACTTACTCGTTTTCCCATACAATGGTGGTACGGGGCACATAGTATTGACGTCACATACTATGCTCAATTAATAAGGGACGTTTTCAGTAACTTTAGTATAAGTTTTTTTCAAACATTAACTAATTAGAGCGCGTTTGCGTTTTGTCTCAAAATGTATGAAAACGCTCTCACCGAGTTTAAAATACGCGCGTTCATCGGTTAGCAACAAATGTTATACTCGCTGTTTTAGTTTCCACTAGTGACCACCAGAGGCGCTGTTCACATTTTCATACATTTTGAGACAAAACGCAAACGCGTTCGAATTAGTTAATGTTTCGAGAAAACTTATACTAGTAGCTCTAGTATAAGTTTTTTCGAAACATTAACTAATTCGAACGCGTTTGCGTTTTGTCTCAAAATGTATGAAAACGGTCTCACCGAGTTTGAAATACGCGCGTTCATCGGTTAGCAACAAATGTTATACTCGCTGTTTTAGTTTCCACTAGTGACCACCAGAGGCGCTGTTCACGTTTTCATACCACTTTCATACATTTTGAGACAAAACGCAAACGCGTTCGAATTAGTTAATGTTTCGAAAAAACTTATACTAGAGCTATAGAGCTACAGAGCTCGGTCGTTATGCTGTACTTTGGAACCCATTTTTGTCTTTTGTATTCTCTCTAAAAACTGATTCAAATGGCATGTTGAAAAAAAATATGCGTATTCTAAATTATTATGAAGCGTGCTATGAAAATTCCAATGAAATAGAAGAGAAAACTTTTAACCTAATTGGGATTTAGCTGGTTTCCTCACGATGTTTTCCTACATCGAAAATCTACTATTAAATATCAAACGATGTTTCGTGAGTATTGTAGGTTTTTTGAAAAACACAGTGGTACGGTCAACCAATTTGATTTCTGGGCCACTTCGAACCTTGTCACAGTGACATTGATATAAGATCTCTAGCGGCTTTCATATTGATTTTCACTGTGACAAGGTACGAAGCGGCCTAGAAATCAAATTGGTTGTCTGTCCGAGACGGGGTCGAGCCAACCTCTATATTTTAGTACCTCTAAATAGCAAAGTCGCATACCTTACTATTCGGCTACCAGTCTACAGTACCCTTACCATGAGTTTGCAATGTTTGCATTACCGTACTCGCTAGCGACTGCGTAAACGATTTAGTATGGTCAAAACTACAGCGCCTCTGGCGGTTACGCAATAGAACTAAGAATTGCCATACTAAATCGTTTACGCATCGTTATCGCGAGTAGGTACGGTAATGCAAACATTGCAAACTCGTGGTATGGGTACAGAAGGTAAAGCATTAAAACGTACCGAAGTAAAGTTATTGAAAAGGAAAAAATATCGTTTGATTTTCATATTAATATCGAAAGAGTTGTGTCAGCTAAAGCTACTTTTCTTGCGCGCACTTTTTCAGGCGGCCCTTTTTGTAACAAAAAGGAAATTGCTGAGTCCGCTATGCCAAACCTTTGACCTGACAGTTTGTCAGTTTGTGCAGTGGTTTGAAATCGTCAACGGATCATAAAAAAGTGTAAAACATTGTTTTTCGTGCGCTTGCCGCGCTTACTTCCACGCAGACCTTAGACGCTCCTCTTACCGCTTCGGTTCAACTCTGCTCCGAGGGCCGATTTTTGAGAGTCGAACGCTCGACTTTTCACTCCACATCAGTCAAAATATCATAGTTTTCTGACAGATCTTCAGTGACAAGTCGAGCGTTCGACACTCAAAAATCGGCCCCCTGGCACACTATGTGGCGAGTATGTGCGAAGTGGATGCCAGGATTAATGTTAATCATCAGTTTTGTTAGACAGAGCTTCTGTACGTAAGTCCTATTAATTATTATGTGCCTTAGTCTTTGTTATGGACAGGTGATGAACACAAATATATGGCGTGGCATAGGAGTATTCACTAAACAGAAGATGGTGTGCGTTTGACGAGTTTACGTTTACCCCCCAGCACGGGGGTGACACGCCAAGGAAAGTAAGCGCTGTGGGTAAGTATGTGTGCGTGCGCTGTCGGTACATGCATCAATTGTTTGCGCGGGTGCGTAGCGCGGGGCGCGGACGAATCGCGAGACGCGACGGTAACCCGATCGTAACCAGGCGGGTCTCTCAGGGACGAGGTAACGGACCTCGGTGCGGGGGGTTCGTGTCCGTTCTGTATGTAATACTATTACACTATTCTGTGCCCCCCGCCAAATTATCATAAAAGAAAATGACATGCAGACACATTAATTAATATTAAATTTTAACAAAACATAATTCTGTGATTTCATTAGATTAATCGTATAAAATCAAATAACCATGCTAATAAAAGCAAATATACCTAAATAACGAGCTCTTTAAAAGTCTGTTCTTAAAAAGAAAGACCACAATCGAGCAACATTCTGCAACGCAACAAAAATACCGCAAACAGGAACATAAATCTTACCAATTTGCATCCACTTCTCGACAGCAGTTTCGATACTGTATAATTCGTACCCTTTTCCTCCAACATCTCTACGAATTCAACGCCCAAAAAGAACTAACGGCCAAACCTATTCATTTCCCCTATAAGAGTAATAAAGCCTTTGCAAGTTGCCGATGCGTAAATAAAACCTATAGACTATTCCCTTCCCTCAACAACTTCCTTGGCACTCTAACAGTTTCAATAGATCTACAGTAAAAATGTTAGCAGTAGGTAAAAACGTCCATGGTCTTTGAATTTGAGAATCTAAGTTAATATCTGAAATTATTCCTACATAAGTGTACATTTATTAAAATTGTATAGTATTCAGGAATTTGTATAGTAAGAAAATTGTATAGTTTTTAAATTATCTGACTTCTGTATAATTCACTGTCCGAACTCATAATTTAACATAATGACTTCACTGCAATTTATGATAATGCATAAATCTCTCTCTTAGTCAATTTTGAAACAAAAAAGATTTTCTTGTTTTCGTATTTCGGGTTCCATCAACTATATTTTTTGTCTTTAAATAGCTAACTTATATATTATGCTTTAAAAAACTTGCGGTACTGTTTTCCCGTTTCACTACGGATTGAAGTTTCGCAGAAGACGGGTAGCGTAAATTATGCCATTACGCGCTTCGCCGATAAGCGACTTACGTAAGCACGGATCTGAAAACAACTACATATGTGTGCCATAGACGAAACCAATGGCAATTAGTGGTGTAACTACCCTCGCTTCTACGCGCCGATTGCGTAATAGCGGGGCGAAAGTAAAGCCCTTACTATACCAATCGGTATGTAATGAACTGTATTCTACGGACAGTATTTCTGAAGAAGAAAATATAAAAACAATACAGACGAACATAGAACCTCTTAATTTTTTTAAAGTCGTTAAAAATAGGGCTACTTTGATAATTTAATATGTACTATCAGGCAGATTAAGGCTCGTAATTTGAGATAAAAACGTAACCTATCTAAGCAGGAACAGTAAAACTTAAATATAAATAGCCGTCAGCGGGTAGGGTGCCCAGAAGGCTGGCTGTATCGCCGCTGAATGACAATACTATTTTTTTGTGTGAAATATTAGCCAGTCCTCTGATCACCAGAGTGCCAACGCTTACTGCGCGACTCGCGTTAGGGAATGATAAAGACATACAAGAACAAAATAATATTAGATTACCTACTCATGTGTGTTATTACGGTTCATGTTCCGTCAGGTTTAATTATCTGTCTATGCTCTTTGACCTTTCCTTCTAATCCGCTTAAAGGTGACCTAGTAATTTTCGTGTGTCTGTAAATAGGCGTTAAGTTCTCTTTCACATGTCTGAGTCTGTAAATAGATTCGCAATAACAATATTATGTGACAAGAATATTATACTTACAACAGAAAAATCATGAGCTCCCACTTTCTGAGAGATATTAAATATAACAGTTTCTTAGTATTCAGCAATTTATAAAATACGATAAATTTAACACCATAATACATATAGGTACAACATACGACGATTCAACTGTTATTCTTTCTTTGGTGCATTCATAAATTAGTTTTACGTAGGTATGCTCCATGCAGATTAACATTTCTACTACCGATATTCGAATCCGAAAATTCTCCCCATTTCCGTAAAGAAAAAACTTTACCAGATTTACCATCTGAGCCAAGGAAAAAGTTCAACGGATTCCATTAAAAGTGCAAGTCATCAAATGAACGGCGACCGAAAGGCTTTCTGAATAAATCACCTAAGTATTTTCACTGCCTATGTATATTGATTGTATAGTGGTCTACATAATATATATAGTTTTTTTTAACATTGCTTTCTAAGTCGGCCCCCGAAGGGGGCCTTAACTAATTGCCATAAAAATATATATAGTCTAGCCTAACAAGTATACAGGGTGGATTTTCTTTTTGGGTCATTGAGGGCAGCTACCAGATCCCGTGCTGCTACGTGAAAATTGTCTTAGAAGACCTTCCTTTGATTTTGAATTAATGAAAAATGGCGTTTTCAGATTTTGGAAAAAACATACAGGGTGCGAGAAAAAGGCCAATTTTGACAAACCTTTTTTTTTTGATGCCATACGTACTTTTCTTCCCTCGTTTGAGGGCTCGTTGTTGTCCTTTGTAACTCTATTTCATTTGTAATAGTGTACAAATGTGCCTGTGTGCCACTATTGACCCTGTATAGAACTTTAATCACAGTCGCAACTTTTCTCCAAAATCTCACCCATTAATTTGTCATTTTAATAAAATTGTTGGCCGCATGCCGAACTGGATGAGTTCTCTTGCACTAAGGCCGTCTTTTAGTCTAGGAATATTTCATTACGGCACGCTTTTAACTCATCTTTCACTTCAGATATGGTTAAAACAGTTTTACTCTCCGTCATTTCCATCACTCTTTGAATGCGCTCCAAAAGACTCATTAAAATATTATTTCTGCAGGCTTCAAAGCAGCTTCTGCTGAAAGATTCAGAGATTTAATGGACCTACTTTCTTTAAATATTTATTTGACAATGTTCCTTTACATATCAATATACTTATGTACACGTAGATAGGCGTTAAACTTAAGTAAAGTTTTATTAAATGAATGTCATATATAATATAGTACTATTCAAGTAGGTGTTTATTGAAATACAAGTATAGCTACTCAAACAGTTCTTCTTCAAACTTTCCATTTTACTCAAATCCTTACCGGACACGGCTATCATAAAATCCTACTTACGAAATTTCAAAATTATCGCGGACAACCAGTGTCCATGTGATGACAGCACCTCACAAAAATCGACCACCGCTTGAAACACTTTTAATAATTTTAAATTATCCACGAACTCACCTGTCATAACCTTCACATAGATGTATAGAATTTGCTAGACCTCATTCGAAAAGAAACCACAATAACCTCGTTTTGTAAACTGTCCACCTGAGTCTTAAAAAACAACAACGGTAAGGTACATAGACCTCACACAGTCGTCTCAACCACCATTTCTCCACATGTGTAGAATGTCACCTAAACTTGAAATCATTAATTACTTAATAGGAACAATGAATTTATCCTCCCATACCCCATAACGCCCCCATACGCGGGAACTGTAATATCATAGATCAACAAAAAAAAGTCAAATACAAATCCATACTAATCCATACTAATATTATAAATGCGAAAGTGTGTCTGTCTGTCTGTCTGTCTGTCTGTTACCTCTTCACGCTTAAACCGCTGAACAGATTTAGATGAAATTTGGTATGGAGATAGTTTGAGACCCGGGGAAGGATATAGGATACTTTTTATCCTGGAAATAATCCCTCAAACTGATAAATTAGATTCAACTTCCAATCTATGAACCGGATCCATGTTAGGTATTTACAATGCCCACGAAAATTCGTCTCTGCAGAACCAGTGAAAGCCTGACCTCCGAACATGCTCACAGTTTTCACGAATCTCAGGTTCAAGATACAATTGGGACGTATGGTGAGGTGAGTCTAGACATTTGTAAATGTTACGATATTATTTGACGTTTGACATGTCAGAGACGTGTGTCAAGTGTCAATATACAGATCATAGATATAACATAAACTCTTTAGTTATAGATGCGCCAACGAGCGACCGGCGGTGCTGTCTTTCTCATACTTGCTAATTTTCATACATAATTTGTACTACGCAATTTGGCCGGTTTGCATGTCCAATGTATTTGCGGAAGTTTGCGTTTTGCCTATAACCCGACCATGAAAAAATGTTCGGTCGGTGATAGGGACAAAACATGCCACTGTTTTCTATTTTCTCTTATAGGAATCGCAATAAGACTCTCTTTCTCTAGCAAAGCGTGTCAGCCCCTTGGTCAGTATACGTCATTCGTTAAAGTTGAAGGAAGCTAATGTAGAACTACACTTGCACAATTTACTAATTTGAGTCTTAAAGTGGCAAGATAAAATAGGTATTTGCATGATTTAGATATGATTTATTTATTCTTTCCACCGTAGTTATAAACTGAGTAATTTCGCCACCACTTGATTATGATGAGCTATTAAGATTGTCGACAAAGACAAGAAAAAGAGGTCGACAGGAGGACAGTAAACGCCTGGAAGAGCTATTGGTCTATGAATCACCCAATGAAAGGCGACCTACCTCTTTCACTTAAACGTAGGCTCATGGACATGAGCATACTTCCAGTTCTCACCTACGGCGCACAAACTTGGTCTTTGACAGAAGCCCAGAAATCCATACTCGGGGTTTGCCAGCGAGCCATGGAGCGCAGCATATTAGGTGTAAAGTTGGTGGATCGAATCCGGAACACCACACTGCGCTCCAAAACTCAAATAGTTGAAGTAGCTCGGAAAACAACCCAATTGAAGTGGGACTGGGCTGGACACGTCTACCGGATGCCGAATGAGCTGTGGGCCAAAAAGACCACAGAGTAGATGCCCCACGACTCAAAACGGAGACGCGGTAGACCACGCCGGCGGTGGCGAGATAATTTGGACTCTTTAAAAAGGAGACTGGGCAGATAAACAAGACCGCGAGGAATGGAAAAAGAGGGGGGAGGCCTTTTCCCAGCAGTGGGACATTTTAGGCTCAATAAAATATAATAATTAAGGTTGTCGCACACATAAAGGCTCGGAACCAGACCGGCGCCGCCCCAATTCTTTGTTAGAAACTTCATACTGCAACGCACAGTTAAGGTTTTGGCAAACCAGATGAGTGCGGATGCAGCGGTGTGCTCCAGCCATTATCCACTACGTAACGGCATCGCCCCTGCTCGGGACAGGACCACCAGCCATGGTGAACAGACGCAGGCGAAACGGCCTACTTCAAACGTAAAAAGCCCTCAACCAGTGGACACCTCGCGGCAAGCGCGGCACCGCCACGCGGCCACCTCGGCGCTGCTGAGGCACGATGCGGTTCCGTGCTTGCGTTGGATTTACGTGAGGTGAGGCCGCGCCGGTCTGGTGCCGAGCTTTAACTATGTGTGTGTCAACCTTTATTATGACAGATTTAGTTCGAATGTCTGTTACTCTTAGAGCAATTAATAGGTACTATAAATTGCGTATAAAATAAAATAAAACTGAAATAATTTGGCACTTAGAAATATTTATTTGCTAAGATAGCTTTCAAAGTTGTTACTTAAAAATACCAGATATGGTACTACAGTCTATCTAACCTGTAAGCAGGCTTGCAAATGATTAAAAATTATTTACATTCGTGCTACATTAATTGATGGAATTTCAGCACCTGCATCATAATGTTCAAAACATTTCACGCTCGCCATGCTCGCGTTTTCGTCTTTTTTTCATCTTTTACTTAATGCGTATGAAGTCTTTTGAGCACTTGCGTCATAACGTTCGAAATTATTTCATCTACGCTACTTAACACGTATCAAGTATTTTCCACACCTTCATCGTAAGGTTCGAAATATTTCGTGCTCGCTACGCTCGCGTTTTCATCTATCTACACTTGAGGCATATGAAGTCTCTTCCACACGTGCATCATAATTTTCGAAACATTTCGCGCTCGCTACACTCGCGTTTTCGTTTCCATACTTGATGCGTATGAAGTTTTTTCCGCACCTGCATCATATCAATTTTCATCTACGTTACTTGATCTATATCCATATATTAAATCCTCTGTCATGTGTTTCATGCGGGCGCGTTGAGCCGGCGTGCGCAATGTTTAGTGAGATTGCCCGGCCCGCAGTACCTGGTGACGGCGAAATACGGTATAGAAGTTGATATGGACCGAGTTCTACGCAGACGAAGTCGCGGGCAAAAGCTAGTATGTCATAAATATACTCACACTACCACACTAGAAACCGTTACGTACTTATACTCTGAAAACGCCCCGAGTAAAACCCACCCTGAATCAATCGATTTACCATATTATTTATCGACTAATATTGTAATCGTGAAACATCGTGAGGAAACCTGCATACATCCGCGAAGAAATTCAAAGTTGTATGTGAAGTCCCCAACCCGCTCTGGGCCAGCGTGGGGACTACTGCCCAATCCCTCTCATCTATGAGAGGAGGCCTGTGCGCAGCAGTGGGACGTATATAGGCTGATGATGATGATGATTGTAATATGCCAACAAAAATACACCTAAACAAAACTGAAAATTCAAAAACGTTTTCTTTCTACAAACGGTTTACAATTTTAAAGTCATTACCTACTGCACAATTGGCAATGCCGTAAACAAATTGTCAGGTGGATTGGTAGTTTATTTCATTCTTTTCTCACTACTAGTGGCATCTGTACGGAACATGAAAAGGGAAAATACGGCGTTTAATGAACAAAAGATTTCCTTTGGCAGGATTGATATCTATAGTCCAAAGATGCATTTACGAAGTAGAGCCCCCCGGATTTTTCACGTGGTAAGAAATGGGGGGGGTCCAAACATAGCAGCCGACCTGTACATTTCAAACTAAGCTGACTCCTTTCTTATATCTACTAAGGCAAGTTTGGTATCGTTTTCGTATAAAAGGAATACACCGATATCATTTCTGATCGTACATTTTACTATTTTGGAACAATTTTCTGACTAAAATCGCAAATTTATACATTTTTAATTTTTACTTTTTGATTCAGCGCTCTGATATTGGATGTAAAAAGTTGATTTAAATAATGAAATAAATACTATAAGAAAGCTCGTTTTATGCAGATTCTAAATATATAAATATCAATATAGCTCTGCCTACAAAATTATGACAGAAAAAAATATCATGGGTCGCAAGATGGCTGCGCGGGCGGATCGGTAAGTACCGAAATACGTTACTAGCTACTGGGTACAGTCACCGAATTGAAATGTTTTCCACTTTTAAGAGTAAAAATAAATAATAGAGAATCTTACCTGACTATACCGATGTGTCTGACTAATAACAATGATAGTTCCTCTAAGTTATTTTCAGGTTTTAAAACGATGACTGTGATAAAAATTACACTGTAACATTTTAAGGATTAAATAGTTTCAGTATGCATGCGCTTAGGGCAGCCTATCAAGCAGGTCACTTGTGGGGACAAACTTTAAATGACACACAATATATACCCTCCCTAACAGACGAGTGGATAAAAGGAGGAACAGTGGCAGCCCGTATGGACAACCCAACACAGAATCTGGAATGCGGCACGAGAACTTAGCTGCAAGAGCAGCTGCAGAGGCCACTGTCCTTGAAAGCGAGAATGAATGCCATGCACGCTGCTTCAAGACCTGTGGGTAGTCGCAAATGCGATTACTGATGGTTTTAAATGTGTGTCCAGTGTGGACCAGGGGTTTCAGCAAAGATGACGTCGAGGAGGCCGAAGAAGGAGAGTACAACATCTTTATCAGTTTACACTGGTCCTGGGTTTAAAAAATCATAACTAACTTCAAAAAAGATGAGGTCCTGTGTTCGACTGTAAATATTTTTTAGGTTTGGAAGGGGCTGCCTCAATGATGTTTTCTTTTAAATTTGGTCAAGATCTGATAATGGGATCCATGAGAAAATAGACACTCTTCAATTTACAAAGGTATCTCCGCGGTATATGAATGCTAATTATTACTTACAAGGTGGACCAATATCATTTTTTTTTATTATTATTAATAAGGCAGTACTTTTAGGGTGATCCAATATTATTTTGGACAGGATCCGTTAATGTTAGTTGGCATTTTTTTTAAATTTAGTCGTTATCCATATAATTCATGGAGTTCGAATTTGTACTATCGTTTGTAGGGGCCTATCTTTAGAAGTAATCAAACGATTTTAATAATTCTTTCTGTAATAGAAACCTACATTAGTCCTTAATAACATAAGCTAAGACTTTTTGTAAATCGTTAACTCGTACGAAGCAGGGCGGCTCTCTAAAATTTGATAAATTATTACGTGAAATTTTAGAGCGAAATTGATATATTTCATTGTTTTTTTAATATTTTAAGACGTGAATTGACATGAAATATGTTTTTATTGAGTTAATAAACCCACCACTACCATTCCAAGATCACAAACTATGTTTTTTAATTCATTTGATTTTTTGTTCTATCTTTTAATTTTTAATTTTTTTAATACTTCCACAGTAGGTATATTTTTGAAATATATATTTTTAAATATATTATTAACAGGGTTTTCTGAAGACCTATTTCTTTTCCAAAATGTGCAGGTGTTTTTTAAAGTTATGGCCATTTTTCTGTTTTCAGTATGAATGAAAAATTACCTATTTTTTGTTAATTTTCGAAAATTTTGTATGGAATGGTCCAAAAATAATTCCAGAAATGAATTTAGCATCCTTGACTTACTCGAAATTGACACCCAACTTGACCCAGTAGCTTAACTGGCGCAGATATCAAGATTAACCTGGACTCACCCCCCCCTCAAAATTTTGACATAAAAAATTTCGAGGGCTCTACTTCGGAAATCCATCTCTGGGTCCTAAAGGACCTACCCTGATACAGGAAATCTTTTGTTCACGAAATGCCGTATAAGTCCTCTTACCGAGGCCACTATACGACCTTGAAACCTTTATTATTTTTATGTACTTACCTATTTCGCCTTCGGGAAAGGGAGGCGAGTGGCTATGCGGACTCCTTGCTTAAAAGCGAAATCACTGAAGATAAATAAAAAAGAAAATGAAACTTTGGATTTTTCTGGGGCCGCGGGCGGAGTGCAATTTTAACAATAACAAAAAATAAGGAGAACACAAAACCTCCATGGAAAACATCGCCATTTTTGGAGACCGGTGTAAGCTTAGGGCTATTCAGAGCGGTCAAATTGGGTACGAATTCCTTCAGATCGAAGAAAAAAAAACACTATTGACTCACACAATACATTTTTTATAAAATTTGTCAAATACTCCGCCCCAATAATTGTTATATAATAAAGTTAAAATCAAATTCTGCAAGGGCTCTTTTACATATCAGAAATTACAATATAATTAAATTGATATCATTTAGTTACACGAATACAAAGCAACATAAAAAACAGATAAATACGTATCTGGGCACATAATTTGATATGAAATAATTCAAACACATAATATTATGTTTTATGGAGATATACAGTTTTTGGCTTAGTCTCAACGGCCGAAAGGCTGGTTCATCCTAGACCACAATATTGCTTACCGTCAGGTGATATAGTGGCCAAGCGCAAACTTATACAGAGTAAAGAAAAACACAAGAAAGACATGACTTCACGTCTTTCTTGGCAAAGTAAAGCAATTAATTCTAAAATGTAACTTTATTATGCAGTCGAAACGGCAGGACCCTGGGGCAGCGAGGCTCTCGAGCTTTTTAGAACCCTCGGGAAAAGGCTGAGGGAGAGGGGTAACGACCCCCGCTCTGGGTCATGGCTGGTCCAACAGGTCGCCATTGCTGTACAGCGAGGAAATGCCGTGAGCATTCTGGGGACCTTTGGACCGGGTAGGACACAGGGCGGGGAATAGGTATTTCATTTAATTTAAATTTTATGTGTATTATTTTATATCGGTCTTACATTTTATTCTTAATATTAAGTCCTTGTTATATTTTATCTATTACTTTATTTCTTAATAAATAAATAAACTTTATTTTTCATTTGTAACTATAGTGGATAAGAAACTTTATGTGATGGAAGAGCAATTCCTACTGACACAGGCACAAAATTACCTACTAGGAGGCCTCAACCTTATGTATTTAAATTCAGTTTAAATTGAATATATATACATTTTCTTAATGAGGCGTAGTTGCAGTATCCATGAGGCAGCTGGATGGCTCGCGGTATTCGAAGTCCGCAAGGTTTGTTAAACCCTACGAAACCCGAATTGAGCCAACTTGACCAGAGGTGGAAATGATAAATGAGGGCAAAACAAAATTCGAGAGACACCCGTTTGTATCAGCGGTTGCCTGAAAGTGTTACTGAACGTAAATCTGTGTCCCAGCCACTTGTTGCAACATTGTGAAACATACTGCCGTTGAAACATAAAATAGGCAAGCGGACATAAAACTTACTCAGTTATTGATGTCGTATAAGTGGCGAAATAGTACGTGTCAGATAAAGTTCCACAAATGAAGTATAAATTCAGTGTAGAAGTCGTGATTTACATATTACTTTTAACGGTAATGTACCAAGCAATTTAAGAGGTTTTGCTGTTTTGTTAATTACACGACGGTGGCATACAAATTAACCCTTTGACCGTCAAAGCGATAGTGTGTCGTCGTGCCCAGTACGCCAAGCACTGTTTTTTGGTGTGATGTCGAAACCAATAAAAACAAATTAAAACAGTAATATAAATGATTTTTTTCGCTGTCAAAGTACACCTTCACTCCGACCTTTTAAGTGGTTGTTGGCGTGGTGGGCACGACGACACACAACCACTTTATAGGTTCTTGGCGGTCAAAGGGTTAACGACCTACCTGATGGTAAGCAGACACCGTAGGTATCCTACTGAAGCTTGTGACTCCAGAAGAATCTCAAACGCGTGACCCTTTTTGACTTGAAGATTCGTTGCTTTATCGCTTGCGTCCGTAAGCTTAAGTGTCTGCTTACCATCAGGCAGAGCAAGCTTGTGTGCCACAGTCGGTGTATAATACAAAAAAAAAAAAATTACCTGTATAGCAATTTTAAGCCAAGTTGGCGGCCTTCTGGCGGCTTGAGAACTTCTAACAGTCAAGTTGCCCACTCACTTTACAAAGTGGGATCGAAATTGCACCACGTCCATATGATAGAGTGTACCGACCGCTATAATAGTGTAACAAAACTGGCAACCGTACTGTCTTCTCGAAGATCTCATGATTCTGAATAATAGCCATACGATGAATACATAAATAGCAATTTTGTTTCAGATAACATTCCAGAACTCATCATGCCAAGCAAGTGCAAGTGGCTTTTTGACATTTTTTGAACACGTAAATATCATTTCAATAAGGTCAGTGAACACCCTTAGTTAGGTACGGTAAATGTTCAACGTATGACACCTTGATTACCTTGTTCCTATTCGTCCCGGTACCACCGCATGCAGACCCGCGGGTACAGTCAGTCCCTATATCGGGCCTAACTGAGTTTCTTGCTGGACTCTTCTCAGCTAGGCTAGGTTTATTGAACCACCGACAAAATTCCCAGTAGCCTGATTCCGCTCATACATCAGAATGGGTTAAAAGCGCTCAAACAATCTCACTAGAGCGCAATCTCTTAGAGTATTCCAATGTTCAAACCGCCCCCGTGGTCATGTCGGTTGTTTTCCCTAGATTTTCCCCGGGCTACTCTCCAACCGCGCACTTCGACAGGTTATTTGTTGGTCTCTCCGGCCTATAAAGCCTAAGTCAGGCGAAAAGAAGAAATAAAGAAAGTAAAAAAACTTATTTAGGTTTATTTTTTATTTTTTCTTCCTTTATCTATTTATCACACCTCAAAAATGATGATAATTGCAATAAACTGATTAAAATTTAATCAGTTTATTGCAATTATCATCATTTTTGAGGTGCATTTTATTGCAATTATCATCATTTTTGAGCATTTAATGCTCTCTTATATCTTTAGTACCTAACGTTTTAAATAGAAACGGAGCCGTTTTTCGATTTTCATGTAAATATTAAGCGGAAATAACTAAAAAACTACTTCTTTCCGCTATATATAACCGCAGCGCACCGCCGCTTTCCGCTTAAATTCTACTACATACGATAAAATCAAAACAGGCCTATGTTATTATCTAAAACTTTAATCAAATCATCGTACCTAATTATAACTTTAATCACTTTATCAATACTTTTGTCAAAAATTTAAATGAAAGTATTTTAAAACTTGAAAGGCCTCTTAAGGTATTATTATTTCTGCCACAATTTCAGCGCATCTACGCATTCGATAGCAGGCAATTTACTCATGGATGTTTTAATAATCAAAAAAGGTGACGTTCCTGTGAAAAGGTACTTCACACATTATGACAGCCCGTTCGTTCAGCCAAAAGATAATATTAGAAGACAGTCATTCGCTAACGCCTTTAAATAAATAAAGAAATATGAAATATTTGTGTTTCATTTTCATTTCGAAAACTATTCGTCTTCATCTCTTAAGCCTTATTTACATGTACCCGCTGTCTTCTTCTTTTGCTGAAAAATGTTTCATGGAATGTATTGTTTCGATTTTCGTTTCACAGAAGCCTTTTTTAGAAACCGTTAACTTTTAAGGTACAGCTAAAAATTCGATTTTGTAGAACCCAATTAGACTTGCCAGAAAAGTATAGGTTAGGTTAGAACTGCAACCGTATTGTAAAAATAAAATATTTTCTAAGAACTGAAAATTAGGCTAAACAATACATCTATGAAACTTCTGTCAGCGAAACAAAGTACAACCTATTTGGCTGATTTAATTGGCAAGGAAAGCATGGCATTCTTTACATTGCAGGGCTGCGGGCTACTGAGGTAAGATAAATACGGCCAAACCCCACAATGTAATTAACTTTATTGAAAATTGAATGCAAGGCCTCGCTAGTCCAAACCGCGCATACGAGGGCATAGATGGCATTGCAAAAGTCCCGTTCTAACACGCGTGAGTTTTCAATTAACCATCCCGCTCTCTACGGAAGCTCAGCGCGTGTTTTTCGTAAATATTGATGTTTATTCGTTTAGAATAAACATCAATATTGTGTGTACATTTATAAGGATAATCTTTTTTATCAGGTTTGAGAACATATCATTTTACAACTATTTAACCAAATTTGCAAACCGTGTTTTCACTTTTAACAGACTGGAGGAAAATAGTTCAAGATTAATATACTGAAAGGACAGATATTTAATCACTATAGATGTTGAGATCTAGGTCGATAAACATTGGCAAAAGTGCATATGTGGGCTCTGAAAGGCCAATTACATGATGCGAGAACTTGCGTGCAATTTTAATTACATTGCAGGTTGCGGGCTACGGAGTTACGGCGTATTCGGTCCAACCCTGCCATGTAATAAAAACTGCATTCAATTTCTTGCACCGTGTAAATCAGCCTTAAGGCCGGTCATACATTGGACACGTTTTCGTACGAAATTAACGAATTACTCGTCCGAACACGCACTAAGCTGCGCGAACGATCCCGGCCTTGAAATTACCATTTCGGCGGTTTATAGCCACAAATTAAAATGACCACTTTTATAATGGCCATTGTTCATAATGCCCGTAACGCGAATAGTCTACGACACAAAATGTCTGCTACGTAATATGTCTACTTTTAATAAGACCCATTTTTTTATTACTCACTTTGTAAAACCACCATTTCTGGAAATGACTACTTTTTGAAACGTCTGCTTCTTGAAATGGAAGTTTTAAAAAATGCCGGGTTCTTGGCTTGACTACTTCTGGTAATGCCCATTTACTGAAAGGACCACTTTTGGAACTGATTATTGTAAAGCGATTGATTCAATAAAAACATTTCGTAAACTATGTTTTAATTGCTTGCTTTGCTTAGTTTGGGACTAGGTTGATTTGTGTAAGATTGTCCACAAATATTTTATTTTTTTCACAAATATTTTTAATTAAGGGATCCAGTCCCCGCAAACCTTTGATTTTTTAATTTTTTCCTTCACAACTCGAAGGAATTGCAGTAAATATAAACTTGATACCTATACGGGTTCTCGAGAAAATGGGTCTTAACAGACAGACAGATAGGCGGACAATAAAGTGATCCTATAAGTAGTCCGTTTTTAGGGTTCCGGACCAAAAAGCTAATTACGGAACCCTTATGGTGTGACTCTCATTAAAAAAAGATGGTGATGGTCTGTCATTAAAAAAAGTAAAATTAAAAATTTTAAAACCCTTCGACACAAAAAATTAAGTCTTAAAATTAACAAATAATATTTTAAACCTATTATAATTATTATCGTCACAAATATTATCTAATTCAAATATTTTTATTTTCCAAGCATCGTCGCGTTGGGGGACCGCTAAGTGAGAAAAACTGTCGAAAAAAAACAGTGAGAAAGAGTGTCGATCGATTTTGCGAATTTTTCGGAGTAAATTCTTTTGTTGCAATCTGCGACTACACCTGTTTTTCTCACTTAGTTTACTGTTTAGCTCCCCCAACGGGACGAGGCTTGGAAAATAAAAATATTTGAACTTACATAATATATGTGACGATAATAATTATAATAGGTTTAAAATATTATCTGTTAATTTTTAGAGTTTATTTTATGTGTCAGGGGTTTTAAATTTTTTAATTTTACTTGTATTTTTAGAAGTGGACTAGGTACTAGGTGTCGGTACAGAACCCTTCGTTGTGCGTGATCCGACACGCACTCGGCCGGTTTTATTTTATTTGATCTAGCTTTGAGGAATTTATAGGTTAACATGGACAACGAACGATGCATTTCGGCGGTTTATAGACACAAATAAAAATTACCAATGGCCCTCGTGGCGTTTTCCAGAAGTGATCAATTCAAGAACTGGGCAATTTCAAAAGTGGTAATTTAAAAAAATAGACATTTCTGTAAATGGACAATTAAACCTGTGATCATTTTATAAAGTGGTCATTTCCAGAAATGGTTATTTGACATAGTGGGAAATATTAGAAGTAGGTATTACTTGAAGTGGGCATTTTACTATGTGGGTATTATATGCAATGGCCATTATAAAAGTGGTCATTTTTATTTGTGGCTATAAACCGCCGAAATGATAGGAACAAACTAATCTCAGTCGACAATTAGGTATGATATCTAACTTTAACTATAACTGCTGTACTAAAACAACTTACGTTTAACTAGTAATTTTAGACTAGATATAGAATTATGAAAGGGATCAAATCACATATCACATAGATGCTTGTTATAATAACTGGGTCTGAAAAATGTATGCCTAGAATAATTCTTACGAGAAAAACTAATGTGAAAAAGCGATCTAGGACGTAAGGGGTGATGCGGACAACTGAAGGTAACTAATTCTAGCAGATCTGGACAATGAACCCATATACCTTAACATATATCTGCATATATGTACCTAGATTAGCACCACACAGCCTGTGTATCCAACATTTTCACACATAGGCACTCACTGGATACGAATTGGTCGTATTCGCATCCAGTGAGCGCGCTCCCGTAGTACTTTCAAGGTCGGGATTGTTCGCGCGGCTTCGTGCGTTGTCGGACGAGTAATTTCGTACGATAACGTGTCCAATGTGCGACCGACCCTGACAGCGGTAGCGGGGCGGGGCGTCGCGGTGCGGAGGCGGTACCGGTTGTAATATTCGAACTAATATGAAAGGGTCCGCACAGAAAACCGGCCGGGAAAAAAGCGTTCCGTGTGTGTCCTGGATAGCCTATCCATATTGCTCTTGGCAGCAACATACAGATATATATCTTAATGATACTGTGTAAATGTAACCGTTTGGTTAAAAAGGTAGACTGCTTTTTTCTCATCAACTGCCAATATCTTGAAATAAAAATATAAAAACTCATTAATCTAAGTGATTCAGCAACCCTGGGATCTAGTTTCGGGTCCCAGCGGCTTTCCGTTATGAAATGTACAGGTTTCCCGCACATGAGGTTTTTAGCTTAATGAAACTGCGATAAATATTTGCAGTTCGCTTACCTCGTAGTTTGGGGGTTATTAAAGTGGGAAACGATTGTAGGTTATACTTTAACGTAAGGTAAACGTTCCTGTTCTCGACATTTGTTCAAAACATGGCACTTTCAATCTTAGACCTAATCTGCTTACTTAACCTAGGCATTTTCTGGGTGACCTCGCTTCATCCTCATTGATGGCAAGAGCAATCCATTTTTAGTGAAAACAAACTGAGACAAGTTTGTTACTTTCATTAATTAGGCAAGTTCAGAACCTCTGGGATTACAGACGTGGCGTGGTCATAAGAAATTCAGATTTAGCTTAGTGGTCGGGAGTTTTAAATGATTAAAGCAGACAGTTCATTCACAGTTAGTTATTATATGTTTTGTAATGCCATATGCTCAGAAAGTACTGCTTTTAGAGATAAACTACGATAACATATCCCGCACCTCGAAAAAAAATGCAGCAGAAAGCACCTCAGAATCATATCTGGGGTGTTTACAGGGCACTTCGGGGTCAAAGGACTATTGGCCAAGATGGGACTATGCGACAACATGGATTGTAGGATGTGTGGCGAGGATGACGAGACAATGGAACACTTGCTGTGTGAATGTCACGCCCTCGCCAGACAAAGAATGAACGACTTTGGCAATGGCTACCCAGAACCAAAGGAATTCAGAGTACTCCCGCTGAACTCCATCATCCGGTTCGTGGAGAGAACAGCTTGGAGTAGGCATAAAGGAGGGTGCAATTGCACAAAAGATCCCATTGGGTCGAAGTGCATCCGCAAGGGCCCTCATCTAGATAAGATAAGATTAGATACTTAAGATCTAAAAATGTAATAAAATCATCGTACCATATAATTTTTTATTATTACTAATACTTTTGACATAATTTCAAATCCAAATATTTTAAGACTCGTAAATCCTCTTAAGCTGCTTAAAGCTTTTCTCTCGCTCTTGGGCGGAAACGAAAGTAGACTCTCGTAAATCTGAGCTTATAGTAAATGTACGGTAGTAACTACTATTATATAGGTAGACTAAAATCTACAAGATTGTTGCTCGTTTCCGCGCGTATACGCTTCGTGGATATTGAATTGAATCCGTCTAGCTTATTCGAGGGACGGATGTGTGATGAAAAGGTACGTTAAAATTAGGTTTTACATCAGGAAGGACAACGTGCGAGACAAAAGAGACGTTTACCGTTATCTTCTGAAATAGACCTTATAATTATGAAGTCTTTGAATCAGTTTTTAGATTTCGGTGTAAATAAGTCATTGACACTTTTACTGTAAACTGTCGGACTGATGCGAAGGCAGTACTGGTCCGCGTCTGCGCATAATATTACTACTGCGCAAATGTAATACTGACAGTATTCCGTCAAGTTGGAATCTTTGCGACGTCAGTAAGTTCACGTCAAAGAAAACATGTCACATATCGATCTCGCCCCGCCAAGTCAGGAAGTCGCCTAAAGCAGCTCTCGGGCTATTTAGCTGAGCGGATGACTTGCCGCGAGTAAGACGAGAGACGTAGCACCGGTAGCTGGAGCGGGTAGCGCTACCATCATCCAACAACTTTTCGCGATTTCCACCAGATCGTGTTGTTGTACCATAATAATTATTCATCATCATCATCATCATATCAGCCGCAAGACGTCCACTGCTGGCTGGACATAGGCCTCTCCCAAAGAGTGCCACAATGACCGGTCCTGCGCCACCCGCATCCAGCGGAATCCCGCGACCTTTACCAGGTCATCAGTCCACCTTGTCGGGGTCTACCCACGCTGCGCGTTCCGGTCCGTGGTCGCCACTCGAGAACCTTTCGGCCCCAACGGCCATCGGTTCTACGCGCAAAATAAATATTATTGGATTCTATTTTATTCAGTAAAACTTGGATTTTAAAAAATATAATTGTGAAAAGTATTTTGTATGTTCCTACGTCTCTTAATTTAACAAAGATGTACGACCCTTTAACAAAACCACGGTTTTAATTAGTAGTCTCGCTTTGAGCGTATAATTTTACTTGAAGTTTATTATGCTGTAGATTAATATATTAATTGTACATTCTCCGCGATATATTATTTCAGACATTATTAAAAAGGCATTGTAATTTAAAATAAAGGCACTCTGCGGCTCTAAACGGTGCGAGCTACAGTCTTCAAATTTTTACAGTATAAGAATAGTGTTGACACAAAGCTAGGTAAATTATAAAAAAAATAATATATTTTTAAGGGGGCTCCCAAACTGCGAAAGGGGGGCCCGAAAAAAATAAATTGACCTAGCTCATCGAGTGAGGTATCGTTGTTTAGAGCTCGTTGATGGCATAAATACTGTATTTTTTGTTTCCAAAAATGTTGGAAAACAAAAGAATGGGAAGCAATATTTGATTAACATCGCCCCTTGAAAATCTCCTTAAGGCGAGGTTCTTCCATTGCAAATGTCCCGCTCTAACACGCGTGAGTTTGCAATTGACCATCCCACTCTCTACGGAACTGTGCGCGTAATTTTCGTAAATTTTTAGTACATTTTTGGGTGAGAAAAATACATGGCTTACTATATTAACAATATTAATCCCGACATCCCTCATACCATCAAATACGTTAATTTTAGTATTATTTTCTACTCATCATGTTACCTAAGATTGAAATAAAATGAGTTTTAAGATAGAAAATAGAGGTATGTTTGGAATTTTTTTCTATCGAACAAACTTTTGCAAATTGTGTAACGGACATCCGACGGCACTAGATAAAGGTCTCAAATATAACATCGTATTTTTTTACATTTTCGAAATAAAACTGTTTACCAAATCAGATTTTTACTATAACCCGGCCTTAAATATTCACTCTAGCGAAAAAGTGTGTAGAACCTTTTTTGTGGAGAATTGTATGTACATTTATTATTTCTCAGAACATTTTATGCTGTGGGCCACCGTTTACGAGTTTTTAACGAAAAACTAAAAAAGTGAACTTCACACCCCCCTACCCGTTAGCTCCACCCCCGCCCCTCAGGATTTTAAGTATGTTCTTAAGGACATCTTTAACTACAACAATGCCAAAATCCGCTTATACACTAATTATTTCCGCCAAGTTATCCTTCATTTACTGAATCATTAGGCCGGGTTTTGTAAAGATCCGTTAGACCAAATGTCAGATCAAATTTCAGTAACTCAGTACATTTTTTGACATACCTAACATACCGACATAAGATCTAATCTTCTATTTCTCTCTTTATAAAGCGGGCCTTAGAGAACTAGCAGTAAAATTCAATAATAAATCTGTTGCAATGTGAGTTGAAAGATTTCTATGGCATTCCTAAGAGTAGGAGTAGTCTCTTCTCTTCTCTTTCAGCATATTTGCGTCCACTGCTGGACATATGCCTCTTCCATGCCTTTCCATTTCGTTCTGGACGTAGCGGTTCTGGTCCATGTTGGCCCTGCTGTCTTTCTGATGTCATCCGACCATCTGGCTTGCGGCAGTAAGAGTAGTAATAACTGCTATTCTAACGAATATGAAACATTAGCAAATTGAAGAGAAAACGTTTGTTTAAAACATCGACTATAGCAAAACTGAAAAATATGGCAAAGCGAGATGGTAATAAGTAAGTAACTAGTAAAAACAGACTATCGAATACGAGATGTGTTAACAAACGCAATAATTGCAAAAGAAACATTTGTAATTTAATGTTAAAAAAAGTGTTTTTAAATTAGTCCTTTGTCGGCCCGTACTTGCGCGTTTTGCATTTTTGCTTTGTTGCGTGTAGCAGCAATTTGATGTTGTAATGGCAACGGCATGCGTTTGTATTGAGAATGTGAAATTTTAAAATAGACGACCGATTTTAAATGTGGGATGGCGCATGTAATATTTTAAAGTGATAACATTTTACCCAGGTTTTATTTATTTTCCATTTGGTCTGTTTTGTAACTTGTAAAAGCCGTACGTAGTCTCCGTAGTAGTCTGGCAAAATAGTAGTTTATATTAATGAATATACTTCATTTCACGTTAGCATAGTCCTGTTTTTCCGGTCTGAAAGGGGGTTTGAAACAGTTCAAGTTATGATGCTGTAATGGCCATTTCCGTCCCGGGCCGGGGCGCGCGAGCGGAGCCGGGGGCGCCGGCCACGGTATATTGTAAAGCTGGTCCTTACCTACACTTTTTGAGCACATTCAAGAGGATTTACCAAATGGGTGTAGATAAAACTGCATAAAATAACAGTGGCGCCAATATCGCTGATACGTAGAGATTTTTTATACTCAAATATTTTTAGTACGTTAACATAGAAATCTAGTATAAGTATTAGTAGGTAAAGTAAAAAAACACTTCATAGCAGATCCCAGGCATCCTTCATGATGCAACTGTACTGGGATAATGCTAGGAGAATGATGACGCCTGACCCATATACCACAAGTGAAAGGGCTGGCAATGCGTCTTGTTCATTCCAGAGACGAGAGAAACTACAAAGGCTACAGAGTAACAGCTATGGTAAAACCACACGCACCGAACTCTCAGGTGTTGCAGAGTCTGCACAGCGTGTCCCACACAATAACAAAGGGTGACGTCATAATCCTATCAGTGCATAACAACGAAAAAGACCCGTATGCGTTATTGGCTGACTTAGGTGATATTTTGGTTAAACATAAAGACAGTGAATTTTTAATATTAAATGTATGTAACAGCCGTAATGTTCAAAAAAATATTCTATACCACGAATTAAAATTATTTTCCAAAAAGTACCGATATTGTAAGGTAATTAATATGTATGGATCTGTAAATAGAGTCCGTAACTCAGCATCGTTTTTGAACTGGGTTACTTTTAAATTAAAACAGGAAATTAATCTCATATGCTCAACTCCCAGCCCAATTAAAAATAATAACAAATTAAACGTGGGCCATCTTAGAGCATCAAACTGCTCTGACACATTTTTTCGTCCCCAAAGCTGCAGTAATCACTATTTCGAATAAGACAGCAGATACTATTACGCCAACAACTAGCTGTCATAGTTTATCAATTTTCCACCAAAACATAGGGGGGGTATGCTCTAAACTAGACATACTAGACCAAGCCTTAAAGGAATTGAGTGACAAGGGAAAGCAATATGATGTAGTATGTCTGAGTGAAACATTCGTGAAAGAAGGCTGTCAGAAAAATATAAAACTTAATAATATGACACTAGCCGCATCCTACTGCCGTGATAAGTGTAGGGGAGGGACCTGTATCTTGATAAGCAAACATTTAGAGTTCAAACCGATGCCCTATGTCGCGCAATTGGCGAGTAACTTTTATTTTGAATGTTGCGGAGTGGAAATAATCGGACTGGGACTTATCATAGTTAATATTTATAGGATCCCAGACCCAAGCAAATCACACGTCGGCTTATTTCTCCATAAACTCGAAGAGCTCTTGGACTACTTGACATCTTATAGTAAACGTAAAAAAATTGTTTTAACCGGTGACTGGAATATTAATATTTTAAAACAATGTGTGGCTTCCAGATCCCTATTAGACATTCTACAAAATTACAACTTTTCAACACATATCCAAAAACCAACAAGACTTGACTCATGTATAGATCAGATAGCAAGTAACGTAAAAAAGGTAATTGCAGAGATACACTACCTCGGACTCTCTGATCATGATACCGCTCAATCGATAACTTTGACTTCCATAAATAGACAGAAAGCTTATAGTACTTGGTACGAATACAGACGTGATTATGACCATGCCAACATTCAAAAGTTCTGTGAATGTATATCTTCACTCAGCTTTTCCGAAGTCTTTAGTTCAACTAATGCGAAGGATGCGTTCAATAGCTTTTATGATTTGTTTTGTTTATTTTATAATTTATGCTTTCCTATAATTAAAGTTAAAATTAACAACAGGTCGGGCAAATTAAATTGGCTGTCAAGAGGACTCAAGATATCTTGTAGAACTAAACGAATTCTTTACTTTAACTTTAAACGAGGAAAAATCAACAAGCTTAAAAACCAATTGAAGTATAAAAAATATAGTAGCATATTAAAGAAAAGTTTGCTAACTGCTCAAAAAATTAAAAACCAGAGGTACTTACATAACTGCAAAAATAAAGGAAAAGCGACATGGAACATGATCTCGGCTAGTGTATCGAGTAATTTACATAAAAATGATATTAATGAAATTCAATTTAATGACATTACCTATTCCGACCCATCTGACATTTCCAATATTCTTAATAATTATTTTATCAATTTGACTAATTCACAAAATTCTTTAACAAATAGTTCTTCTTGGCATTCCAGTTTACCTGAGAGAAATTGTCACACAATGTTTCTAAATCCCGTCGATGCTAATGAGATTCACAAAATAATTATGTCACTTAGAAATTCTAAATCAAGCGGCTACGACGACATCATCACAAGGATTTTGAAATGATGTGCCAGACATGTGTCTAAACCTCTTGAACACATTATTAACTCCTCATATGCTGAAGGCTTTTTCCCGCAAAAGCTAAAAACATGCATAGTCAAACCTTTGTTCAAGAGTGGTGACAGGAAAGACCCGAGTAATTATAGGCCTATTACTTTAATTCCTATATTATCTAAAATACTAGAAAAGGCATTTTATGTGAGATTAGATAGCTTCTTAAACAAACATAGTATACTTAGACCTGAGCAGTATGGTTTTCGAAAAGGAAAATCAACAGCACAGGCATGTTTTGACCTTATTAAGTACATAACGGAATGTATCAATAATAACACTCCCGTAACTTCAATCTTTTTAGATATGTCTAAAGCTTTCGATTTCGTTAACCATGCCAAACTTCTTCGTAAGCTCGAAATCTATGGAGTGAGAGGGAAAGCTCTTGATTGGATTGAGGATTACTTAAAAGATAGAATGCAATGCCTAGAAATCAACAGAATCACATACTCTAATAACAAAATTCTAAAAAAATCGTTTCGATCACAATTTAAAGCAAATAAAAATGGAATTCCCCAAGGGAGTATACTTGGACCATTGCTATTTCTCCTATATATCAATGACTTATCAAAGGCGACAATACATAAAACAATAATGTTCGCCGATGATACGACTCTCGTTGTAAAATGTAATGATAAAGCAACTTTTGAGTCTGACATAAATAACTCTTTACTAGAAATAATTAATTGGATGACTAGCAACGACTTACACATTAATATGATTAAAACTAAATTGATACAATATGCATCATATAACTCTAATAATATACCAATTAATGTCAATTATAATAATATCAACGTAGACGAAGTAGATAATTTTAATTTCTTGGGAATAACTGTTGATAAACACTTAAACTGGAAACCACACATTGAAAAAATATGTAGTAAACTGGGTCGTTTTGTTTTTGCACTCAAGAGACTCAGAGACACGGTGTCAGTTGACGCTGCACTAACCGCATACCATGGTTATGTCTCGTCTGTCCTTAACTACGGACTAATACTTTGGGGTAACTCAGTGGATGTGGACAGGGTTTTTAAAATCCAGAAGAAATGTGTCAGAGTCGTCAGCAAAGCACGGTGGGACGATAGTTGCGTTCCACTCTTTAAAAAATTACAAATCCTTCCCTTACCCTGTTTATATATTAGAGAAATATGTACTTTTGTGAAAGCTCATCAGTCTTTAAAACGCGAGGAGAAGTCATCCCCAGACAGACAAGAGCAAACATTATGAACCAGTTATACCAGCCTCGAGGTCGTAAAATGATTTATAGGAAGAATGTATTTAATATGTGTGTTGTCATTTACAACCGACTTCCAGAAACATTAAAAATTCTCGAGGGTAACGTATTTAAACGTAACCTCACAAACTGGCTCCTGGACCGCTGTTTTTACAGCGTAAAAGCTTACTTAGAGTTAGGACACACTTGATTATAGTTAGGTATGTAATTTCCGATGTATGTTTCGTCCCTAAAATGTATATTAATTTATTATCTGTCGCTAAAATGTTTGTTAAATTAATATAATATTATTCCTCATTATTAATGATTGACATTCTAATTTATTTATTTTTATTATAATTTAATAATTATTATTGACAAATTTGACATGTACATTTTTTTTAAATAATGATTTGCACGCCTGCTTGCAGGCTAGATACACTGTACCACATAATTTTAAGAAACAACTTATTTAACTGTATCTAAGCAAATAAACATTTCTGATTTCTGATTTCTGATTTCTGACAAAATATAACAAGTATTTTTTTCAAAATTGTACAAATTTCTATAGAAAAGTTGACGAATTAGTCGAATTGTACGCTTGTAATGTTTTGTGGTACAGGCGCCTGACAGTACAGAAATAAAACATTTTATGAATTAAACGCAAATCAATAAAACCATCAATGGCGAGTCTTGCAATCAGAATTAAGTTTAGCGAGTACATATATATTTAGTTAGTAAAATGTATTAAAAAAATTACGGTGCATAAATCATAATTTGACATACAAAGCGGACTTTCCGAATATCGCCCCGCTGTTCGAAACTTTTATAAATAAAGCTATCCATTTTACGCATTACTTTTTGGGGTACTCTGAGGGATCCATTATTTGAGAGTGGTGACTTGAAAGACCCTGAAGATATTCAAGAAATTATAATGTAACTTTTTTATTGTATTAAGCTGTAAAACTTCTAAGGCGACTTCCTGATTTGTCGGTGCGGAGGCGGTACGATATGAGAAAACTGTCAAATGTCACTGTCAACTGTCAGTCAACTCAGTACTACTTTTTACTACGCCCCTACATTTAATTAAATGAGTGCTTCCTGACTGGCGCGGGATGCGCGGAAGCGGGACGATGCGAAGGCAGTACTGGTCCGCTTCTGCGCATAATATTACTACTGCGCAAATGTAATACTGACAGTATTCTCTCAAGTGGGAATCTTTGCGACGTCAGGAAGTTTACGTCAAAGAAGAAAATGACACATATCGATCCCGCCCCGCTAAGTCAGTAAGTCTCCTAACGCTAACTACTTTCTTTAGAAATTTCTATTTAGATATACAAAAAAAATAGGCTCCGGTCAGGACTGCTACCGTAGCTCAGTAGCTAGAGCGACTGGCCGCGAATGCAAGTAGGTCGCAGGTTGGAATCTTGCCCTGCGCATGCGCAATTTATGTTTATTTATTGAGTACAATCGAGTTCAACATATGCTCGCTCATTCTAAGCTTATCTTCGCATATTTATAAGCTAAGTCGGTCACCTGAGAGCTCACGAGCAACGTTCTCACTAGCCAGTTTCTTCTTCATACCAGTCGCCGTGGTAGAAATCGGCCATAATGATTATGATGATGATGACAGTCGAGTTCATAAAATTATACTGCGCCTCTAAAAATATAATAGCTAAAATTGGCACTGGAAGTAAATAATATAAACGAAAACTTATACTAAATAAAAACTTATACTAAATAAAAACTTATACTAAATAAAAAAATATGCCCCAGGTCCTCGGTGCACAGTAGGGTTCCCAGAAGGCTGGCCGCATTGCCACGCTGGAAGTTAAATTTCCTATTAAATTAACACCGAAAAGCTAATGTTAATTTTTAAAAAGTTAACTCTTAAGGAACTCAAGTACAATCTATCGGACTGGCTACTAACTGAATGTTTTTACTCCACTGACGATTTTTTGAAAAGAAACCAAATTGGTCGTAGCTATTAAAATAGAATATTGACATTGTTTAATTGTAATATAAATTCCCATTTTATTAATATTTGCATGCCATCAACTGGCAAAACAAGTGAGACTGCACTGCTATTATTAATTTGTACCACATTTGTAACCACCATGTTTTTAGCAAATAAATGATTTATGATTAAATATTAAATGATATCCGGGTTCGAATCCCGGCCGGGGCATTTATTTGTGTGATGAGCACGAATATTTGTTCTTGGGTCTTGGATGTCTTCTATGTATTTAAGTATTTATTTATATAATATATAAGTATGTATATCGTCGCTTAGTACCCATAGTACAAGCTTTGCTTAGTTTGGGACTAGGTTGATTTGTGTAAGATTGTCCACAAATATTTATTTATTTATTTATATTTCGCAGTATTTTATATTTTTCGTTGTTGTATTTTTAAGTATTTTTTTAATGCTATTGAACTTAATTATATCTGTATCTCAATTTTTATACAATATCAATAAAACGAACGCTGGCAACAGTCATTCTCATATGTAAGTAGATACTTATAATAAAGTTTAATAGTGATTCAAATTCCCTTTCAAACATTATTTACTTTTTAATCGTTAAGTATGCCGCCTATTCATTTGCTTTTACTTTTTTTTAAAGGCTACATACGTTAAATTCATACCATTCACTTCGGTGAAACATTTTGCTATTCAAATATGGATAGTCAAAATCCAAATGCCGCGCATTCAGTCGCAAAATCGTCAATGAAATCAAAAAAGTCTTCATTCATTTACGTGCTGATTTTAAACACAAACTTTATTTTATAGAATTTACGGTTGGTTTTGTATTGAGTTCTTAAATTTGATAAAATGTGATGTTGTAGGAAATGGAAAGTTTTTGCACCGAAGGAGGATTATCGTGCTATTTAAAAAAGAAATATATTCAATCGCTTATTAAAAAATACTGACTGCGAATCAGAAAATATTAATGGCATATCAAAACAGCGATTTGATGTGCTGTTAGTATTTTAGCTGTGCAAATGAACAGTTTTAGGTTCTTAGTTTTTTTTAAGTGACGCAAATAATGTGCAATTTTTCTGTTATACGATATTAATTAAATTACCTACTTAGGCGACTTCCTGACTTGGCGGGGCGGGATCGATATGTGACATTTTCTTCTTTGACGTAAACTTACTGACGTCGCAAAGATTCTCACTTGACATAATACTGTCAGTATTACGTTTGCGCAGTAGTAATATCATGCGCAGAAGCGCGGCAGTACCGCCTTCGCATCGTCCCGCTACCGCGCATCCCGCGCCAGTCAGGAAGCACTCATTTAAATGTAGGGGCGTAGTAAAAATTTGTATCGCGTCGACTGACAGTTGACACTGTCATTTGACAGTTTTCTCATATCGTACCGCCTCCGCACCGACAAATCAGGAAGTCGCCTTACTGAGTTGGTGGGGCGGAAAGAGTTTCTTTTTGTGGTATTTTCTACTTTATTACCTAGGTATAGGTACCTATTATTCTTGCATTGGGCTGCATGCGATCACAGTTTATATAACTACATAACATATAGCATAGGTATGTATTTGTTATTTTATGTATAAAATAATGAAAAAACATACAGGGTGGAAGGCTATAATTTTTCGCGAAGAGTGGCGTCGCATTATCAACGTGACGACCACGACCACACTTTTAAGAGTGTAACGCCAAAGAAGAATGAAGATAGTGGTAATATTGAAGTTAATTAACATGAATCAGAAAACATTTCATGAAGTATAATTTGATTCGTTTAGAACTGGATTACTTTGTTATCCAAGGCGTTGTAGAAAGGTCCTTAAAACTTTGGATGTGTCAACAAGAAAAAGCGACGAAAATCTTGCTAAAGGAGAATATTAGCGAAGTTCCAGTTAAGGTACAGATGACTTAATAAATCCTTAATACCAATTGAATGCTAATAGAGAGCTGCTTTTATTTAGGGAGGGCTTGACCTCCGTTCCGGGTTTTCCTGATGTAAATGTTGTCTATTGTGATCCATCACGGTAATGCGGCCAGCGTGATGGGTAACTTTGCACCTGGAACTGGAACGACACGGGGCTGGCTATTTGATTGTTTTTACTTGTAAACTTATTTTGCTTTGTTTAATGTGATTCTTCTAATCAGATTTTCGATAAATTAAACATCATTGTTTCATGCATAAGTACATCTAGAGGTGTACTCATTAGTACTCAATCTAAACTGCTAGACGGTATCGGTGGGGTTGTGGGGTGGGGTTAACCTGTAGACATTATATCCCTCTCCATCGCACTTGCAAATTCAAGCTACTGCATGGAAGGGAAATACTTGGTTTTCGGTTCACTATAAGTCCTCTGTCCTCTTGTAAATGTGAATATATTATAATTATCGCCATTTGTCCGCTGTCTCCTGTTTGCCATCTTGTAAAGTCGACGTTAAAGATATGTTTACACGTTTGTATCTTATCCCATTGTAATAGGGCGAAAAATGTTTACATCTCTTTGACGTCGACTAAACAAACGCGATCGTGTCATTGAAATAATTACGGTGTCATCGACATTCCAAATGGCATAATCTAAGTATTCATCACGAAAGTTATTGTACTTTCAAGACTACAGCCTAAAGGGTCGACGGCCTGCATAAGTTTTAAGTAAAAATATTATGAAGCTTAAGAGTGTCCGAATAATTAAATTTCACGCCTTTAATAAAAGCCGTCAAATATTTATTGAAGCAGCCCTTTTGACTTAGCAAAATAATCATACCAGTAGCTCTAGTATAAGTTTTTTCGAAACATTAACTAATTCGAACGCGTTTGCGTTTTGTCTCAAAATGTATGAAAGTGGTATGAAAACGTGAACTGGGCCTCTGGTGGTCACTAGTGGAAACTAAAACAGCGAGTATAACATTTGTTGCTAACCGATGAACGCGCGTATTTCAAACTCGGTGAGAGCGTTTTCATACATTATGAGACAAAACGCAAACGCGTTCGAATTAGTTAATGTGTCGAAAATACTTATACTAGAGCTACTGAGGATTATCCAAAAAACAAGTCACAGAATTGAGGGCTTTTAATTAGTAAAAGTTAATTTAAATAGCAAAGTAGATACTTATATAGCTTATAATAGTAAAGAAATACTCACATTGTAAACCTCAAATTTTATGCAATCACACAGATACGCGTCGTTACAGTAAACTTATGAGACTTCATAGGACGCAGCGGTACATCAGTAACTTTACGTGACCCGCGCAATATGCATGAAGTTACCCTTTGGATTCAAAATGTACTGTGTCGTGCTTTGGCCGACGCTGCTGGAACATAAAATCCGACTAAAAAGTGTCACAGTTACACATTTCTATTTCCTATGCAATCTTGACGGGTGCCGTTTGCCGGCACTAGGCCAAATGTACGGAAAACTCGGTAATCGAGCGCCGGCTGGATTGGGTCCGACTCAAAACGGACTCGGCACTGTGCGTATACTGTAAATTAAACTATTATGATTCAGAAGTAAGTTTTCAAATTCGCATCTGTTAAAAATCGCTTCGTAACTTATTACTTAAATCTTAAGGGACTTCTTGACTTGGGGGGCGGCGTAGATATTTGGTATTTCGTTCTTTGACATGAGCTTACTTATGTTGCAGAGATTTCTTCACTTGACGGGACACTGTCAGTATTAAATTAAAACAGTAGTAAGAATAATAATATATATCATGCCCAGAAGCGGAGCAGTACTGCCTTCGTATCGTACCGCACCCTGCGCCAGTCAGGACGCATCCGTTTATATATAGGAGCGCAGTAAAAAGTGGTACTGACTCGACTCACACTTGACACTGACAGCTGACAGTTTTCTCGTATCGTACCGCCTCCGCACCGAGAAATTAGGAAACACCTTGAAATATATTTTCCTAATAAATAACTGCTGTGTCTGCAATCTTACGTCACACGAGTTTAATATTCGATTTGTCTACTAAAACAATATGCAAGACTCCACCTGACAGCTGTGTGATATATGTTTCTCTCACGCCCGCCACCAAACGATTTATGTGCCAGCCTGTACACAAGGGGAACGAGACCACTTTACAATTCAAAAACAGGAACAGTGTGCGCGCCCCAAAAGGAAAAGAGGCAGATAAAGTGTACGGATGGGGCTGTTAAGGTAAATTCACACGTTGAGTGTCTGGGAGTGATTTTTAGAGCTTGGTTATATACATACGTATGAATGAGGAGTAATCTTCGGACAGCCAAAATGAAACCGCAATAGCTAAGTATTGCATAAATGAAAGCCGCATATACCTAGTCAGAGCACTTAAGGGTCATAAACAGATTTAGGTTCGCGTCTTTCCTGTGGACATATCAAAAGTTAAGGGCTACAAAGCTTCATTTTGCGATTGGTCTAGTAACCCGCATAAACGGCGTCTCCGGTTCTATAAATCCATGTAATAAAATCATAACTCACATGCTCATAAGCCGTTAACTATTGACCACAGGAGAGACGACTTTTGTTTTTGCAAGTGTTTATGACCTTTAAAGCTTTATCCGATTATTTAATTGACATTAAAATATTAAGCTGCATTAAGTACCTATTTACCTTTAATATAATAACCGTGATGTAACCGAAATGGACTAAACGAACAATTAATTATTCGTAACATGTCACTACACTCGTGGTTGTATGTAATAAAATAAACTAATTGTGTAGAGTATCTTAATGTTATATATAACAAATCATCATCATCATCAGCCTATATATGTCCCACTGCTGGGCACAGGCCTCCTCTCATAGATGAGAGGGATTGGGCAGTAGTCCCCACGCTGGCCCAGAGCGAGTTGGGGACTTCACATACAACTTTGAATTTCTTCGCGGATGTATGCAGGTTTCCTCACGATGTTTTCCTTCACCGTGTCAAATGTTTATTGTATTCTATTCTATTCTTATTTTCATATTTTTGACCATTTCAGACGCATATCAGAACTTTGATATGGAATTAGTATAACTGATATGAAAGTTCACCTATATTTTCAAATTATACCCAATACTTTGACGAAGCAAGCAGGAGATTAGGTGGCAACCATACTAGCTACGCCGTTGATAGGAAACCCTTCGATTATGCGCTTCATTTTATAAAAAAACCCACAGCCACAAATATCACTTCATGATGCATTAAGATACAATTTAGTTGAGCAAAGGAAAATCAAATTATTACTACTAACAAACTGGTGACAAAGCATAGATACTGTTTTGTTTCATCCAAAATGCAATGTAGAGAGCGGGCGACGAAAATAGTTCACGAGGCAGCAACAGATTTTTTTGATCAAGTTACTCTTGCGCGATAACTTGTAAAATGCTTCAGAAAGCTTCGTACACGGCAACTCTGCTGCCGCAGGTGGATTGAACCTTTATCAGACAGTTTATACTACTCTTATTGTGAAAAAGTATTATATTTTGTGGACGATCTTACACAAACCTACCTTATCCCAAACTAAGCAAAGCTTGTATTGTATTATGGGTACTAGGCGGCGATATACATTTTTTTTTAAATAGATACTTGAATACATAGAAAATAATAAGCATTTCAATAATTAGTATTTAAATAGATACTTAAATACATAGAAAGCATCCAAGACTTAGGAACAAATATTCGTGCTCATCACACAAATAAATGCCCTGGCCGGGATTCGAACCCGGGACCTCCACCTTCGTAGACAGGTTCGTAGACAGTAAACATGTCAGCTGAGGCTATTGCTCAACCTACCCACTGACAGCAGCTATCTTTCTATTAGTTTCATAATACAGGTCTCTGGAAGCATCTGAGATTAAATGACTGAAAATATTAATCACCCGACATTAAATGACTGAAAATATTTGTACCAGTCTCATGGACTAAAATGGAAGTTTAGAAGTTTGGTATTGTGAAAGCAAAGCGAAGCCTCTGCTAGCTCGTTGAAGGCAGATAATGTTGTTCTCGTAACTCTAACTAAAATATAATTGAATTTAAACCACACAATAATAAACATTGTATTAATTCAAACCACGCCACATACGATCATTCCTAATTCATCATCGAGCAGCCAGCACTTTACATAACCAAAGCGCTAAAACAAAGCGCCAATCCCATATTCAATTTCTCAAATTAACTCTTAGAAACAAATTTCAAAAAGTTAACATAATTATTTAAACCCTTGTTCGTCAATTTCTCAAATCTAATTTCTTCTTAGTCTACTATACAATCTAAATTAAATCTTCATTCTCACCTCCTCACTTGACGATTCAGACTTTGATTTAGTTTCATAATAGAACTTCATTATTGAAATTGAAATTCGCATTTATGCAACGCAATTGCACTTTACTAAGACTTTAAGTATGATAAACGGCATTTTCAGCGAATCTGCTCTGTGGCTGGAACTTCGTGAACACAACGAGTCATTCGAAGGAGTTTAATTAAATAACTTTATCTACACCCATACAGTAAATCCTCTTTTATAAGTTCAAATACCGTAGATAAGACCCCGCTTTATAATATACTGTGCGGCTGTTGCGTGCGTCCCCTATTAGATCACGAAATATAACAATTTAACGAGATCACGTACAAAATTAAGACACAGCTGCGGGCTGGCGGCGGAGGCGCGGGCCGGCCTGTCGACGCAAACATGGCGCACGCCGGCGAGAAGTGCCCACACGAAACACATGAAAGAGGATTTAATATATGGATGTAGATAAGGGTCATTTTCTAAACTCGATTTTTTTTGTGTCCGAGCTGAAAATCGTAGTGTAGCATGAGATAATACGTACCATTTTTTTTTTCATAAAGAATACATGTTTCCACGTTGAGGTCCACTCAAATTCACTGACATATTTGTTTTTAAAATACATTAAAAAATACCTAAACGCTCAAATTAAGACTCCGTGCCCTGTCCGGCATCGACTTTTGAATCAATCAAAAATTCCTATCAAAAACTGTACATTAGAATCACTGATTTCGTGTCAAAAACTTTAACTCGATTATATTTACTATCACTGAGCACAGACACTATTCACTTCACTGTGGTGAATAACTTGTAATTGATGTTTAAAAATCGTCCGAGCACGGGAGTTCAATTTTGTCGGCAAAATTTAAAGGTCCCTGGCAGCCATCGTTTACATTTGATCAGCTTCGCGTCCTGCTTCACATGTGCTCTCAAATGTCAGCTATTATATATAAAAAAATATATATATAGCAAACCGCATTAAGTTCGAGTAAACCACCTAAGTACTCCGGTTTCTGGGTGGGCGACAATTTTTTTGCTTTTGCTTGCAATTTCGGTGGCCCTTAGAAATTCAAATTCTTACATAAGTAATCATTAACATATGTATGCATTATAAAGCACTTTGGTGTCTCTATATAAACGATAACTTAAAATATTATTAACATGCGATTTGAATTTTTTATGATTTTTTTATATCGATTTCCAATTCCCGTGTCCTAATTCCCATAGCTTGTTTACCCAAAACAGCTGATTTTGGGGCACGGAAATTGGGAAGGGTCACTTATTTTGTTAATAAACCGCATTTAATAACAATAATTATCGATGAAATGCATAAATAAATATAATTTCTACTAAGTATATCGATTAGAGTTGTATTTTATGCGTTTATTTTAAAAAAACAGGCCAACTGCTACAATTACACTTAGCTTCTTAAATATTTGAAAAGAATCAATGAACAAAGTCAATGAACATTATGTACATGAAATCATGTAGGTATATATCGATAAATACGCATTTTATATACAACGACGGTGGCAAACAAGTAAAAGCGGACATCTCAAATTTTATAAAAGGTCAGCAACGCACCCGTTACGCTTTTGGAGTTGCGAGCGTCTATATGTGCATCTGCATTTAGTGATAGTTTTACATATTAATACGTGTATGATTTTCTGCAAAGAAGTTGCTATGTGATTGTATAAAGAGAAATTTAACTTAAAATATAGATTTTTGGTTTATATAAATTTCCTCGGTTGAAACTTGAACCCATGATTGGTCAAATTAGGCTAAATAACTTCGATACAATTGAACTTTATAATTCTTAATAAATTAGATGGTAAATAATAATTTTAATACATTTTTTTCTAAGAAAAGGCAATTCCCATGGACAGATAAATTCCCGTGCCCAGGTCAAATTTTCAAATTGCAATAACTTCCGTAATTTTATATGTATAAGTACCCCGTAAGAAAATTTGTGTTTATTAATTTTTTTATCAAATTATCAGCATAAAATTTTCTATATATTAGGTATTTCAAAATTCCATGGGAATTTGACAAAAATGCCCGTTTGGTGAAATTCACTCATAAAGTAGTGTATGCAACTGTACATAATTAGGCATTAAAACACTCGTGTGACCTTATTATGAAACTCTCCTTCGGCTCGTTTCATAAAACACACTCGTGTTTTAATGCCCCTCATTATGTACCAGTTGCATAAACTACTATTATCCACGTCGAAGTGAACGCTATGAACATACGACATGGATTCTTCATCTTTGTGCTTTGTGAAGAAAATGTGTACTTTAAACTTTTTTTTGAACCAGTTGGGCTAGCATAACTCATGCATCTCGTCTCTATACTCGCGCGCGAGATAGGCTACCTGTCACTGTCTGATTAATGCTGTCAAAAAGTGACAGGTAGCTTATCTCGCGCGCAAGTAGAGACGAGATGCATGTTATGCTAAAGGGGCTGACTGTAGCTTTATAGGCCGGGCCCATCAATAGGAGTAGGTACGCTGTTGGAGGGTGGCCTGGGGAAAGTCCAGGGGAAGCCTCCCTTTGAACTTTTCAGTTGGCATTTGCAGAGGTAAAGCAACCGCTTGTGACTGAATTCAGCGAGCGTAATTCCACGCCGTCGTAGCATATAATTAATGTTTATTTTTATATAACGAGAGGCAAACAAGCGTTTTCTTGTCACTTGTGATTCCGAAAAAAGTCACAACGTAGATCTTTAATCCATATTTGAGTAGACAAAATGTCTGTATTTCCGCATGTTCGCCACATGTTAATACGGACGCGGAATTTCGGCGATGTACTTAATAACTCACATGTACACAGTAAGGTCACAAATCTGCAGGGTTATCATACATCAGGCAATAGGCATATTTCAATGTTTTTCGACCCAAGCTCGATTTATACTTCAAAAATGACATTAGAGTATACTAGTACATAAAGTTACGTGATGAAGCAGCTGCTATAGTACTGATTGCTGAGCGTGGTATTCGCGTCGTTCACTCAGTTTTGCGGTATTGGAGCAGTAGCGGAGTTTAGAACGTGTTTTTCCGCGCGCGGTTTTCCGCTAGATCAGACCCAATGACTGAGTTTCCCAATTTGCTTTGAATTTGTTAATCGCGCCCGCATCCGCACCACACTGCAAACGGACTGCAATGTGTTTGCCGGCTTGTATCTACACACGTCGAGCTAACATAATATGGAAAAATCGCTATGTGTAGTATACTTGACACATGGCGACTTAAAATAGGCCGAATTTAAGTCGCCATGTAGCTAAATTCTGTTTTTTTGGGAATAACATAAACATTTATAAAAGGCATTGATAATTTTTTTCGTGAAAATTATGTCAAACTCATTACTCTATTATATAAAAAAATCTGGTGTAACGAAAGTAATATAAACTATCATATAAACAGTTTTTGTGTCTCCTGTAAAGTACGTCAAAATTACATAGCGATTTTTGTATTCCCACCGACGATATCAAAACATGCACGAAACACATTATAGGTAATCGCATCGCTATGCGAAGCGACGAACACGAATTGACCTCCTGGTTGTGGGCCGTTTCTTGCATTTGTTTGTAAAGCAGTTAGTAACTATTGTAGGTATCGTATCGTAGGTAGTAAGACATATTGCACAGTTTGTACACACTTATATCTCCTTGTCTGGCTATGCTTACACACAACCACACTAACCGAACCGTGTGGCGCTAACCTATCGTGTATTGGTACCTATCTAACATTTGTACAGTTTTCAAAGTTATCTATAACAAGTTTGTTCTCGTCAGGCTCCCTCACAATAAGTTTTCTTGCAGTTGCGGAATTTCACAGAGAGATATGGGAACCAGAATAGGTACCCAAAATAATTTCAGTTGGTACCTAACGCTACTTAACGGGATTCGAACCCAGAACCGCCAGCTTAGTAGCAGTGTCACTAGGCTAAACAGAACATATTCTTATGTTATACCAATTATATAAATTAATTCCATTATCTCTATCTCCCACCACCAACACCCGTTACAATCGGACGCTTTACGCTCGAAGTTGTAGACGATTATGTATACCTAGGACAGACTGTCCAGTTAGGTAGGTCCAACTTTGAGAAAGAGGTCAATCGTCGAATCCGACTCGGCTGGGCAGCGTTCGGGAAGCTACGGCATATCTTTTCGTCCGATATTCCGCAGTGTCTCAAGACGAGAGTCTTTGACCAGTGTGTGTTGCCAGTGATGACATATGGTACGGAAACGTGGTCGCTCACCATGGGCCTCATAAGAAGGCTCAAAGTCACTCAGAGGGCAATGGAGAGGGCTATGCTGGGAGTTTCTCTGCGTGATCGCATCAGAAATGAGGCCATCCGTAGCAGAACCAAAGTAACCGATATAGCCTTTCGAATCGCTAAACTTAAGTGGCAGTGGGCGGGGCACATTGCACGTAGAACCGATGGCCGTTGGGGCCGAAAGGTTCTCGAGTGGCGACCACGAACCGGAAGGCGCAGCGTGGGTAGACCCCCCACAAGGTGGACTGATGACCTGGTAAAGGTCGCGGGAGTCCGCTGGATGCGGGTGGCGCAAGACCGGTCATTGTGGCACTCTTTGGGGGAGGCCTATGTCCAGCAGTGGACGTCTTTCGGCTGATATGATGATGATGATGATGATGATCTCTATCTCTAGAAATACGTAGATTAATATGAGCAAATAAATACTGGTAAAAAAGTAGAAAACTTCAATTCTGGTCTTGAATTACTACCGCCTTTCGATGCAAATTCGGAAATAATCTGCTCATCACAAAATGTTCGTCGCTTAGTGTACCTAGTGGGCACAACTATAGAATATACTACGTAGTAGATATTACTATCTTCTTTCTGTAAGTTTAATTTACAAATCAGTGCATAGCACGCGACACGCCGCCACATCACCGAGTTGTGATACCCCGGTACAACTTACACGGCATATCAATATCGGCCGTCTAAATAGGAATTATGGTATTGGCTTTACAATATACATATACAGCTGCTGTCGTTTCTGGAATTCGACGAATATAACCACCAGATATCCTTTCAAGCCCTTTAATGAATTGTCGAAATGAACAGTGGACCCTTCGAGGATAAACGATAAACAAAGTTTCATTCATCATTTCAATTAAGTATCGCTTTGTGCTTATTGTTTTCTCCCCTTTGGGAGGTCAAGGCTCTGATCTTATTTAAATTGTTGATAATATCATTATCTGTTCAAAAGTCAGAGTTTGTGTTGTGTTTTGTTACCGTTTGGATTGTTTTTCTAATTTAGTTCTTTGTGGAAAATAAAAGCACAGAATAAAATTAAGAGACTACTCTTTTTCTGTAGAGCGATAATGTACAGTCCAATTTTAAATCCCGGCTACTTCGTCTTCGTACCTTGTCATAGTGACCTTAATACGAGATCTCTAGCGGCTTTCATATAGGTAGATTTTCACTATAATAAGTTGCAAAGTGGCCCAGAAATCAAATTGGTTGACCGTACCATGTACCTTCTTAGTTTTTAAATGATTGATTTCAATATCCTATTATTAGTTCAGTATGGTAACTGGGATCTTGCTTCCTACTGATAGATGATATTAAGCTGTGATACACGTGGGTAAGTACACGTCTCAATTTTTGACACCATTATGGTAAACTTTTCATACCTATTTAATTTATCTCTATTACTATGAATTAAAGTCAAGCATCGTCGGGGCCTCGCCTTAGGTACTGCCCAGTTTGTGTCAAGCTTCCATTTTCTATAGAGTGGATTTTTTGTAATCAAATGGATAGAAATGATTAATTTGTTGGTTTTTTGATATGTTTTTTATTGACACCAGCCTGAATAAAGTCTCCATTAAGTACAAGCCATTGCGAATCAATCACACTGAGGTTTAAACTTTGACGCTTTGTTTACGCTGCTAGCTCTTGGCCGGCGTGGTCAGTCGATTGTATTTTCGGGCGTCGTACCAATTGTTTATAGAAACTTTACTATATTGGCGCTTTGATTTTCAAACGGTTTTCCTGTTACCATTTGGCTATTTTATTCGTACACAACATTACCTTTTCTACTCAAAATATACTACACGAGGTTTTAAATTCTTGTTTTCAGAAGATGGCTAACACAATATGAATTAGGAATGTACTCATTCAACTTCAAACTTAAATAAACGAACATCAAGCGAACATAGCTCTTTAGCGATAAGGCCGCCTGTTGTCTACCTTTACCTACATGTTGCTGTATTGTTTCTATATGTAACTGATCCTTTTGTGTGAGGTGTACAATAAAGAGTATTTGTATTGTATTGTATCAAGGCTTTGCCAATGCGTTGCCTCAAAACCTATATTTCCTATACTAGAGGCAAAACAACAACATGATTCGGTGTAAGTATTAAGCAACGTTCTCCCGCATATCATTTGCTTTTGCAGCACTGTGCAGTTCAAATAAAAAATTGCGGATTGTCACCAGAATTCGCTCAGTATACCGGGATAAAAGCCGCCTGTCAAACTTTTCCAACAGGCAAAATTCGATTGCCCTATGGCGATTAGTACTTTTTAGGGTTCCATAGTAAACAAGGCACTCTTATAGTATCGCCATGTCCGTCCGTCCGCCTATCCAGCTTAGCTCAGTAACCGTTAGCACTAGAAAGCTGTAAATTGGCATGAGTATAATAATTACGAGTATATCAATGAAGCCGACAAAACGGTACAATTAAATCTTGTAAAATATTTTTTTTAACAATAAAATCTGGAAAATTTGTCACAGCTAAGTTGACATTATAAGTACCTAATAAGTAATAGCCGAACATTTGCAAAAGCAAACTGTACGAAATATTTTCCATTGATATCTTAGATAATGTTATTAATTCCGCAAAAATATAGTAAATATAAGATTGCAAACTATTCAGTCCACATAATGTAACGGGTGGGCAACTACGGAACCCTACATTGCGCGTGACCCGATACGCAGTCGGCCGGTTTTTAGTCTTAACTTGAATCCTGCTAGATTTCCTTCTTTATAGCTTTACAAAAACATATTAAAAATAATTATTCTGTATAAAATCTGTTCACACAACATAATGACAGGGCTGACTTGGATTCATATTTAAACCAATGATTTATATCGGGGTCTTAGCCGTACCTCATTGCTAAGAAAATGTAATTTGTTAGGTAGGATTACTTTCATTGCATTAAGAATGTATTGGATTTTCTCTACCAAACTTACCAAAGTCTGTATTGGAATAAAACACCGTCTGGCACTTATTTTACTTTATGTTAAAAAACTAATTACTGAAATGTAAATACTAAAAAATTAAAATATAACCTAAATGACAAAAAAGAGAAATGGAATGTCGGGAGCATTTAACAGACCAAAGCACAAATCTGAAAACTCGTAACGTCCTACACATGTAAGGCTGTCTTTTCCTTTGTAGGTAGCCTTGCATCGCCGTAAGTACTGCCAACAAGTTCTGTGTTGGTCCCTTTTTGCTCGTGTTCTACTTCTTTCTTTTCTAGTTCTTCAGCTACCCGTGAAAAAAGTTCCCTGAAATTAGAAATAATTTACATACACTGAATTTCTCAATGATAATGGTACGTAAATTAAGTCATGCTTCGAAATATTAGGAGCTATATATATATATTTTTTTATTTATTAATCAAAGTACATAACCACAGTAACAAATTTATGTTGCTCGCCAAACTGTGATAACATAAACATAAACGACCGACAAATAAAGATATTTTATAATAATTATAAGGATAATATTACTTCTAACTATTTTTTACATATTGGATATCTTATGTCAATCTATTCATACGACTTAATCCTGACACATTTTTTTTTATTAAATCTGCAGATCAGTGTTGTATTTCAGTATTGTTTTGGTTTTTCTTTAGCTTACTGGGGCTTACGGTATAATAAAAAAATAAGTTGAAATAATCTTTTGCTCACCTACTTCTCATATTTATAAAATATTCAGACATTCGGGTACGTAAACTAAATTTATAAATTGTAACTAACCTGAACATAAACCCTTGCATATTTTTCGCCAAATAATACAAGAACAGCCAGTCACTATACTCCAATCCGTTCACAACCCTGTAGAGGTCAAAGGGATTGAGCTTCCCACCGGTAACACGTCGAAACATAGCCTCGTTGAACTTCTGTGAGCGGCGGTAGAGGCAGAATGAGGCGATTCGCCAGATAAAAGCTGAAAAGATCAAAAAGTTATGTTTTAAATATGGAGAGTTAACATTCACATCACTATTTCTTTATTTATCGTATAGCAAATATTTCGAACCGTGAGATCTTCGAGAAGACAGTACGGTTGCCAGTTTTTGTTGCACTTTTAGCACCACCCAGGGGTATAAGGTAGTGGTGCAACTTGACGGTTAGAAGTTCTCAAGCCGCCCGAAGGCCTCCAACCTGACTTAATGACTGCTGCCATACACAGCAGCCAAGATAAATGGCTTAACTTGATCTACAAAGCAAGGGAGTGTTCAGTTAGTAAACACTCAAAGCGGTCACCCATTCTAGAATTGACCGCGGCCGACATTGCTTAACCTCGCATACCGTACGAGGCACGCGGCGCCGCTGGGCCACGACCGCTCCAACTGAATTAAACTGCCTTACCGAGCGTAGACGCGATGAATAAGAACAGGAACCAGAACCACAGTATAATGTAGATTTTCTCGTGAATGATGTTTAGCGCCATAACACAAAGTGCGTCGTGTTGCTGTATGGAGCCTCCAGGTCCGTACTTGTGGAACGTACACTTGGTTACCTGTAAAGTTTAGAGAAACTAAAGCAGGCGCTGCGAATAGAAAGAATTTCGTACATTGACCCATCATTACTTGTCTTTGTCACTCGCGCGCAATTATATTGGCGTCGCGCTCATACAGTGAATATTAACTATATTTTCAGCATAATCATTACAAACCCCCACAAAATATTCTGTCTACCTCTTGACCAGATTACTACCGTTTTATTTTGTATGAAAAAAAATTGCAATTGATGATAGAGTCACTCACTGAGGATAAAGTTTCGTAAGAACTAAGAAGTAACCCTATACAGATAGATATGAATTAACCTTCCAATACTTTGTAGTTAAAACCAGTTTGGAGTTAAAACGAAAAGTGGTGACGAAAGGGGCCGTAATCGCACCAATTACGGTTAAATTAAACGTAAACATTATGGTGTTACTTACCTTAGGAAATATTATCTCCAACGGGTCAGCAATGTATTGCCCGTTAGCGAACCCAATGACCTTGGGTCCAAGGTCCAAGAATTGGCCATTCAAGAAGCGATTGACGATATAAATCTGGAGGACCACATGTAACAAATTGGCCAATTCCATGGAGACCATCCAAACTGACCAGGTTCTGCTTAGCTTTAATCTGGAGACAGAATATAAGAAATATCACTCAGGTACATGTTTGGGGGATGCCTATGTCCAGCCAGTGGTCGTCTTTCAGCTGATTATGATGATGATGAAGCATCTTAAAGTTGCAAAATTTATTTGCCCTCACCGGGATCCGAACCCAGGACCGTCAGCTTTGAAGGCTGGGTCACTAAATTAGACGTTGACTTTCGTCGGTGCATATTTGGGCCTTCAGAGACCTTCAGTGATATTTTCTGTAGGCTCCAGTACGCTTGAGCCGACTACTGTCGGCTAAATCAGGCTTGTGAAATTTAACAACAACATTCTATGTTTTTCAGACAAACAAATTAATAAAGTTTTGAACCTTTTGGGTATGGTCTTCAAAACTCACAACTCTCCCCTTCCCTTGACGCTTCATCCCCCCTCAGCGGAAAATGCGCCACCATTACGAAGTAAGTTTGAAAATAACTACGAAGAAGGATGATGAATCAGGTGGAGTAGAGGGCACACTTGTGAGTTTTTAATGGTCAGTCTCAAATGACGACACGCCGGTCTTCGGGAGCGTTGAAGCGACATAGATAATGATACCTGTCTCTTTTCAACACTCCCGAAGAGGCGCATGAGCGATGTCGCGTTTTCCAGCATACTTAATATACTCTTTGGTCCCGTTCATAAGGCTGTGCAGCATCTACTACGTACCATCGCGAACGGGGATAGGCGTGTAATGCCAATCGGGACTGACCCGACAGCGGCTAACATCGGTATACGGCTATTCAATTCAATTCAATTCAATATCGTTTATTTCAGGCATTGCCCATAAAGTGTTAGTGGATACAATTTAAAAATCTTACAACTACTGTTAGTATACGAAAAAAAAACGAACGATGACAAGATGAGAGGGAGATGCTCAACAATCCCAGTACGCGACTGCACCTAGTAACGCATTTTTCACGTGCAACTGCATAGTTACTTATTTATTTTCTATTGCCCCAAATAAATGTCTGCGTCCTCTGCTGGCTAAATTAATTTATATTCTAATCTAAGCTAATAACTGTGTGTTCTAACCTCGTTATAATATCCGTTTTGATAATCTCCAGTTTTTTATTCAGGGTCTTCTTAGACGGTAATTTCTTGCCTTTCACAGTAATGTCGTCAATGTCATCATCAACATGTTTGGCGATCCTGGCGTATTGGAGACCATCCACTAGAGCCTGTATCCTGCCACCTGTAATGAACAACAGCCAATAAATAAATATAGTCCTACTGGTACGCCAAAAGATGCTGCAAATGGTGTTAAAAGCATGAAAATCGGCACGATTGATCTTTAGGCCATATTGAATCAATTTGACCCGTTGGATGAAAAAAAAACGAAGAGGAGAGGAGTTATGACGACTTCTTTTTTTTGTATGGAATAAAAAAAAAAAAAACCGAAAACTTATGTAATATTTTACTAAATGTAAATATTTTCAAGACTGCTTTCTTGAGATTAGATACGAGGATATTGGGTATCATATCTGGTATATTTTATAAAAAACAATCTAACGATATCGTACCTGGAGGAGCTCAAACTTGGTATGTTTTGAAAATTATATTTTTTTTAATTTAAGGCAAGTGACTTAAATGTAATGATGTGATATATTTTTAGAACTGGCTCAGAAAGCCTTTTCGTTTGATACCACACACGATAGGTTTCAGAACATTTTTTGTTTTAATTCCATACAAAAAAAAGAAGTCGTCATAACTCCTCTCCTCTTCGTTTTTTTTTTCGTCCAACGGGTCAAATTGATTCGTATGGCCTAAAGATCAATCGTGCCGATTTTTATGCTTTTAACACCATTTGCAGCATTTTCCATATGTAGCACTTGTGTGCCGCTACTCGCTAGCACTAATATGGCGTCACGAAAGCGTGATGATTGCATAAGTATGTGCTATAGAATGTGCAGTGAACGTCATTACAGTCTAACATTTTTGGCATTTATGGCGAACTAAGGCCTTGTTTACGAAGAGACGAGTAAACGCTGCCTAAGGTGCAACCTTCCCTTAAATGTTTGTAATGTTGTAAGCACTGATATACAAATTATGACAATTTCGAAATTAAACTAACCTTCTTTTTTCTTCCAAATGTAATGAGGCATATAAAAGGCAATGGATTGTAGAAATAACACAAATGGGACCCATTGATAGTACGTGTGACGTACAGCCTCGTCGCCTTCTTCCTGTGGACCTACACCGGCATGGGGTAGGACCCCCAATTGGAGGTTTCCTTTGTAATGGCGGACCTGGTGAGCAGAGTTATATTTGCTATTACAGATCTGGTTCAATGTCAGATTTAGGTGAGTGTCTTTTCGGTGGACATATTAAAAGTTAAGGGCTACAAAGCTTAATTTTAGATTGGACTAGTAACCCGCATCAACAGCGTCTCCGTTTCTATTAATCCACTTGATAAAAGCATAACTTATGCACATAAGCCGTTAACTACTAACCACAGAAGGGACGACTTCTGTTTTTTCAAGTCTTTATGACCTTTAAAGCTAAGCAAGTAAAAAAAAAGAATACTTACAATGGTAAACGTAGCCATGAAAAAGCAATACGTCTCAATCACTTTCTTATGCTTATCATCTTTACCCTTTTCCGATATGCACTTTATATGTTCCCCAAAGAACTCTCTGGAACATACAAGGATCACGAATACCACCAAAAGGGTAACAGTGAGCTTGTAATGCAGTTTGAACACTAAATTCTCTATATTCGCATTCGACTTTGCCTTGAATCGTGGGGTTAGCGTTTTGATTGTGGTTGCAAAGAGCTTCCCCTCCATTTTGGGTCAAATCTGAAACGATACAACACTGCACATAGGGTCTAGTGCGCGCCATCCACGAAGGCGCGCCCCTCCATAACCCAAGGCGTACAACTGCGCACAGATTAGTATGAGATTCGCTGTGGAGGGGCGCGTCGTCGTGGATGGCGCGCACATACGTATTATACTCACTTTTGCGGTCTCACGTCTCACTTTGGAGTCGTAACTCCGTCCGCGTAGATCTTATTCATCGCGTAATGATTTAATCACTCATCTCTCTTCCATAGATCACTCTTCTATACAAACTTGCAACCCTTTAAGGGATGATTTCCGGGATAAGATGTATCGTATGTTCTTCCCCGGGACTCAAACTATATCTCCATACCAAAATTAATTTAAATCGGTTCAGCGGTGCAAGCGTAAAGAGGTATCAGACAGACACACTTTCGCATTTGAATGTTAAGGGCTAGAAAGTTTTAAGTTTTCGTTGGACTCGTAATTAGGGTTGCCAACTTGTGGGCGTAGATTTGCGGTATATTCGTGGTAGATTTGCGGGACGCATCCTAGAAGGTGCTAAAATGGCGGCGGGACGGTTGGCAAGCCTACTCCTAGGCCCCAGCATAAACCCTTTATATAAATCTACGTAATAAGTAAAAACACATCAGCAATTGACCACAGACAAGAAGATTTTTTTTTAACCTGACTGTGGCTTTATAGGCCGAGCCCAATAAAGCGATAGGATTGCGCGGTTGGAGAGTGGTCTGGGAAAAATCCAGGGGAAACCTCCGACACGACCAGGCGGGCGGTTTAAACACTGGAATACTCTAAGAGTTTGCGTTTCACTGAAATTGGTTGAGCGGTTAAGAGGACTTGTTTTTTCAACTGTGTATGACCTGAAAGAGGGCGCGTCGTTGATAATGGTACCACAACGTATATTTTAAGACGACTACTGAGAGTACTGAGTTTATCGCATTTTTCCGCTTATCACTTTAGTTGCCCGCAATTGTGGCAGACCGTATTATTGTTTGACACCGTAGTAGTATTAAAAAAAAAGCCTCCGTTTACAACCCCAGTGAAAAGGCACTAAATTTCACTTGCCATATAAGTACACAAAACTTCTAACCTACCTGTACCTGTTGAAAAGTTACAAATTTTCACTTCATACACTATTTCGATATACCGTAAATAACCATCAAAATTCGAAAAGTACAGCGACCGATGGAATGCGCAAGAAACAAGTAACTGATTGAATTCGTTAAAATAATACTGAGCAGTATGGCACCATTGATAACAAATGTATGAGCCCATTTTTTCTTAGAATTCCCAGATCAGGGAGCGATAATGAGGTCAATTTTTTTTATGTGACCATTAAGTTCGTAACACATTGAGGTGGGGGGTTATAGTAAAATATGTATTTTGTAAACGGTTTTATTTCGAAATACGGCATATTTATTTTATTTTATTTTATTTATTGATTCCTTGAATTAACACTTACAGTCTAACTACACGTGTTAACCAAACCATATCAAAACCAAACCATATTAAAAATGTCCGTTACACAATTTGCAAAACTTTGTTCGATAGAAAAAAGTGCCAAACATAGGTACCTCTATTTTCTATCTTAAAACTCATTGTATTTCAATTTTAGGTAACATGATGAGTAAAAAATAACACCAAATAAACGTATTTGATGGTATGAGCGATGCTGTCGAGATTAATATTGTTAATAATATAGTAAGCCATGTATTTTTCTCACCCAAAAATGAACTACATATTTATGAAAACTACGTGCACAGTTCCGTAGAGAGTGGAATGGCCAATTGCAAACTCACGCGTGTTAGAGCGGGACATTTGCAATAGAAGGACCTCGCCTTAACACATCTAATTTATTGTTTAGCTGTCAAACTTACGTTAGGTAGATTTTACATACATTTTAGTATGTAAAATGACATTTGTCATTTGAATCTTCCTTAAGTTACGCAGTCTTTAAGTAATCACCCCTTGGTGTTGATCGGCTATGTTAGTCATATACCCAGTATCTATGTCAACAACAAGTACGGAGATGAGAGCAGGTTGTCTTTACTGAAATTGGTGGTGGATCTTAGGTATATACGTAGGTAGGTATCAGTGGCGGCGCGTCAAAAATATTCTAAGGGAAGCCGGAAATAATTTGACTATCTTATTCTTCATGAGCCGTAGTGAAACAAATGGACTGGCTGAAAATAAGGCAAGCCGGTGGGAATCGAGTTGCATGGACGCTCCGCCACTGGTAGGTATATGCCGGAGAGGCGAGATCTACAACTGCTGAATGACAATAACTTATCAGAAGCTGAATCCAAAATTCAAAAATTCAAACATTTATTCTGCAAATAGGCACTTCAATCCATACTAAATGGTCCGAAACATCGGTACAATTAAGAGAGGTAGGGCACAGCAAAATGTCATCTTGCTCAAATTTGGAGCAGCCCAACTGGGGAAGTACCTCCGCCTTGCAGAAGACCACAGCCATAATAACATTATTTTCTATACAAGTATAGGTATGTAGTTTTGTGTTTCTGGAGGCGAGTAAGGTTGCCAGAGCTCACGAGAACGCACTGTGCTGAGAGCGAGGGACCTAAATTTGTCCCTCCTTCTGTCAACGCGATGAATCCTCAAATTTTATAAAGGGTCGGCAACGCGCACGTGAATCCTTTGGAGTTGCGAGCATCTATAGGCTGCGTTATCCCCCAACCCGCTCTGGGCCAGCGTGGGGACTACTGCCCAATCCCTCTCATCTATGAGAGGAGGCCGTTGCCCAGCAGTGGGACGTAGATAGGCTGATGATGATGATGATGATGATCCGCTTACCATCAGGTGGACCGTGCGCTTGTTTGCCACCGTCGTTGTATAAAATAATCACACGACACGAGTTCATCACAGTAATGACGATTAATTAAACTCACAAACCTTAAAAGCACAATTCAATAAATGAATCCCAATTACACTTAGTTGAAATATAATCACAGTCTTTCACATTAAGTATATAAATATCAAGAGAACACAAAAATTATGTAGAAACGGTATAATGAATCCGTAGGTGGTACCTACTTCGCACGACGCGGTTATGGTAGGGAATAGCAACCATCTCAGTCAGAGATCACATCAGAATGCCCGCTCGATAATTATCCAAACGAGAGCTGACAGTATATGTAGAACAATGAACAAATATCAGATTTCATTCAAATCTCGAGGTCCACGGCTACGTTTGATAGTCAACACACTCTCTTGTGACAAAGACTTCCTCTGTGTCAAATAACAATCTTAATGCTGTTAATGTAAACATTGAACTTAGGAATGCGTGTCACCTTGCGCGGGCCCCAGTTATCATGAGCTTTTAACCCGCCCCGCGCCGATATAGGTATCTATATATTATTGTTTAATACCACGGTGGTAGCAAATAAGCATAGTGCCAGCCTCATAGTAAACACCTTAGTCTAAGGTTTTTTTTTTTTTCCGTGGGTGGAGGAAATCCTCATTGGATACTGCCGGCCCGGTTCCGGCCGCATGCCCGACTCAACTAGTCTAAGGTCGCGTTAGTCAAACCTGAAACCATTTATGGAGGATAAAGGCATTATATACGTAAACAGTGCGGCAATGTACTCCGTGCGCTGCTCAAGATAACTTCATAGTAAAAAAACACCAAAGGCAGTCGTTTGTACTGAGTTGTCAATTTACTTGACTTACAATAAAATTTCAAAACACGTTACTGAACTTACGGATCCTAAATTAAAATCTGTTGTAAAACTAACACTTATTTTCAAAGCATATTATAAGGTAAACAATTACATCATGAATAGGGATGTTTCGCAGTTATAACGTCCTACATGAGTCTAACATAAAATATTTTCAACAAAAATGTTTTCTACGGCATTGATTTTTTTGTATTACTTGGATGATGTAATTTTATAAAAAAAATACTCCTCGCCGAGTTTCTTACGGCAGCCTGCAGCCAGTATGACACGATAAAATATAATTTGATCTAGGTTCATAATTTCTTTCACTCCTTAAAGCATCATGAATACATTGGCGTTAGTTTCCAGCACGGTGTATAATTTTTCTTAATTTTTAACAGTATATGTAGAATTCTTTAATTACATATGGCATTGAACCCTGAAAATCAGAACCCATTACACAACTGTGATAGTTTTACTGTTATGCAAATAGACATTCGCGGTCCCTTTGAGCGTATAACAATTCAATTAGATGACCAACAGTCGCATACTCCAGATTATTGTGTTAGCACAAACGCGTATTTAGGTATCTAGTGAGCGCAAGTAATGACATAAGTAAGGCGACTTCCTGACTTGGCGGGGCGGGACCGCAAACTGGACGGTACATGTCATATTGGAAGGAAAAGAAAGTGTATAGTTTAAGTTCAGATCAAAATAAAAAAAAAATATTGCAGGCCGCCTGCAATTTTGCAAAAAAATGTTTCCCCCATTTTTGAGAAAAGCACTATATTAGCCTCGGCCGGAATGGCAATTACAGTCTTCGTATTATAATTAAACGGACTTGCAAGCTCGTCCGCTTAAACAAATGCTCAGCTTGCAATTGCCCCCTTCCCGGCCACGGCAATAATGTACTATTGGTATTTTGTTCTTTGACATGAGCTCACTGATATCGCAGAGATTTTCTCACTTTACGGGATACTGTTAGTTTTACATTTGCGCAGTAGTAGCAATATATCATGCGCAGTAATACTTCGTATCGCCCCGCTTCCGCACATCCCGCAGTGTATAGCAGGCGAGACTCAACAAATCTGGCATTGTTTGCTAAATAGTTGCCAACGTATGCACTATACAGTGTTATAAAAATTGTAATACATACTAAGGATGATAAATCAGACACTATATTCCAACGTTAATGTAATCTGCACTATCATATGTAAGTAATTGGCACCATTTATTTATAGTTTAAAAATATTTTACGTATAAAAAAAACGTGTTTATCTTATAACTCCGCAGAGGTTTCTTCATTGTCACCGAACTTGCACAACTTAGGCGACTTCCTGACTTGGCGGGGCGGGATCGATATGTGACATTTTCTTCTTTGACGTAAACTTACTGACGGCGCAAAGATTCTCACTTGACATTATACTGTCCCGTACTGTATAACCCGTCGATCATCTACACTTCTCGACTCAGAAATGAATGAAAAAATTGCCATTGTGAGGTGACAATTGTCATTTAGATTTGTTTAAATAGTAATATTTGAGCACTGTCTTTTGAATTCGAACCCTGTAAGTGTAACTGATACTGTCAGAATAAAGGTACCAACTATTTTGCATACTTTAACGAGAATTCTCGATTTTCGCAAGCATTAAATTGAGCTCCATTTAAGTACGTATTCCTATCAGAAATTGAAAGCGATTAAGACTATTTTAACAGAATGTAATAATGGCGTGCATAATAGCGCCATTTCGGTGGCCCGGCACATTTCCTATTCATAAATTCATGGCCAACATCGACGTAATGGAGAAAGAATATAATGATGTAGAAAATACTAGGAGGTTTATTTTTCCTGTGGACATAACCAAAGTTAGGCTTGGAATGCTAGTTTTGTTTGGACTCATATTTCTCATAAATGGAGTCTCCTCTGGCCTACAATTTGTAAAAACACAACTTTCAACCACATTTTATTACAACTAAGTATTGATAACTATTATGGGAAGGGAGTCTTTTTAACCGAAGAAATATTTTTTTTAATAAAAATATAAAACCGACTCCTTAATAAAATAAATAAATAAATAAAAATAAATATTTGTGGACCATCTTACACAAATCAACCTAGTCCCAAACTAAGCAAAGCTTGTACTATGGGTACTAAGCGACGATATACCTACATACTTTATATACATATAAAATAATAAGTGGTAAAAAATAATTGCCTTTGGATGGCACCGACTTCACAAATTGCAATACGTCTAGTACAGTGAAGGGCACCAATATGTATACACTTTTTCACCTTATTCCATTGAAATAAGGTTCAAAAATGTATACATATTTATGCCCTTGACTGTACGTCTACATTATTCAATAAGAAGCGTAAAGTCTCATACAGTCAAGTTAGGCAATTATTTTTTACTTTTTAGTGTTTATTTTATTTTGGAGTCGATTTTATATTTTTATTAAAATTTTATTTCTTTTACACTTTTTAGTACCAGGGCGCATCTCAAAACAATTCCAATAAGCTCTAACACGGCCAAGTTACATTGTTTTATTACGGAGTTCCATTGCCTACCTTCCGGTTTCAATAACCAGATCAGATTGAAAGAAAAAACCGGCCAAGTGCGAGTCGAACTTGCGCACGAAGGGTTCGACGCCAAAATAATCACGTTTTTTGTATGGGAGCCCCCTTCAATATTTAATTTATTCTGTTTATTAGTATTTGTTGTTATAGCGGCAACAGAAATACATCATCTGTGAAAATTTCAACTGTCTAACTATCACGGTTCATGAGTTACAGCCTGGTGACAGACGGACAGACAGACAGACAGACGGACAGCGGAGTCTTAGTAATAGAGTCCCGTTTTCCCTTTGGGTACGGAACCCTGAAAAGAAGAAAGAAAAAACATTCGTGGCGCAAATACAGTACAAATAAACATAACACCACAATGCAGAACAAAGCCACGAAATGGCCCCAAATCAGCATAGTGCTAGCCAATGGCTAGCACCAGCATAGTGCTAGCCAATGGCTAGCACCAGCATAGTGCTAGCCAATGGCTAGCGCTGGTCTTCCTTTGGGACCACGTGAAGCCACGAAGGACAAAAAACACAAACACAAAAATTACAAACAAACACATACTTACATACGACCATACTCCATACTTCCATACTTTTGACGACCGCTTTAGCTTAGTTGGTAGTGACCCTGCCTACGAAGCTGGAGGTCCCGGGTTCGAATCCCGGCCGGGGCATTTATTTGTGTGATGAGCACGAATATTTGTTCTTGGGTCTTGGATGGTTTCTATGTATTTAAGTATCTATTTATCTATATAAGTATGTATATCGTCTCTTAGTTCCCATAGTACAAGCTTTGCTTAGTTTGGGACTAGGTTGATTTGTGTAAAAATGTCCAAAAGTATTTATTTATTTATTTATTTATTTATTTTACATTGATGGTAGCATTACATGAGCATTACGTTTAAAGTGGCTTCGTCATAGCTTCTGTATCTTGATTGAAATATCTTAGTGGCACCCATGAAACACTAGGAGTTTTGGATGATTATCCGTGGTCTTCATTATTTATTGTATTTCAATTTGTTATGGTTCTTAAAGTTTATGTCAACAACCAAGCAACCAAAGACGCCATCTACTGATTTGTCTACATTTCTCCACAGCAGCATCTCCTCTCCTTCTTGGTTGGCTTTCGCTGTGGCCAGAAGTGTCATCCCACTCTCCTAACTATGATGTGCTGAGGCCGAAGCGACGAAAAGGCACTTTCATTCCGTTCGGTTTCGATACCCTTGGCCTTTGGAGTCTCGTGCCCTGAAATAAAAGAAGACAGATTCCTCGGGGGATTGCTGAACTAGCAGTTTCTTCGCTCAAGTCGCTCAACGCATCAGCATTAGACCAGTAAAATTAGCTTAACCTTGAAATAATCCGATAACTGTGATTTTCTTTTTGTATGATAGAAACTATTGTTAGTTATAGTTAAAATAAAAAGAATTAATCATTTTAAGACCCCGCGTCAGTATAAAAAAACCAAAAAACAGAATTTTAAGCACATTTTGATTTCATAAGTACAACATAATAAATAACTTTGTTAAAGTACCTATTTTATGATAGGACGCTTGCACTCCAGTTAAAGAAATCAAAATTACACGAATAAATCAATCGGGACTATCATTAATAAAGAAAGTTCGGTAAGTTACACATATTCTGGCTTATCTTACCTGATATTATAGATAACTGAAATTTGACAATTTATAATGAATAGTATATTAGGTGTGTTGATAAATTATCTAAACTTAAACAGATACTCTTTGAGGATTTCTAAAGTCACAAATATTGGTAATTTTGGGATACCCAAAATACAGAACTACTTCAAAAGTGGTTAATTTATGCCGTCATCGTATTGTTATGACTATAAGTAACAAATTAATCACAAAATATGCACGCTTATTAATTATTTGATGTTTAATATTACTTGCGTTTTAATATGAACGTTATTTCTTGCCATATAAGGCCGTCTTTTCTTTGTGCCTCAACTCCCGGCCATGCTGTCGCGAGTAGCGACAGGGGTGACTCACTGCGTGACGTCATCGCGCTGCTCAAAGGGCCGCCGGCGCCGACGGCTGACTTTTTAACCGACTTCAAGATTTCAAAAGAGGAGGTTCTCAATTCGGTTGTGTTTTTTTATTTTTTTTAATGTTTGTTACTCCATAACTCCGACATTTCTGAACCGATTTTGTAATTTTTTTTTTAGATTGTAAGTATATATATCCAAGTTGGTCCCGTTGTTGTCAAAGCGCAGTTCTGATGATGGCATCCATGAGGAATCGAGGGAACTCCTCAAATGTGAAAGGCACACAAATAGTGATTTTAGTATTTTCATCAACTAATCAAGCATTTTCATTAAAAGAGTGACATTTGATGAAGTGGAACTGCTGATGATGATCAGAACGGAACTCTTCAACGACGCATAGTACATGTTTGCCGATTTGTTCTCTTCGTTATGTTTGTCAAGCAAATTAGGTTTTCAAGGGATATTTTTGTAAAGCTTGAGTTCTGATGGTGGATTCCATGAGGAATTGAAGGAAGGAACTCCTTCACCATTATAAACATACTCTTAGCCATTTTTATTTGATTGTATGAAATCTAAGACTAAGTATAATATTCTTTCACCGGCCTCCAACACTGAAGTCGGTTTTTTTTCCTAAAAATTATTAAGGCGAGGTTCTTCCATTGCAAATGTCCCGCTCTAACACGCGTGAGTTTGCAATTGACCATCCCACTCTCTACGGAACTGTGCGCGTAATTTTCGTAAATTTTTAGTACATTTTTGGATGAGAAAAATACATGGCTTACTATATTAACAATATTAATCCCGACATCCCTCATACCATCAAATACGTTTATTTTAGTATTATTTTCTACTCATCATGTTACCTAAGATTAAAATAAAATGAGTTTTAAGATAGAAAATAGAGGTATGTTTGGAATTTTTTTCTATCGAACAAAGTTTTGCAAATTGTGTAACGGACATCCGACAGCACTAGATAAAGGTCTCAAATATAACATCGTATTTTTTTTACTTTTTTAATATGTAGTATTTCGAAATAAAACCGTTTACCAAATCAGATTTTTACTATAACCCGGCCTTAACCGACTTGAAGATTTCAAAAGAGGAGGTTCTCAATTCGGTTGTGTTCTTTTTTTTTAATGTTTGTTACTCCATAACTCCGTCATTTCTAATCCGATTTTGAAATTTTTTTTAGATTGGAAGTATATATGACCAATTTGGTCCCGTTTTTGTCAAAGCGCAGTTCTGATGATGGCATCCATGAGGAATCGAGGGAACTCCTCAAATCTTATAGGCAAACATATGAGACCGTCCATAACAAAAGGGCCCTTATGGCACTAGACTAGATGTGTATTTCTAGCTTGGTTTCACACGTATAAGTTAAGTATTTCTACCTTAAAATTAGTTGTAAAGTTTAGTAAAAAAGGGCCCTTATGGCAGAGCGCAGATAATAATTATATAAAATAGGTTAATAACTTATTCTAATTACTTCTAACCATTTTCTGTATTATTTATGTGCCTTTTCTGTTTACTGGATTAGGTGGTACACGTTACAAATACCTATTTCTAGTCTCAAGTCAAGGAATCTCTAGTCGTGCCGTGCATGACCGTTGCAAAAAAATTTGTTTTTTATTACATTTCCTATTGAATTGTATTTTTAGAGTTCCGTAACCAAAATGGTGAAAACGGAACCCTTATAGTTTCATCATGTCTGCCCGTCCGTCCGTCCGTATGTCACAACATATGGTAGGAAAGTATTATTCTATGAATTGCTACATAATATAATAGTAACGTTAACTTAAAATAAAAGGTAGTGCCAGCCCCTCCCACCCTCTAATTTCCATATGTATGAAAATTCTGAAAAATAAATGAGGTGGTGTACAGTCACCAGCATTAATATCTGCCAAAACAATGGTGGCATTTAAATATCCGACACAGCTCCATTTGTAGGGCCGTAAGGACGGGTCAGATATTTATGCCGCCTTTGTTATAGCAGATATTGATGCTGGTCACTGTACATTAATAAATACTTACGACGATTTTTGGTTTGATAAAAATACGGCTACTGGTTTTTGAGTAATTGCTGAAAAACTGTTTTGCCCAAACAAAAGGGCGTAAGTGCAGTGAGTTTACTATGAAGATACGACCTTTTTCGATTCGACGTATCAGATAGTGGGTTAAAATATGGACTAGTAGGTGTCGGTACGGAACTCTTTATTGTGCGTGGTCCGACACGTACTTGGTCGGTTTTCTTATTAATAGAGTTAAATAATTATTACTATGCGAAATTGCTTTTTCGTATAATTTAAAAATTACGCAAAATTCAAAAAACTTGTAATGAAAAGATTTATTCAGAATTACGTTCTAATACAAGATTGCTACTTAGATAATGTAAATATTATTATTTACTTACATTTTTGGTTACATTCGTCCATAAAGGCCCTTTTCTCAAATGTATGGAAGTAAACCTTGATTTTCATGTAACTTTAATCGGTCATAAAACTGAAACTAATTGACATAAAAAAAATTAAAACCTGTGTAATGCTTGTCTAGACTTATTACAGGTAAGTATGGTGTACTACACGGAAATTGTTAAATTTATTCGTGACGAGATAGAAAAAATATAATTTTCTATATTTATTAAAAAATATATGTGCTGGTCCAGCTCATTGGGGCCCTTATGGTCGGTATTGAGTTACGCACGGATCTATAATTTACAATACATAGGCTACCAAAAACAATAAAAACCATGTCCCTAAGTGCCATACTTTTTTTAAAAAAAATCGTCAAAGTTACGCAACCCAAAAATGCATTTTTGAGAAATAACTAAGAGAAGTTTAAAACGCATTTAAAGTATGTTCCCGTGAGAAGTTACATAGATGATGGTAGATTATGAATCCTGAGGTTCTCTTCTATAGAAAACAATAAAAGATTTTTCAATTTCACTACCCCGTTGAGAAAAAATGGCCTGTGATCTGTGCAAGGCGCCGATCGTAAAAAAATTAGGAAATTTGTAATAGGTGAATTAATATTTCGTATTTTGTGATCTTTGTCATAGTGTATGCTAGAAAATAGTTTATTTAACACCTCGAATGGAAAATAAAAACAAAATCCTAACGTGATATATTTCTTTTAATAAATATAGAAAATGATATTTTTTCTATCTCGTCACGAATAAATTTAACAATTTCCGTGTAGTACACCATACTTACCTGTAATAAGTCTAGACAAGCATTACACAGGTTTTATTTCTTTTCTATGTCAATTAGTTTCAGTTTTATGACCGATTAAAGTTACATGAAAATCAAGGTTTACTTCCATACATTTGAGAAAAGGGCTCTTATGGACGAATGTAATAAAAATGTAAGTAAATAATAATAATTTACATTATCTAAGTAGCAATCTTGTATTAGAACGTAATTCTGAACAAATCTTTTCATTACAAGTTTTTTGAATTTTGCGTAATTTTTAAATTATACGAAAAAGCAATTTCGCATAGTAATAATTATTTTTTAACTCTATTTAAAAAAAACCGACCAAGTACGTGTCGGACCACGCACAATAAAGGGTTCCGTACCGACACCTACTAGTCCACATAATAAACCCAGTATCGGCACTATCCGATACATGGAATCTAAAAAGGTCGTATCTTCATAGTAAACGCACGGCACTTACGTCCTTTTGTTTGAGCAAAACAGTTTTTTAGCAATTACTCAAAAACCAGTAGCCGTATTTTTATCAAACCAAAAATCGTCGTAAGTATTTATTAATGTACAGTCACCTGCATCAATATCTGCTATAACAAAAGCGGAATTTATATCTGACCCGTCCTTATGGACCTACAAACTTGACACTAGAAATAGGTATTTGTAACGTGTACCACCTAATCCAGTAAACAGAAAAGGCAAATAAATAATACAGAAAATGGTTAGAAGTAATTAGAATAAGTTATTAACCTATTTTATACCATTATTATCTGCGCTCTGCCATAAGGGCCCTTTTTTACTAAACCTTACAACTCATTTTAAGGTAGAAATACCTAACTTATACGTGTGAAACCAAGCTAGAAATACACATCTAGTCTTATTCTTTATCAATATGCAAGAAACAAAAAATATGTGATTTTACAGTATTTTACTAAAACGCTGATATCTACGAAACTAGAAAGTGCCATAAGGGCCCTTTTGTTATGGACCGTCTCATATATCACGTTAGTTTTTCGTTTTTATTTTCCAGTCGAGGTGTAAAGAAAACTATTTTCTAGCATACACTATGACAAAGATCACAAAATACGAAATAATAATTCACATATTACAAATTTCCTTATTTTTTTACGATCGGCGCCTTGCACTGATCAAAGGCCATTTTTTCTCAACGGGGTAGTGGAATTGAAAAATCTTTGATTGTTTCCTACAGAAGAGAACCTCAGGATTCAGAATCTACCATCATCTATGTAACTTCCCACGGGAACATACTTTAAATGAGTTTTAAACTTCTCTTAGTTATTTCTCTAAAGTGCATTTTTGGGTTGCGTAACTTTGATGATTTTAAGAAAAAAAGTATGGCACCTAGGGTCATGGTTTTTATTGTTTTTGGTAGCTTATGTATTGTAGATTATAGATCCGTGCGTAACTCAATACCGACCATAAGGGCCTCTGTGTGATGGACGGTCACATATAGTGATTTTAGTTTTATCATCAATTAATTAAGCATTTTCATATAAAAATGTGACATTTGATGAAGTGGAACTGCTGATGATGATCAGAACAGAACTCTTCAACGACGAAAAGTTCACGTTTAGCGATTTGCCCTCCTAGCTTTGTTTGTTAAGCAAGTTCTATTTTTCACGAGAAATTTTTGTCATGCTCAAGTTCTGATGACGGGATCCACCCATCGAGAGAACTCCTCAAATGTGAAAGCCACACACATAGTGATTATAGTATTTTCATCAACTAATCAAGTATTTTCATTAAAAATTGTGATATTTAGAAAATATACGACCCTCTTCTCCCGCACTACGAATATTATTAATATTACGAATAGTCGACCGAAAATTAATATGAAAATCGTACACTGACGGTTACCCTTAAAGGCAGTATACTTTACCACGGGGTCACATCGAATTTTCGAATACCTTTTTACAGGCCAAATAAAAAATAAAAAAAACGGAACCCTTATAGATTCGTCATGTCTGTCTGTCTGTCCGTATGTCACAGCCGATTTACTCGGAGACTATAAGTACTACAATTATGAAATTTGGTAGGAAGATGTATTCTATAAACCGCCACATAAATGTGATATGAAATCAGGAAAAATTACCCCATACATGTAACCGGGGCATGAAAAATTTTTTTTCAAAGAAAGTAGTCGAGAGTAGTATTTTTGGATAGACCCTTAAAAATGATATAGAGGTTACAAAAAAAGTTTTCCATTTAAGTCAATCGTTTGTGAGATATTAGCGGCCAAAGTCGTACAAAATGTGTCCCCCCCCCCCCTCTAATTTCTAAACTATTAAAATTAAAATTCGTGACTTTTTTTTCGATTCAAGGTATTATTAAATAATGTTTTAAAACGTGGAAAGCTAGTTGTCGGTACGGAACCCTTCGTTGTACGTGATCCGACACGCACTTGGCAGGCTTTTATTTTTATTTTGTTTATTTTTCAATCTGAACTTTGAACCCCCCGCCCCCCCACCTGTCGCGGAGTTCAGTCTGGCTACCGGGTGTTTTGGGCTTAGGTAGACGTATATAACATCCCTGCCAAATTTCATTACTGTACCCCAAAATGTCATACTCATACTCATTAGAAAACGGACTATATTGATATATGTAAATACTTTTTTTATGTCAATTAGTTTCAGTTTTATGACCGATTAAAGTTATATGAAAATCAAGGTTTACTTCCATACATTTGAGAAAAGGGCCCTTATGGACGAATGTAACCAAAAATGTAAGTAAATAATAATATTTACATTATCTAAGTAGCAATCTTGTATTAGAACGTAATTCTGAATAAATCTTTTCATTAAAAGTTTTTGAATTTTGCGTAGTTTTTAAATTATACGAAAAAGCAATTCCGCATAGTAATAATTATTTTTTAACTCTATTAACAAAAAAACCGACCAAGTACGTGTCGGACCACGCACAATAAAGAGTTCCGTACCGACACCTACTAGTCCATATTTAAACCCACTATCTGATACGTCGAATCGAAAAAGGTCGTATCTTCATAGTAAACTCACTGCACTTACGCCCTTTTGTTTGGGCAAAACAGTTTTTCAGCAATTACTCAAAAACCAGTAGCCGTATTTTTATCAAACCAAAAATCCTCGTAAGTATTTATTAATGTACAGTCACCAGCATCAATATCTGCTATAACAAAGGCGGCATAAATATCTGACCCGTCCTTACGGCCCTACAAATGGAGCTGTATCGGATATTTAAATGCCACCATTGTTTTGGCAGATATTAATGCTGGTGACTGTACACCACCTCATTTATTTTTCAGAAATTTCATACATATGGAAATTAGAGGGTGGGACACTACCTATTTTTTTTAAAGTTTACGTTACTATTATATTGTGTAGCAATTCATAGAATACTACTTTCCTACTATATGTTGTGACATACGGACGGACGGAAGCACGGACGGACGGACGGACGGACGCACGGACGGACTGACGCACGGACGGACGGGCGGACTGACGCACGGACGGACGGACGGACGTACGGACGGACGGACGGGCAGACATGATGAAACTATAAGGGTTCCGTTTTCACCATTTTGGCTACGGAACTCTAAAAATACAATTCAATAGGAAATGTAATAAGAAACAAAAAAATTTGCAACGGTCATGCACGACTAGGACTTCCTTGACTTGAGACTAGAAATAGGTATTTGTAACGTGTACCACCTAATCCAGTAAACAGAAAAGGCAAATAAATAATACACAAAATGGTTAGAAGTAATTAGAATAAGTTATTAACCTATTTTATATCATTAGTATCTGCGCTCTGCCATAACCAGTCACTTGCTTTTGGCAACTCTGGTTGCCAGGCATAACCCTTATTTTCTAGGGAATAGAGTTCAACTCAAAATACAAAGCAAGCAAGTGGTTAAGGGCCCTTTTTTACTAAACTTTACAACTAATTTTAATACTTAACTTATACGTGTGAAACCAAGCTAGAAATACACATCTAGTCTTATACTTTATCAATATGCAAAAAACAAAAAATATGTGTTTTTACCGTATTTTATTAAAACGCTGATATCTACGAAACTAGAAAGTGCCATAAGGGCCCTTTTGTTATGGACGGTCTCATATTTTCCTTTGAAATTGTCACAAACTTTTTATCATCTCGCCTTTTACTTGCTGCAATTAAAGTATTCTGTCCTTTTTGACCTACAGACACCACATCAAAGTTCATTGCACACATACATATCCTACAATTAGGAAATTCCATATTGATAATATTGATATCCGCATAATTTGCACGCGCGACGGTAAAACCATGTGCATAGTAATAAACTCGTTAGGACAGGTCCGCCGCGCCGCCCGCCGCTTGCTCGCCACTGACGCCCCGCTCTCTCCACCCCGCACCCCACCGCACACATCGCGCTTCGCACGTATTTTGAATTGGATTTTCAATTTTTTAAGCGTGACATTTACTTGTTTAATTTTGATAAAAACATGATTATAGCAAAGAAAAAAGCTATCCTTAAACAATAAAATCACAGTTATGGTTTTTAATGAATGAGAAATAGATTATTATTAAAACGTTAACAATTAATGATTAAGTTTGGTCCTAAGTGTCTAAGAAGACACAATATAGCTTAAAGAGATAAACACATCATAGTTACCATTTTGGCTTGTCTAGATATTGAGATCAGATAAAAACTGTGAAAAAAAACGTACATGCAAATTTGGTTTCCGTTTAAGTTTGTTATTAAGAGATCGCATTGGAATGCACCTCAAAATTATACTAACATGGTATTTAGTTATCGTTTTTGGTTGTAGCAAAAAGTTAGGTAGTGTACAATATCTCAAGATTTTTATCAAATACGGGTAAGACCCCGGATTTTTTTATTAATATATCGAATTAATATTTGATACTCAATATCAATAAACGATTACATAACAAAAATAACGAGTTTATGAATTATGTCCAGGTTAAGCTAATTTGACTGGTCTACATAGCGATTCAGCGAAGAAATATTGCCAGCATCCTGGGGACTATGCCGAGGGGACCCTATTTTTAAATGTATTTTAGTTTAGTTTATGTTTTTACCTGTATGTTTCGTTGTTTCTATGTTTCTGCTTTATCTTTAAACATGTAATATGAAAGGTACTCGTTATTATACAATGTGAGTCGTACCTATATTAGTTTGTCTAACATCAGAATCCTCGCGTCTACAGTTTTATTCGTTCTAATGTTAATAGACAATTTTTTTCCAATAGTCTCTGGCCCTTAGCAGCCTAAATTGATATGCAAATGGCTGCGCTCCTTTTGCACTTCCTATAGCATGTATTGTAGGTACCTACTTAAAACCTCAAATAAAATATTTGAAATTGATATATTGGTAAATACCTACTATACATGTTTTTATATTACCGTTCTCTCACAAATACCGTCTTTTAACAATACATTCTGGATATTAGAGGACTTTACAGCGACCAACCCTCGCCGAGACAATCTACACTGATTGAATTTTCACAAGATTAGCATACTAAGAAATAATTTCATTGCGCCCTTGACTTTTTGGTTGCCCTTTTCAATGTCACAAAAGGTGAGATAGACCGAAATGATATTATGTATTTTGCTATCAAGGATAAGAAATTGACGGAGCGTTTTTGAGTTTTATTAAGATAAAAATGAAATGCTTTCAAGCTCCTTTAGCCTCACATTGTTATATACGCGATTGAATGCTTTTAATATATGGTTATAAGAAAACCAATATTTAAAGAAAATAACATTTAGAAATATAATAAACGAGTCACTCCCGACTTTAACGTCGAATGCTCTCGACATGTTGCGGACCAATACGTCGGGTGGGCCACGCGCTCAGGCTCACGAAAGGACGTCGCGGCTACACCTCACGATTAAGGCGACTTCCTGATTTATCTGTGCAGAGGCGGTACGATATGAGAAAACTGACAAATGTCAGTGGCACCTGTCAGTCAACTCAGTACTACTTTTTACTGCGCCCCTACATTTAAATGAGTGCTTCCTGCCTGACTGGCGCTGGATGCGCGGAAGCGGGACGATGCGAAGGCAGTACTTGGTCCGCTTCTGCGCATATTACTACTGCGCAAATGTAATACTGACAGTATTCTGTCAAGTGGGAATCTTTGCGACGTCAGTATGTTTACGTAAAAGAAGAAAATGTCACATATCGATCCCGCCCCGCCAAGTCAGGAAGTCGCCGGAGCGTCGTCGTAGCCGGACCAAGTATTGGTCCTAAACATGTCGAGCGATATTCGACGTTAAAGGCGTGAGCGACCCGTTTATGTATGTATGTATGACACTTTATTGTGTGTAGCGGTTTATAGAATACATCTTTCTACCAAATTTCATAATTGTAGTACTTATAGTCTCCGAGTAAATCGGCTGTGACATACGGACAGACAGAAAGACAGACCGAAACTATGGGTTCCGTTTTAGCCATTCTGGCTACGGAACCCTAAAAATGGCTAAAAATTTATGTGGGTTGTATGGGAGCCCCCTTAAATATTTACTTTATTTTTTAGTACCAAAATTTGGCCCAAAATTTTTTTTGATTTCAAAGTATAAATTGAGTAAATTAAATAATGTTCAATATATGAAATTGAGTTTTTCTAATTTGGGCCACATTTTCTGCCGGTGAGTATATTTGTTGTTATAGAGGCAACAGAGATACATAATCTGTGAAAATTTCAACTGTCTAACTAGATATCACGGGTTTTTGAGATACAGCCTGGTGACAGACGGACAGACGGACAGCAGAACCCTAAAAACAGGGTATGGTTGACGAAATATAAGCTGCACCGATTCGCCATACAAGTTGTTCGAGGAATCGGTGCAGCTTATATTTCGTCAACTATATAGGTATGTAAATAAAAACTCGCGCTACAGGCAGCCGAACAGTGGCGGGAAAGGCGGCGCGCCGGCAATGTCTGAACTCGCCGGTAATTTCCTATACAGATCCCATTACTGACTTTAATACGCAACATCCCGCAACGATCGGTTTTGCAGTCTATTGGTTGGTGTGTTTATTGGTTTTGTTTTATTAATAGCGAACATAAGTTCTATTTTTTTGAGCATGTAGGTATGAGAAAAATGTTTTCGTCTGTTGTTTTGTCTCCGAAAGTTCTTGAATTAAGTTTACATTAAGCTGTTAGTATATGCACTTGAGGCTATACCTACACCACATCAAACATATATATATGCACACTCAGTGAACTTTATGTTATACGACATTAAGGACAAGATTGTATTCAGCTTACAGATTTTTTGTCACTTTTGGAACGCACTTTCCTATATTTATGAATATGGCTGTACTAGAAATTAACTTTATGTAGCAAAGTTAAGTAAACATGTGATTAATGCCTCTATTTGGTGTTAAGTTTCGAATGGTACGCTAACACAAATTTAAATTTCAGATCAGTTTGATTCATATTGATTCAAACAGGGGATATGGATGAGAACTGATGAAGCAGGTCGGCTCTTAAAATAAATATACAATTTTGAATCTTATTGCAAAGATTTAAGATTCAAAATGTTTACATATATATGGACGTGACGGTACATAACCCAATGTAGCATGCAAATCCTCTGGAACGCTGCCACACTCTACTGGCAATGATGGGCCAGATTTATTGCGATTATATATTTTTTTGCTCCGTGAATAATTAACAGTTGTTAAGGCGATATATCGGTTGAAAGAGACGCCCTTATGTTTTTAGCTCACGACAAAACGGGATGTAACACTCTTCGAGCTCAGCGAGCGAAACATGATTGCTTAAAATTTTCTCGATAGAAAATAAATCCAAAGTCGAGTCTATATTTTCCTTATTTTCCTCAGCCTACTAAAACAACGCATTATTAAAAGACACGATTAAGTTAATATGATGGTATTTTACCTCATCTAGGTACTGACAAGAGGAAATTTAATAAACCTGCACACAGTCAGATATTTAACGAGATTTGTCTAAAAATGCCATTCTCGGAGAGGGTTGCATCCCGTTTTGTCGTGAGCGAAAAACAAATGGTGTCTCTTTCAATCGATATATCGCCGTAACGTTCAATACGTCACCAGCTGCAATCCCATAGAAACTTGTCAAATTTTCCAACCAATAATATCTTAACGAACACCACATATATAATTACAGATACTAGACTATTTACCTATACTTTTATTTAGGTATGCACAAACAATGCAGCTAAGTAAAGAGCCATGTTTCACGTTTAAACAAATGAGTTTCATTATGACACTGAATTTCCTTTCCCTCTTGCCTTTGTTTTCAGAAAATTACATCTGCGCTTCTTACTTCGTACGGATAAATGAACGTAAGTATTTCTTAGCATCGTATGAAACAAGCTTTTAGAAAATAATGAGATTTTCATGAATATTTTATGTTTCTTCGTTGGTAACACGATAACACGTGTTAGCTCTTATACGACAATGCAGTGAATGTTTAGTTTTTATTTGAATCTAGGTGTATTAAGATAATGTCTTCATCGATGTCAGTTTGATTGAATATGGTGAAGATTTAGCGCAATTGGTACATATTACGGCAATATACATTGAAAAATAATATTTCGGGTTGGCGCTTTTACCGCATGCGCCGTAGGCGAGGTTCTGAGCTTTGCTCAATCACCGCACATGATGGTTACAAAGTTTTCATGCCTTCCCTTGGCCAGTGGACGAATGTGAATAGAAACAAAAAGTAAAATAGTGCCACTTTATGACCAACTGTAACGTAAAATAGGTTAAGTCTTATGTTATGAATCAAAAATATACGAAAATTAACCTTACGAGTATTATTACGTTTCATGTATCTCTGGGCGAGAATTACTATCAACCCCCGTTTAAATTCTGATACGTCAAACGCAATTAATTCAAAAGGGTCGAATCCTACCGTGATTCCGTTTCAAGTACGTAGGAGTGGATTACACTGGACCTATTGTGACTATAACAATGGCACGTTGTAACAAAACGGTGAATTGGGCTTTCAGTAAATATTTAAACACAATACGCACTGAAATTGTGGAATGTTTGCATTGTTTGGTGCAGTTCTTGTGCGGTTAAGTCACGGATGTGTCACGGGTGGTCGAATTTGGCGTGGCAGTGGTTATCGTCTTTTTTTATTTGTATGATATTCCGTGTCCAAATAATAGCTTCTATTTTTACCTACCTATATAAATAAAATAAAAAATGACGCATTGAAAAAAAAAACACCGTTTTATTAATGCACAGATCCAAGAAGAATGGAGTCGCCCCTATTGTCCCTGCCCTATGGATAATACATTCTCGCGGATAGAATGGATTAGGTTACTATTTCTAAATAATCTCTTATATTATAGGTAAGTACAATCAGGAACACAAGATGCGACACAAGCCTTGTGCGCTTGACAAAAGAGCCTTGTGCTAAGTTAGGTCCAAGCAAGAGCCCTAATAGAAGCGGTACTTGCTGACTGTATCCTCAATACACGTATTGATCAAGTATAACAATGATCGGTCTATCCCTATTCAGATTACGTGAGTATTCACTAGACCGGCTTCTAATAGCTGGATTTCAATTCACAACATGTCTTGACCTGATCACTTGTCTCTAACATAATTCAATCTCAAGATTCGTAAGAACTATGCGTTTTCGTCGGTCAGTCTTATAGCGGTTCCCCAAGGGAGAGTTATCGATAAGCAATATAAGCCTTGTGATTTGTTAACAGGCTTGATTAAACCTTCGATTCCAAAAGGGATAGCAATCAGTAGGCTGTTAAGATATCGTGGCCATTCTATCGTGATTCGAATGACCCAGATTGCTTCAGGAGTATTATTTGGTTGTCTTTCCCGTTCACGGGACAATGGTGTCCCGGACCTTTGGGAGGCGTGCGCGGAGCCGAAGTACCGAGGCACCGAAGTACCAACGAGTACCACATAGCCAACACGTAGAGGCCCTTTTGACAATTTAATGAAATGCAAGGGATACACCGAGCGGATGCTGTCCCTGCCCGTGTCATGGGACGCACACAGAGACAGCACCCGCCAGGGTGTATAGAAACTATTGCTGATTCATGGAGTCTAAATAAACTGGGCTATTGGGTGAATATGATGGACTAATGGCTGGGCTATTGGGTGAGACAACGGACGCCTGCCTAATAAAACTGTCTCAGATTTTTATTTCCGGCAGACGGTGACTCGCTCTCTGCTAGATGGGCCCCCATAGAATAGCGACATTATAAAATGGCCTAAGGGCAACACCGGTCAGAGAGCTGGGGGTGGAGAGGTGGCACTGGACTTTAAACATATAGCCAACTCGCCACTTAGGTGACCACATCCACCCTCGAGCGACAGCCCTTGCGACTCCACTCTGGACAGCTGGTTAAGGCAAGCCAGAGGCGGAGGGGCCTGTACCACCAACCCACAGGCCATCCCCAGGAGCACTCAGGTACGTAGGGTCGCTACTCCCTAACAACCCGCCACAGGCTGCCTTACGTTGACTGATTGCACTGGAAAACCAGTGGGCGATGGGGTCGTCACATCCCTACGCCTTTATTTGGTTTATTGTTAAGGTGCACGCACCTCAATGTTTTATACTTAATTTTTGCAATGCACAGATGAAGTGGTCGTAGTTACAATATATCTCACTCGGGGCAAACAATGTATATTTTTTTATTTTGACAACAAATTATAATTTCGTTAGTGGACGCTTCCACTAAGTATATAAATATTTTAGGAAATTGCTAATGTATGCCTTTTCCGTAGTTTTTTCAAAATTCGAATTCATACTACTTGAGCTTTTACTAACACACGTGCACACACGATATTCATTAATTACCTCAGGATGATGACTTCAGTTGTTTTTACTCTGCATTATCCAAACTATTTGTATCTGCAAATCTATTTTTCAAAATTGGCGTAATAGAAACACCCTTACAATAATACTGTAATGTAAATAATAAGTGTTTATAATATTCGTATTTGTATGTTTAAGTTTGGTCAAATTAAATGTGTTTCATATCGTGTATATAATATTTGTTCTGGATCTCTTTTTACACGACTGTCCAAAAAAAGGAGTTAAGGGTGTTTTTGAATTATTTTTTGTCGGATATTGTAAAAAAAGTGTCTTAGTAGCAAAAATTCCGGTGGAATTCCATGAAAACGGTGTGTATCTCTTATAATCCCTTTGCAATTTGCAAAATCTAAAATGTTTCAAGCCTTTGACTCGGTTTATAGGAGTGTTAGGACTTACTCAAAGCTTTCTGCATGCGACATACAAAGCCTAATTGGTCCTATAGTGTTTCTAACGACGTAGGTACTGAGTGAGCTGTTAAAGGATAGATTTAGGTTAGTAAGGGCGTTTAAATAGCTCAGTCGCTTGTATTTTGTCTGATTGTGAGTCTGAGTCTGAACGCTAACAGTAGTCGCTCTTTTTTACAATACTTCATAAATTAAGTGGCAGCTGCCGATGCCATACGTCGTATTAAAGGAGATTTTATGCATAAAAGTGCATTATATCCGTTGTTAATTATTTGTGTTATGACGTGCTTTACGTTTGACTTGTAACACGATACTTACATGTGCGATTCTTATTAATATTATTTATTTATTTTGATATCCTAATCCATTCCATTGTATGATGGTCAATGGGTTTCTGTCTTAAAGTTTAGGGCTAGTTTAGTATAAAGTAGTAACTGGGCCATTATAAGGAAAGTTGTAGACTCGACTTTTTTTAATTTGGAAAAAATCGAGTTTTTTCTACTCAGTATCGAAGGTACTTTTGAATGATATAGAGGAAAAATAATGTCCAAGATTTTTTTATTCCATTCCGTTGCCGTTCTCATACTAAGCTTGTAATGCTTGGTAACGGAATGGAAAACCGAAAATTGTACCTATGTAAAATGTGCTTCCGATTCTGAGTAGAAATAACACGAGATTATCCAAATAATAAAAAAATCGAGTGTACAAGTTTCCGTAAAGTGGCTCAATGAACAAAACAAAATTCAGTGCTGACATAGCAAACATTATAATTGTATCCTAGTTCCTATTTAGGACATAAGACCATGCTTAGTGTCTTCTGTGTGTTCCTAGTTTATTAAGTTATCGTACATTTGTTTCTGTTTGTTTTCCAATCTATCTATCTATATACATATAATAAAGCAGAAGAGGGTCGAAAATCTGTACATTGAAGATATTAGTAAAAAAATAGATGGAGGGGTCTAAGAATCGATAACAGAACACGTTTCAACTGTTTTTAGAATTCGTGTCTGTTTGTCTGTTTGTCTGTTTGTCTGTCTGTTTATTTGTCTAACTATCACGCGAAAACTAGCGAATGGATTTTAATACAGCCTTCACTAATATGTTTATTGGATTTCGGCCAGGTTATAGGCTATAAAAATCATACAGGTTAGGGATGTAAGGGGGTGGAAAGAGGGGTCAAATTTTGTATGAGAAGTCTTTCAGTTCATGATTTACAGGCTTGAAAGTTGGTAAGTATATACATGGACGCAAAGTAAATAGAACCTCATTCAAACATTTTATAATAAACAGATAGTATTTGAAAAAATGGGGGGTGAAATAACAATACCTCTGCCTCTCAAGGCTATAGACGAAAATACAAAAGTCCCTCAAACCATATTAACTGTTTGAAATGAGAGATCTAATTATGTTGGTCAGTCAGTCGCTATCAATATTCACAAACCTTACTACGCAACCTCGGTTTTTTTTTTGTTTTCGATGGAGGGTACCTTACCTACGCAGAGCGGCGGGCTCTGGGTTGCATGGTAGCACTTGCGACATGTACTACCTATATATTAAGTATGCGAATTTTGTATAAAATATTGTTTTTTGAGGTGCTCATTACAAGAATGATACTTATCCATTTTCAAATCGAAGATGGCGGACATTTACATATTTACTTTTCTTAATAATCGATATGGGTGTCATCTTTGAGGTTCTTCGAGGTGCCGATTAGTTGCGTTTTCTGTCAGCAAAATGTATAAAATACGTTCAGCGCGTAACAGACATAAATTTAGGGTATATTGGTATTCGTTATTAAAACATACATACCTACGTAAAAATAAACATCAAGTATGACCAAATTCGAAAGTCACAGGCGGATTGGAAGCAAAAAAAACCGGCCAAATGCGAGTCGGACTTCGCACATTTAGGGTTCCGAACCGACCGCAAAGTTAAGTTGGGTTTTATAGGATAAATAAGGAAATTTCAAAGAAAAAAATCTAATTTATCAATATATTAGTATTTGTTGGTAAAATATACGTAATAACAATCATTATTACCAAATTTTAAGTTTTTAGGTGTTTGGGAAGTTAAAAAATTCATCGGAACAAAATTTCGTAAAAAATGTAGTAAGTATCTACTCAATGAGCTCTAATCAACGATACCCCACTCGATAGGGTAGGATAAAAAAAATTTTCGCGCCCCCCTTTAGCTGTATGGGAGCTCCCCTTAAAAACATTAAAAATTTTGCTTTGGGCCAACAAGATGCTTATACTGTGTAAATTTGAAACCTGTAGCTCCAACAGTTTGGCTGTGTAAAACCTGTGTGACAGACGACGGACGGACATCTGGGCGTCACCAATAGGGTTCCGTTTGGACCCTTCGGGTTCGGAACCCTAAAAACAACTCTCAGAAAATCACATACCTCTCAGAAGCAACCAGGGTGGGTGCGCTATCAACCTAGGCCTCTACTCAATCTTCGAAAGTGAAAGAACAGACCAAAGTAGGTATTCAGTTATACCTATGTTTTACAATAAAGCACTTTGGACTTTGAAAATTATTCCAATAATTAATGAACAAAAAAATATCTATTCAACTACCTCTTTACAAAGCCACTTGATAGGTCAACAGTCAGGTTTTTTTTTGTTCAATATTTCGCGCTCGCTGCGCTCGCGTTTTCATCTACATTGCTTGATGCGTATGAAGTATTTTCCGTACCTGCATCATAATGATCGAATTATTTCGCACTCGATTTTTTATCTACATTACTTGACGCGTAGGAATTATTTTCCGTAACTGCATCATAATGTTCGAAAAATTTCGCGCTCGCTGCGCTCGCGTTTTCATGTGCATAACTTCATGAGAATGAAGTATTTTCCGCACCTGCATCATAATGTCCGAAAACTTTCGCGCGCCGTACGGTCGCGTTTTCATCTACATTATAGTTAATGCGAATGATGTCTATTCCTCACCTGCATCAGAATGTTCGAATCATTTCGCGCTCGCTGCGCTCGCGTTTCATATACATTACTTAATGAGTGTGAAATATTTTCCGCACCTGCATCATAATGTTTGAAAAATTTCGCGCGCCCTACGCTCGCGTTTTCATCTGCATTATAGTTGATGCTTATGAAGTCTTTTCCGCACCTGTATCATAATGTTCGAAACATTTCGCGCTCACTACGCTCGCGATCTCATCTTCATTTCTTGATGCGTATGAAGTATTTTCCGCACCAGCATATTAATGTTCGAAAAATTTCGGGCTCGCTGCGCTCGCGTTTTCATCTACATAACTTCATGAGTATGAACTATTTTCCGCACCTGCATCATAATGTTCAAAAACTTTAGCACCCGCTACGCTCGCTTTTTCATCTAAATTACAGATGCGTTTGAAGTCTTTTCCGCACCTGCATCATAATGTTCGTAAAAATTTCGCGTTCGCTACGCTCGCGTTTTCATCTGCATGACTTGATGAGTGTGAAGTATTTTCCGCACCTGCATCATAATGTTCGAAAAATTTCGCGCTCGCTGCGTTCGCGTTTTCTTCTACATTACTTGATGAGCATTTTCCGCACCTACATCATAATGTTAGAAAATTTTCGCGCGCCGTACGCTCGCGTTTTCATCTACCTACATTATAGTTGATGCGTATGAAGTCTTTTCCGCGCCTGCATCAGAATGTTCGAAAAATTTCGCGCTCGCTGCGCTCGCGTTTTCATCTACATTACTTGACGACTATTTTCCGCACCTACATCATAATGTTCTTAAAAATTTCGCGTTCGCTACGCTCGCGTTTTCATCTGCATGACTTGATGCGTATGAATTATTTTCCGCACCGGCATCATAATGTTCGAAATATTTCGCACTCACTACGCTCGCGTTTTTATCTTCAGTACTTGGTGCGTATGAAGTCTTTTCCACACCTGCATCAATGTTCGAAACATTTCGCGCTCGCTGCGCTCGCGTTTTCATCTACACTTTTTGATGCGTATGAAGTATTTTCCGCACCTGCATCGTAATGTTTGAAAGAATTCGCGCTCGCTGCGCTCGCGTTTTCATCTTCATTACTTGATGCGTATGAAGTATTTTCCACACCCGTATCAGAATATCCGAAATGTTTCGCGCTCGCTTCGCTCGCGAGCGTTTTCAACTACATCTATTATAAAATATATTTAGTCCTCTGTCATGTTTCATGTGGGCGCATTGAGCCGGCGTGCGCAATGTTTGGCGAGACAACCCGGCGAAATACGGTGTAGAAGTTGATATGGATAATGGATATTCACGCGGATGAAGTCGCGGGCAAAAGCTTAGATAAATTTTAAAACTGGACTGACCCGTGCGAAACCGGGGCGGGTTATAAATGCGAAAGTAACTCTGTCTGCCTGTTTCCCCTTAAAATGCTCAACGGATTTAGATGAAATTTGGTATGGATATAGTTTGAGTCCTAGGGAAGGACATAGGATACTTTTATCCCGGAAATCATCCCTTAACGGGGTTTAAGTTAGAATGGAAGAGAGATAACTAGGTAAGCGCTCATTTCATAATAGAAGCATGAAATAACATTCTAACGCGATGACGCGAGTTCTACGCAGACGAAGTCGCGGGCAAAAGCTAGTAAAATTAATAAAAATTAAATAAATACCTGAATTAAATATTAGTCACACACTATTACGCGCTATGGATAAAAATAATTCAGTTTTGGGTCTTTGCTTTCTATCTAGACTCCCGTATGCTTGTTTGCCGCCACTGTAGTGTAAAAAATACTGCCTTAGATTCCTATACAGGAGTAGAAACATATTCTTCAAACTTTTCGTTTAACTGCTCAAAACCCTTGTCTAAAGGGGTCTTCAACTCGGTCTTATAAAGGGTTTCCTTGTTTAGTTGTTTATGTTAACAAGATGGAAGGGGACATGTGGATGTGGAATGCAGCTGAAATGACGAGCTTAATGGCTCATAAACGTAGTGCCTAAGTTCCCTTCCAGTTTACGATCCCTGCAAAATGAATTTGTTAGTACAGTTGACTAAAGAGATGTATACGTTTTGGACTCTATTACAATGCAGCAACGTCGGGAAGTGTAACATATCTTTGTTGTCGATTGTCCCACGTTGGCGTTACGTCTTCGAGTTTTCACTGGTAGACAAGCCAGTTGAAATAAATACGTAATTTTTTTTTATAAGGGTTCCCTTATGGGGTTACTTTCTGTCTCTGTCTGAGTGTGAGGTCTGACGAACGGACGCGCAAGTGACAGCAATAGGGTTACGTTTGCACCCTTTGGGTACAGAACCCTAAAAAATACCGATCCTAACTCTCAACACGTCTTCTCGTGAGCTTTAGCAACCTTAATCACCACCAAGAACATAACAATATTAACGACCGCTTTAGCTTAGTTGGTAGTGACTCTGCCTACGAAGCTGGAGGTCCCGGGTTCGGATCCCGGCCAGGGCATTTATTTGTGTGATGAGCACGAATATTTGTTCTTGGGTCTTGGATGTTTTGTACGTATTTAAGTATCTATTTATCAACTAGCTTTTGACCCGCGACTTCGTCTGCGTAGAATTCGCGTCATCGCGTTAGAATGTTATTTCATTCTTCTATTTCATGCGCTTACCTAGTTATCTCTCTTCCATTCTAACTTAAACCCCATTAAGGGATGATTTCCGGGATAAAAGTACCCTATGTCTAGGGGTTGCAATATCGGACGGTTTTCCAATTCCGGAATTGTATCCGATATTGGGCTCCAATTCCGGAATTCCGGAACTGGTTCCGGAATTGGGATTTTACCTATTTCAACTAAATTAATGTTACAAAAATGTACTAAAAATATAATCATTATCGTTTTATAGGCAATATCCAGATAGGGTAGCCTGTATTTTAAATTTTAGTATAAATATTAAGATATTTCTTACTTTCAATTTACTTTTTCACTTTACCTACTGAATTAACGGCTTTCCGGGATCAAATAAGCTGAGTGCTAAATGTGATCTATTAATAGTAGTCATATATGGTCATTAATTCATTATCAGCACTAAACTCGTGATTTTCTAAAAAAATGCACATAAGATCCATGTGGGTAAATTCCGTCTTACTGGAAGGGGGAACGCCAAAAGCATAAAACACAGGCGAGGTGGCGCTGTTCTTCAAGAATGGTGACAACCCTGACAAGTGACAACACACTACTGAACAACTACCGAACCTTCACGCTTTTGAGCCATGTCTACAAGCTGTTTCCAAGAGTCATTGTCATTACGAGCTATCTCGCACGCAGGCTAGATGAATTCCAGCCTCCCGAAAAAGCCGGTTTCCGAAGAGGCTTTAGTACCATAGACCACATCCATAGGCTCCGTTAAGTTATAGAGAAGACTGAAGATTACCACTTGTCCCTCTGTTTATTGTTTGTGGGTGATTCGATCGAAACCTGGGTGATACTACAAAACTTTTATGTCCTTATGTTTATGGTGTGCTCACGTACCCACTCCGTCCGTGCAGTGCACGGGTCTTCGTGGATAAGAACGGCTAGGTACGTAAGCCACACTAGAGCACACGAACGCAGCTAACGGCGGAGTTTAGTGATCGTCGTATCTAAAATACGGATAGGAGGAATATACGTGATGGAATACCAATACCAGTTTGAAATCTATTCACAAAATGTTTATGAATCTGGTGATAGGCGAACAATTCCTCAGTTTTACATTGTGAAAGTTAAGAATAAACATACAAAACACTGTATTTTCTCTCTCTAAATTCATCAAATCCAATTCCGGAATTTCCGATATTTTGAGTGTACCAATTCCGGAATTGTAATATCGGAAAAATTGGCCGAGATTCCGGAATTTCGAGATTCCGGAATTCCGGAATGCAAGCCCTACCTATGTCCTTCCCTAGGACTCAAACTATATCCATAACAAATTTCATCTAAATCGGTTGAGCATTTTAAGAGGAAACAGGCAGACAGAGTTACTTTCGCATTTATAACCCGCCCCAGTTTCGCACGGGTAGTCCAGTTTTAAATTTATTTATCTAAGCTTTTGCCCGCGACTTCATTCGCGTGAATATCCATTATCCATATCAACTTCTACACCGTATTTCGCCGGGTTGTCTCGCCAAACATTGCGCACGCCGGCTCAATGCGCCCACATGAAACATGACAGAGGACTAAATATATGTTATTAACTTATTATAGATGTAGATAAAAACGCTCGCGAGCGAAGCGAGCGCGAAACTTTTCGGATATTCTGATACGGGTGTGGAAAATACTTCATACGCATCAAGTAATGAAGATGAAAACGCGAGCGCAGCGAGCGCGAATTCTTTCAAACATTACGATGTAGGTGCAGAAAATACTTCATACGCATCAAATAGTGTAGATGAAAACGCGAGCGCAGCGAGCGCGAAATTTTTCGAACATTGATGCAGGTGTGGAAAAGACTTCATACGCACCAAATAATGAAGATAAAAACGCGAGCGTAGTGAGTGCGAAATGTTACGACCATTATGATGCAGGTGCGGAAAATACTCATCAAGTAATGTAGATGAAAACGCGAGCGCAGCGAGCGCGAAATTTTTCGAACATTCTGATGCAGGCGCGGAAAAGACTTCATACGCATCAACTATAATGTAGATGAAAACGCGAGCGTACGGCGCGCGAAAATTTTTTGAACATTATGATGTAAGTGCGGAAAATGCTCATCAAGTAATGTAGAAGAAAACGCGAACGCAGCGAGCGCGAAATTTTTCGAACATTATGATGCAGGTGCGGAAAATACTTTACACTCATCAAGTAATGTGTATGAAAACGCGAGCGCAGCGAGCGCGAAATATTTCGGACATTGTGATGCCGGTGCGGTAAATAATTCATACGCATCAAGTCATGCAGATGAAAACGCAAGCATAGCGAACGCGAAATTTTTACGAACATTATGATGCAGGTGCGGAAAAGACTTCAAACGCATCTGTAATTTAGATGAAAAAGCGATCGTAGCGGGCGCTAAAGTTTTTGAACATTATGATGCATGTGCGGAAAATAGTTCATACTCATGAAGTTATGTAGACGAAAACGCGAGCGCAGCGAGCGCGAAATTTTTCGAACATTATTATGCAGGTGCGGAGAATACTTCATACGCATCAAGAAATGAAGATGAGATCGTGAGCGTAGTGAGCGCGAAATGTTTCGAACATTATAATGCAGGTGCGGAAAAGACTTCATAAGCATCAACTATAATGCAGATGAAAACGCGAGCGTAGGGCACGCGAGAATTATCGAACACTATGATGTAGGTGCGGAAAATACTCATCAAGTAATGTAGATGAAAACGCGAGCGCAGCGAGCGCGAAATTTTTCAAACATTATGATGCCGGTGCGGAAAATACTTCACACTCATTAAGTAATGTATATGAAACGCAAGCGCAGCGAGCGCGAAAAGATTCGAACATTCTGATGCAGGTGCGGAAAAGACATCATTCGCATTAACTATAATGTAGATGAAAACGCGATCATCATCATCATCATCATCATCATCAATGTAGATGAAAACGCGAGCGTACGGCGCGCGAAAATTTTCGAACATTATGATGCAGGTGCGGGAAATTCTTCATTCTCATGAAGTTATGCACATGAAAACGCGAGCGCAGCGAGCGCGAAATTTTTCGAACATTATGATGCAGTTACGGAAAATAATTCCTACGCGTCAAGTAATGTAGATAAAAAAGCTAGTGCGAAATGATTCGAACATTATGATGCAGGTACGGAAAATACTTCATACGCATCAAGCAATGTAGATGAAAACGCAAGAGCAGCGAGCGCGAAATATTGAACAAAAAAAATTTGTTGACCTATCAAGTGGCTTTTTGTAAAGAGGTAGTTGAATAGATATTTTTTTTGTTCATAAATTATTGGAATTTACGAAATTGTGTTCCGATGAATTTTTTAACTTTCCAAACACCTATAAACTTAAAATTTGGTAATAATGATTGTTATTACGTATTTTTTACCAACAAATACTAATATATTGATAAATTAGATTTTTTTCTTTGAAATTTTCTTATATTTCCTATAAAAACCAACTTAACTTTGCGGTCGGTTCGGAACCCTAAATGTGCGAAGTCCGACTCGCACTTGGCCGGTTTTTTTTGCTTTCCAATCCGCCTGTTCGAATTTGGTCATACTTGATGTTTATTGTTACGTAGGTATGTATGTTTTAAAAACGAATACCAATATAACCTAAATTTATGTCTGTTACGCGCTGAACGTATTTTATACATTTTGCTGACGGAAAACGCAACTAATCGGCACCTCGAAGAACCTCAAAGATGACACCCATATCGATTATTAAGAAAAGTAAATAAGTAAATGTCCGCCATCTTCGATTTGAAAATGGATAAGTATCATTCTTGTAATGAGCACCTCAAAAAACAATATTTTATACAAAAATGCGCATACTTACTATATAGGTTAGTACATGTCGCAAGTGCTACCATGCAACCGAGAGCCCGCCGCTCTGCGTAGGTAAGGTACCCTCCATCGCAAACAAAAAAAAAAACCGAGGTTGCGTAGTAAGGTTTGTGAATATTGATAGCGACTGACTGACAAACATAATTAGATCTCTCATTTCAAACAGTTAATATGGTTTGAGGTACTTTTGTATTTTTGTCTATAGCCTTGAGAGGCAGAGGTATTGTTATTTCACCCCCCATTTTTTCAAATACTATCTGTTTATTATACAATGTTTGAATGAGGTTCTATTTACTTTGCGTCCATGTATATACTTACCAACTTTCAAGCCTGTAAATCATGAACTGAAAGACTTCTCATACAAAGTTTAACCCCTCTTTTCACCCCCTTTCATCCCTAACCTGTATGATTTTTATAGCCTATAACCTGGCCGAAGATCCAATAAACATATTAGTGAAGGCTGTATTAAAATCCATTCGCTAGTTTTCGCGTGATAGTTAGACATATAAACAGACAGACAAACAGACAAACAGACAAACAGACACGAATTCTAAAAACAGCTGAAACGTGTTCTGTTATCGATTCTTAGACCCCTCCATCGATTTTTTTACTAATATCTTCAATGTACAGATTTTCGACCCTCTTCTGCTTTATTATATGTATAGATTATAAGTATGTATATCGTCGCTTAGTAACCATAGTACAAGCCTTGCTTAGTTTGGGACTAGGTTGATTTGTGTAAGATTGTCCACAAATATTTAAAAAAATATTAACATCACATACCTCTACTACCTATATACCTACTACTGATTATTTAAAAGTCAAAGTTTTTATTTGCCAAAATTGTGATACATAAGGGATGAATGCATTAATAAAAACTGCACAATTCACCATTACAATGGCATGCAAATTTTCACAAAACTAGTATTATTAATGATTATACTTATGTAAAATTTGTCATCATATAAAAAAATCCTTAAATATAATAAATACATGTAACCTATATGTTAACTTTGGGCTATGTTGTTACGATTATAGCCTATAATCTATAATTTCTGTTAATTTTCTTCATATTACATGGTAGACAGTTGATAACCAAACAAAATCACGTTCCGCATTAACCCTCTAACTGCAGCACACATACATTCTTCGCACAACGTAGTTTACCACACAATTATTTTGCTCCGAACACAAAATCTTGGTGCCAAGTCCGTAACAATTTTAATTTCACAAGTTGCCCGAGTCGGAAGTATCCTTAAGAAATGTCGGAGCAGTCATTAGCCTCGCCCCTGCAATGCAGACGTTTCAGGAATCTACAGGATATTTTAATCGCCAAGGTTGCTTTTAGGGTTCCGTACCCGAAGTGTCTAAATAGAACCCTATTGCTGTCACTCACGCGTCCATCCGTCCGTCCGTCCATCGTCTATCACACAGGTTTACAGCCAAACGGTTGAAGCTACAGTTTTCCAATTTTAACAGTATAAGTATCTTGTCAGCCCAAAGCCATGCAAATAGTCAAAACTTATTTTTAAATGCTTTTAAGGGTGGCTCCCATACAGCTAAAGGGGGGCACGAAAAAACATGTTTTACCTACCCCATCGAGTTGGGTATCGTCGTTTAAAGCTCGTTGTGTAGATAAATACCGAATTTTTTGTTTTACTATCGACTTATGAACTTAAATCTTGCTGATAATGTTTATTATTCCTACGTATAGTATATTTTACCAACAAATACTAATATATTGATAAGTCAGATTTTATCCTTGAAATTTCCTTATTTTTCCTATGAAAACCAACTTCATTTTGCGTTTGGTTCGGAAACCTAAATGTGTGAGGTCCGACTCGAACTTGGCCGGGTTTTCAGAGTTATCCTGCTAAATGAGCTTGCAAGTTTCATATAAGCCGCGCGTGTATGTGGAGTAATTTCATCATGTTAAATACATTTAGTTCTCTCTCGGAGATTCGGAGTGATGTGCGGAGCGAAGCTAACACTGCTAAAGCGTTTGTTTTCGGGCAAGTTAACATGCTCAGCTTATTTTTGATTATGTAGGGTTTAGTTATATCTTTAATCTTTACTGTGCAAAATATATATTAACGTACAAAAAGTTGTTTTAATGACATGAGGCATTCTCTACCAGTCAACCTCCATGCTAAGCAGAAAGATTGTAGGCGGTGCAACAAAATCCAGAAAAACGTCTTTTATAAATTTACATAATCACATAATACAAAATACACATCAACCTAACCTAACCTTTACATTTTTGAAGTTTAATTGATATGTTATTGCAAGACTCTGGTGCCGTCATTAGCTAATACGACGAACAATTTATTTAAAAATCATCACCATCATCATCATCATAGGTTTTTATATCTATTGCACACGATTTAAGCATTGCCGTGTAGCATGTGTACACCGTTTTTAATTTGGTGACTGTTTCAGAGAGTCATCGAGGTATTTCGGAACGCACCATGCTGCTTCGTTTATACTCACCAGTTGTGGTTATGTACGTTGATATCCGCTTACGCACCAACTTTGCCATCACCATCAGAGGTCAAGGATCAGTTTTATGATCAGATTGCTGACACTATACGTGGTGTAAACTCAACCGACCGTCTATACATTCTGGGTGACTTCATCTTCAACGCCCGTCGGCCAGGATACCGCTGCATGGTCCGATTGTATTGGACCATAGATATAGTATATACTCTGTAGTTATAGATGCGCCAACAAGCGACCGGGGCTATGTCTTTCTCATATTATGACGTCAAAATATGGGGATACCATGGTTGCAAAAAATTACCCCAAAAATTTAGTCGGATAGTACTTAGTTACAAGTGATCAAATTCCATAGTGACTAAGTCGCCATTTTGACTCACTAACTAAATTTACACAACATCGTAGGCGATATCGTAAAATAAGTGATCTCGACCGGCCACTTTTTTTGGGATAATCTTACCTATAAATACATAGTCACCGGTTATCACCGTTGCATCAAACGGCGATTTCACTGATCCAAATCTATACATTTTGTTCTCGCCGCTCGCCGCTGGTCGCTGGCCTTCCTGCTCGCCGCTTGACTTGCTGGTCATCACGTCACCCAAAGAACCATGCTAAATGTTTAAGTCTCTAGACGATGAAAGTAGTAAGTAATGTAACCAGATAGTGCTTACTATTTCCATGCCCCTTTTTGTCTTTCACAGATAAATTATGTAGTTGTTGGAATAAAAGAATAAACTTCAATTTAGAACAGGTAATTTATTTACAATAATATATTACATTTATAACTTTATTTTTCAATAAATAAACAAATATGTAATAAGCAGTTATAGATTATTTTACCCAATTTAATTTCCTGTTCCCTCAGTCCTGAAATCCATTTTTTCGGGATTCATCCTCTGTTGAAAAACTGAAAAAATCAAATTACTTGAAATTCCCGAAACGTGGGGTAATCTTTAGGGGTTTTTTTTATTATTTGTTGGTATCCCGAAATCGAATTATAAACCGACTGAATGGTGGGACATCAATGCTAAGCTGGCTTCTATGGTAGATTTCTACTACGCGATTTGACCGGTTTGTATGTCAAATGTTTGGAGGTTATTTTTTAATTAATTCACATATTTTTCCTATTTCATCTATTGTCTCATGATATAACTAATGATTTAGCTCAGTAATTTGGTTCCGGTGAGATTTTAGAAATAAACACGGGTCCAAAATTCAAAGAAAATGTACTTACGCATGGAATGTAACATCCGCCTTTTTTCGGTCGAAATTGCTTTTACAGCCAAACACTGAACACCCCACCATGTTTGCACTGAACAACCAAACACTACGGATCTGATGATTGGTAAATTATTATTCATTTAAACCAAATTCATCATTAATTTTCCACTTATAAATTGCACTGCAAAATATTGCCACTTTGTTTTGCAATCTTCTTGACACTAATGACAGATTATTTTTACCCGACCATGAAAAAATGTCCGGTCGGTGATAAGGACAAAACATCGCACTTTTTTCTACTTCCTCTCATAGGAATCGCAATAAGGCTATCTTTCTCTTACAAAGCGTGTCAGGCCCTTGTATTGGACTGCATGGCGTGCGCAAGAGGAACAAAAATGGCGAACTGCTGTTACAGTTACGCTCCAAACATCTTCTTTGTGTGACCAACACTTATTTTAAAGGGAAACACATGCATAAGGTATCCTGGAAACATCCACATTCTGGCCACTGGCATCAACTGGACGTGATACTTTCCAGAAAGAAAAATCTCCGTGAAACTTTTGCACACACGTAAATTTCACAGACCACTTCCTGGTTGTCCATCCATCCATTCATCCCGACATCCTGGTAAGGGAAAGATTGACACTCAAAAGACTAGGAATGATGAACTGGGGGCTGATTTTTGAGTGTCACTTCACTTCGCTCTTTAAAAAAGGCTTTCCATCAAATTTATGATGAATTCGCCAATCAATACCTGTTCAAAGACGTTGTTCGGTAACGACACCATGACTGAACAACTGGTTTTGTTCGGTAGTGGATTCAGCCCGTCGTCGCGAAGACCACGTGTGTTCACCAACGCGGCGACGGGCAAAAGTCTTTTTGAGTGTTGAACGCTCGACTTTTCACTCGACATCTGTCAAAACATCATAGTTTTTTGACAGATGTCGAGTGAAAATTCGAGCGTTCGACACTCAAAAATCGGCCAGGAATTTGAGGATATGGTGAAAAGTGAAACTTCTTCCTGGGACGTCAACGCCTCTGTTATTGAAAAATAAGCAACTGGGAATTCGAGTCTCAGACCAATTCCGGCCTAACTTCGCTATTCTTACCATCAAGCCCGTTTGCTACTTTCACTTCATCGGGCCTCATGTAGACTTTCACTAGTACTGGGCACGGTAGCACAGACGCTTGTCAAATCCTTGTTTGGACAAGTCCTTGATGTGGCAAATCCTTATTTCGTTAGGTGCTAGTTTTGTCCAATCGTAGGCTCGTCAATTCCTTGTATTGTCAAGTTCTTGCTTCGTGATGCACTTGTTCTGTCAGATGCTTGTTTTGTCTGATTCTAGTTCCGTTCATATCATAGATGTCATTGCGCCCCAATTAGCTTTGATTTACAATAACTGCATATCAGAGGGTATTTTTCCTGATCTTATGAAGTTTAGTAAAGTCATACCTCTATTTAAATCGGGTGATTTAAACGACCTAACCAACTTCCGTCCCATATCGATACTACCTGTATTAAGTAAGGTTTTTGAAAAATTAATGTTAAACGATATGCTAATGCACTTTAATAGAAATAAACTGCTTACAAGTAAACAGTTCGGTTTCACAAGAGGGCGCTCCACGACTGACGCTGCATCTGTGCTTATTAAACATATTTACGATATTTGGGAGAATTCCTGTGATGCGATAGGTATTTTTTGTGACCTTTCTAAAGCTTTCGATTGCGTGGATCATGGGACGCTCGTTTTGAAACTTAAACATTATGGTTTGTCTGCTAATGCGTTAAGTCTTATGTCTTCATATCTCAGCAATAGAACTCAAGCAGTTGTTGTAAATGGAACCCAGTCTAGTGGGGCAATAGTAACGTTAGGAGTGCCTCAGGGCTCTATCTTAGGTCCATTTTTATTTTTGGTTTATATAAATGACTTGCCGTCTATAGTAAGTAATCTTTGTGATATAGTTTTATTCGCGGATGATACATCTTTAATCTTTAAGGTTGACCGAAAATCAGTTGACTATTGTTAAAACTTCGAAGATCTCTTGAATAATTTATTCACTTATACTGGAAGTTACAATCACTCGTACACGTTTATGGTCTAACTTAAACTAAACCACGTCTTCAAACTATACTCAACCACATCTACCCTAAAGCACGGTTAACCAAGGAGTACCCAGAAACACGTTCCCTCCTTTTTAAGACCACCCGCCATCTTTTTTTTAAGTCGTAATGGCGGTGAAGTACCCTCAAACTTAATTAAAAGTGCAACTTAAATTAAAATTAACTACACTAAACATGAAATCATTACACTCGACCATCCGACTGCGTGCTATCTCCGGAGCACGCAAACAATCATTACACTCAATACCAGTTTTCAAACATTTTTTTATTTATTTATTACATACTTCTATCAAAACATATACTCCTATTCCACTGGATATTATACCCCAACACCAATGCAATAGGTTCCATCTCATAGACACAGTTTAACAAAATAATTATATCGTACGTACCGATGCTAAGACAAAACAATGGCATTAACATCACCTTTTAGTTTCAACTTAAGTGGCAGTGGGCGGGGCACATTGCACGTAGAACCGATGGCCGTTGGGGCCGAAAGGTTCTCGAGTGGCGACCACGGACCGGAAGGCGCAGCGTGGGTAGACCCCCCACAAGGTGGACTGATGACCTGGTAAAGGTCGCGGGAGTCCGCTGGATGCGGGTGGCGCAAGACCGGTCATTGTGGCACTCTTTGGGGGAGGCCTATGTCCAGCAGTGGACGTCTTTCGGCTGATATGATGATGATGATGATGATTAGTTTCAAAGTTTCGGCAACTGTTCTGTTCCTACTTGATCAATACAGTTCACTAAAGCGCTGAACTACAACAGTCAACAACATTTACAATTATATAAAATAACAAATCAGTTACATATGTATACTAAGCTGATTTTACTACCCTTACACACCCATATACATTAATTGTCAACATAGTCCGAATATCCATAATATACCATAACCTATTTGTAATCAGCATCATTGTCGGAATCAGATGTATTAGGCTCGGAACCAGACGATTCGTTAACTTGTAATGCCTGAACGTCAATCCAATCCTATCCAATCCGCAACCTATCTGAAGCTATAACGGTCTCTTTCTTCCTGGTACTGAACCCTAGTACATTGACAATTTTGTATCGATCATTTCCTAAACAACACGTTACTCTGGCTGCAGGCGCAGCGTGGGTAGACCCCCCACAAGGTGGACTGATGACCTGGTAAAGGTCGCGGGAGTCCGCTGAATGCGGGTGGCGCAAGACCGGTCATTGTGGCACTCTTTGGGGGAGGCCTATGTCCAGCAGTGGACGACTTTCGGCTGATATGATGATGATGATGACGTTACTCTGTATGGGTCGACGAATTTAGATAAGAGCCTTTTGCTTTTCCCGTCATTGTAAAAATTATTAACAGGAATTCTTTTTAAATCATAAATCTCCCATGCCTTCTTTGACTAAGCTTAAATTATTAGAAGCCCTTTTCCTAATTTCGTCGAAACGTTTATCGTCGGTACTCATAGAAAGTAATGTGGATGTGCCAGCATTATTGGAAGCAATAATGGCTGGCTGTTATCCTCGTCATTGGTCAAGTCGGCTATATTTACCTGAGATACGTTAGGAAGTGAACTGTCACTTACGATTGGAATAGACTGGCTATCAATGTTGTTTGGAGGCTCGTCATTGTCAATTGACAATTTGTTATCGATGGGACAATTTAACCTGAACCCAAATAGTATTTCTGACGCACTTTTCTTTGTCGTAGCATTAACAGTATTGTTAATGCCCTACTACACTCGACCCCGCTGCCCGTCTCCCAATCACGCTCATTACTATCAACATTTTGTGTGGACAAAGTGGTAAGAATAGTTTGGTTGTACCTCTGTGCTTGTCTATTCGCCCTGAGACAGACAACTGCATTGAGTACAATGTGTAAAGCCTTTGCTGACACAGAAGTCCTGAAATGCAGCTGAAGTAAACGCAGTGCCACGGTCAGATATACGTGGTATCATAAAATCGTTGAACTGTCCAACATTCTAACTACGTTTTTTTTAAGGGTTCCCTCATCAGTCCCTCCTATTCTAACGTCACCTTTATCTAAAGGTTGTCATTCGTTTTAGTCCTGGTCAGATTGGACGACTTCACTTCCGGTACCTGGTAGACTAGCTATTAACATGCCCGCCTTGAATTGAAGAGGTGCATTAGTTAAAGAAGTGACAAATATGCAATATACTGCTAAGGACAAATATGCAATAAACCCTGTAACAACCTTGGTGTAAGTGATACTCTTAGTTCGGACTTGCTCTGGTACCTCTCTCTGAATAAACATTACCAGTATGCGCGACTCCTTCGAGTGCACTGCCACCAACCCTCCTTCATTTATAGTAACATTTTAGAGACGTAAAAGTTGAGGGTCTGGTCTTGATTCTGGGGATCGTTAATAGGAGTATGATAGAAGAACAGTCGCTCATTGTCCTTCAGTAAAGTCACCGACGTCAATTCTGTGAAATCCTGTCCTATTAACAATGAGACGTGCATCCTCCACTGCCAAAACATCCAGGTCAGTATCAATCTCATCAACCCTAATTTGAAGAGTGGCCTTGAATTTAGGGATAACGGTTGAATTGCCAAAGGTAGGTATAGGTAGGTATTGTAGGTAATCGTTCGCCTGTGCTTTCAGTCAAACCTAATGCGACTGCATCCGAATACTGAATACTTCCGAAATCAATAAAGGCATTTAACATTGTGCCATTAAACGCACACATTATTATTAAACTTATCATTTACCGCATCGGCCGTGCTGTTGCAAAGAGGTATGTATAGCGTCGTTAAAGTTACTTTCGGATGCTCTCGGTTTCGTAATCTGGTTGTCTCCAGGATCACGCAACGGAACAACGTCATCGTCTATTATAACTTTAAACAGGTGCTTACCCGTCTGAAAGAAAGGTTCCTTTCAGACGGGTGCGTGTTTTGGCCAAGGCTTTCACTACTTATTTGCAAAGGCTTCCTAGTGCAATTTTCAATATTATGCCCTACCCTACGGCACTTTTCGCATTTCTCAATCGGCTTACTACAATTTTGATAGATATGTCCGCGCCCATTGCAATTCATACGGACTGCATCCGTTCCCCGTTATACTCATAGCATTTCTACCAGAAAAATTACCGCGCAATTGACGTTTCTTTTAACCACCTACTGCTGATTGAACTCACGTCAGCGTCCTCAGACTGCGAGGGCTGTTGTGATGCTAAATAGTTCAACAGATCCTCTGGTTCCTCACATTTAAGAGCCTGAGCCCCGTTTCTGACGGAACTGTCCGTGATCCCATAGATTACGCAATCAACCGCTTTACGACCGACAATCTTGCACCGACTTAACAACGATAACTTGTCGTAACAATAGTCTCTCAATGTTTCATCTGTACGAGATTTCCGGTTCAACATTTCGTCTAATACTTTTCCATAGTTTACATCGTTTGGAAAAGCCTACTTTAATTTACTCTGCCAGACGTCCCTCGACGAGCTAAGCGAGAACCAACTCTTAGCCAACTCCCGGAACTTCGGTTGACACTCTCGCTCTGCTTCTTTTGGTAGGTGTCCTTTCGCCCTCACTTGACGATGAAGATCTTTTCCGCCTCCGTCTCTATTGCTTCGGCCGCTTCGGAGTATAACTCTCGCCTTCTGTATTATCTGAAATTTGTAGCGCATTTTATGCTCTTTCTCTGAAGCATGTCTACCTAGTTTGACTACAGCGCTGTATTTTGAAACTTCTTTACATGACTTTACTTTACTTTACTTTTGACTTTACTTTACTTTACTTGACTTTATTTGACTTTACTTTACTATACTTTACTTTCCTTGACTCTGCTTAACTCTGCTTGGCTCTGCTTCGCTCTGCTTGGCTTTACTTGGCTTGACTTTACTTGATTACTAAACTTTACTAGACTTTACTAAAGCTATACTTGAGCTTTACTAGAGCTTTACTAAACTTTACTAAAGCTATACTAGAGCTTTACTAGAGCTTTACTAGACTTTACTAGAGCTTTACTAGACTTTACTAGAGCTTTACTAGACTTTACTGGACTTTACTAGAGCTTTACTAGACTGTACTAGAGCTTAACTAGACTTTACTAGAGCTTTACTAGACTTTACTTGACTTTACTTGACTTTACTAGACTTTACTAGACTTTACTAGAGCTTAACTAGAGCTTAACTAGACTTTACTAGACTTTACTAGACTTTACTAGACTTTACTAGACTTTACTAGACTTTACTAGAGCTTTACTAGAGCTTTACTAGAGCTTTACTAGAGCTTTACTAGAGCTTTACTCGACTTTACTAGACTTTACTAGACTTTACTAGACTTTACTAGACTTTACTAGACTTTACTAGACTTTACTAGACTTTACTAGACTTTACTAGACTTTACTAGACTTTACTAGACTTTACTAGACTTTACTAGACTTTACTAGACTTTACTAGACTTTACTAGACTTTACTAGACTTTACTAGACTTTACTAGACTTTACTAGACTTTACTAGACTTTACTAGACTTTACTAGACTTTACTAGACTTTACTAGACTTTACTAGACTTTACTAGACTTTACTAGACTTTACTAGACTTTACTAGACTTTACTAGACTTTACTAGACTTTACTAGACTTTACTAGACTTTACTAGACTTTACTAGACTTTACTAGACTTTACTAGACTTTACTAGACTTTACTAGACTTTACTAGACTTTACTAGACTTTACTAGACTTTACTAGACTTTACTAGACTTAAATTTGTCTATACCAGACTTTACCGGACTTTAAGTTGATTTTACCGGGCTTTACCGAACTTGACTTCAAGGTCCACTGACCCTATGCGCAGCACACCTACATGTCTACACATCCTATGTAAACAACACACCTACATGGCTGTCGGCACAGTCCATAAGCAGCACACCTACATGGCTGCAAACAGCACACCTTCATAGCTGTTAACTCAATCCATAAGCAGCACACTTACATGGCCGCAAACAGCACACCTACGTGGCTGTTAACTCACTCTATAAACAGCACACCTACATGGCCGCAAACAGCACACCTACGTGGCTGTTAAATCACTCTATAAGCAGCACACCTACAAGGCCGCAAACAGCACACCTACGTGGCTGTTAACTCACTTTATAAGCAGCACACCTTCATGGCCGCAAACAGCACACCTTCATGGCTGTTAACTCAATCCATAAGCAGCACACCTGCATGGCCGCAAACAGCACACCTACGTGGCTGTTAACTCACTCTATAAGCAGCACACCTACATGGCCGCAAACAGCACACCTACATGGCTGTTAACTCACTCTATAAGCAGCACACCTACATGGCCGCAAACAGCACACCTACATGGCTGTTAACTCACTCTATTAGCAGCACACCTACATGGCCGCAAACAGCACACCTACATGGCTGTTAACTCGAGTGAGTTATAGAGTTATAAGCAGCACACCTACATGGCCGCAAACAGCACACCTACATGGCTGTTAACTCACTCTATAAGCAGCACACCTACATGGCCGCAATCAGCTCACCTACATGGCTGTTAAATCACTCTAGTACCTGGGAGACCGAGCCTTGCTCGGTGTTTTCCCGTAAACAAGGCAGACTAGCTCGACAAACATCTAAATAAAGATATTAATTAGATAGACAGACCTATATAAAGCTGCAACCCAACACATTTCTATTGACATAATTGTTCTCCTCAGATCTATACGATGTCTGGGAAAAGTGTAGGGGGTGGCTCCGTGACTACCAGAAAAATACCTCTGAAAACCTCTCAATACCTGTTTTATATCTTCTAATGTACACCATGTTTTAATGTAATATAAATAATTGATGAACAATTGATTGATTGATTGAAAACCAAAAAGTTGGCCAACGGCCTAGCTAAACGGTAGGTAGGGGGATGCTCGATCAAATGTCATAGAGAACTGCAAGTCATTTGGTGAGGTGATTTTTTTTGGCGATTATTTTTTGGCAAAAATTTCAAATTGGTCTGAGAGAGATAAAATTTGGTATATGGGAAAAATGAGCCCCCCGAAAAAAAAAATTTGTTGGCAAATTTCAAAATGGGCCTAGCGCGTTGAGATTTGGCATGCGGGGACTCGGGGGGCAAAACAATTTTCGAGGAATTTTTGCGAGCCCGAAGGGCGAGCTTCAGGCCGCCAGGCCGCAGGCATTCAAGTGGCCAGGTGCGTCCAACCCCCCCCCCCCCTCAAATGTTTGGCGAGGCCGAAGGCCGAGCTGCGGGAGTACCAAACAACCGAAAATCCTATATAAATACAAGGTTTCGCGAGCCCGAAGGGCGAGCTTCAGGCTGCGAGGCCGCAGGCCGAGCTCGGCGGAGTGCCGAAGTCCCGGATCCCCACCCCGAGTGCCCAAGCGTCCCCGGCCCCCCCCCCCCGTCCCAAGTAATTTTTGCGAGATCGATACGGGAGGAAAGGGTTGCCCAACTATTCATATGCCCCATGTATCTTACAAGTGAACCTGAGGGCCGGAGGCCTGAAGGTGAGCTGCAAGGCCTCGCTTCGCGCAGGGCCAAAGGCCCTAGGTGTCCCAGAGGAGATCAGAGCGCGCTCTCCACGCGAGCCCGAGAGCCGCTTGCGGCCCGAAGGGCGAGCCCACGCAAACACTCACTATTCCTATCATTGTTATAATCGAACCTGAAGGCCGAAGGGCGAGCTTCAGGCCGCCAAGCCGCAGGCATTCAAGTGGTCAGGTGCGTCCCCCCCCCCCCCCCCCCCTCAAATGTTTCGCGAGGCCGAAGGCCGAGCTGCGGGAGTACCAAACAACCGAAAATCCTATATAAATACAAGGTATCGCGAGCCCGAAGGGCGAGCTGTAGGCTGCGAGGCCGCAGGCCGAGCTCGGCGGAGGGCCGAAGGCCCGGAGCCCCATCCCGAGTGCCCAAGCATCCCCTCCCCTCAGTATTTTTTGCGAGACCGATACGGGAGGAAAGGGTTGCCCAACTATTCATATGCCCCATGTATCTTACAAGCGAACCTCAGGGCCGAAGGCCCGAAGGTGAGCTTCAAGGCCTCGCAGGGCCGAAGGCCGAGCTTCGCGTAGGGCCGAAGGCCCGAAGCGTCCCTTAGAGCGCGCTCTCCACGCGAGCCGGAGAGCCGCTTGCGGCCCGAAGGGCGAGCCCACGCAGACACTCACTATTCCTATCATTGTTACAATTGAACCTGAGGGCCGAAGGCCCGAAGGTGAGCGGAAAGGTTTAGCGAGGCCGAAAGCCCGGCTCACGCGGACACTCTAACCTGAGGGCCGAAGGCCCGAAGGTGAACGGTAAAGCTAAGCGAGGCCTGAAGGCCGAGCTCACGCGTACACTCGAACCTGAGGGCCGAAGGACCGAAGTTGAGGGCCGAAGGGCAATAAAGGACAACAACAACAACACAAATGTTTTCCGTAGGTCTGCCTTGGATGCGTACATTAAACGTTTTTCTCAAAGGCTTCCTAGGCATTTCAAAGTCCTCACGACACTTGCATAATAGATATACATTTTAAATAAACATTATTATTAAATTCCTGGCTACTCGACAAATTCCTTCTCCGATCTGTTTTAATAATGCATTCAGTAAATAAATGTCAGTGCGAAATAAAATGTTAACAATTTCGCCATCGAGATTCAAAATATATTTTTTTAAACCGCGGTCAAATTAACTAAAAAAATCTAAATAAACATAAATAAACGTGAAGCCCGACCACATAATGGGCCATGATGGTGCCAGAAAAGGACGCAGCTACGCGGTGGAACGAGACAAATCGTAATTCATTGTATTAAGAATCTTAGGGTTGCGTGCCGAACATTCGTTTGAAACCAGAAAATATGGCTTTGAATGACGACACGTTATATCACACGAACATGTCACAAAAGAATATAATGCATCTCTTTCATTCTAATATAAGATGGATCTAATGAAAGAGATGAAATATAACAGTGACGTCATTCAAAGTCACATTTTCTGGCTTCAAAGTTCAAACGAATGTTCGGCACACAACCTCCAGGATAGGTATCTAAACTTTTTGATTCATTGAGATTATTTGACACTTACCGCAGAACGTGCCCATAAATATAGTATATACTCTGTAGTTATAGATGCGCCAACGAGCGACCGGGGCTATGTCTTTCTCATACTTGCTCATATTCATACAAAATTTGTACTACGCAATTTGGCCGGTTTGCATGTCCAATGTATTGCTTATGGAAGTTTACATTTGTCTGTAACCCGACCATGAAAAATTGTTCGTTCGGTGATAGGGACAAAACATGCCACTCTTTTCTATTTCTTCTTATAGGAATCGCAATAAGACTATCTTTCTCTAGCAAAGCGTGTCAGCATGGTGTCAGCCCCTTGAACGTGTCTGATAAAAAACCTCGTAAGGCGTTGTCATGTGTCATTCTTTCTAAATGCTAAACAAAACAAGATTTATATCCGCCTCACCATACGTCCTTATATGTATTGACCCTGAGATTCGTGACAACTATGTGCATATTCGTAGGTCAGGCTTATACTGGTTCTTCTGACACTAATTTTCCGTACGTCAGCAGCCATTGTAAATATCAATCACGAACAAAAGTAAAAACATGAAAACTCGAAAACACGCATTTTCTCAAATATAAGACTGAGCTAGATCGATTGCTCGTCCCCGAAAACCCCCACATACCAAATTTCATCAAAATCGTTAGAGCCGTTTCCGAGATCCCCGAAATAAATATATATACATATATATATATAAATAAATAAATAAATATACAAGAATTGCTCGTTTAAAGATATAAGATAAGCAGCACATCTACATGGCTGCATGACAGAAAAACAAAGAAAAGAAACATTTATTCGTGACAACACAAAACACTTATTACAAAACCGGCTTTTGCCACGAAATGGTCACAACTCAGTGCTGTAAACAGCACACCTACATGACTGTCTACTCACTCTCTAAGCAGCATACCTACATGGCTGCACTTATGTAAGCAGCGCACCTACAGCAGCTGTCTACTAACTCTATAAGCGGCACACCTACATGGCCGCGTACTTCGTTATTTGTTTTAGCGTTCCGTAATTAAATAGGTCAACGCTTCGAATATTAACAATTCCATTGTCATGCACTAAGTATTAGATTCAGTTAGGGTTTTCTTAATTGGCCACGATTGACATGTACGAGTATGTACTCTTTCGGAACGATTCTACCAATCAACGTTATAACGTAATTAATTGGAAACTGTTATCAATAATGTAACATCATTTCACACTTGTGGGTGCAGTTCTGAATAATTATTACGAAAGTATTTATAAGACATTTAAAATTACTTAACTGCGTCCCATGGCGCGCAGGCACACATCCCACTTCTGATATGTTAAAACTTCGAAGATCTCTTGAATAATTTATTCACTTATACTGGAAGTTACAATCACTCGTACACGTTTATGGTCTAACTTAAACTAAACCACGTCTTCAAACTATACTCAACCACATCTACCCTAAAGCACGGTTAACCAAGGAGTACCCAGAAACACGTTCCCTCCTTTTTAAGACCACCCGCCATCTTTTTTTTAAGTCGTAATGGCGGTGAAGTACCCTCAAACTTAATTAAAAGTGCAACTTAAATTAAAATTAACTACACTAAACATGAAATCATTACACTATAGTAGAGTTAATAGCACACTGGACAAAGTACTTGACTGGTTTACCGTTAACAATCTGTTACTTAATGCTAAGAAAACTAAATGTGTCAGATTTTCTTTGCCTAATGTTAGACCGGTGGAAACTAGTATACTCTTAAATAACGAGTGCTTAGAAATAGTAGATAAAGCAATATTCTTAGGTATAACATTAGACAAAAATCTACAATGGAGTCCCCACATAGCCGTTATGGCGCGTAAATTAAGTTCAGCCGCATATGCTATCAGAAAAATCAGGCAACTTACCAATGTAGAAACAGCTCGCCTAGTTTATCATAGCTATTTTCATAGTGTTATGTCGTATGGTATCCTGGTTTGGGGTAAAGCAGCTGACATACAGACAATTTTTGTGTTACAAAAAAGAGCCATTCGCTCCATATATAACCTAGGCTCACGTGAATCTTTAAGAGAACTCTTTAAAGAAATCAACATTTTAACTGTAGCGTCCCAGTACATCTATGAGAATATTGTTTATGTCCTTAAGAACATAGACTCCTGTAAAAATTCTGATATACATAATTTTAATACTAGAAATAAAAATAAAATTGCCACTAAAAAATTTCGTGTCCGTAAAGTATACAAATCTTTTGTAGGTCAATGTGTCCGTTTTTATAATAAGTTACCTGATGAAGTTTTGAATTTACCTTTTCCAGCTCTTAAAAAGTACTTGAAAAAATCATTGATGTTGAAGGCTTATTACAGGGTTGAGGACTATCTAACAGACAGAAAAGCATGGCCCAAACCAGATACTTAAATAGAGTAAAGATTCATATATTGTGTATTTTTTAATTTTATCTAGTTGACACAGTTCTTGCAAGAAAACATATCAAAAGATTTATAACTAAATTTATAGTCTAAAGGATTCCATTTTTTTTACCTAAATAGAATTTGATAATGCTTAGGTATACAGTTTCGAAATGTTTTCTTGCAGAATTACACACTGTACATAACTGGTTTTTTTCCTCATTTTATTCTTTGTTTTTGTGTTGCTTTATATAGATACTTAGATTTCTTGATCTTAAGTAGGTTAAGTATTATCATTCATCATTGTAATAAGCATATTTTTGTGAGAAAATGGCTGACTGTCGAGTTTCTTTCGGCGTTTCTTCTCGGCAGTGGCCTCTGTGAAACGCTAGTAGGGTTTGACTTGTAAAAGTGCCATTGCGGCCTACTTACAGAATAAAGTTCATTTTATTCATTTTTGTTCAAACCTAGCTTCGTCGGATCCTTGTTTCGTCAAATCATTGTTTCGTCTAACGCTTATTGATTCAAATCCAGGTTAAGCGTCGATCGTGTTTTGTCACCATATAAAATCAGCACTCCACCACCGTTGTCAAAATACGCTATTTGACTATTTTTTTTTATAATGCCAATCGAACCAGTTTTTAGAGACCATCAAATGTCTATATGGGACCAACAACATTTAGAGCACAATAAAGGGCTAAAATTAGGGACAAACCTAGCTCGACGCTAGCGGGTCTCAAAAAGGCTCCTACAAATTGGCCCTGGCAAATGACGTCACTTGCACTGCATTCGACCAACGTTGTATGGGAAAATTAGTATTTTGCTGTTTTAGTCGTAAAATAATGCGTTTAGGTACATAGTTGCTGTACAATTTATTTTTTATTTTTACATAAACATTCTATTGACACCTTTTATTTAAATTTTGGACGGTAAAAAAATTTACATAATTTTCTGAGTTTTTGATGATTTTGGTAAAATGGTAAAATTTTATAATTTACGATGTATTGTGATATTTTGATGGCTAACTATCCAAAAAGTGACACTGTGTTATAAATTTTAATATGTGTCAAATACCGTATTACTGCGTGCGTGTTTCTGTGGCGTAGTCTTTGGTGGTCTACATAAAGCAAAATGGTATCCTTAAGGGGATTCCTCGATTCTAACACATGTCTTTTGCGTACGAAAACACGGAACGCAACACTCTTCGGAAGTTTAGACAAAATTTAATGTCCATAAATATCACATTACATTTTGAGAACAGCGTTTCCAAGAACGCGATATGTTTTGCTTGTTTGGCCGTAATTCCCAAGTCACTTGAGTAAACGTATTACATTGGAATCGGATTAAATTGGATAGCGAGTGTTTGTTTTGTAAACTCAATGCTTTCGACCTTTTCTTACGATTATGTATTGAATCATTTGTTTGTCAAATTATTCAATACATAATATTTCGTTGTGATAACACCGATTTAAATGAGTATATAATAAGTATGAGTTTATAATAAGGTAGAGTACTTATGACTAAAATATAGCTACGTAATATTAAAGAACAATATTTTTTGAGAGATAGCGTGTCAATTTGTCAATAAAATAAGTTGTAATTTTATTTAAGTCGCAAAGTCCTGTCGTTGTTTTTGTTTCGCTTTTTGTATAACTTAAATATACCGTCAGTTTGTTTGCAATTACGTAAACACTTGTACAAGTCACACAGCCAAGTACTCGTTCAAGTTACTAGCCATTACGGGTATGTAATGTTGACTTAGAAAACACAAGAGCTCCTGAGGAGAAAGTTTTTTATTTAGTTTTACTTCTCTTATCGCTTGCATACCTACTCGTAGACTATACTAAAAAAAGATTTACTCGACTCACAGCTTCTCTCGTGTATAATTTGACTTATATAGGTTCATTCATAGGTATTATCGCTTTATCTACGGTTAAGATTATGCCGGCAGTACTTGATATTATGATAAGCTTTCTGAATATATAGCTAAAAAAGGAGATTGAGAGGACAGAGATAGATATATACACTATTCTGATAAGATTTTTCGTATTTCCCCAAGTTTTTTGAGGATATGGTTCGTTTTTTTTTCTGTTTTTATAATGCACCGATGGCAAACAAGTTTACATTCTGCCTCATAGGAAGCAGATTGTATTATGCCCGTATGAAATGATCTGAAATAAAATGTATACTTACGAAACTGGGGCCACGTTAACAATGTAAAATTACGATTAAGCGAACATGAAATGAGCCTCATATCTATACGGTTATATACACGTTTGTATAGCGTAGTCATCGGGGTTTTACGATGTATATTATACAGTCACATACGATTGCCAAATGGGGTCATGAAAAGGAGATCCCGGGCTGATAGGTACAGTCTCATATGTTTACGTAAAGGAACTTATGTCTGGGGGATAAGGCTCTAAATTGTGTACATTTTAAAATTTCTACGGAGGACTACGACTTTTTTACTGATATAGCTATGTATGTACAAAATGTTGAAACACGTTTTCATATTCGGCGATGAAAATAAATCGATTTTGAATGTTAGCAATGTAGTTACTTGTCCAAAATTCCTAGAATTACAGAAGCTTCACTTCCTAACAAAAATGACGTTTAGGCATAAAAAATGGGCGTACTATGTGCATCTCTGTGTATCGTATAACTTGCATTTATTCAAACGCGGCACGTGTAGCGCAGCGCTAGGGCTATCACGGCAAGAATACATCGATGAGGGCAATAAAATGTTCTAGCTCACCAGATGTCGGTCGAGAACCTACAATGAACTAATATTAAATTAAGTAGAGTACTTACTTTTATCTAACGAGCGCGGGTAAGCCATGGTTGTGTGTTGAGCTAAGATACATGCATAATTGTCTATGTGTGCGTCAGCGTAGGAGCTATGAGTTCACGTTGTCTGTGTTAGATGTTCGTACATATATGGATCACAACTACAACAATGACCAACCCGCGCTCGTGAGATAAAAGTACTATACCTACCTACGTGTTAATTCACGTGTGTGTATGTATGAATGTCAGTGTCATTATGAATAACGCCACAAACAAAACTGATCTTGTGAACGGGCATTTTATTTAATTCTAAAAATTTTAAAACGAATGTAAGAAATTCATAAGATGGTAAGTTCATAAAGCATGCGTTTTTATTGTATACTCTTTTATAGGGTTTTACAGAAAATTCTTTTGAAATGCATCATTGTTCCAGTCATTACACTCTTATCTAGGACGGCCCTCGACTGACAGCTGCTAGACTCACTTCTGGCTGTAGGAGCGTGAGTCATTAAAGCGACGCGCTCCGCCCATTGCAAGACCCCTGACTAATGACTGTGGGTTTAACTTTTTATAGGTATATCTTTGTAGATATTTGATTTTTTATAGAGTTTCGTAAATAAATATTTAGGTATATTATACTACCCACAAGTTTTTTTTTGGTTACTGAAGATGGTAAACCAAATGGTACTCTCTGGGATTCATAATGACCCTAATCTTGCAAAAATACTTGACAATGTTTTTCATTGCTTTTGGACGATTATCACATCGCATTGGTAAGATACCGCCACACGCGCCGTAAAGGAAAACCAGCTACCTACTATACCGAAATCCTAAACAAAGACAATAAACAACTCGTTACGTGTTTAACCTCTTTATTAGAAATATTATGATGTCGTCCCAACATTTAAATTAACGACAGAAACTTCCGGCCTCCGCGAACTTTAGCAATATGGCGGACAATATGGCGGAACAATTTTAATAATTCGAGAGTGACGTTGCGGTCGGTATTGGGATTTTTCATTGCTCGTTTATGCGTCAAGTTGTCGAACGTCAGCCATTATGGTTCTTGAATAAAAATAATTTTTGGCTGTGAAAATTGGATATTGATTAGTGAAAAGGAGATTAAAAAGTTACGATTGAAGCGGATTTTGTAATGTTTGTCATGAACTCATGACTTAAGTATTTTGTTTTTGGAACGAAATATTTAAACACTTTAGTGTTCAATATGTAATGGCAATTATAGACATGACTCTTAGCACTATAACAAACTATTAAGGTATCAATTCAGCTGGGAACATTTGAATCATCTTGTCATATAGGTACAGAATACCTCGGTTGGTTTTCATTTATACACGACTGCCCAAAAAAGGAGTGTAGGGTTGTAGGTAATGTTTTTATTACACGACTGCCCAAAAAAGGAGTGTATTGTTTTCAGGGTTCATGTATGTATATACCCATGTGAAATTATTTTGTTCCCCCAGAACTTCTGAATGCCTTAACCAATTTAGATGTGTAAGGTATCATTAGAACTTGGGTTTTGTATGAAGTAAGAGCATGAAATATCGCTTGACCTTATTTAGAATGCGTAGGTTTTTTAGCTGCTCCAAATATATGCGTGATGATCTGTGCCCTATCTCTCTATCTCACGAAGGTGGATCATACTTGTGTGGGATGCACATTAACACCAACAGACATTAAAAAAATAGCCGGCACTAGTCCCACCGTCGGCGAGCAGCGAGTACTCTCATAGTAATTCTATCTACTCGTTTTCCCGCTCAAGCGAGTAGAATTACTATGCCACTAATAAAAACAACGTCTCACCCTAAAGCTGGAAACCCACAGACAGCGGTGGCGGCGCGGTGCGGAGGCGGTACCGGTTGTAATGTTCGAACTAATATGAAAGGGTCCGCACAGAACGCTTTTTTCCCGGCCGGTTTTCTGTGCGGACCCTTTCATATTAGTTCGAATATTACAACCGGTACCGCCTCCGCACCGCGACACCCCGCCCCGATACCGCTGTCAGTGCGTTTCGGGCTTAAGGCTGCGTTTCCACCAGAGATGTTCCGCGAGGATGTGTTTTTCATATATTTGACACCTCGCTCGGCGCGTTGCGAGGTGTCAAATGTATGAAAACGCATCCTCGCACATCTCTGGTGGAAACGCAGCCTTAATGCTATACTTACTCCGCATATACTTACTGCATTCCGTCGTGGGCAATAATAACAACCAAATGCATTTTTAGGTAATTTACTCACTTACCACCCAATATACTTCCATAGCCATATGTACAGTCGTGAACGGGTATTTTGGTTTTTGAGCGCCTTGCCAATGTTCGCAACTTGGTCTTGTAATGCGAATCGGGACTGACACGACATGGGTAACATCGGTCATTCATTACACAGCTAAATTACGAAAAATGGCAAGTGGTTCAACCATCCTGGCTCGTGACTGTACATCAGCATAATTGGAGTACTTTATCGTGGGTTACTACCAACATAAAGCTATTTATATACTCACTTAATGAAGCACAACGGAATACACTCCCTGTTACAGAGTATTAAGATCATAAAACATGCATGAGATGGATCAATCATAGCTACACTAGATGAGCGTATACAACTGAAATCAGCTTTGAATTTATAGCGGGGTCACTTCCACGGGCGCCAAATGTAATATGTCAGAAGGCGAAGGCAACAAATATGAAACTAGTTACATTTTGATACGTATAGTACAATGCAGCCTTATTATTTTATCTGCATGAAGGCGACGTGCTGTCGGCCGAGAAGCTGTTAAGTTCATGGAAATAAAAGAAGTATTGCTCTTTTGTATGTATATTGTATAAGTAAAAATTAACTAATTCAATTCTTTATATCCAACTAATTAAGACAATGTAAAAACATAAAATATAATACATAATGCTTCAGGATAACTAAAAGCTAAATAAAATACATAGAACCTTCTATAGAAAAGTCTTTATAAGACCTTGATCTGCTCGTTCGATTATCTCAGGATATCACGGACCGATAATTATTGGACAGTATCAGGTATTTCGGTAATTAGTATTGGCGGCGGGACGGCAATAACGGAACAATCTGTATGTACGGACTCCTCCAGTATCTCGGGACGTGACTGACTCGAGGTTATACAGGGTGAGCGATACAAATAGTCATTTACAAATACAAACACAAATACAAATACAAATAAAAATCATTTAAATCGCTCAATTTAAAGAAAACCGAGGATTTATGGGGAACATCAGTAAAAGTTATTAATCATATCATAGATGTCATTGCGCCCCAATTAGCTTTGATTTACAATAACTGCATATCAGAGGGTATTTTTCCTGATCTTATGAAGTTTAGTAAAGTCATACCTCTATTTAAATCGGGTGATTTAAACGACCTAACCAACTTCCGTCCCATATCGATACTACCTGTATTAAGTAAGGTTTTTGAAAAATTAATGTTAAACGATATGCTAATGCACTTTAATAGAAATAAACTGCTTACAAGTAAACAGTTCGGTTTCACAAGAGGGCGCTCCACGACTGACGCTGCATCTGTGCTTATTAAACATATTTACGATATTTGGGAGAATTCCTGTGATGCGATAGGTATTTTTTGTGACCTTTCTAAAGCTTTCGATTGCGTGGATCATGGGACGCTCGTTTTGAAACTTAAACATTATGGTTTGTCTGCTAATGCGTTAAGTCTTATGTCTTCATATCTCAGCAATAGAACTCAAGCAGTTGTTGTAAATGGAACCCAGTCTAGTGGGGCAATAGTAACGTTAGGAGTGCCTCAGGGCTCTATCTTAGGTCCATTTTTATTTTTGGTTTATATAAATGACTTGCCGTCTATAGTAAGTAGTCTTTGTGATATAGTTTTATTCGCGGATGATACATCTTTAATCTTCAAGGTTGACCGAAAATCAGTTGACTATAGTAGAGTTAATGGCACACTGGACAAAGTACTTGACTGGTTTACCGTTAACAATCTGTTACTTAATGCTAAGAAAACTAAATGTGTCAGATTTTCTTTGCCTAATGTTAGACCGGTGGAAACTAGTATACTCTTAAATAACGAGTGCTTAGAAATAGTAGATAAAGCAATATTCTTAGGTATAACATTAGACAAAAATCTACAATGGAGTCCCCACATAGCCGTTATGGCGCGTAAATTAAGTTCAGCCGCATATGCTATCAGAAAAATCAGGCAACTTACCAATGTAGAAACAGCTCGCCTAGTTTATCATAGCTATTTTCATAGTGTTATGTCGTATGGTATCCTGGTTTGGGGTAAAGCAGCTGACATACAGACAATTTTTGTGTTACAAAAAAGAGCCATTCGCTCCATATATAACCTAGGCTCCCGTGAATCTTTAAGAGAACTCTTTAAAGAAATCAACATTTTAACTGTAGCGTCCCAGTACATCTATGAGAATATTGTTTATGTCCTTAAGAACATAGACTCCTTCTGTAAAAATTCTGATATACATAATTTTAATACTAGAAATAAAAATAAAATTGCCACTAAAAAATTTCGTGTCCGTAAAGTATACAAATCTTTTGTAGGTCAATGTGTCCGTTTTTATAATAAGTTACCTGATGAAGTTTTGAATTTACCTTTTCCAGCTCTTAAAAAGTACTTGAAAAAATCATTGATGTCGAAGGCTTATTACAAGGTTGAGGACTATCTAACAGACAGAAAAGCATGGCCCAAACCAGATACTTAAATAGAGTAAAGATTCATATATTGTGTATTTTTTAATTTTATCTAGTTGACGCAGTTCTTGCAAGAAAACATATCAAAAGATTTATAACTAAATTTATAGTCTAAAGGATTCAATTTTTTTTTCCTAAATAGAATTTGATAATGCTAAGGTATACAGTTTCGAAATGTTTTCCTGCAGAATTACACACTGTGCATAACTGGTTTTTTTCCTCATTTTATTCTTTGTTTTTGTGTTGCTTTATATAGATACTTAGATTTCTTGATCTTAAGTAGGTTAAGTATTATCATTTATCATTGTAATAAGCATATTTTTGTGAGAAAATGGCTGACTGTCGAGTTTCTTTCGGCGTTTCTTCTCGGCAGTGGCCTCTGTGAAACGCTAGTAGGGTTTGACTTGTAAAAGTGCCATTGCGGCCTACTTACAGAATAAAGTTCATTTTATTCATTTTTTATTCAAAGATTTAAGAGATTGTTTGAGATTTTCACGTATGTCTGCAACTTACGTTCGTCATTGCAATTGTCAAGGAACTTTGGCCATTAACCGTCAATTTAATACAGACAGACATTTATGTCTAATATGTATTTTTTTATGTATGGTATTAGGTATGGTAGTAAAAGAACCGCGTAACTTGCGCGAAAGACGATGTTAACAGGAAAGACTTGAGTGATGTAATTACGTTTAATAGATATGAAAATAAACTAATCGAGTTCTTTTCTGTTTCCCAAGATAATATTCTTAACATTTTGATTAATGCGAATTTGCGATCTGAAAAATTCTTTGTTTTACCGCCCTTGGTAAGTACTATTAATGCATATTTTACGCCTCTAAAATGGACATGTTTTTTATGATTTCTTCAGCCCTAATCTAAACCTTAATCTAACCGTCGTGAATATTTTTTACAATTGCAAAATTGCTTACTCACCTTGTATACAGCAAACATTACGGTTATTACAAAATCACGGAAAACATGTAGAAAATAATCTCAGCCTGTATATCGCCAAAAGCCGTATGTGGGATGTATTGGGTCGACCCCTCGTCGACCCTCTGGACGCACGCGTAGATCAAATAATTTCCTATTACAATTCGTTTCCACCATTTTATCTCTTCACTGTCACAACCAAGCCTGAAATTGATATACTATCTGGCGGAGTGCTGGCACAGTGTTGCGCGCTCTCTGTCGTCATGCTCCAAAATGATTGAGCACAAGAAAACATGTTATAAACCAAATCTGTTGCAAAGTTAGTGCTCTAGAAATCATTACTGGATGTAACTATCGTCGGAGCTATAGAAACGGAGATACTAGCGAATAACCGAAAATTGTGACCTTTGATCTTGAATAACTTGCGAAGCATACATATGAGATTAACGGTGATTTTTGAGGCAGTTTATAGAACGCCAAAATGAAGGTGTAGGTATAGAAGTTTCCAGCTTATTATCTCTCATTCCCAGGTTGAACCCCTAAAATATTATTCTGATTTATTTGTTATTGTGAGATATTTGTGGAGCGACGCGTCGTCATGTTTTTGGTCTAACATAAATAAACAACGTTGAATATTAAAGTAGGCATAAATGTCGTATGTACAGATAATCAATGAAACATCCAAAATTTCATACCTGTTTCTATTAGCAATTCTAACAGTTCAATTTCATTTTCAATATAAGGCGACTTCCTCGCATGTATTTCGTTCTTTTATTTTACAGATTATTTCACAGATTTTCTCATTCGTCGGCATAGTTACTGTCAGTGTCAGTACTACATTTACGCATTAGTAAACTCATTCGCAGAAGCGCGTGTCAGCCATTAGGTAATGTAAGCGCGCAGTAAAGATGAGAAATAAATGACAGTTGACACTGACAGCTTACTAATATCATACCGCCTCCGCTCCGGCCAGGAAGTTTCCTGATTCGACTTCCTGACTTATCGGTGCGTAGGCAGTACGATATGGGAAAACTGTCAAACGTCAGTGTCAACTGTCAGTCGACTCGGTACCGCTTTTTACTGACTGACTGGCGCGGGATGCGCGGTAGCGTGGCGATGCGAAGTCAGTACCTACTGGACCGCTTCTGCGCATGATATTACTACTGCGTAAATGTAATGTTGACAATAAACCGTCAAGTGGGAATCTTTGCGACATCAGTAATTTTACGTCAACTAAGAAAATGTCGCATATCGATCCCACCCCGCCAAGTCAGGAAGTCGCGTAAGCCGACTTCCTCGGTGCAGAGATGGTAGGATATGAGAAAACTGTCAAAGGACAGTGTCAACTGCCCGTCAACTCAGTACCGCTTTTTACTGAGCCCCTGCTGAGAGCCGACAGGCGTGGGATGCGCGGTGGCGGGGCAGTACCTACTGCTCCGCTTCTGCGCATGATATTAACTACTGGGAAATGTGATACTGACGCTTTGAATCTTTACTAACGTCAGTAAGTTTACGTCAAAGAATAAAATGTCACATAATATCGACCTCGCCCCGCCAAGCCAGGAAATGGCCTAACTGTTCCATTTCACACAGCACACACAGAACAGCACATTTCTCTACCATACAGCACTAACTATACTAATAAAAGACGTAGACATTGTTTGCCCAAATACTATAAAAAAGAAACATGCTTTTTCCTCTAGATTCTTTGTTTTTCTAGGCCCATTTCTTTATAATAGACTCAATGGAAGGTTCGACATATACCCTCTCAACTACGCTAGCTGCAAGAAAAAGCTCCACGACTCACTAATAAATATGTCATACGAGGATACAGAGGAGTTATTGACTGTGGTCAAATGACCATAACTGTGTTTTTTGACCGAGTAAAACGAGGTCTCTGTTTTAGCTTCGACAAAAATGCTTTCGTATGTCCGGCCGGATTTTTGTATGTCCTCCTCTACAGGTCGCATTTATCAACCGATTTTCGTGAAATTTTGTGAGCAGGTTCGGTAACTATATAGAATTTTTTTGTCGAGTCACTTTTTGGAAATAAAAAAAACAAACATTGTATCAATGATTTCGAGTTTTTCTGCGGCCGTTTTTTCCTCTACAGGTCGCATTTCTTAACCGATTCTCGTGAAATTTTGTGAGCAGGTTCCATGACTACATATAATTTACTTGTAGAGTAAATTTTTGTAAATTAAAAAAAATTTTTTTTACGTCGTTGGCTGATCTCCTCTACAGGTCGCATTTATCAACCGATTTTCGTGAAATTTTGCGAGCAGGTTTGGTAACTATATAGAATTTTTTTGTCGAGTCACTTTTTTGAAATTCGAAAAAACAAACTTTGTATCAATGATTTCGTATTTTTCTGCGGCCGTTTTTTCCTCTACAGGTCGCATTTCTCAACCGATTCTCGTGAAGTTTTGTGAGCAGGTTTTATGATTACATAGAATTTTTTAGGCAAGTAAATTTTTGTAAATTTAATTTATTTTTATTTTATTCATTGGTTTGTTCTCCTCTACAGGTCGCATTTATCAACCGATTTTCGTGAAATTTTGTGAGCAGGTGCGGTAACTCTATAGAATTTTTTTATCGAGTCACTTTTTCAAAATTTAAAAAAACAATTTTTTTATCAATTATTTTGTGTTTCTGCGGCCGAATTTCGATTTGTTCACCTCTAAGGGTCGCATTTCACAACAGATTCTCGTGAAGTATTGTGAGCACGTTCTTTGATTACATCGAATATTTTTGTCGAGTAATTAAAAAAACATCTATGGTTTGTAATCCTCTACAGCAGCGGTCGGCAACAGGCGGCCCGCGAGCCCCTTCCGTGCGGCCCGCGAGCCTCCCTGGCTTTATGTTTGTAAAGGTAAAATTTGAAATTCTTAACATCGTGAAAGCGTCTGTATCGCCAACCACGAGTATTTTCACAGTTGGTCAGGACGAGATATGTGTTTGTAAGTATATTTTACAATTAAATCTATCTATTTTTTTTTTTCAAAAATTTCGCGCTCGCCGCGTTTGTGTTAGACAGTATGAAGTATTTTCCACACCTGCATCTTAATGTTCAAAAAATTTCGCGCTCGCTGCGCTCGCGTTTGCGTCTACATGACTTGATGCGTATGAAGTATTTTCCAGACCTGCATGATAATATTCGCAAAATTTCGCGCTCGCTACGCTCGCGTTTTCAACGAGATTTGTTATGACTTGATGCGTATGAAGTATTTGCCGCATTTGAATAAGTGTTCGAAAAATTTCGCGCTCGCGTTTACATCTAGGACATAACTTGATGCGTATGCGTATGAAGTATTTTCCGCACCTGCATCATAATGTTCGAAAAATTTTGCGCTCGCTACGCTCGCATTTTCATCTACATGTGTTATGACTTGATGCGTATGAAGTATTTGCCGCATTTGCATCAGTGTTCGAAAAATTTCGCGCTCGCGTTTTCATTTAGGTGTGTTATGACTTTATGACCCGTCCCCCCCTTAAAGTTTCTATATCTGCTTTTCTATACGCTTGCATTGATCGAATGAATCGCGAAATTACGATGCGGTTGAAATGCGAATTATCTGGGTTTGGTAAGGAAACTAGCTGGTTTATCTGTGAAAAGTCGGTTTTTTCGTCTTTCTCGTTTTTCACGTAAAAAGGGGTGCGAATTTTTACTACGTTACTGTCGCGTACGGCGTACCAATTTGTTTCGAGTTGATATCAACAGACAGTGATCATTATTATCATCTGCGGCCCGCGAAGATTTTTTTAGCTACTATGTGGCCCGTGGGTGCTAAAAGGTTGCCGACCCCTGCTCTACAGGTTCGATATCTAACATAGTTTTGGAAATAAAAAAAAACACTCACGAGGTCTACAGCTCACAGAGCCACTAGTAATATATTTACCTACCTACCTAGTTTATAAATTAACATTTAATTGTACTTATATGGTTCTATCCTGATAGTGTTTACATCTGTTAGATTAATAGATAAGTAAAGTATCTAAGTATTTATAACTATTTTAAATGCCTCATTTTTTCGGAAACAGAATTTTGCTTTTATCATAAGTTTGCTTTTATCATTAGTTGTACTAGATAATAAGAATTAAAATGTTTTATATTTTGTAGATAAATAGTAATTAATTTATTGGCCATTTGCCTGAAACACAGGAAACATCCTAGTTCAGGCATGTGATATATGTTATCTATCGATAAGTTGTAGACTATAAGAAAATAATTGTAAAATGTATATTTAATAAATTATTCTTATTCTTCTTCTTATTCTTATTTCGTTTGCAATTATTTCATTGTTATTCCTATTAGATTCAAGTGATATGTGTAATTTATAGTCAATGCTCAATCAAATGGAACTAATTCTTCATGTTTGATGTTTAATTTAAACAGTAATTAGCCAATATTCCACAATCATTTGACGACCCGAGAGTAATAGATAAGTACATAACGTTTTTGAACGTGGTAACGCACATCTAAACTAAAACATCATTTTCTATACTAAAAATGGTTTACCTAAATATTTGTTTTTACGTTCTTATCCTGCACCTAACAAATGTTTCTTTTAAGCCCAGTAGTTGACTGGTAGAGAATGCCTTAGGGCATTTAGTCCGCCATTTATACCTTTTTTTAATGTGCAATAGATTTTAAATAAATAAATGCGAAAGTGTGTCTGTTACCTCACGCTTAAACCGCTGATCCGATTTAGATGAAATTTGGTTTCGAGATAGTTTGAGTCCCGGGGAACTACATAGGATACTTTTTATCCTGGAAATCATCCCTTAAAGGGTTAGAAGTATGTATGGAAGAGCGATGACTAGGTAAGCGCCTGATATAAAACAAAGAAATTAAATACTATCGCAATGAACGAGTTCCACGTTGACTAAGTAGATTTTTTCATGTCATGGATTAATTTTCCCACACTATCGTGTCCGGCAGCCTGAGCACTTTGAGTTAACCTAGTTTTAATCGCGAAATTAATCAATAGTTGTGAATCCGAGGCCTTGATCATTGTGGAATACAAATCTATGGCAGTTAATTGTTTCGTGACGGTTTCCGATCCGCCCATGGCTGGTAACAAAGATTGCCTACCTATACCTACTTTACCCACTTGACATTGATACTATGAATAAATGAAATAGTCAATTAAAAGAACAATATACCTACCACATATCGATCACGTCTCCCAAGTCGAGAACTAGCCTGAGACCAGCTTCCTGGCTGGATATGATGAGCGAGAGTGCATATGTAAGCTGGCAGCGGAGGTGAAATCCCATTATAGTCTTCCGAGATATTCGGAATCGCCAAGGGGAATATTTTCTCCGGCAGCGATGAAGTGGCGATTCGTTACACCCAACTGTAACGTTTTGTATGTGTAATCGTCAGTATGCTTCCAAAATCAGGTGAATTGTCGGACTTATCCGGTTTTAGAAGTAAACTGACGTTATGTTAGAGGGTAATACCTACGTTGAAGAAGACGCACGCGTACGGCAAACGAAGCGTAAGTACCCTCTCTGTCGTACTAATTTGCAAACGCGATAGAAATTAAGAGGAAAAACTTCGATTGCGATTCGCGGTAACTCCGGTGAAGCGAATGTATCCGTCAAAATTTTGTGGTCGCATGGAAATGAGTTTTTTGACATTCACATTTTTAGGCCAGCGAGCTAACTAATAAGTTACTATTATGCTGAGCCGAGTCCATTTTGTAAAAAAAATATGATTACTTATTCTTTATTTCCTTTGTTATTTGTAATATTGTGATGTAAAAGTTCGAAGTTTGAATCTAATGCGCCCTCTCATCTATGAGAGGAGGCCTATGCGTAGTGGGATGTCTAATGATGATGATGACCTCAAAATTATAATTCTAAGTATTTTTTTGTTACGCGTCGGTGTCACAGCCATCTAACAATCAGTGATAATGCGTCCCCTCACGTCCCAGGAAAAAACACCGTAAGTGAATTTCTACAAATTCAGCTAAGTCAATATTATGCAAACCGACCGGAAAGTTATCTACAAAGGTAAACTGGGAGAATCATTTGCGTAAATTGGATTCTTTTTATGAAGAAAAAAAATGTATTGGAAATACTGGATAGCCATAGATGTTAGCTTAAAATGACTCAATGTTTGACACCCTAATATTAGTCCCCGATAGTTTAAGTGTCAATTATTTTCCACCCTATTAAAATCGTCTGACCTTCCAAAACAGAGAGAAAAGTAGACCGGTTTCCTCACGATGTTTTCCTACAGCACAAAGTTACTGTTAAATATCAAATGATATTTCATACATACACACCTACTCGGCATGTTATTCTTATATTTAGAGCCTAATATGTCCCACTGCTGTTCATAGGCCTCTCCCCTCTTTTTCCATTTTTCGCGGTCTTGTGCAATTTCTGGTCCGTCTTTTAAAACATTTTAATACAACGACGGTGGCAAACAAGCGTGCGGTCCACCTGTTGGTAAGCGGACACCGCAGCCTATAGACGCTCACACATTAATTGGCGACGACTGCTACGCGCTACGATCGTAGCCGACAACATGGCCTTTGTAGCGAAAGCTGTCTACGAACGGAAAACACGATATCGTGTCCTTAGCCTTGAATGTGTTGAAAAATCGGCCAAGTCCGAGTCAGGCTTCCCACATTTAGGGTTCCGAATCAACCGCAAAATTAAGTTGGTTTATTTTCGCGCCGCCTTTAACTGTATGGGAGGCCCCCTTAAAGCATTTAAAAATAAGTTTTTAACTATATGCATGGCTTTGGGCCACTAAGATGCTGTGAAAATTTTAAGACTGTAGCTCCAACCGTTTGGCTGGAAACCTGATGGACGCGACGCGTAAGTGACAGCAATAGGGTTTGTTTTGACCCTTCAGGTACGGAACCCTAAAAAAGGAGACCAAGTTATCACGTCCCGCCCGCGAGATCTACCACGTACCTACCGTTTTGAGTCGGACGAGTATGTTATTTTGAAAAAAAAAAAAACCCAGTGACGCGACCCTCCAGATTTTCGAGTACTGAGACATTCAACTTAATTCGCCCCCAAAAGACAATCAACCAAAAACCAAGATTGCTATTATCAAACTACTCGATTAACTTGATATATATAAACAGATCGCTCCTTAGCCATAATACCGCCTCGCCTGTTATTTACATTTACTTTAAGCCTTATGTTCTGTGTTTATTTTGAGGTGTGCAATAATACGTATCAGTGCAAGTGAGTAATTACGTTTTCACGTCATTAAAACGCTTATTTCGCTCGATTATTCCGCCCGTGTGCCCCATTTCGCTTGCCACTTTTAATGACTTTTCTGTCGCGCGTTTAATTTTTTTACCTAACTTTTAGCTGGTTAGAACGAGTTCGATTTAATTAACCTTTAAATTTCCAGCTGTTGCAGTTTCTTCGAGTGCTGGATTTCTACTTCTACTTCCCAATTTGGCAGAAAGCATTTTCTACTTTCACACACAGATATTACGCACTTGTGATGTAGCGTCTAAAGACTATGATTTATCAGGCAGGCCGGGAGCTTGTTATCCATCATAGTTGTATTCAAATCATAATTTACCAGGATTTTATTATATTAAAACCGGACAAGTGCGTGCCGGGCAACGCGCAAGGTAGGGTTCCGTAATCGTCCACCCGTTACATTATGTGGACTAAAAAGTTCGCAAACTTATATTTACTATGTTTTTGACAGAATTAACAACATTATCTAAGGTATCAATGGAAATTGTACGAAAGTTTGCTTAAGCTCGACTATTACTCGTTAACTAGTAATGTCTACTTAGCTGTGATAGTTTTCCTTTTAAATTAATCATATATACTACTACCATGATTTTTTTCACATGCCTAGTAGCCACCGTTTAGCTGGCGCGGGGGGGGGGGGACACTTGACCATAACAAAAATTATCACTTCAAAGCCTAATATCACGCCAACCAACTTTTGAATAAAAAAAATGATCTTAGAAACCTTATAATATTTTTAAAAGAGCTATCCAACGATACCCCACACAATGGGGTTTGGCAGAAAAAAAAATGCACCACCACTTTACATGTAGGGGAGGTACCCTAACAAAATTTTTTTTCGACTTTTATTCTACCGTTTTGTCGGCGTCATCAATATCTATACTCATACCAAATTACAGCTTTCTAGTACTAACGGTTACTGAGAAAAACGGGGGACGGACGGACGGACGGACATGGCGAAACTATAAGGGTTCCTTGTTTACTACGGAACCCTAAAAATGGTATTGTTCTTAGCCAGCATTTAGCCAGGGAGCAAAGATGAGGATGACGCTGAAGCGAGCTCATAACAGAAGAAAAACATACATAGAGATACCACATAACATTAGTGTCCCAGTGGCAGTGAAACGGACCCTGGCTCAGCATTATGCTGAGGTGTCACACACCTACAGCGCTGATTTTCAGCCAGTACCATCGGTGACACACGGAACGCCATACAATTGCAAAATAAATAAATAAAAGAAAAATAACTGTTTAAGAAAAAAGAATATAAATACATACATAACATATGACAAAACACCACTTACCACTGACATACAGCAACTGGAGGTAAGTAGTAAGTGGTTTTTTGTCATATGTCATGTTTTCTTTGACTCGTGCCCAAAAAACCAACAAAGGGATGGGAATAGGGATGGGTGGGCATGCGTGTGGCTTGACGAGTTAAACGACTTCCTGATTTGTCGATGCGGAGGCGGTACGATATGATAAAACTGTCAAATGTGAGTGTCAACTGTCAATCGAGGCAGTACCACTTTTTACTGCGCCCTTACATTTAAATGAGTGCTTCTTGACTGGCGCGGGATAAGCGGTAGCGTGGCCATGCGAAGGCGAAATGTAATACTGGCACGTGTGTAGTGTAATAGGGTAGTTGACTGGGAAACAGGCCGTGTTTCTGTTGCTCAGACACACTTTAACCTCCTGTCATACTTTGTTGTTTGTACCATAGAACCTTTCTCGAAATTCCGTGACGTTAAAACAATATAATAGTCTTCAATTTTAACTTCCAACGAGTTTCACCGACGTCGTAAACAAAACCCATTCAAGCATGATATTAATATCGTCAAAATATTCCGCAACATTTTCATTCCCTTTGAGTAAAGCAATAACAATGTAAAGTTTCTGAAAGTAGAGACAATGCTCGGTTACTTCTAGAGTCTGATTCTAGAAAGAGCAAAATGTAAGTTAAAAGTTCTAAACATTTATACAAATAATACCTATTTAATGTTGAATTGGTAATTTAATGTATTCACAGCCGGCAACCCATATTATGTGCGATCACGCCCATACAATTTTGTTCTTTGGGGGCGTGGCCTGGCAGCGGATGTGTTAACCCCGGACGCAACCGAGTGTTATAAAAGTTCATCACGACTGTGTATAGTTCGTACAAAACTCTAAGGCCAAATTCTGTCTTGTCTTGTTCTGAGCAAAACTCGACTTAGAGCTCTGACTGTTAGGTAGATTTTAGCTTGCGTTAATTTGACAGCTCTTGGCCTTACAGTTGTGTACGAACGATACGGTTTTTAATCGAAAATCTTTTTTGCCAATTTTGATCTTAGGTTAGGTCTGTATGTTTTGTGATTTTAATCTAGGTTACCATCAATCAATGAAGCATCTTTAAAAGAACAGTCCTTGTATATTTATTTATTTCTTTATGTATATATTTCGGGGATCTCGAAAACTAATCTTACGCTTTCGATTAAATTTACTATGGAAGGGTTTTCAGGGCGAACAATCGATCTGTTTTGGTCTCATTCCCGGGAAAAAGCCGAGCAAAGTTTGATTTGCCAGGTACTTTAGGTTATGAACTTATAAATTTAAAAGGTAATTTTGGCCGTTGATATGTCTGAACATTATTTTTTATAGAAAATTTAATCAATAGTAAAAGTAATGTTACTATTGCCCCACAAAACTGTAGCAACAATTTGACTGTGGGATCGGCAGTCTCGTAGTACTCAGTGCATATGCTCAGGAAGTGCTCTTTGTAAGGCTTTACTTGTGCATAGATTTATTGTTAAATGAGAAAAAGAGTAAATGTATTAATTTTGTCACAAGTAACGTAAATCACAAGCAAACTAGTGTCATTGTGAAAGATGAGGAATCGGAACTAGTGGATAGTGCAGTTTTTCTTGGTTTGACATTAGATTCAAAAATCCAATGGCGGGCGGCTTTCAAGAAACAGACTGCCTCTGCGCGCCCGCCCGCCACCCGCCCGCCCGCTCTGTGTGTGGCTTAAGCTTAAGTTTCAAATGACCGTACGCAACATGGAGATTTGATTTAGAGCCAACCAAGTTTGAGTTAACCATTAAGAGGATAAGAATTGGGTGGCAGCCAACCGAACTGGTAATCACGCCTCAGCCAGTTGGCCCATTAGTTACAGTAGGACTCTAGTGTCAGGGTTTCCGGAAATGTTTCCTATTTTTTGGCAGCGAAATATTTGAGGACGATAATATCCCAACAATAAAACAATATTTACTTTTTATGTGTGCTGCTGGCCGTCGTTTCACTGATGGTTCTTACGGAAGACCAGAACATGAACATGCTAGCTATATCCTGAGTTGGGCCCTTTTCATGGCACATTTTCTGTGTTGTTTTTGTTTTTTCTATTCGTTATTGCGCCTATTGAACATTGAACAAACCTATTGAACAAATATTTTTCATTGTCTATTTATATTACAGAAACTATTAATAATTGTGATTCTTCTGGAATCGCATTCCAACCCTGAGAGAGACCGCACGCAACGGCACATTTAAATGGTCCAATTTACACCGTTCGCCTATCCCAATTCACCTAAGCTATGCCCAACTTAACAAAGTGTACTGTAGACTCACTTATTCCCGATATTCATTTCCATATTCTGGGAGAGCTCGCTTCAACGTCGGCCTCATGTTTACCGCCTGGCTAGATGCTGGCAAAGAGCAATCCCATTTTTTATAATAAAAAAAATATACATATCATTCATGTTATATGTTTATAATTTTGATTCATTAGACACATTCACAAGAATTATCGTTTAGAACATCCCGAGGATACCGGCCCAATTCCAGCAAGTTCTATTTTTCTCTATGGGTTTGAAGGGCGCGCTATAAAAACTAATAAAACTAGTGCTTACTGCAAATCTTGGCTACCTAAGCCGACCTCAGGCTCATTTAGGCTCCTCTAGCATTTTCTCAGTTGAATCCTAAATGAACCCGAGGTTCGCTTAGGCAGCCAAGTTTTATTAGAGCAAGCGCTACTTTTACAAAATCCATAGCGCAGCCATCCAACCCAGAGGTAAAGATAGACCTTATTTGAATAAGACCGGTCTCTTAACTAGATAGTTACGCGAAAAAATTAAGTAACGCCTGAATCAATCAGTTATAGTTAAATCTGAAGTACGAGTAAACAATAAAGTCCGTAAAAGGCGGTAAACGCTTGAAATATTTAAGGCACCGCGTCAAAAACTTCGCGTTTGGATTGCCATAGGAGCAATTTAAATCGCATATTGTACCGTCGCCAGTACGTAAGCAGCTTATGCTTCAGACACAAAGATGGAGAATTTTATTCTTTTCCGCAACTTCTGTGCAATCTTCGAACACATTTTGTGATAAAAGGCAGCCACTGGCTTTAAGATGTTAGATGTAAGGATTGTATTAATAAAGGAACGCAGCGCCAAGCCGCAGGCGGACATTTGGACGGCATTTTCGTTTTGTTGTTGGACTTTTTGAAGTTTTGTTGTTGAAGTTTTTAGGCAACTCTCTTATATTTTTAGTTCTTAGGTTTAGGTTAGGTTTTTGAATCTTTACTTTTTGTTCCTGCTATATAATATCTGAATGTATTTTCGTATTAAGTACACCGATAAGTAAGCAAATCCAGGCGACGTCCGTATGCTGTCAAGAAATAAAAAATATGAATGAATGAACGAGAATGAATGAGAATTTATTTGATATAAATTATCAATTTATACATACATACTTACAGACAGTACAGAATAAAATAATTTAAACATGAATTATACCAAAATGGGTGCCGCTCAGCATTGAGTCATGACAATCATGACGCTGATTTTCAGAGCAACCAGGAAACAATAACAATTTATAAAATAGAACAATATCACATACAAGTTGTGTCCTGCCGCATAGCTTAATTGTGAAAATAATTTAATCAATTACGCTCACTCTAATGCTAAATCGCTATTAATACCAGCAACGCTCAACAATTAGCTGATCTGTAGTGACAATCACTTTTAAATCCAAACAGCCGTTTCTCAATTGCAAATGGCTGTCGATTAATTTAACGATATCTCGTGGCGACAGTTCCGGGGATCTATTAACGACACGGTCTATCCAACTAAACGTATTTGGATTGAGATTACATTTATATTTGTTACCTCAAAAATCTTAGGCGTCTTCCTAACTCAGCGGGGAGGGATCATTGTTAGGTATTTTTTGGGGTCCCGTAGCCGCAGGGTCCAATTGATCAATCGATGTCGCCCAAGACGTTTGGTAAGGGCACGTACATACGTAGAATGCCTCACAGCATTATATCACGCCAGTTGCAAATAAGCATACCCGTTGGTAAGACGCCGTGCACCAACCTTTAGGTACTTAACAAACACTTGCAATCTTAAGATTGAAATGTGTTCATAAAAGTATACATAAGTTAGGTAAATTTACAACTAAGCCTCACATATTCAGGGACCATTCGAATGTAAATTTGATTCGTATCTTATAAGAGAAGTTAGATCGACCTCCAGTTAACGATCACGACCATTCAAAATGGCTGTCGTGCGAATAGTTACAAGTTCTTTGGGAAACCATGTCGGTTATAACGATTGTAATGACGCAGGGAACTAGATCTAACGAGTCTATATGCATAGTTTAAACTACCGTATATAGATATCTGAAATTAACATCATCTGGAATTTCGAATGTTGTTGATCAAATATTAATCAAGGCGTATAAGTTTGGATTTTGATGTGACTTCAATGTGTTTGTAATTTGATTAGATCCTAAAACTTTTGCAACCCATTTTTAGGTCTATTGTCAGTAGAAGGGTCTTTTAATCAAAAGTTGGACACTGACTTTAGTTCGCAGAATTATGTAATTTTAGGTTATCTATTCAGAAACGAAAACCCTATTCATTCTAACAAGAGAAAAAAATCGTCCTTATATATTCCATTACTTTTGAAAGCCAGTTGTATGAAATTAAAGTAATGGAAACTTAACATGTGTATGAAAATATTGGGAGGTTTATTTCTCCTAATACGATGAATAGAATTTCGATCCTGAGTAATTTAAAAATTATGAAAATTAAAGTCAATGTAGGTACCACTTTTCATAAAATGGTCCAGATGTTTTTTCCCCTGATTGCCCATATTCGGCGTAATTTTCTCAGACTAAAGGATGATTCTCAGTAGACCGTTCCGTGTCCGGGCCGGCCCGTTTTCTATGTCAGGACGAGCGACGGCCTTCGATTTCCTATCTCAGAAAACGGGCCGGTACAGACACGGAACGGTCTATCGTGAATCATCCTTAAATCTTCCCTCTGGGAAGGAAAGTCAAATGATAGTCGCTTTCGCAAAAGTAGTGCTTGGGATTTGGTTCCAATGCGAACCCAGCGCTCCTATTTACAACCAGAAAAAAAAACTCTAGGACAATCATGATCTTACCATCGGGTGGACCGTACGCTTGTTTGCCACCATCATTGTATAAAAAAACTCTAGGAGGATGTTTATTGAATGAAGGAATAAATGACTTATTTATTTGGAACAAACCACAATATAAAATACAGCCTGCTTACATCTAGGAAATACGCATTTAATACATTGTTAAAGATGTTAAAGATACACTTATAATTTATTTACCTCTTGTAAGGTTTTGCCCGACGTTTCGAAAGGTTTCGTTTCGAAACGTCGGGCAAAACCTTACAAAAGGTAAATAAATTACAAGTGTACGCGATTAAGTCTCGTTTTCCAATAATAATGTGTGAAAGTCGTGTAAGTTTAAATCGATATATGTTAAAGATAGTCTAAAAAGGAGTCCACTCAGCATGTGTTCGCAACTTCGCATGGTGTTTTAATAAAGGTCAAATATCGCTAAAAGAATCATAATTTCATATCTGGCTAAATATATATGTTAATATGCAGGTAAAATATGAAGCTCATTTTAGGGAAGACATTTTTTAATCTGCTTAAGAAGGAGATATGAGGTAGAGAAACATTAAATCCTTTTAAAGAGCGTCTCGCTGCTATATATTAAATTTTACGGCTAAAACTTACTCATATGTAATACCAAGATGCATTTTAAAACGAAATTAACCGTCGAAAAGTGTGGGTATCTTAGTTTCCTCTCTATTAACCAGCGAGTCAATTTGAGGATTAAATTTCCCATACAAATTCTTTTCAATTTGTGTCGCAATTCCATTTGCACAAGTTATCTCGGAGCGCGTGGAGGCTAGCGCGCTAACTATATTTGAATGAAATTGAAACGCGAAGTATAATGGTCAGATGGTCCATGATCATAGGAATATCGATAATGCCATCACTGACCGGTCCTTTTAAGTCCGATTCACTGATCTGAGTATTTTACATCTGCTGGGTTTACATGAGCAGTTATTTAAGTTAAGGCGCCTGTAGAGGCAAGCACTCCCCATACAAACGTTGTGCAAGTTTTTCTTTGCTTGTGTTTGCATTGTACGTATGATTTTCGGTCAGTATGATTATTTTTATGTTAGCCAGAATCTCAAAAAAATGTCTATTTTTTTCATTTTATGTAATTTTTTAATTTTAATTTTTTTGAACTTTAAGATTTTTTTTTCTTGACAATCTTCGAATATCAAATATTAACAAGCAAAAAAAATATATATACTGGAGTGCCCAAACCGACGAATAAAACTTGCACGGAGTTTGTATGGAGAAGTATTTGCCTCTACAGGAGCTTTAAGTAAGTAATTCCTAGTAGGAAGGGAAGGTCCTAGTAACTAATTTCTAGTGTAAATATAGGTAAGAAACTTAATTCAGACCCATCTTACATGTTCGAATTGTACTATCAAAATAATAAATCAAATGGCTATCCAAATAGATTACAACAGTAATTATTACCTTTACTATGTCCTTATTTGTTTGTATTTTTTGTGTTTTTTTTGTGTACAATAAAGTTATTACATACATACATACATACATACTATGTAGATACCCACGCCACCATTCTAGGCCACTTTTTTTTTATTCCAAATAGGTTTGCGCTTGACCACAAATCACTTGATGGTAAGCGATATTGCGGTCTAGGATGGAACGCGCTTACCTAGCAAATACCGATTCACTCTCGCCTTGAAGACCGAAAGGTTGTAGTTTACAGGGAACAAGGAATCCGACAAGGAGTTCCACAGCTTGGCTGTTCTCACGATAAAAGTGTAAGCAAAGCGCTGCGTGCGAGTTTTAGGAACTGCCACCGTAAAACGGTGTAACCTTGCCGTATCCCTGCGCGTCCGATGGTAGAAAGGGGCGGGAGGAATTAAGTTGTGTAATTCCTCAGCACACTCCCCGAAATGCAACCGGTAGAAAACCGAAAGACTGGCAACTTTGCGGCGAAGCTCTAGACTTTGCAGCCTCGCATTGCAAAGAGAGTCCTTTCCTATGAGCCTCTTAGCACTTCCGCGTACGCATTTGGCGGGCGTAATCTGATTGCGGTTACCCGGGTAAGTATGAGGTACAGGGGTACCTGAGGGGGTATATGTAAGGTCGGTGACCTTGGACTGTCAAAGCTCTACTAGCTTTTGCATGTGGCTGAGTTCACGTCCAACTCGTCAACGTCTTAGATAAATAAATGCATTTTAATTAGTTTAGACGCAGGTGTTATTAACGTTCTCCCATACCAAATTCCATCCCCCTTTTCGCCCTCAAGGAATTATTCCCGGGATAAAAACTATCCTGTCCTTCCCAGGGTTTCAAACTCATTATGCCCAATTTCATCTAAATCCGCTAAACGTTACGGATTTGTCGCGAACGCGCTCAACCTGAAGAAGAATTCGCGAAGAGTTCGAAACATGTCGCTCGGGGTGACAATTAATACGTGAGTTTTAACCGTTTAGTAGAATACAGTATTAAACAGTAAGGATTGTTTTTGGGCTATGCACCCAATAATCATGATTATTAACTCCTATAATATTTTAAACTAACTGGAATAATAATACAAAATATAATATTGTACTAATCTCGTGTAAACCCAGCATGGGCAGTCATATGCACGGTTGTATTATTTCAAAACCTAGCATCGGCTTTATACCAAATTTTTCAGAAGAACGTATTAACTTAAGTTTACTTGAGAGGGACTTAAGTTTGTCCCTTCAGCTGTCAACACAGTGAATCCTCAAATTTTATATAGGGTCGGCAACGCGCACGAGACTCCTTGGGAGTTGCGAGCGTCTATAGGCTGCGGTGTCCGCTTCCTATCAGGTGGACCGCACGCTTGTTTGCCACCGTCGTTGTATAAAAAAATATATAAGTATAAGGCATTGTTAGTTATAAGATTATTACAGTTACGGTATTAAAATAAACTTCAAATGTTTTTTTGATGTCACTTGACGCCAGTGTTGCCGTATTTAAATTATTTCAAAAAGTGTAAAACAGTCATTTAGTCTGTGCTTCTATAATGTAAACACTGCGTTAGTGACATCATTCAATCATTCGTCCAGTAAAATATTCGTTCACGATGTTATAAAAGTGGCGCGAGCATTAAAATAGCTCTCTTTCCTTTGGTAAAATTGGAAGAATAAACAACTATTGGTACTCAGAGTATTATTTAAATTTTTGGCTCTAATAGTTTAGGGTCACCATAGAAAGATATTATTTTTGGAAAAAATATATAGTAAATATATTTTATAGTCCAAACATTATTAAAATTAAAGGTAACCTAGAAACTAAAATCTAATTAAAAAACTAAATTACATAATAAAAAATAAAATCTATATACATGTGAACTACGTCCGGCTCAGACCTGGTCCAAAAGTGCCAAGTACGCTGGCTGCGTTGCCACGCTGTATGGGGACAGAAATTTGTTGTTTTATAGTAAAAACATTTTTCTAGAAATATGTCGGTTACTATCTCTTTGAAATGAAGCAGCCGTGCATTTAAGGATCGTGATATGCTTTCAAGATTTGCTAAGGTTGTAAGCTTCGTATAAGATTTCCGAATCACTGAGCCGAATTAGAGGGACAGTGTAGACAGAGAGTTAGGTCGCATTTACATCGCCGATCGTTGCAAGTTTTGTTGATCTAAACTTTCTACGTATTATAAATATACCAATTTAGGTGTTCGAGCCTTCGCTTGAACCACTGTGAGATTATAAATGAATAATTAAATAAAAATAAAATAAAAAAGCCTTTATTCCCCATTACCAAAATAAATTATATACATAGAAAAGAGTAAAATATTTAAAGAATTAACAATTTATGAATTACGTTACATACTAATTATTAATAGGGGCTCTTCCATTTCTGGACGAAGGCCTCCTCCATCCTCTCCCAATCAGCCCTGTTTTGTGCTTGGCGAATCCAGAGGTTTCCAGCCACAGACACAATGTCATCTCTCCACCGGCGTGCGGGACGTCCCCGGTCCCTCTTGCCGTCTATGACACACCAGTGCAGGACGAGCTGACTCCACCTGTCATCTTTCAGTCTAGCTACGTGCCCCGCCCATTTCCACTTTAGTTTGGCAGTTGCCTCGAGTGCATCAGTTATTTTTGTTCGGGATCTTATGTAGCTGCTTCTGATGCGATCTCTTAGCTTGATACCTAACATACTGCGTTCTACGGCTCTTTGGAAGGATCTTATACGCTTTCTAGTATCTGCCGTACGAGTAGGTGCCCATGTCTGACAGCCGTACGTGGGTAGGTAGCACGCTAGAGTCCATTACTTTTTTTTTTAATATGGTCTGGAAATTTACCTTTAAATATAGTTTTAAGCGACCAATACTTTTTCCAACAAAGGTTAATGCGTCTCATTACTTCTTTCTTGGTTCTGTTTTTAAAACATATATTTTGACCCAAGTAGACATAGTCATCTACATAGTCTACATAGTCTGTGAGATTAGCCTTCCTATATTCATAGCTATACCTACGTCATACGCGTGATTCTTCATGCGCTAGAAGAGTACTCACCGATGATGAGTAGAATTTTGGTCAAGTGCGAGTCGGATTTTAGTTTCCCCATACACTATGAGACCCAGCGCCTGATGAAGGCAACGAGCAAAGTTATTAAAAAGTATTTTTGGATAGGAGCCCCCCTTAAATATTTACTTTAATTTTGTTTTTAGTATTTGTTGTTATAGAGGCAACATACATCATCTGCTATCACGGTTCATGAGATACAGCCTGGTGACAGACGAACAGACGGCAGACTGACGGACCGCGGAGTCTTAGTAATAGGGTCCCGTTTTACCCTTTGGGTACGGAACCCTAAAAACGGAACCTGTCACAGCCAATTTGCTGCGAAACTACTGGATCGGATCGATTGAGTTGATTTTCTTCCGACTTCAAAAAGGTTTTCAACTCGATTCTATGTTATTTTTTTATCATACTCATACTCATACTCTTTATTTATAATATTGTTAAATATTGGTACATGTCACATTAAAATTCTGCATAACACATTGAAATAACATTATCTTAGTAGGTACAATCATTTTTTAGATTCAGTGTAAACAATTTGTTGTTGTTGTTGTATCTCAGAACTACGTTGTTTATGAACCGATTCAGAAAATTATTTGTTCAGAAACATTTACCTCAAGGTTGGTCCCATTATTACCAGAATCCAGTTCTGCTGATGGGAGCTAGGAGGAATTGAGGGAACTCTTTTTTGCCTACGTTTAACTAATCGTATGCATGTCTAACTAATGCCCAGTAAATAGTTTATTCACTTAAGTATGTATGCAAATACGTCGATATTGATGTTGTTAGTTTACTATGTAATAAAGATTTAACAAGAATTATTTTGAGTTAAATGATCAATTATTTAATTTATAACAAAAACCAAAAGTAAGAAATTTCGCAGAAAAAATCATCATCATCATCATCATCTGAGCCGAGTTCTTGTCGGTGCAAGCGGCAGCTAAAATCATAGGAGTATTTTTTTTAATAAACCAATTTTTAATTTTAGTACACTATTTAGGGTTTTTTTGCCTATAATCCATGACCGCGAATTTAAAAAATATAATTATATATTTGAAGTATAATTGTCAAGAATATAGATATTATAAAATCGTTTATTTTGAAACTTCACCATATTACATAAAGTAAATGAAAACAATAACTATTTTAAATTATTAAACATATATCAGAGGTTCTAATAATACATCAGAGGTTTTTCGGTGCGTTATTTTTTATTCAAGTAAACAATATCTCTCTATTAACATTTTGATCAAATAAACGAACACAAACTGCTAAAATAACGCGGAAACAAAGTTAGAACTCAACAAATAGATATTCAAATATCAAAAATGCTACGGCTATTTTAATTTGAACCATATAGTTACGAATTCAGAGTTCATCTTACAAGCAAAGGCTTAAAACGCAATTGATTACATCGTTCAACTAGTTTGTAGTACAAAAATTCGTGCAATCTCAAATAATTTAAACGGTACGGTTTCGGATCTCCGCCGATACATAAAACAACTGTACCCTTACTATGAGTTTGCAATGTTTGCATTACCGTAAGTACTTGCTAGCGACTGTGTAAACGATTTAGTATGGTGATTCTTAGTTCTATTGGGTAACCGCCAGAGGCGCTGTACTTTTGTCCGTTTACGTCCGTATTAAATCGTTTACGCAGTCGCTAGCGAGTACGGTGCACGGTGATACAAAAATCGCAAACTCACGGTAAGGGCACTGAAGTGAGCACGGAAAGTTAGCGTGCTCAATTGCTCAAGCGCGAAACCGCCCTCGATTCGAGTTTTGAATTTGCAGTTTAAAATACTACATACACAGTATATTTGGGAGTTGCGGAGAAAGTTTCTCGCTGTGATACTTAATTAACACGGTCGAGGTGCAACTTGTATTGAGCGCGCTCTGATTTTCGATGCAAAGTTAATGAAATACCTTCAGAAACCTCTTTATTAAAACATGACGACCTCTTTAGCTTAGTTGGTAGTGACCCTGCCTACGAAGCTGGAGGTCCCGGGTTCGAATCCCGGCCGGGGCATTTATTTGTGTGATGAGCACACTGAGCACGAATATTTGTTCTTGGGTCTTGGATGTTTTCTATGTATTTAAGTATTTATTTATCTATATAAGTATGTATATCGTCGCTTAGTACCCATAGTACAAGCTTTGCTTAGTTTGGGACTAGGTTGATTTGTGTAAGATTGTCCACAAATATTTATTTTATTTATTTATTTATTTACATAAAACTATGCCTAAGCGGTGCAAGACTGCGGCTGTATCCATTTCTGAGATGTCATGAACACAGAAATATTTAAGGGAACAAATAAAATGATCACCTAAATAACTTTTGATATCATCAAATTTACGAACCCTAAAATAAGGTTGAACACTCAAAAAAAATTATCGATCAGCAATTCCGAGTCACCAAAAAAATTCTACCTATTTTTGCAGCACTTACACCTATTTTACTTATTGCGTTCCTATAAATTTATAATCGCATCAAAAAAATTGTCAAGTACCACCAAAAACACTAAACTACCACCTAATCTCATGCACCTTTTTTCATTAGAATTACATCCAAATATTATACACATCGCATGCGACATTTTAGTAAACAGTTACAAATTAATTGTTTTTAGCACTATAAATATTTTAGTCATTTCCAAAATGTTATAAATTAGAAAGTAAAATTCTAAATTAATTTAAAAAGCAACGCGCAATGTGGCTGTGTGAAATAATAACACGTATACTGCTATCTCACTCAATCAAATACAAAGAATTGTCTGAAGCATAAAACCTATTGATATGTCGTTAGAGTGAAAGGTACCTATTGCTGTTTCATTCTAACTACCTATTGCTGATGGTTTACAAACTGCAAGAAGTTTTATTATTAATTTTTTAATGGGTTGACGTGAGCGCGTTTGTTTGAAATCTTTTATTTGAATATGAGTTATGTTGATTTATTAAATTGTTAGTTTGTTATGAAAATGGAAAGGTCCTCAAATGAGTTTACTTTATTAATTTAGATAGACTTTCATGGAAAAATTAAAGGAAGTTAATAGGTAGAAATAGGTATAGGTAGGTTTAGGTTATGTTAGTTTTGCATCGGCCCGAAGGGCCAAAAGAACTCAAAATAGGAGCTCCGCGCCAGCGGAGATCCGTCAATACTGTTCCAATGTCAACTAGTTTGAAATAAAAATAGATGTCATAGAAAAATACTACTACCTAGGCAAATTGACGATTATCAGCGAATAGAGTAGAGGCAAAAACATCTGAGAACAAATAGCTGTATGCGACCAGTAAGGAAAGCACTGTTGAAAATATATTAAATTAAATTATGTTATGCATGTGTCTCATTAAAGTTACAGAAATTTTGAAGCTTCTATAAAATAAAATCATTTAGCGCTGTCTTGCTCGCACGCGGTGCGACGTGCGAGCGAGACGGACCGTATGGAAAACCGCATCAGTGTGCTAGCAATGAGGTTAGACTAGATTGGAACTGCTTTGCGCGACGGGCGTTAAAAAACAATTGCCGCATGAAATTTGGTGATCATGTAGTATTTCTGGGTATCGAAAGAATTATTTGGGTGTAAATAATTTTAATAGGATTACGAGCCCTGTAATATTTGGATGTAAATTATATGAAATTTGGTGTTTGAAATTAGGTGATCATTAAGTATTTTTGGGTAGTGGCTAATTTATTTGGTAACAATTTAATTTAATAGGTTATCGACATGTTACTTCTTTGAGTTGCACTTTATATTTAAAAGGAGTTGAAAATTTGGTGCGAATCTAGTATTATTGGTAATCAATGTAATTTTTTAGAGCATCATTCGGCAACTTATTTGGTGGTTCGTTAAATGCTACCCAATATTTAATAAAAAACATTATTTCGTGGATAACACACAAACGACGAACCGAAAATTGACAGTTTAAGAAAATAATCTGCAAATGAAAACCAACTAAAGAATTGAGTTAGGGTTTAATCGCCATGTAACTATTGTAAGTAAAATTGGATTTTTCAGATATTTTTCCCAAAATCATGTTTTTATTGTAGCGATTTTTCGTTTCGCATATTTTCATAATATGATTTTTTCTAGTAAAATTGTTCTATGGTATTATTTTCATTACATTCCAAAAATTAATTCAGCAAAGCATACTGATTACATTTCGATGGCAATAAGTAACACTGTAAATTCCAGTTGAATGAAATCGCTTTTCTAAAGTAAACGCTTTTGTTCAAAGCCTAGCTTTAAGCCGGTTTAGAGAACCATTAAGATTGTGGTTTAGTATCTCAAATATTCACGTTATGGGCACTAAGTTGAGGTCCATCAGACCAATTTTTTAAGTCAGGTATCGAAAAAAAAAACTCAAATATTCACATACTTTACCTTGCGAAAATCAGTCGATTGCGATTCATACTCGGCCGGCAATCCCCTATTTCGCGGCCTCTGCAGTAATGTACTATTTTATTGACCGAGTGAAACGAAGGTCTTTGCTTCAGGTTCGACAAAAATGCTTTCGTATGGACTTCCGTTTCTTTTACTCTACAGGTTGCATTTCTCAAACAATTCTTGCGCAATTTTGTGGGCAGGTTAGAAAATTAAAAGTGTCTTTATTGTAAAGTCATTTTTTTTAAATTTAGTCAAACAAGTTCATATCTATGATTTCGTATGTTTCAGTGACCGATTTTTTTAAAATTTATAATTGGATTGCTCTTGCCCAGCATCTACAGGTCGCATTTCTCTACCGATTCTCGTGAAATTTCGTGAGCAGGTTTGGTAACTATTTTTTTTTGATCAGATATTGGAGATTTAAATAACAAATATTTTATCAATGATTTCGTATGTTTCTGATTCTCGTGAAATTTTGTCAGCACGTTCAATAATATAATATTTCGAAATAAATTTAAGGACTGACTTTTTTTCTCTATATTTAATCCATTTTTTTTTAAATAAACTGAAGCAAAATATTATATTTCGACACGTTTTGCGATAAATCGTATACCTAAGCCAAAAAAGCCTAATTAAAGGGATCTAATAACATCCTTACTTAAAAGCGGTTTTTTCTCCAAAAGATTTCATTGTCCGTCTTGAATATCAAAGATCCAATATCTTTCGACACCTTTCGACTACCATCAACCGGATATTACGAGGAATTTGAATGAAATATAGGGTTCCGTTCGTGGGTGTGTTTCTTTAACAAGAAATAAAATTTATTTTTTTAGAGACGTAACAGGTCAACAATAAAAAAAATTTAGGGTGCTGGTTGTGTCATTTGCTACCATTCCGCCCTTGGACCCTGGGTCCTAAGAGTCACGGTCACGGAGGTACGATTTTTTAAATGGTTTTTCCTAAATTACCCAAACTCTGACATTCGAAGACCCATAACTTTTTTGTGTACATGCTTTTAAATGCGTAATTTATTTAAATGTATTTTGTGTCTACGTACGCGAGCTAAAATAATACTAATTTCTTGATACAAATAGTACCACAAATTGAACATAATGGGCCTTTTTAGTGACAAATAAAACGAAAAAAAAAAATTAGCGGCTATTGAGAGCTTCATTTTATTTCAAAAAGTTCTTTCGTTTATGACGTTTCTAATGGTATGCTACACAATTCAATAAATAAAAAAAACCACTCCAATAAGTTTTTAATAGTAAGAAGGGTGAAGAAAACCGTACTTATCTAATAAATGAACATTTGCAGGGTTGATTCGGACTTTTATTATTCGGCCTTTGGCCACACGTGGCCTTTCCTCTCACTTTTAGGTCTTCGTCCCTCAAGTTAGTTAGGTTTCGCTTGTAAGAATGTTGGGTAAAGTCCACGTGGACTCGGCCTTCGGTCCTTCGGGTTTCGGGTTCTCATCTCTCTAATGGGACGCTTCGGATGGGACTTTCGGCCCTACGCGAAGCTCGGCCTTCGGCCTCTCGTGCCTCGGATCGCCTTTCGCCTGCGCGCCTTCGGCCCTCAGGTTCGCTTGTAACAATGACACGGATATTGAGGGTCCGCTTAGTCGCCCTTAGGACCTGTGGCTCTCGGGATCGAGTAAAGAGCACTCTCTAATGGGACGCTTCGGGGGTTCCTACCCTAAGCGGGGCACGGTCTTCGGCCTCGCGTGGCCTTGCCACTCACTTTCAAGCCCCGGTTTCGCTTGTAAGACAACCCGCAATAGGATACAATCGGGAATTAGGAGAAGATGATGAAGTTTTGAGGATTCACTGTATTTATCGCAGAAATTACAAATTTAGGTCTCTCTCAACAGTGCATCCTCCTCGGGAGATGAAGTAACTTTGCTCATCTCCAGGAACACAACACTACATACCACTACCTGTGCCTGTAGTCCGAACATCCATATCCGAACTTCGTATAGTGCCGTCCCTTTCACTCTTAGAGTGTACGTATAACACGAGAGTGAAGGGGATAGCACGATGCGAATTTCGGATTTCGATGTTCGGAGTAACCCCCCGTATAGTTAGTAAAATGACGGAACCCAACTTCATCTTTATTGAACATTTATCAATCTTAGGTTTCTCAACAGTAGAAGGGACGAGAAAGTTAAAGAGAATATTACTGAAGCTTTTATTTTAGGCATCTTAAGTAATATTGCTTTGAATGAAGAACAACATTGACGAAGCAAACATGTCACAAACAAATGGCGTATCAAAGAAAACTCAATCAGAATGGTTTATATTTTGTTGTTCAAAACCTGGAATTGGAAAGTGAATATTTAGTTTATTGAAATTGAAAATAATTGAAATTGAAAATACAATACAATATGTAGATTAACGGCGAAATTGTAATACAAAACTTAAACGCCATGTTGTTGTGTTTTAATGTAAGCACAACAACATGGCGTTTAATTAAATTGGTGCCTAAATTATTTTAAGTATTACACTGTTTAGCACTAATGTAATAGAGTTCCTCATGAATCTGAAATCTTAAAGTAGTTCAGAATAAGAGCATAATGTTATTTTAAAACTAAAAGTTATCGTACCTACAGGCGCGCAGTAAGGAATCTGAACATCAGACTTGAATATAAAATCGACAACTTATTGATACTGCATATTTGTGTTTACAACTGTTTTGATGAAAGGGATAGGGAAGGGAGAACAGTTGTATTCATATTTTTACATACCTACTATAAGGATGTAACATTCATAAATATCATTATCCATAATTTTGTGTTCTTTTCTGACTGCCCTAACCTAACCGCCAACGTGTCGACGGCGCCCCGCTTCGCGGGGTGCCTATTTCCGCTCTAAGGAACACGAGCAAACCCTAACCTAACCTAGGTACTAATAATACGATTGTTACGATTATTTGTTTTTTTACTGCGTCATGCATCGGTGCAGTATTTATGAGTTTTTTTTATAAAGCGGGATTGCTTTTGGCCAGCATCTAGCCAGGGGCAAAGATGAGGCCGACGTTGAAGCGAGCTCACCCACAAAATGCCTATTGACTCGTGCCTTAGTTGTCGATTTTTCATTCAAGTCTGTTTAGATTCCTTACTGCGGCCTACGTACGATTACTTTCATATATTTAATTAAACGAGTGCTTTTTGCTAGTTGATTATGTATCGTTTCAAACTAACGTTAACTAGATGTAACTGTCATTTCTAGATCAGCCTCAACCCTCTGATTGGAACTAAATGTATTAAGTTGTCAAATTATAAAACCGCCACTTTTTCTTACACTTTCTATAACAACACAGAATTTTCTGGATACGTCTACGTCACGCCTATATTAAAGGCCAGCGCACGAGCGTGTGGAACATTCTGTCTGTGACTTCAATACCGATCGCACTACTTCGAAAATGGACATTACTCGCAGAGACCTCCGACTGCTTTTGCCACACGAGTTCCGTTTAGGCCACAAAGCATCGGAAGCGATACGCAATATATGTATTTCGATGGGCGAAGATGCGCTTTGTTATGACACTGCAAAACGTTGGTTCCAGCGATTTCGTGAAGGCAATTTTGACCTCGAAGATGAACCGCACCAGAGGAGACCGTCGGCAGTTGATTTGGATTTTTTAAAAAACCTAATAGAAGAGGAAGCTCGTTCTACTGTACGTGATCTTGCAGAACAGCTCGGGTGCTCCCACAGCACAGTCGCTAACCATATTCATGAATTAGGCAAGACTTGGAAAAGCGGAGTGTGGGTACCATATGATTTAACACCATCTCAGCGACAACTAAGGGTTGACATATGTTTGCAACATTTGAGTTTTCATAGATATTTTGAATGGCTTCGTAACCTGATCACCGGCGATGAGAAGTGGATTTGCTATGTACCTAAATCATACACGCAAACGCCAATGGCTTAGTCCCGGACAAAAACCTATAGTGACGCCGAAACCTTGCCTGGGCGCAGAAAAAAAATATGTTAAGTGTGTAGTGGGGAATAAGTGGCGTTATACACTGGGAACTTTTACCAAGTAACTGCACAATTACTGCTCAATTATACTGTTCACAACTTGATCAAGTGGCAGAGAAATTAAAAGGAAAACAGGACAGAAATATATTTTTTGCATGATAATGCAAGACCACATATTGCCAAACAAACTCATGAAAAATTATTGCAACTTGGCTGGACTGTAATTGCACATCCTCCGTATTCGCCGGATCTTGCACCAACAGACTACCATCTCTTTAGGTCATTAGCTCATCACTTGGAAGAAAAAAAAATTATAATGAAGAGAATCTTAAAGTTGAACTAGCTAACTTCTTCGGTAAAAACCCTAAGGAGTTCTACGAGCGTGGCATCCGTGCTTTGGCTACGCGTTGGCAGCAAGTCGTAGATTCTGATGGACAATAAATGATTGATGCATAATACATATTTCCATTTATAAATAACAATAAAACTTATTTCATGAAATGGCGGATTTATATTTTGACAACCTGATACGATGCGCGGAGATGGGTCCGTACGAACGCCTCGTCTCCGTAAATCTAGTAGATACCTGCTTACAATATAATACAAACCTCGACACGAAAGAAGAAGAAGATATAATACAAATACTCTTTATTGTACACCTCAAAAAGAATACAGTACAGAACATAATCATACTTCATCTTCTTCTTTCTCCTTTACCGGTAGTTTATTTACTTTGAGTCGATATTTACCCTCCTCGTCTGCATCCTCTGAGCATGAATACGCGCGCCGTTGGTGTCAATTTGTGTTCTGCAAATATAAAACTAACAGAATAATGTATAACGCAGTAGAATTCGACACTGAAAGGCTAAAATCGCAAAGCAAGATGTAGTTCTGCATTTTTAATAATATATGTTGTATGGAGCCAGTGCTCCAGTGCAGTGCTCGTTTTAAATAAACGCGGGCTTAATTTGTTGCAAATTTAACTAATTTTAATAAACGTAGTACACGTTGACGTCAAAAAATGCACAGGTTTTCGCGTGCTACTTAGCATGCTCCAGTTTTTCGAAGGTGAAAAAGGTAGGTAGGTTTTCTACTGTTGTTCTACTGGTCTATTATTTGAAAGACACAATACCAATATTCTTTCACTATTTCGCTGAAAGAACCTGTATGCCTATTAAGGTACAAACACACTAGACCGTTCCGTGTCCGGGCCGGCCCGTTTTCTAATACAGGACGCGCGACGGCCGTCGATTTCTTGTACTAGATGAAGTCGGTTAAAAACAGGCCGGCCCGGACACGGAACAGTCTAGTGTGTTTGTACCTTTACTGATAATGCACTAGTCGCTCGGCGCATGTGACGCAAGCAACATCTTCTGCGAGCAATTCCTTATAATGTCTCGGAGAGAGGCAAAACCCGTGTCGAGGTTTTTGTCAATATCGGAGGCGGATCGTTGTATTTACTTGCATGTTTGTGTGTGCGGAGGGAGGATGCGTGCATGTTGATATAAGCAAGCGGATGCATCTCATTATGACTAATAGGCCTACACGTTCTTTCAGCATGAATAGCGAAGGAATATAGTTAATCTGGAATTACGCGAATTAACGCCTGATTCAATGAATTAAGACTTAGGCGACTTCCTGATTTGTCGGTGCGGTGGCGGTACGATACCTATGAGAATACTACTGTCAGATAAATGTTATGTCATGTTAAATGAGCGCTTCCTGACTGGCGCGGAATGCGAAGGCAGTACTGCTCCGCTTCTGCGCATGATATTACTAGTACTACTGCGTAAAAGTAATATTTATAATACTGACAGTATTCCATCAAGTGAGAATAAAAAAATACTGAAATCGGTTCAATCCGATAGGAAGCCACGGTTCCACAAACATAGACAGATACACGGCTGGGTCCACATGTTAAACTTATAACACCCCTCTTTTAGTAAGCTCTCTGTAAGTAGAAAATATTGCATAACAGTTTCCGTACCGAGCCTACGTTTTAGGCTCCTAACAACTAAGACATAGTAGGTAAAACTCATTGAGCTGAATACTAACCCTTCCCACGCTTCGTCTGCTGTTGTTTTGAGAAGATTATTAACATTTAGGTACGCAACCGGTACTATGCCTAATTTACACAACAAACACATAGCTGAATAATCTGGATAAGCGTAATCATAAGCGCGTTTGTATACACGGTTCAAAGATTAATTATCGGAGCGGAGGAAAATGTATTTTAATGTTTTGGAATAGAGACGTTAATGGAAATGGTAACAATCCGATAATAAGAAACTCGACAGTCAGTCATATTTTCCCAAAAATTACGAAATGCGACTATTTGTAATTAGAATAACTAGTCTAAACTGCTAATTAACGCGTTGAGTGCGAAACCAGCTCAATTTGACCGGTACGCGACTTTCCGTTACGGCGGACTTAGTTATCGCAATATTTCCCCTGGTGCAGGGGGGATTTCTATATGAAGTCTTAGGCGTACAAAGGGAATTCTTACTTTAAAATCTATTAAACAAAGAGGATAAATTCGCACCAGTCACAATAGACTGGTGCGCACCAGAACATTTTTTTTCTTCAGTGCTATACCAGTCAAATGTGACTAGTATAAAATTGTCTGGTATAGCACCACAGGTGTAGGCATCATTACTTTCGCCTTCATCAGGATCAAAAAATATATTGAATAGTAATAAAAAAATATATTTTTAAATAATTTTGAGACATTTCAGTAATGAAAAATATATTTGATATCGATACGAGTAGTTTTTTACCTTCCTATCACTAATCTATATATATAAAGTTGATGGGTGACTGATTAATCACCGCCCCGCCGAAACTGCCGGTCCTAGAAATTTGAAATTTACACTATAGTTAGGTTATATAACGGAGGCAAGGGATAAGACGGGATTTTTGGAAATTCCACCCCTAAGGGGGTAAAACAGGGGTGCAAAGTTTGTATGGGGGGCAATAATTTTTTAAAGGTATAGACTTGAAACTTTGTACAAAGACTCCTTAAAATAAGACAATGAAAGTGATATCTGCGTTTTAAAAATTTTCGTCTCCTAAGGGGTTAAAAATAGGGGTGAAATATTGTATGGGGAGCAATTTTTTTTTAAAGTGAGAGTCTTCAAACTTTGTATGAAAGTTTCTTATAATAATACAAAAAAAGTAATTTCAGCGTTTTTTGAAATTCATCCCCTAAAGGGGTTAAAAAGGGGTTCAAAGTTTGTATGGGGAGCAAATTTTCTTTAAGTGAGGTACTTCAAATTTCTTACAGAGACTCTCTGTTTAAATAAAACAAAACTAATTTCTGCGTTTTTTGAAATTCAACCCCTAAAGGGGTTAAAAAGGGATTCAAAGTTTATATTGGAAGCAAAAATTTTTTGAGTGAAGGACTTAAAATTTCTTACAGTAACTGTTTAAATTAAATACTACAAAACTAATTTCAGCGTTTTTTTTTAATTCATCCCCTCAAGGGGTTAAAAAGGGGTTCAAATTTTGTATGGGGAGCAACATTTTTTAAATAGAGAGACTTCAAATTTTTACAGAGTCTCTGTTTAAATACAACAAAACCGGTTTTAGTAATATAATATAGATAAATATATTAAAAACTGACCTACCCGTACTAAGTCGTGGCGGGTTAGAAATGCTAAAGTATGTCTGTCTCTCCGTCTGTAACCCCTTCACGCTTAAACTGCTAAACCGATTTAGATGAAATTTGGTGTGAATATAGTTCGAGTCCGAGGAAAGGACATAGGATAGTAGTTTTCATCCCATCCCTTAAGGAAGTGGAAGTTTGTATGGAACAGCGATAAGTAACTAGGTAACCACCTGAAATAAAATAAAAGAATAGCGATAAAATTGTAACACGATGACCGAGCTCTACGCAGACGAAGTTGCGGGCAACAGCTAGTTACAGATAAAATTATATCGTATAGACAATGTGCAATGTGCATGTATAGCTCAACACCCAACCATGGCTCACCCGTACTCGTGAGATAAAAGTACTATTATCGGTACTGACTCGACTCGCAGGTTGACACTGACAGCTGAGAGTTTTCTCATTTTCTACGAGTACAGTTAGCATCAAAAGTAAGTATACGAAGACATTAAAAGTATTTATGGTAAGGGAATAAGATCTTTTGAGCTCTTCATATGTGTATTAGTTACTTTTGTTGCTGAGTGTACCACCTCCGCACGAAAAAAGTCTATACGGACGTAGACGCGGACAAAATCCAGTTCTTCAATAAATACAGAAAGATTTTTAGTTTTATTGGCTGTGTTTACCCTTACCAAGCTTTAACCCGTCTGCTTTACTAAAACAAAACTAAATTTAACACTAAATAAGGACCGGTGCTCGTAATTATCTGCGCAAACCACTGTTGGCTTAGCTAATGGACCATTCGGACAGACATTAAGATAACAATGCATCCTAGACAGCATTTTCTGGGCATTACACGTCGAAATCTATTAGAGAGAATATTTGGGTAGTTATAGAGAGTTGGATTAGATAAATGATGCTTAATGTGTGATATTTTAGATGAGGGAAATACTATTATTTTCATTTGGGTGTGCCATTAATATATTAATTTGAATAACCGGGCTGAAATACCACTAAGGGGTACTCGATAAATTGGGTCGAAAGATCGGTAAGTCTAGTTAGGCCTTAAATAATATCAATATGAACAACACTGGCCATTAATGCTGTAACAACATTTTGTGCATCTCTACTTGTCAAACCATAGATATAGTATATCCAAGTAGTTATAGATAAGTAGTTGTAGTTAAAGTAAATATCATCGGCGAAACAAAGGCACACAGACTTCGCTGGTTCGGCCACCTACTGAGAATGGGACAGGATCGAGCCGTCAAGAAAGCATACTTGGGGCGACCAAGTGGGCGCCGCCCGGTTGGTCGACCCAGGTATCGCTGGGAAGACAGTGTGGAGGCGGATCTGCGGCAGCTTCAGGTCGAAGACTGGCAGGAGGCTGCGCAGGATCGGGAAAGGTGGCGTGCTCTCGTTTCGGAGGCAAAGATCCTCTTTGGGTCGCTGCGCCGCTAAAGTAAGTAAGTAGTTATAGATATAGATTTGTAACACATGCAGGACTAGTCTTCAAGGCCGTACAACAATAATAATATAGATGGGCCACTGAGCGACCGGGGGTAAGAGAAAAAATAGGTATTCATATAAAATTTATAATACGCAATTTGACCGGTTTGCATGTCCACGTCTTACTTATGGAAGTATGCCTAAAACCCGACCATGAAAAGATGCGCGGTCGGTGATCAAGATTCAAGACAAAACATGGCACTCTTTTCTATTTCTTCTTATAGGAATAAAAAATAATAAATGATAATAAATATTTGTGGACAATCTTACACAAATCAACCTAGTCCCAAACTAAGCAAAGCTTGTACTATGGGTACTAAGCGACGATAAACATACTCATGTAGATAAATAGATACTTAAATACATAGAAAACATCCAAGACCCAAGAACAAATATTCATGCTCATCACACAAATAAATGCCCCGGCCGGGATTCGAACCCGGGACCTCCAGCTTCGTAGGCAGGGTCACTACCAACTAAGCTAAAGCGGTCGTCAAAAAGGAATCGCAATAAGGCTATCTTTCTGTATCAAAGCAACTTCGCCTAATGGTGGACTTCACACAGACACGAACACGCATTATCCTCCCAACAATACATTTCAATACAAACGAGGCAACGCTTCCCATTCCCTCGGGCGACGTAGCCCGTACTGTAATCACGTCGGCCCTCGTAAACCGTTTTACTGTACCGCAAACAAATTAACCGATTTTACTGCTAATAAATGGACACAATAAACATTATATCTGTGGATTCATTTTTTGTTTGCGTCTTGGGTGTCGTAAGAATTGGTATTGATGCGGCCTTTGGGGCTTGCATTTCTGGCAGTAATATTTTCAAGCTAATCATTTTTATATTCTCATCTAATTTAGACAGAATGTACAACAACAGGTGGTCTTATCGCTAAAGAGCGGTTTCTAACCGCTAGAGTTTCTGTTTCACTGTCTGAATTTTTGGTTGCTAGCTCTTAAAAAAACATTATTATACTACCCTACGCAGGGGATTTTCCTTAAATAGACCTACGTATAAATATGCCATCAAAATATGACCAAGTAATTTAGGTTCATTATTTGCATTATGATAGAGGTCTAAATACGCTTACCGAAATATAGAACTAAGTACTTCAAAACCCATTAGTCCTTAATTTACCACTAAAATACATATCATACACTGATTCACGAGCTTTACGATGACATTAAAGCGTATATCAGCATGTCTATGGTTAATAGAGCAAAACTAGTAACAGAAGATTATCTCACGAAAAGCACATACACAGTACATACTCAATCAACAACAAACATACTCAGTCAACAAAATAAAATGTTCGCACTGTCTATAGGTATTGCGAACATTTTATTTTGTTGCCCAAGTGTCATTATTGTTTTGTCACATTTTAGTGTTGCACCACGTGGATGTTTTAAATTTGCCGCTATTTTCTAGTCTCAGCTTTCATTAGCCAGATTCTAACCGCACCGCATCGTAGAACTTTCTGGTCTTCTCCTGGAGGCTTTAATTTGTCGTTTATCACGGTGACAGTTACGAACTTGATACGTGGCCTGAACGGCGCGGGCGGAGGCGGGCGTGCGCGTTGCCACTCAAGAAGCAGTTTTCATTATATATAGCCTTAGTATTTTAGTGCTCTCCGTGTAGCGTTTGACAGCTTTTAAACACAAAAACTCAGTGGTGAGTTCGAAACCTTGACCTTTAAATTGAATCTAGATGAAAGAAGCATATTGAGTTCTAAGTTTTGAGTAAATAATGCAAAAGGAGTTATCTGAAAGTCCACCCAATCAGCCCATTTGATTGAAAGTGACCTGACCGCTCGGCTACTACATGTTGTTGTGAATATCTCTGTCTGCATGTAGGTAACTTATCTTTTTCATTAGTGTAGTCTAGGGTACCAAAGTAACTTAGGTCGAGGTAGATTAGGTGATTCATCAACAACATGTGGTAATTTCGCTCGTTTGACCTTGTTTCTGAGCCTTTCTGAGCCTTGTTAATAAAATACTACGTCTAGAACTATTTTTATTGCGCATTGGTAATGAAAAAGTGTTTTTGTCTCATTTGCCACTCGAAATGAACTGCGTAGTACATAGTACATACGTATTACGGTACAGTACTTATATCTTTCGAGCGCGGGTTAGTCATTGTTGTACGTACCTCTTTCATTTATTATCTGTAGTGTAGACCCAAGACTGAAAATAAGCTTATTTTGTTTCCCATTTGGTAATCTGTGACGTGATCCTACTGATGTTACAGCCGAGCCGGTAAGGACTACGTCTAAGTGGCGCCCAACGTGGGGCCATACAATCACATAGAATAATGTGAACTCATAGTTCCATGATACAATTTTATTATATACTGCGCCAGGTATGTCAATCTGGTACATTGGTTAGTAGTGTGGGTGACACAAGCTACGGCATCAGCCTATCGATGGTATGCGGTCGTGTGTGTCGTTGACAGTGACGTCACTTGTGTCACGATCCGGAATGCCAGACCTCGTTTTCTTAGACCATGCATAGTTCCTACGCTGACGCACACATGAACATTGTGCATGTATAGCTTAACAACCATGGCTCACGCGCGCTCGTGAGATAAAACTACTGTTAACATATAGGTGATTATGTTTTCAATCAAATCAAATCAATCAATCAAATAATTTATTTGTTAAACACAGGTGCAAAGGTGTAATGTAATAAAATAATATGGTTCAACTGTGTTTTGTCATAAGACTTACAAATCATTATAGTTACAAAACAAAAATACATAATTAAATAAACGAACGAATAATTGTCAAGTAACTAATGTTTACAAATAAAATTTTAAGTCAATCTTATAATATTCGAAATAAAAATAGAAATTGCAATAATAACGATGATAATAAATAAAAATAATCTTAAAATTGTTTTAATTAAACAGATGTAACAAACCATAAGTTATTATATTTACCACCCTCCTAGCGTGTTCCCGGTAGCTTCCCAATATTGTCAATGGCAATAACAATTTGTCTAAATGGTAATATTGGCAACGCACGTACAGGTGTGAGTGAGAGTAGTATGTAATATGTATTAGGAGGTATAATTGGCATCGGGATTAAGCGAAAGCGCCTGGCAATAGCGATAAGCAATCAGTATATTATTACAGGCGCAAATTTATTGCAACACACATACTTCTACCTAGTTGATTTGTTTGCCCTTGTTTATCCCCCGGTCATAACAAACTTCGGCCCATTATCGAAGAAACTTTTGCAAATCGATACCTAAAGACATTGGAGCAGCGATAACTATTTATTACTGTTATCGAATAACAGTAGATTATGGCCCAGTCAAATATTATTTATTGGAGTGTTGATAAAGTCTGTGTTTATGTTGTAAGGATTATTCGTTTAAATGTTCGGCAATCAACAGCATTATGGGCGATTAAAATCAAAACATTTAATTCTGCAAAAAGGCCTCAACGGCACCTTTAAATACATATCAAAATCTATCTAGGTATATCAACTTAAAATAATACAATATTCAAATAAAACTAATTAAATCTAGTGTTACATGTCAAAAATAAAACTAAGAAACCAATAACTATTCAGATTTGTTAGAGATGTATAAGGTCTCTAAGCGTCAAAATAAAAGGTAGGTGCACTAATCATCATATAATATTGTGAGTAAGATCCTGACTTGGAGAATTATACGCATATTTTACATTTTTGCACTGCTGTCGAAAGAAGTGGGTAAACACTCAAGAGTAAAAATAACGGGTAGATATACTACTTTTTATGGAAGTTCAATACAAAGTGTATGCATTATTTTTGCTCGTAAGTGTAGTTAAAATGCTGCTGGCAGGAATGGACAAGTGACTTGGTTACCCACAATATCAGGCCATTGTGGATAATCAAGCTTTCCCTTATATGTACTTAACATCCCATTACCTAACCTTTGTTATAAAAACACCCCCAACCTCGTAATTAAGATAACCAGAGGTCTATTCCGCAAGCGATATGCGTAATAATGTGGACGCAAGTGATTTCAGAAGGGTATGCGTACTATGCGTGAAACCAACGGGTGCGGTAAGGGGCTCAACCGAGGTTGGGGTGTGGTTGCCTAGCTTAGATTTCGTTTAGTGTGATGACACTCACGACATTTGTGAGCTGGTTTCGAGCACAAGGGGCCGACGCTGAAAGCGGGAAAACGTATAGAAATAATATAGTTTAGGCGCCTGTATACGCAAGGCCTTCTCCGTACAAACTCTGTGCAAGTTTTATTCGTCAGTTTTGGCACTCCCGCATATAATTTTTTCTTTGCTTGTTAATATTAGATATACGAAGAATGTCAAGCAAAAAAAAAATCAAAAATAAAATAATTCAAAAAATTCAAAAAATAATAATAAGCCCATCAACAATAATGGTAGCAGGGCAAGGCTAAGAAGAAATTACATTTTATTTTATTATAAAAGTTTTTCAAATTTTCAATTGCTCCATAACATTATTTTATGCATAAAACCACGTAACACATACTAAGTTCTTTTCTCATGCGAGTGGGAACACGGTTTACGACTTACCAATAGTTAGTGGGTTACGGTCGGTTAACTGAACTAAACGTTTTGCTAGCAAATCCCCGAACTCAACTACGTACTATAAACGCTTTATGATTTTCGCCGGGGGCTTACCCCGAACGCTCCAAGTAGTTCGTATATCTCGGTCTCTCGCTCAAGTAGCAAGTATGATAGAGACGGAGATAATCGAAATTCGATTTCGGTTTTAGTGGTTACAGCTAAGCGAGCTCGGAAGTGATATAAGCACACTAGCGGTGCTACCAATGAATTCGAATGCTGAAGTTCGTTTATCTCCTCTGTCTCTCGGGTAGTATTAAGTGGGATAGAGTCGGCGATATGTGTCGTATTGCTGCAGGACGTAGTCGATTACAAGCGGCTTCATCACATTGGCGTTTTGTGAGCGATTTGCCAGCGATGCGATCAACGAGCAGCATACTCTCATACTGAGAAATTATACGTCCTGTAGAGAAAAACAGCTGGACATCCACAAGACAGATTTCAGATTTACGAAAGTATTTTTGATCGAGCTGAAACGGAGACGCCTGTACCTGTAGTATAAGTTTTTTCGAAACAAAACACAAACGGATACGTTTGCATTTGGGTCATAAACAGATTTACGTTCGCGTCTTTCCTGTGGACATATCAATAGTTAAGGGCTACAAAGCTTAATTTTGGATTGGTCTCCGTTTCTATAAATCCATGTGATAAAAAATAAATTACATGCTCATAAGCCGTTAACTATTGACCACAGGAGGGACGACTTTTGTTTTTTCAAGTGTTTATAACCCATTTAGTCTTAGTCAAAGAGTAAAGTAAGTATCAATGTCGTGGTCTTAGTTTATGTAGGTAGAAAAAATAGTTACCACCTAAGGCCAACAGAGGCGCTGCTCGCGTTGCCTTCCAAAATGAGACTAAGCGCAAACGTGTTCGTTTCGAAAAAACTTATACTAGAGGTACTGGTTCGATGTTGGTGCTCGCTCGGTCAACTCACGCACATTACGTGGGTACGTTGAATAGTCTCGAATAATGGACGAAGTTCAGTGTTTAGAGCCAAGTCATTAATTTGAATTCGTGACTTCAGACAATACAAAGCTTAATGATAAAGCAATGAAACAATAATTATTGATGCGCAATAGAAGGCTTCAATTACTTGTTAAAGTAGTTTGTTCCAAGAAGGAAAACTAAATTGACAATTACATTGAATTAGTGCATATTCGTAATGTACCTATAAACATTTAATGTGAACTAGGTATCTCGCTCTTTTTTAAAACGAACGATCCGCTTGATGGAAATATTTACTGTAACCTATAAAAATTAACCTGATCACTGTCTAAAAACCGAAATAGGTATATCTGGTTAAAATATAAAATCCGTGATAACCCATAGTTGATGCGAATGGCAATTTCAGATCGTCTCCAACCTACAAAGTTTCTAAACATCTATTTCCCAGTTTCAGAACAGCTCTCATTATTAGAGTTGCGTACTATCGACGTCAAGGTTAACTGACCATAAGTAGGCCTTACCTCGTTGCAATAAGGCTCACGGATGGTCAGTTAACTCTGTCTTCGATAGTACCTGAAGGGTGCAAACGGAACCCTGTTGTCACTCACGCGTCCGTCCGTCATTTGTCACAGAATTTTGTTCAGAATATTTTTTTAACTTCCGGTTGACCTATGAACTTGATATTTAGTGAAAATGTTTAATATTACGTATATTTTACCAACAAATACAAATATATTGATAAATAAGATCTTTTGATGTTATTTCGGAACGCTAAATGTGCGTAGTCCGATACGCACTTTGCCGGTTTTTTTTTCTGAACAATTCCTTCCCAATATCAAGTCTTCAACATTTTACCAGTTATTAAACCTGACAATAATTTTATTCATGGCCCGTGAAAAGTCTGTGCTTTTTCTGCTCTGTTTTCGCTTGATTTATAGCAGCATCCTTACGAAAACACCAAGACTTAAAACATCCGTAGCTAGAATAATCACTCTTAAATGTTAGAAGGCAAGGGTGCAAATTGGGTGTAATTTTTCTTAACCCGCGTTAACCGTGCCAAGTTTTAGAGTTCGTAAAAGTTTCCTATAGTAACCTTTATTTTTATAGCGTTAAAGGAGAGTTTAGTTTAAACTTTCTGTACGAGAAATTCTCTGAGCTGTGATATATGCATTTCTGCACGGAAGAGAACATGTACCATTAGTTAAAACACATGCGGAAATGTCTGTTGCTCTTTGTACTTTTTAATGTAAAATATGGGTAACTGTTAGGTTAAGTCGAGGCCCTGTTCACGAATCGATGATAATATTAAAGTTTGAGGTTAGAGTGTGAACAAATAATGTAGAATTACATTACACTAAAATTACTATAGATTGAAAAAGAAAGAAAGTAACAAAATAACCGAACAAAAAAAACCGTGAAAAAATCCTAAATATATTTATACTAGCTTTTGCCCGCGACTTCGTCTGCGTAGAACTCGGTCCATAATCAACTTCTATACCGTATTTCGCAATCACCAGGTACTGCGGGCCGGGCAATCTCACTATCAACGCGCCCGCATGAAACACATGACAGAAGATTATTGGATGTAGATCAAGTAACGTAGATGAAAATTAATATGATGCAGGTGCGGAAAAAACTTCATACGCATCAAGTATGGAAACGAAAACGCGAGTGTAGCGAGCGCGAAATGTTTCGAAAATTATGATGCAGGTGCGGAAGAGACTTCATACGCCTCAAGTAATGTAGGTAGATGAAAACGCGAGCGTAGCGAGCACGAAATATTTCGAACATTACGATGAAGTTGAAGGTGTGGAAAATACTTCATACGTATCAAGTAGCGTAGATGACATAATTTCGCCACCCCCGAATTTATCAGTTTGAGGGATCATTTCCAGGATAAAAAGTATCCTATGTCCTTCCCCGGGTCTCAAACTATATCCATACCAAATTTCATCTAAATCTGTTCAGCGGTTTAAGCGTGAAGAGGTAACAGACAGACAGACAGACAGACAGACAGACAGACACACTTTCGCATTTATAATATTAGTATGGATTAAGGTTGTCGCACACATAAAGGCTCGGCACCAGACCGGCACCGCCCCAATTCTTTGTTAGAAACTTCATACTGCAACGCACAGTTAAGGTTTTTGGCAAACCAGATGAGTGCGGATGCAGCGGTGTGCTCCAGCCATTATCCACTACGTAACGGCATCGCCCCTACTCGGGACAGGACCACCAGCCATGGTGAACAGACGCAGGCGAAACGGCCTACTTCAAACGTAAAAAACCCTCAACCAGTGGACACCTCGCGGCAAGCGCGGCACCGCCCCGCGGCCACCTCGGCGCTGCTGAGGCACGATGCGGTTCCGTGCTTGCGTTGGATTTACGCTGAGGTGCCGAGCTTTAAGTATGTATGTGTCAACCTTTATTATGACAGATTTAGTTCGAATGTCTATTACTCTTAGAGCAATTAATAGGTACTATAAATTGCGTATAAAATAAAATAAAATTGAAATACTTTGGCACTTAGAAATATTTATTTGCTAAGATAGCTTTCAAAGTTGTTACTTAAAAATACCAGATATGGTACTACAGTCTATCTAACCTGTAAGCAGGCTTGCAAATGATTAAAAATTATTTACATTCGTGCTACATTACTTGATGGAATTTTCAGCACCTGCATCATAATGTTCGAAACATTTCACGCTCGCTATGCTCGCATTTTCGTCTTTTTTTCATCTTTTACTTAATGCGTATGAAGTCTTTTCCGCACTTGCGTCATAACGTTCGAAATTATGTCATCTACGCTACTTGATACGTATGAAGTATTTTCCACACCTTCAACTTCATCGTAATGTTCGAAATATTTCGTGCTCGCTACGCTCGCGTTTTCATCTACCTACATTACTTGAGGCGTATGAAGTCTCTTCCGCACCTGCATCATAATTTTCGAAACATTTCGCGCTCGCTACACTCGCGTTTTCGTTTCCATACTTGATGCGTATGAAGTTTTTTCCGCACCTGCATCATATTAATTTTCATCTACGTTACTTGATCTACATCCAATAATCTTCTGTCATGTGTTTCATGCGGGCGCGTTGATAGTGAGATTGCCCGGCCCGCAGTACCTGGTGATTGCGAAATACGGTATAGAAGTTGATTATGGACCGAGTTCTACGCAGACGAAGTCGCGGGCAAAAGCTAGTTATTATATTTTATTGAGCCTAAAATGTCCCACTGCTGGGCAAAGGCCTCCCCCCTCTTTTTCCATTCCTCGCGGTCTTGTCTATCTGCCCAGTCTCCTTTTTAAAGAGTCCAAATTATCACGCCACCGCCGGCGTGGTCTACCGCGTCTCCGTTTTGAGTCGTGGGGCATCCACTCTGTGGTCTTTTTGGCCCACAGCTCATTCGGCATCCGGTAGACGTGTCCAGCCCTGTCCCACTTTAATTGGGTTGTTTTCCGAGCTCCGTCAACTATTTGAGCTTTGGAGCGCAGTGTGGTGTTCCGGATTCGATCCACCAATTTTACACCTAATATGCTCCGCTCCATGGCTCGCTGGCAAACCCCGAGTATGGACTTCTGGGCTTCTGTCAAAGACCAAGTTTGTGCACCGTAGGTGAGAACTGGATGTATGCACATGTCCATGAGCCTACGTTTAAGTGAAAGAGGTAGGTCGCCTTTCATTGGTTGTTTCATGGACCAATAGCTCTTTCAGGCGTTTACTGTCCTCCTATCGACCTCTTTTTCTTATCTTTGTCGACAATCTTAATCCCATCAAAAACATTACATGTAAAAAGATGCAAGTCTCGCAACACAGTTCTTTTACAACAAAAAGTAATGATATGTAATCTTAAACCAAGTCTGTTATATTTTAGTCAATAGTACCGGAGGAGGTGCCTATACAGAACAAAATTTCCACCGACTTGCATCAGCATTAGGTACCTACTTTATGTTTTCGATCATGTCATTATATATATTAAAAAAAATAAAGTTATGCAGATGCAAGTCGGTGGAAATTTTGTTCTGTATAGGCACCTCCTCCGGTACTATTGACTAAAATATAACAGACTTGGTTTAAGATTACATATCATTACTTTTTGTTGTAAAAGAACTGTGTTGCGAGACTTGCATCTTTTTACATGTAATGTTTTTGATGGGATCTCATCCCTTTTTTTCTTTTCAGGTATGACTTCTAGTAACGAACATGCAAACTGTAAAATTAACTTTGTAATCGCATGTATTTTGTATAGGTATACAAACTTACTTATGCAGTTTATATATCTCAGATACGTGACTGATATTGCAATTTTTTTTAATTTTCTGTCAATAAATAGGCTAAAAACTAATTATGTTTAAAATTTGGAGCTTGTGGGTTTGCTATAAGTACCTTAAACGATTGATGATCTGTCAGTCAGTCAGTGAGTCAGTGACAAAACTAAGGAATTTTGAGGGGCAATAGTTCTTAAAATAAAAGTTCAAATTGAATGTTATTGAGAATATATCTAACCCATATTATGCCCAATATGTTACTGAAAATTCAGGGATCTAGCTTTAACTGGGACAAAATTACAGGATGTTGAAAATGGCCTGAATGGCTTCGAGAAAAGGATGGTACGGCCGTGCACCTTTTTGCTCGACTTGCGGGGGCACTGCCGTGCCCCCAGATAGCTCATCATAATCAAGTGGTGGCGAAATTACACAGTTTATAACTACGGTGGAAAGAATAAATAAATCATATCTAAATCATGCAAATGCCTACTTTATCTTGCCACTTTAAGACTCAAATTAGTAAATTGTGCAAGTGTAGTTCTACATTAGCTTCCTTCAACTTTAACGAATGGCATCTGTATACTGACCAATGGCTGATACGCTTTGCTAGAGAAAGAGAGTCTTATTGCGATTCCTATAAGAGGAAATAGAAAAGAGTGGCATGTTTTGTCCCTATCACCGACCGAACATTTTTTCATGGTCGGGTTATAGGCAAAATGCAAACTTCCATAAGCAATAGTACATTGGACATGCAAACCGGCCAAATTCCGTAGTACAAATTATTTATGAAAATTAGCAAGTATGAGAAAGACATAGCACCGGTCGCTCGTTGGCGCATCTATAACTAAAGAGTTTATATTATATCTATGATCTGTATATTGACACTTGACACACGTCTCTGACATGTCAAACGTCAAATAATATCGTAACATTTACAAATGTCTAGACTCACCTCACCATACGTCCCAATTGTATCTTGAACCTGAGATTCGTGAAAACTGTGAGCATGTTCGGAGGTCAGGCTTTCACTGGTTCTGCAGAGACGAATGTTCGTGGGCATTGTAAATACCTAACATGGATCCGGTTCATAGATTCAACTTCCACCCCCGAATTTATCAGTTTGAGGGATCATTTCCAGGATAAAAAGTATCCTATGTCCTTCCCCGGGTCTCAAACTATATCCATACCAAATTTCATCTAAATCTGTTCAGCGGTTTAAGCGTGAAGAGGTAACAGACAGACAGACAGACAGACAGACACACTTTCGCATTTATAATATTAGTATGGAAGTATGGATTTATATCGTAAAAATAAACTTTCATGGTGATTATTTCGTAATTGTCCAAGGCAGTAATATGTTTATTATACAAAAAAGGTTAGCTTTTTTAGTGTTCTAACAAAATAACCGGACAGATTTTTGATCAATGATCGTAGGCATTAATTTTACGAAAGCGACTGGCTTCTAGACTCAATCCAGAGGATAATCTAGGGCCATGTTTGGATCAGACCTGCGTTTTACGATATTTTCCGTCATCGAAAAGTCACTGTTAAATATCGGATGATATTTTGTACTAGTTTTGCTTTAAACCCCAGCACAAGCCGGGTGTTCAAAACTTAACTTTAAAGTTTAAAACACAAAATTTATTTAGAAAACAGCGAAATAAAATATTACATAGGTACGTTCAACACACATTTTTTCACAACTACCGTGTGTTGTTGTTTTTTATTTAGGTACTTTTTAATAATTGCTTTATTGCTTGCGGCCAGTACCTGTTCACTGCCCAGAAAGAGGTTTTATACTGCATACATTTTAAACACCGGGCCAATTATTGCAATAAAATAAATGGAAAACACGTCAATGACAAATGCTTCATATAAACTTTGTTGAAATACGTCTAGTGATCGTGCCATGAAAAATGCTCCTCGGTCAAAACTTGAACATTCCCCGGATTGCCCATTTAAACTTAGTCTGAATTGCACTCCCATAAAAGTCGTTGAATTTGATTTAAAAGCAAGTAAGGTGACTTACTGACTTGGCGGGGCGTGCTCGATATGTGACATTTTCGGGTTTAAGAATGTTTATTATTCTCAAAAGAAGATATTTACAACTTCACTTAGATGAGAAATTATTTTTACAAATGCATGCATTTATATGCTAATTTACAAAATACAATGTATTGTATAAATATAAATTAAGTAAGGTAAGTACATGTTTTTACATCGCTTAGAGTGCTGATAGCTGATAAGACTAAGTTATGATTTCTAAAGTGGGTATATTCCGTTTTGCTCGTATCGTTGCTACGGTGCGCTTCGACCGACCGTCGGCGGCCGGCCTAGTGCGCTTTTTCTTCTTTTACGTAGACTTACTGACGTCGCAAAGATTCTCACTTGACGGAATACTGTCAGTACCTTATTACATTTGCGCAAAAGTAATATCATGCGCAAAAGCGAAGCCTTCGCATAGCCACTTGGCCACGCTACCGCGCATACCGCGTCAGTCAGGAAGCGCAGAGGGCGCAGTAAGAAGCGGTACTGCCTCGAATGACAGTTGACACTGACATTTGGCAGTTTTCTCATATCGTACCGCCCTCGCTCCGACAAAATCAGGAAGTCGCCTTAGCAATCGTCGTTCAACCTGAAATTTATTACTACTTTAATTACAACTTTGGCTATGTTACCAAAAAGATGATAACAAATTACAGGCTTTTGACTAGATGTGTCAGTCACCACCATGTGCACACCTCTTAATCTTATGTGTAGGCAATTAAGGTCTAGAATCGTGGTATATTATTATCATGTTGATTTTATAGGGGTGTCCAGAGGTGCTTATACATATCGCAACTGTACGCAGATAATCAAGAAAATCACAAATCAGTAATTATCTCAGAAAAATCTCGATGACACATTTCAGAAATGATGGCATCGCATTCATATCAATTGATATTTTACAGTGGCTGTACGGTGAAGGATAACATCGCGAGTAAACCGATCTAATCCCGACCTTGTAGGGATGATAGTTTTCCCTCCGGGTCAGAAGGTCAAATCGCTTTCGTAGAATTAGTTCCTACGCCAAATTTTTGGTTCAGGTGCCACAGGTGCCTTGTTCCTAACAACATCCCGGAAAACGCTAAAGCCTTAGGCCGGTCGCACATTGGACACGTTTTCGTCCGAACACGCACGAAGCCGCGCGAACGATCCCGAGCTTGAAATAACTACGGGAGCGCGCTCACTGGATACGAATTGGTCGTATTCGCATCCAGTGAGCGCGCTCCCGTAGTAATTTCCATTTCGGCGGTTTATAGCCACAAATAAAAATGACCACTTTTATAATGGCCATTGCATATAATACCCACATAGTAAAATGCCCACTTCAAGTAATACCTACTTCTAATATTTCCCACTATGTCAAATAACCATTTCTGGAAATGAACACTTTATAAAATGATCACAGGTTTAATTGTCCATTTACAGAAATGTCTATTTTTTTAAATTACCACTTTTGAAATTGCCCAGTTCTTGAATTGATCACTTCTGGAAAACGCCACGAGGGCCATTGGTAATTTTTATTTGTGTCTATAAACCGCCGAAATGCATCGTTCGTTGTCCATGTTAACCTATAAATTCCTCAAAGCTAGATCAAATAAAATAAAACCGGCCGAGTGCGTGTCGGATCACGCACAACGAAGGGTTCTGTACCGACACCTAGTACCTAGTCCACTTCTAAAAATACAAGTAAAATTAAAAAATTTAAAACCCCTGACACATAAAATAAACTCTAAAAATTAACAAATAATATTTTAAACCTATTATAATTATTATCGTCACATATATTATGTAAGTTCAAATATTTTTATTTTCCAAGCCTCGTCCCGTTGGGGGAGCTAAACAGTAAACTAAGTGAGAAAAACAGGTGTAGTCGCAGATTGCAACAAAAGAATTTACTCCGAAAAATTCGCAAAATCGATCGACACTCTTTCTCACTGTTTTTTTTCGACAGTTTTTCTCACTTAGCGGTCCCCCAACGCGACGACGCTTGGAAAATAAAAATATTTGAATTAGATAATATTTGTGACGATAATAATTATAATAGGTTTAAAATATTATTTGTTAATTTTAAGACTTAATTTTTTGTGTCGAAGGGTTTTAAATTTTTTAATTTTACTTTTTTTAATGAGAGTCACACCATAAGGGTTCCGTAATTAGCTTTTTGGTCCGGAACCCTAAAAACGGACTACTTATAGGATCACTTTATTGTCCGCCTATCTGTCTGTCTGTTAAGACCCATTTTCTCGAGAACCCGTATAGGTATCAAGTTTATATTTACTGCAATTCCTTCGAGTTGTGAAGGAAAAAATTAAAAAATCAAAGGTTTGCGGGGACTGGATCCCTTAATTAAAAATATTTGTGAAAAAAATAAAATATTTGTGGACAATCTTACACAAATCAACCTAGTCCCAAACTAAGCAAAGCAAGCAATTAAAACATAGTTTACGAAATGTTTTTATTGAATCAATCGCTTTACAATAATCAGTTCCAAAAGTGGGCCTTTCAGTAAATGGGCATTACCAGAAGTAGTCAAGCCAAGAACCCGGCATTTTTTAAAACTTCCATTTCAAGAAGCAGACGTTTCAAAAAGTAGTCATTTCCAGAAATGGTGGTTTTACAAAGTGAGTAATAAAAAAATGGGTCTTATTAAAAGTAGACATATTACGTAGCAGACATTTTGTGTCGTAGACTATTCGCGTTACGGGCATTATGAACAATGGCCATTATAAAAGTGGTCATTTTAATTTGTGGCTATAAACCGCCGAAATGTGTACTCGTAGTTAACACTATGTAAAATAATGAACCTCTAGGTCTATTGTTTATTTTTGTATGGGTACATTTCATGTATCTACTGTCAATTTGGATATCTTTATGTGACTGTTTGTGTTCTAAATAAATTAAAATATACATATATATCTATATATATATATATATATATATATATATATATCCCAGAAACCACGTGGACGTGGGCGAAGGTGCCGCTGGAGTACTCTGTGAGTGCCCACTCAGATTAACTGCCTCAACACCGGGGCTGGAAAAGCAGCATTTGAATTCGAGGATTGCACCTACTAAGCTGTTGAAAGAATTGGTGTGGTATAGTTAAAAATATGTTTTTTAGCGTGACAGCGGCGAGCCGGCCGGGCCAAATAAAGGGCCAAAATGCGCGGTTGGAGAGTGGCCTGGCTGGGGAAACCTCCGAAACGACCACGGGTGCGGTTTAAACACTGCGACCTGTACAGAATAACAGCAGGCCATCCGTACAGATATATACGAAAGCATTTTGTCCAATCTGAAACTGAGTCGCTTCGCGCGCGCTTGGTCAATTATTTTGATGTTGAATCTGGCGCTGAGAATGTATAGTCGAGGGAAAAAATGGTTGGCCAGCTATCGACTTTATTTTAATGACCTTAAAGCATCCTTAAAGTCCAGAAAGTGACAAACATTTCATGCCGCGACTGTAGGTACCTACACACGTTACAAGTGACACTGTGCAAAACGATGATCACTAAGAAATCTCTACGCGGATTCTATTCAACCTGCCGCTTCAGTGCGTCTTAAGAAAAAGTCACACTTTCTTGTAAGGGTCACGCGCTGTACACTAGCTCTTATGAGCATATAAATAAGGACTCAAATTGTATGTAAAGGTTTCCCTGCACAGTCTCTCGCTCGTCGTTCTTTCTGTTTAGTTTAAAACACGAAGTTATAGGAAGTCAGTGAACGATATAAGAGTTTATTGACTTTAGCAGTGCGATTTAGTTTGTTAAGCAGAAAATGCCAGTTTTTTACGTGTTTTCTTAGGGTTCCGTAGCCAAAATGCCAAAAACGGAACCCTTATAGTTTCGTCATGTCTGTCCGACCGTGTGTTACAGCCGGTTTACTCGAAGACTATACCTAAGTGGGTACTACAATTATGAAATTTGGTAGGAAGGTGTATTTTATGAACCGCTACATAAGTGTGAAATTACGAAAAAAAAAACAATTAGTGGGGGGACACTCCACATTATTATGTAACCGGGCGATGAATTTTTTTCATTTAAGTCAATCGTTGGCGAGAAATATTCGCTGGCAAAGTCGTGAAAAGTGTGCCACCCCATCTAATTTCCAAACTATGAAGTATACAATTCTGAAAAAAATTGAGGTGGTGTACATTAATAAATACTTTCAACGGTTTTTGGTTTGAAAAATGTAGGTCTAATGGTTTTTAAAAACTGTCTTACCCAAACAAAAGGACGTAAATGCAGTAAGTTCACTATGAAGATACGGCCCTTTTTGAATTAATGTATCGGATCGTGGTTTTAAATGTGGACTAGTATAGGTGTTGGCACGGAACCCTTCAATTTCAATTTATTTATTTTGCAACCATGTACATACAATAGACACATCATGCAACTTAATGCTAGGTACAAGACTACAAGTACGTACAAGGACCCTGTTAGGGCGCAGCAAATTCCCTTCATTCCCTTCATTGTGCGTGGCCCGACACGCACTTGGCCGGGTTTATTTTTTAATATCGGAATATTATCACATTCTTAATCCACACATGAGTCGCACCTTTACGAGGGATTCCGCTACAAAGTGGAAAATGATACTAGAGTCTGGCTACGTTAACTCTTCCAAGCAAATTATCTGTCAAACAGTTATAATTTGGCAACACTGTGCATTATACGTCATATTTATATGGAAATGTGACGTTTGAGGTAGTGTTGCCAAACCAATTATTTGTTTGACAGTTCATTTGCTTGGAAGAGTTAACGTAGCCAGACTCTAGACGCTACGGCATAGTACGACGCCGTGTTTCTATTTCTTTGGCAACCTTGGACGGTTCAAACAAAAGCCTTAGGTATTTATCCCAACATTTCACAGTAGCTGAATTGCCTGAATAAAAATACGATTTTAGTTAGAGGATAGTTATTGTTGTAAAATTAAAGTGGAATATTATGAAGTGCGCTGCAAGCGTTATTGGCTAGGGACGAGCGCGGTATTAAAAGAAAAGCAGTTATTACACGTTCCTAATTAATATTTTAGTATCATCCTTACGCGGTTGTCACACTGACGTTCATGCTTGCAAGTACATAGTAACTACATTAATACTAGTGTCTTCTCTTGGAGAATGACGAGAGACATCACCCTGTTATGGATTAGTTTTTATTGTCATTAACTCTGAGAGACACCTCTACTTATATTAAATTACGGTTCTTTTTTAAATATTGAGATCTTATTATTATTATTATTTTATTTTGACGCTTTGAGACCATGTACATCTATCTCTAAGCACGTTACAATAGTCATTAGGTATTATTAATATTTTGACGCTCAGAGACCATTTTACATCTTTGGGATACTATATTAAATTTTGTTATTCAGATTGAGACCTTATACATCTCTAACTATACTGATATTGTAATAATTGTAATAGATAATTAGTATTTTGACATGAAAAATCTGTTATATTCTTATTGTCATTATTTCTTAAATTGTAAATAATTTTTCTCATGAAAAATGTAGCATATGCTTGTATAGTCAGACTTTATTACGAGTAAATTGTAAATTGACATGTAAAAGTGCCCTTGTGGCCTATTTGCGGAATAAATGTTTGAATTTTAAATTTTGACGCAGATTTATAAATTTTTCACTTGACAGAGATGTGGTAAAATTCCATCATATCAACTTATTTGTGTCGTTTAATAATGCGTTATTTTAGTAGGCTGAGTAACAAAAGTAAAATAAAGACTTAACTTTGGATTATTTTTCTATCGAGAAAATTTTAAGCAATCATGTTTCAGCTATTGTCAAAAACACAATTATATAGTCGAGAATCATATATCTGAAACCAATCCCTATTGTATGTTGGTCTGGGCAGAACAGCATTTAAAAAACGCTAATTCTTGTTGTAGCGCTTTAAAGGCAGGTTAATCCAACATATGATTACAGAGCGATCAACGTTAAATATGGCGACGGCAGCTGTCATCCCAAAGAAACATGTCAAGTTTTGCATGTTACGCGTGTTTTGCGTGTTGTGTGTGTTGTGTTTGCGTGTTTGTGTGTTTTGTGTGTTGTGTTTGTGTTTTGGTGTGTTGTGTTGTGTGTTGTGTGTGTGTTTGTGTGTTGTGTTGGTGTGTAACGAACACTGCTTTTAATTTAGGTATCAATATACGGTTTAATACAACTCATACAACCGACTAAGCAAGCACATTAGACAAAAAAATTCGAGATTACTTAAAAAGACTGATTTTAAATCGCCCATCCCTACAGCATTCGCGTCATAATGACTATAAACGGCCATTAAGCGTTTGCGGCGTACCCGTTAACTTTATCTGCCTGGTACAGAGGCACTTAATGCAAGCAATTATCAAAGTACCTAACGCGGGAATAAAAATAAATGGATTTCGATATCAATATGCAACTCCATGAAAATTTAAGGAATCGTAAATTTGTAACACGGTGATTTCGGTGTGCTTGCCATTAATTGAGGAAGAAAATCTCGTTCCACGAACGACCTCACAAGCTGCCACTACCCCGCCCTGTCGGCGCGCGCGTCGCGATCCTTGCGGCGGGCGGCGTGGAGATCGTCGGTCAGCGTTACGGGTTCGTCGCGAACGCGCGCAACCTGAAGAAGAACTCCCGAAGAGTTCGAAACCAGGGCTCGGAAACTGGTTAATTTTTCAAACCGTTATGATGTACTTGCGGCAAAACCTTTTTATTTAGGTTTAGGCGACTTCGTGATTTGTCGGTGCGGAGGCGGTACGATATGAGAAAACTGACAAATGTCAGTGTCAACTGTCAGTCAACGCAGTACTACTTTTTACTGCGTCCCTAAATTTAAATGAGTGCTTCCTGACTGGCGCGGGATGCGCGGAAGCGGGACGATGCGGAGGCAGTAACTGGTCCGCTTCTGCGCATGATATTACTACTGCGCAAATGTAATACTGACAGTATTCTGTCAAGTAGGAATCTTTGCGACGTCAGTAAATTTACGTCAAAGAAGAAAATTACACATATCGATCCCGCCCTGCCAAGTCAGTAAGTCGCCTTAGATACAAAAACCGGTTTACGGAAGAGCTTTATATAAAGGTTTGTTCGGATTAACCGGATTAGAACGATAAAAACCGGTTAATGCGCCCGCGCACGATTCTGATTGAAATAATTTGAGTTAGCCGAGTTGCATCAAGTTTATTTGTATAAAAAGCTATTTTACTGTTCAAACAATAAGGTTCAAAATCCAATAACATGTTTATAGAAATTCGGTCAACGAAAACAATTTCAACTATACCTGCCTATCGTAATACCTATGGACAGTGACCCCGGCCGGGCCTCTCGTCGAATAAACCGGTTAGTATAAAGTTCTTAAAACGTTCGCGTGCTCAATAAAGTTCGGAGCTAAACCCAAATAAACCGGTTAAAAAAAACCGGTTCCGAGCCCTGTTCGAAACATGTCGTCCGGAGTGACAATTAATACGTGAGTTTTAACCGTTTAGTATAATACAGTTTTATTATGACTCGCGAAAGCTTAAATTTAAATTTGAGGAGAATAATCTACTTCATGGATGCATGTGTATTATCCTAGCATGGGTGGTACCCGGGGCGAAAATGGTGAGGGTGTCACCCAACTAGTGGTGTTCTTGAGGACTCCCCATCAGACTTTGCAGTGTAGATGGTGACTGCCCCCGCTACTTAGCTACTCCAGCTTCACTAAGAACGAGTGGGATGCGTTTGTGAACATAAAACGCATTACTTGCATAGGTATTTTATGCGAGCGTCGAGCCTGTGTTTTTCTGAATTCATAGGAAAGAAAAAAACACAGAAACTAGTGCCTACGCCAAATCTTGGGATTAGGTAGCGGACCCCAGGCATCCATCAGGATGCAACTGTACTGGGATAACGCTAGGAGGATGATGATGATAGAAAAGAAAAAAGCAGAGCTAACATTTGTCTGACGGATGTTTTTGTCTGGGAATTGAAAAGCCCTAAGCCCTAAAAATTTTTTTCGTGCGTTATGAATTATTAGGTGACTGCCATGAAACAATAATTTAAGTTATGTTAGTCTATAAGGTATTTGTAACATGGGCCACCATTATAAAGAGCACCAAACATTATTTAAGTACGATTTGTATTAGGATGACAGAATGTCAGTGTACTACACTAACTGATTAGGTAACTGATTAATTATCTAGTTAATGTAACCATTGTTACATATTTAAAAGTTTTACAAATTCACAGCCCATCATAACTAACTTGTGCAAGTTAAGGCGGGGTTCTTGTACCGCGCAATGCTAAATTTCACCCCCGCACCCCGCATCGTGTGCGACAGAGACAACACTTTGTCCGAGCGCTCCGTCCTACACAAGGACGGAGGTCACATGCCGGTGCGTCTACCACAGTGTAGTAATTACAGTAGCGCAACTAGTGCAAGTCGTCACGTCACAGAAAATAGTGCGCGAATTTAGTTAGTTACATACGTTGAATTCAAGTCCAATCAATCAAATACATACGTGTATGTTTGTAGTACATAATACATATTTATATTGTATTAACATTTGATAAAATTTAACGTAATTGCAAAAGGAGTTATTTTAATTTACATGTTTAGTTTAATTTGTTTAGGTATGTATAAGGCCCTACAAGAATGGAGTGTATATCTACATTTCTAAAGGGTCGATAATGCGCATGTGACACCCTGGAGTTGCAAGCGTCTATAATCTGCGGTGACTACTTACTATCAGGCGGGTCGTACGCTTGTTTGCCACTAACATGGTATAAATATGTTATTTATATTTTTTTTACATGTGTACCTACTTGACATTTTGAAAGTGCTAATTTATTTTATATGCCTATTTGAAAGAAATAAATGACTTTGAATTTTTAAAAAATGCATATTTTTTATACCACGTCGGTGGCAAACAAGTTTGCGGCCCGCCTGATGGTAAGCGGTCACTGCATCCTATGGACGTTTGCAACCCCAGGGGCGACACATGCGCGTTGCCGACCCTTTTAAATATTTATACACTCCTTTCTTGAAGACCCCCATATTGTACCTACCTAGTACCTTTCTTAACAAACATAACGAAGAGAACAAATCGCCAAACGTGAACTATGCGTCTTTGAAGAGTTCAATTCTGATCATCATCAGCAGTTCCACTTCATCAAATGTCACTTATTTAAATGTAAATGCTTGATTTGTTTGAAAATACTAAAGTCACTATATGTATGCCTTTCACATTTGAGGAGTTCCCTCGATTCCTTATGGATCCCATCATCAAAACTCGAGCATGAAAAAAATTACCCGCGAAAATAGAACTTGCTTAACAAACACAGCTAGGAGGACAAATCGCACAAACGTGAACTTTTCGTCGTTGAAGAGTTCTGTTCTGATCATCATCAGCAGTTCTACTTCATCAAATGTCACATTTTTGAATGAAAATGCTTGATTTGTAGATAAAAATACAAAAATCACTATGTGTTTGCCTTTAAGATTTGAGGAGTTCCCTCGATTCCTCAGATCCATGAGAACTGCGTTTTGACAAAAACGGGACCAACTTGTATACTTACAATCTAAAAAAGAATTTTCAAAATCGGTTCAGAGATGCCCGAGTTCTGGAGTAACAAACATTTAAAAAAAACAACGGGTTGCACTCCGGGAGTGCCGGCAGAAGTGAAAACTCAATGACATTTAGGTATCCCTGAATTAGTCAAAATCGAGTAAGCTGATTTTTGGAAAATAAATATTTTTTTACTTAAAATAAAATAAATATGAAATTTTAAATCCTCGTTCGTTCGTTTGAAATTTTCGTTTTTATTCACTTAAAATTCAAAATATATATAAAATTTGAAATTCTTATCCCCGAATCAGTCGAAATCGAGTATAATGACGAATTTTCGTACTCATATTAATATTCATACTCATATTCATATTCATATTCGAATAATCCATCTACATATATACATTTGTCCCGAGTATCATTGTGTCCACAATACTTTACAATGACCAGCCAAGTTGACCCGTCCCAACATCGTAACCACGACACTAGGAGTCCTAACATCGCAATCATGATATTAGGAGGGGTCTACCTAGCTGGTCTGCCGATCTGTAGCGAGTTTAAACATTTTTCCCCATTACAAAAAGTGCTCAGCGCCGCTAAAGAAGTTTTCACTTCAAAAACATACAAACCTCCCCTTTTGAAATCTTGAAGTCAGTAAAATAAAAAACATACGACCGAATCCGAATTGAGTACCTCTTTTGAAATCTTGAAGTCTGTTAAAAATATGGCCTTGAATGACGTCACTGTTATTAGAGCATACAATACCGGACCATACTCAATACCGGGATTGAGTTTCGGTATTCAAATCTCAATCCCGGGATTTCGGTATTAATACCGATGTTTCGGTATTTTGGTGTTTTTCATTAAAATCTTTGTTTTTTTGATAATTCGTTTAATAACCAACAATCTTACTTCCAATTAAATTAAAAAAGATATTTGGCTGCATTGCTCACATAATAGAATTAATCACAGCAAAAATAAACCTAAAATATTTTAAGTACTTAGCTACTAATTAAAGCAAAATAAAGCAGGGAATCGCTTAATTTACACTCACACATCACCATAACTTCAAAAACATCCGCCGAACCATTGTACGACGTGCTTTCGTCTAACCTTTTTATATTATTTAAACTTTTCTACAGTCAAGATTTGAATAGCTATTGTCAAACGAAATAGAACAGAAAATTGTAATGACGGATGTCACTGGAAAATATATGTCTTCATTAATACACTCGATTTGCAAGGAAAATTTTATTTCATTCATTATAACGGAAACTCAATACTTAAAGGCCTAAGGAGAGTCAACAGAGGCCGAACATGGTCCTTCGAACGGTATTCCAGCAAAAGAAACCATTAAGAAACTGGCAGAAATTCACCTGAAATCAAACTTATGGTCTCGCTGCTCGGGACAATTATCATCTTGCCAGACCAGCTAACGGAGCTGGTCTGCAAACGGATCCGCGAGCGGTTCCGTAGGGGCGCCCGGTAGCAGCAGCCATATCTTCTGTTTTGAACGGAAGAAGGGCAGGTGAACTGGTGAAAACAGCGGACGCTATCAAATCAAGTGAAAATGTAGAAACAAAAGTGGACCTGTAAACATCGACAGTTTCGGAGCTCAGGGCAAATCAAGCAGCAGGTTCGACGAGCGAGTCGTAACAGCAGCGGGTCACGGGTAGACCCGCAGGGTGCTCTGCGGCACGAGCTTTCATCAACTTCGAAAAGAAGGAAGGGCAGGTCCACGGGAGGTATTTGGTACGTACGGGTGGATAGCCCGACGCACTGCAGCCGCCTGATGCGTGCTAGTTTGCTACAAATAGCCTTAAAATGGCGTAATACAATATTAAACAAGTCATTTCACTCGATATTAACTACGATTGTTCATTTTATCGAAAATAAACTACGTGTTTCAATTTTATGAATTTTAAAAGAACAAAAATTACTGAATTCCGGTATTTCGGTATTAGTCCTTGGAATACCTGTATTGAAATACCGAGAAAATCATGTCGGTATTACCGGGATTTCGGGATCCCGGGATCCCGGTTGCATGCCCTAACTGTTATATGGCATCTCTTTCATTCTAATATTAGATGGATCTAATGAAAGAGATGCAATACAACAGTGACGTCATTCAAGGCCACATTTTCTAGCTTCAAACGAATGTTCGGCACGCAATCTCCAAGATGTATCTAAACTTCTTGGTACCCAATACCAAATATTTTTGAAGTGAAAACTTCTTTAGCAGCGCTGAGCACTTTTTGTGATGAGGATAAATTTTTAAACTCGCGACAGATCGACAGACCAGCTGAGTTGACCCCTCCTAGTGTCGTGGTTACCATGTTGGGAGGGGTCAACTTGGCTGGTCATTGTAAAGTATTGTGGCCACAATGATACTCGGGACATATATGTATGTATGTAGATGGATTATTCGATTATTGCGAATATGAATATCTTTGTTATTTACGTTTTTTATCATGTCATTAAGTTTTTACTTCTGCCGGCACTCCCGGAGTGCAACCCGTTGTTTTTTTTTAAATCAGTCAAATACTGTTCTGTGATTCAAATTAAAATGAGGTCAAATTAAAATGCTTTGTAAATCATAAATATGTATACACGCTTCACAAGTCTAAATATGATACACTTTTCGAGCATGAGAAGTGAAAAATACTGTTAGTAGGTAGTGCTTGTACTGTTTTACTCGATACTGTGGAACTGTACGATGTGCCGTGTATAGGTACCTACTGTTTGTGTTTGATGTATTAAATAGAGGAATGTAGATTTTCTAGATACTAACCTTTTCTGTTTATTCAATCTCCAGACCCTCAGAGACGATATCTTCTTTTTATTTCGGTTGCAAAGCATTTTTTGTCGCTCGTGGCGCTGAAAAAAAATTGCGTACGTCCGACCTCCAATGCGCTCCGCGCGGGACTGACGCGGTGGAGCAAGCGCGGAGCGGGCGTGAATGTACCATAAATTTCGTTGTTATTGGGTGAAAAAATACAAAAATAAGTATATTAAAAATTTTAGTCCCGAGTGTCCTCACACCATCAAAGACGCTTATTTTGGTGTAATTTCCAATTCATAAAGTTACGTAAGATTGAAATAAAATGAGTTTTAAGATCAAGAATAGAGGTATGTTTGGCATTTTTTTCTATCGAAAGTTTGTCCAATTACGTAACGGAGTCCCGACTGTACTAGTTGAAGGTCTCAAATATAACCCTATATTTTTTTTGGATTTTTAATAAGTGGTGTTTCAAAATAAAACCGTATTTAGAATCACATATTTTACAATGAGCCCGCCTTAATAATGACGGTGCCGATGCCTTTGTCTAAATTCCAAGCGCCAACCCTACTCGGACTAAAAGGTTAAACAAAAAGCGTGTGGTTTCCTGTATATTCTGAAACAAAAATCAAGTGCAGTGCAAGTGTCTCGAACAGAGCGCGATAACATTTACCCACAGCTAAAATACGAATCAAATTCAAAATCTATGTAAGTATCATGCGTCGCACTCTCACATATTCGGCCTCGCTTACGCTGAAATGAGAGCGCAAACAATATGATACCAGATTTTCTCAATATTTCAGCAGGGCGTTCGAGAATCGACCACAGGCCGCAACTGGAAAAACAAACGACTGTAGTAGGCACAGGAAATATTTTGGTCATTGTGGGCAGGGGCACAAAATAAAAAATATACAGAAGGCCCGTTCCCGCCGTTCTTGAAAATACATACCTAAACTTGCCCGACTCACAGGGTTGCTTCTGTATTGATTCTGAATTTTAAAAAGGAGTAGGTATTAGGGGTTGCAATATCGGACGGTTTTCCAATTCCGGAATTGTATCCGATATTGGGCTCCAATTCCGGAATTCCGGAACTGGTTCCGGAATTGGGAAATTTACCTTTTTCAACTAAACTGATGTCACAAAAGTGTACTAAAAATATAATCATTATCGTTTTATAGGCAATATCCAGATAAGGTAGCCTATATTTTAAATTTTAGTAAAAATATTAAGATATTTCGTACTTTCAATTTACTTTTTCACTTTACCTTCTGAATTAACGGCTTTCCGGGATCAAATAAGCAGAGTGCTAAATGTGATTCATTAGTAGTCATTAATTCATTAATTCATTTTATCAGCACTAAACTCGTGATTTTCGAACAAAATGCACGAAGTTTCATGTGGGTAAATTCCGTCTTACTGGGAGGCGGAACGCCAAAAGCATAAAACAGGCGAGGTGGCGCTGTTCTTCAAGAATGGTGACAACACTGACAAGTGACAACACACTACTGAACAACTACCGAACTATCACGCTTTTGAGCCATGTCTACAAACTGTTTCCAAGAGTCGTTACGAGCCGTCTCGCACGCAGGCTAGATTAATTCCAGCCTCCCGAAAAAGCCGGTTTCCGAAGAGGCTTTAGTACCATAGACCACGTCCATAGGCTCCGTTAAGTTATACAGAAGACTGAAGATTACCACTTGTCCCTCTGTTTAGTGTTTGTGGGTTATGAGAACACCTACTTGATTCGATCGAAACCTGGGTGATACTACAAAACTACAATCTCTGCAGCGGTGCCAAATAGGCTACCACTATATCGAATTACTGAAGTGTTCGTACGAGGACGCCACCATGTCAGTCCGAATTCAGGACCGTAACTCGAAATCTAGCGGGGAGTCAGGCAGGAAGACAGCACATCTTTTCATCCAATATTCCACGTCTCAAGATGAGGGTCTTTGACCAGTGTGTGTTGCCAGTGATAACATATGGCTTCATAAGAAGGCTCAGAAAGTGACTATGAGAGTGTACAATGCTCGCGGGAGTCCGATGGATGCGGGTGACATACTGACATAGGACTGGTCAAGTGGTCATTGTGGTGTGGCGGACTTTGCGGAGGTCTATATCCAGCAGTTAGTCCACTGTGTGGGATAAGTTTAAAGCGCGACCACCAGCGGCGAAGCGGATCAGCTACAATTATGTCAATGGTGTGCTCACGGACCCACTGCGTCAGTGCACGGGTCTTCGTGGATAAGAACGGCTAGGTACGTAAGCCACACTAGAGCACACGAACGCAGCTAACGGTGGAGTTTAGTGATCGTCGTATCCAAAATACGGATAGGAGGAGTATACGAATACTAATACCAATACTAATACCAGTTTGAAATCTATTCACAAAATGTTTATGAATCTGGTGATAGGCGAACAATTCCTCAGTATATATTACATTGTGAAATTTAAGGATAAACAAACAAAATACTCTATTTTCTCTCTCTAAATTCATCAAATCCAATTCCGGAATTTCCGATATTTCGAGTGTATTCCAATTCCGGAATTGTAATATCGGAAAAATTGGCCGAGATTCCGGAATTTCGAGATTCCGGAATTCCGGAATGCAAGCCCTACTTAATATACTGCCCCGCCTCACGCCGCTCAGTCAGTCTCGTCCAGGTTCATGACCAATACGTACGTGGCACAAAAAATACTTAAATTTGGTTCCGACTAACCGTAAGCATGGGTTTTTGTTCGGTAAAGTGGTGTGAGAACGATTCCCGAACTAAAAATCTAAAGAAAGGCGGAATTACATATCATAGGTAAGTTAAATTAATACAAATACACATTTTATTCTGCCCGGCGGGGATCATTTTACACTGGCCGGGCCGGCTTATAAGGCGTAGTGAAGTGTGCTTGTTCCTTTCCAACCACCTCAAATGCCAATATACTTTCTCTTTCTGACAGCACGTGCGCGGGCTAGTGCTGTGCCAGTGATGTTCGGTTCCGATTTCATTTAATTATCGGTTCATCCGTATTTTATATATCACAATGATTTTAATAAATATTAAAATTCTCTTGGTAAACATTACTGATTAGTTTTATTTTTTGATATTGAATGTCAGTATTTACGTAGACAATATTATTTTACTATATGAATCATAGAGGTTCGTAGGTATAATAAAAATTCTTCAACATGACATTTAATTATGAACCAGCGTATCTTGGTAAAAAACCGGCCAAGTGCGAGCCGGACTTCGCACATTTAGGGTTCCGAATCAACCTCAAAAATATGATTTATCAATATATTAGTATTTGTTGTTAAAATATACGTAATATTGAACATTGTCACCAAATTTCATAGGTCATAGAAAAGTCTAAAAATTCTTCGGAACAAATTTTGTGACAGACGACGGACGGACGGACGGACGTCTGGGCGACACCAATAGGGTTCCGTTTTGACCATTCGGGTACGGAACCCTAATAAATTGATGCGTGACCCGCTGCGAGTTGTAACTTGTGACCGGCGGCAGTCGAGAGCGCCAACAAAGAATATTAGGTAAGTAGCTAATTAATTAGGTACCTACTTAACTAAACCATAGTACTTAAATACTGGCGTTTTACCAGCGAACGATAAGATGAATGTGTAATGGTTGATCGTCGTTATCAAAGCGGCTAGTTTCAATTCAAGTATTGTAACTACCAAAATGAGAAAACCGTTTTATTTACCTTTCAATATCGTTTGATAATTTGAAGAAAGTGTAGGCACAGTTTTTTGTCGTATTTAAACAATAAAATACAAACTGTAATAATATCGGTTATTCATTTTGACGTACGTGACACAAAGTAGTAGCGGCGGCGACGTCAAGTGATCAACGCGCGCACAACTAGCACTCGCGACGCGACAGTGACAGTCGCGACTAAGCTCGTCCGAAATCAACCGAGAATGCCTGTAAATGTTACGTCTGTGTGCGTGCGGCGAAAATGGCGCTTTGTACTAAGCGGACTCTCTGCTCCGGCGCGCGCCGCCGCTATTTACTTTGTGGCAGGGGAAACATAATGTGTTCACACACGTGCTGTTTTTACCACGTTTTGCTTTTATAGGTTTATTTTGTTGCAAGTTGTTTACGGAAACCCGGGCGAAATATGTTTATATCGATACCGTGTTCATGCTGGTGAAATAAAAGTGAGGGTAGACGCGACGACATAGTAAGTGTTGAATAATCGAGTGCATTTTTTGCTCTCCAAAATATGCCATTCAGCGCATTTTAGCTAAAAAGTCCTTTAAAAATTTTGTATTTGATACTTTGTGATAGTGTGTCAACAAAAAAATAGGTAGTAGGTAAAGTAGTCTTAGATTAAGGCGAGGTTCTTCCATTGCAAATGTCCCGCTCTAACACGCGTGAGTTTGCAAATGACCATCCCACTCTCTACGGAACTGTGCGCTTAAAATTCGTAAATTTTTAGTACATTTTAGGGTGAGAAAAATACATGGCTTACTATATTAACAATATTAATCCCGACATCGCTCATACCATCAAATACGTTTATTTTAGTATTATTTCCTATGCATCATGTTACCTAAGATTGAAATAAAATGAGTTTTAAGATAGAAAATAGAGGTATGTTTGGCATTTTTTTCTATCGAACAAAGTTTTGCAAATTGTGTAACGGACATCCGACTGCACTAGATAAAGGTCTCAAACATAACGTCATATTTTTTTACATTTTTAATATGTAGTATTTCGAAATAAAACCGTTTACCAAATCAGATTTTTACTATAACCTGGCCTTAATTTCAGAAACTCCAGAAAAGACGCTTCATCTATATTCAAGAATTGAATATTCTTCCGAAAGTTACCAATGCCAAAGGAGAAATTAAAAAGTTATATAAAATACCCGCTTAAATTAAAAAATTGTAACGTGCAAAAGGTTAGTAAGAGACATACGTCCTTTTTCATTACGGCGTGTTTCCTGTAAGTGTCGTCGATTCTGACACGCTATCGTATTTTCTTAACTATTGCTTTATATTGTGAATCTTATGCCAATGACAAAGAGTACTTTTATGCAGGCGCCATCAAGGTATATACGTTCTTGCGATAGTGGGCGTTAAATTTGGCGGTTAGCCATTTTAGGCGTGGGCGCTCAGGGCTGTGAAAGGGTTTTTAATTGCATTGCCACTGTCAAGTTATCCAAGGCCTTAATTTTGCATGTTCCATTGGAATAGTACTATTATTAAGAAATATAAGTTGTAGGTACATTAAACTATAAAAACTAAAAAAAAAACTAGGGTTAAAAACAATTTGTATTTGAAATTTTCGAGGATTAGGTATACACTGCTGGGTAGCTGGTAGCTGATGGATTTAAGTTAGCTTTAATATTATTTAAGTTATTTTTATATTCATGTATATATTTTCTTGTATATCGATACACGTATCGAAAACGCCTGAAAGAGCTTCTGGTTCATGAAGACGTATCCTGCCCATCCTAACCTACGGCGCTAAAACCTGGTGATTGGCTGAGGGCCAGAAGTTCAAACTCAAGGTTTACGAGCGGGTGTCGGAGCGCAGTATAGGTGTTCGTAAAATTGATCGGATCAAAAACACGGTACTGCGCTCCAGAACATGTAATATGTATTTAATTATTTATTTGCAGGTCTCGAAAAGACGCGTCTCTTTATGATTGTCGTTTAAATCTGTGTTTCAAACAGACTTATGTTGTCGGTGTAGTCTGTATACTAAATTGGTTTTCCGCTCGATTCGACAATGAATTACCTGATTGAAATTCCTCTTACACGAACCAAGCGCTTTTCGTCATCTTTTATAATGCGCAATGCTAAGGTTTTGGAATTCCCTGCCGCCATTTGAATTTCCGAGTTCATATAATCTGGACCTATTTAAGGCAAGTAGGCATTTTCTGGGTGAGCTCGCTTCATCTTCTTCTTCTCGATTATTAATAAAAAAATATCTCGGCATTAATAAATTATAATATTTTGATAGCTTTTCGGCATTTTGTTCTCCTTTCAGCGTTTCAAGCTCCTGCATAATTTATTGGTTTCAGAATTGTACACGACAACGTTTGACGTTTGAATCGCGCTCGGATAATTCGAGACTGGCAACTTTGAGTGTTTTCCGTTTGCCGGCTTGGAGCCGACGACGTGTGCACAGGGGAAATCTCTCCGTCGTAATATTAATTTCTTTAAGTTTCCGTACTTAGTATCCTTCGTAATTCATGTTCAATTTTGATGATCATTCCCGAGTTAATGGTACTCATTATTATTTTAGGCCAGCGGCACGTTGCGTTGGACTTTTGGATATGGGTGTTTGAAAGTACACATGGCGGGCGTGTTCTCCGATAACCTCGTTTTGGTAAACTGCGGCTGATTCTAAGCGATTCCCCTTGGATATCGAAGAGATTACTAGTGAAATTGTACGTTAGCGTGGAACTAATATTATAGTACGGTTGTATTTCAGCTTACCCTGGTGACGATTACGTAACCTGACTACCGCTGCTGTGTTCGCCGCGTTATAACGCTGCTGGCTGGAGTCGAAATTTGTCAAATCCCGCAGCCCGGCAGGACAATTATCCTCCAAAAGGTAAGCTCTCAGTCCGATAGTAGAACTTACGAAGTGATTACAACCTTACTTTAACCACATTCAACCTAGCTTTGTATCTTTGGAAATGACGGACGATTCTGGAGAACGTGGCATGGATTCGATTCTTCCTCTGTCTGGAGTGGCCCCACTTTCAACTATTTCCAAAGTGTAGAAAGTAACCGTCCCTAATTTTATGTAGGTACTTATATGAAATGCATCCTTACAGGAGGTGCCTGATTAGGACCAACAGTGGGCCGACCTCCACAGAGCAGCAGCGCCTGGCTGGCTGCAGCGGAGCGTTCACGGATAGACTCAGCTAAGCCCGATCTGATTAGTTTTTTGTTAGACTTAAGCGGCAGGTGGTTCGGTTATCCCTTACTTTAAGCCAAGACCGAAGCAAATACCTTGTAAATCCTAGCGAGGCAAAAGGCTTAGGTAATTTAGTGTAATTCAACCATCTAGTTTACGGTTATATTAATGTAGTGCTAAAGTACTACTTTGTGGGGCATATCGGAATAAACGGATGACCTGATGTATGTATGTATGTATGTAAATACGAGTACTTTATTGTACACAAGACAAGAAAAAGAAACAAATGATGAATGATGATGAATGATGTTCCTTTGTTTACTTCTATATCCAACTAGGTTAGGTAAAAAATTAAACATTACGAACACGAGTTGCAGATGTAGGTGTCAAGACCGCCAGACTGAAGTGGGACTGAGCCGGACACGTCTGCCGTATGCATCCGAAAAGATGGGCAAAAATAAGTACGCAGTGGACCCCGCAAGATGGCTACCGGAGCAGAGGCAGACCAAAACGAAGATGGCAGGACGACTTGGACGTATTCTGCTCGACTTAGCGGGCACAAACTGAAAACAGGGCCGAATGGAAGAAATGAGGTGAGACCTTTGCCCAGCAGTGGGACACTCAAACAGGCAAATAAAACAAATAAAAAAAATCTTGTCAATAAATGGCTGATTTCATTGTAAAGCATTGCAAAGTTTACAAGTGAGCATTTCCATAGACACATACACAGTGTATGAAGATGTTGTTTATGGAAACAAGTTTAAGAAAAGAAACAGTTCTTTAAAGGTGTCATTTATTATGTATTTCCATATTTAAAAAAATAATGGCGCTTCTGAACGGTAGGCACTCATATACAATGTAACTTAATTTACAATGTTTCACAGAATTTATTCATTATCTCTCATCTGGATCCGGAGGATGTGACCCAATTTTGTATCTTCTGGTTTGTATCTTATACTTAAGCAACATTAGAATTTTCAAAGGATCCTAACAAACTCAAAAGAGAAGTGCTTACCCTCAATCCGTACCTCCTAACTCAAAAAGGGTATTTTGTATGTATTCAAAATATGGATGTATGCAATGCAAATTGTTTGGAAAATAAAATTACCCAGTCACAGTCTTTAAGCCCCTTGCCTCGTAACGTATAATGTTATTACGGAGACGCGGTTTCGCTTTACAGGAATAGAAGTTTTAACCTACAACGCTATTCCGCTGAATGAACGTTTAGGTTTATAAGTGATAACGAGATGCATCCACTTGCCTAATTATCCATGCGGTTATATTGTTATAGTGGTTTATCTATCGCATCACAGAACTTCTTACTTTATCTTTTCACACATATAGTTATTCTTAGTTTAGGGCTAAACCAATTTAAGTTTGCCTCCGAACCAATTTGAACGTTTTTTATACAACAAACAGGCCTTAATGTCGCTGGTTCACTAAACCTAGACTAGCTGAGAGTCCAGCAAGAAACTCAGCTAGGCCCAACCTGGGTCGGACTGACTCTACCCGGTATGCGGCGGGACCGGGACGGATAGGGACTAGGTAGGTATTTGCCTCAAGCCTTAAATCCGCCTTTTGTACTTTAAGATTTCTTCTATTCGTAAATGATAGAACTTATTAACAAGTATAAATACTTATATAATTATATCCACAACGTAGGAACATCCAAAATAAGTGAGACGCATATAAGCTGACACTGAAACAAAAGCTGTCCCATCTCTATTTGAAGTGATGTTTAAGCATGCATTGTTCATGTTCACTTTGACTCTGGTTACTTTCTTTTGTTTCATATTTTCTTAACTTACCTACCACATGTTATTATTTCTGGAGAATAAAGAGAGTTGAATAGACAGGATAATCACGTTAAAGTTTCAGAGAAGTATTGTACGGGGAACTGACAATAAGATGCACTTACGTACAGTAGGCCCACGAAAATGTTGAGCACTTTAGTACTTTGTCAAATTAAACCATAATAAGGCATATTGGAGCGCGTGAAAATGTGATTTTCTATCGTTTAAATTTAGAACAGATTGTTATGACATTCACGCAAAAGAGTGTGGACTTGTCATTGCATATTAGTTCAGTGGGGCTAGCATAACATGCATCTCGTCTCTACTCGCGCGCGAGACAGGCTACCTGTCACTGTCTGATTAATGCTGTAAAAAAGTGACAGGTAGCTTATCTCGCGCGCGAGTACATACGGAATGCATGTTGTGCTAGAGGGGCTGTTGTGCGATTTTGACAGATTTCTCTTGATTAAAATTTAATTATTTTACCTCTTGACAGTAGCACCACTGTAAAAGAATATTTTTTGAAATTTAATGTCACTCATGACTTTTATCAGGCACTGACAAAAAGGTTGTTAAAAGCAACTTTAAAGTTTTAATACTAAACGGAGCAGGTTTCAAATACTTATGACATGACATTTTAGTCTAAACGAAATGCCTTTGATTTCGATGCGACAAGGTTCTAAGTATGCTCAACATTTTCATGGGCCGACTGTACGTACAGAACAACGTATGTAGGTACACTTAAATCGTTACGTAATCGACTAGCGCTTAATATCAGATTTATTTATTTGTTTATTTATTTATTTAATATCAATAACATTTATACCTTGACAGCAGAGCCAAAGTGGTAGATAAACGCTCACCTATGTAGCCTATTTTTATTTTTTACTATTTGACATATTTCCTTCGTCACTATCTAACAGTAAACTATAGAGACTATTACGGCCTAATACATTATGTGTATTGATTTTTTATTAATACATATTGATTCAAACATAACTTCAAATCGACAATTTACAAGCTCTATTTCCGCTTAAATTCTACTACCTACACATAATAAAAGCAAAAAACTCACCTAAAATAAAAGCAACGTATTAACTTATCCTGTAATCAGTTTATTGAAAAAAAAAACTGAAAAATTAAAAACACCACTGCATTGGATAAAAGTAAACTAAAAAGATACAAACAAGTTTCAAAATATATAACTTACGGAAATCTATTTTGTTTGCAGTCGCGGGACATAATGTTGTAATACATAAGATATATATATATATATATTTAAGTTGTGTTTTCTATCCCATTATTGCAATTCCTTTCAATTTTTATAAAAAAAAAAATCCTTTCATATAATCCAATTATTTTGATATCCCACATAAATTCAATTTAAATAATTTATTTCAGAATAAATCCATATATGGTTAGTTACATTATTATACTTATATCTATGTTAGTGAGGTTACATCATAAATTAAATTAATTCAGTATTACTTAAAATTAAAAGGAACAACTGAAACATAACTCGATGTGACACAAATCAGGGCTATTTGATATATTTAACAAGTGTCCTGATCTGTGACACCCAGTGACAAAGAATGGGACAATTGTACCTATGTACATAAGAGCGTGAACATTTTTTTTCTTCAGATCACAGAAAATGTAGTACATAGTCCAGCATGTTATTTTTATGGCAACGTCATTCTATGTTACTCGGGATGACGTGAGAATTCGATCGATACCTCACACATCTAAATCGGTTAAGCGTTGAGAAGTTCTGGTGGAATAAATAATCTCACATACATACCATTTTTTGCACTCCTTTTTATGGGCAGCCGTATAAGAAAATGAAAAGTTTTGTCATAATTTGAGTTCCAAACATCTTAAAACTTGTGAAGCCTTTGAGCAATGGACCGCATAAGCAAAGCAAATTCTGCTTTACGCATTGCAGAGACTATTTTTGAAGATATAACTACGTTAAGGCCAGGCCAGTTCATGAATCGACGAAAATATTGAAGTTTGAGCTTCTAGTGTGAAGAAATAATGTAGAATTACACTACACAAAAATTACTGTCGACTGAAAAAGAAACAAAGTAACAAAAGAACCGAACAAATTAACTATGCCTTGGTAACTCTGTAAAAATAACTACTCTGTATATCATCGTAAAAATAAACTTTTATGCAGATTATTTCGCAATTTTCAATGACAGTGATATGTTTTTTTTACAAAAATGATAGCTTTTTTATTGTTCTAACATTAAAACCGGACGATTGTGTCTTTGACAATAGCTGAAAAATTATTGCTTAAAATTTTCTCGATAGAAAAGATATCCAAAAAAGGGGGAATAAAGACTCTACTTTATTCCTCTTTTTTTACGCAGCCTACTATAACAACGCATTATTAAACGATACAAATAAGTTAATTTACGATGGCATTTTACTTACCACATTTAAACTCTGTCAAGGGGAAATTTCATAAAACTGCACACAGCCAGATACCTATTTATTGAGATTTGTCTAAAAAAAGTCATTCCCTAAGAGTGTTGTTGTTTGCAGTGCGCAAAAGACATAAGCGTGTCTCTTTCACGGGGGGCGTGGCTTACCGAATCGATATATCCCGTTAACTATGGAAGCCAAAATCTACGTAACGTAAACAACGTCACGCACGCGTCAAGTAACGTAGACAAGCGGAGCAAATGAATTGACAAATTAAGTCTAATCACAAAAACTAATGAACGGTGAATATGCAGTTTGATTATTCCGTTATATAAATTATGTCACGGTGTACCGTCGGGCACACAAGTGATTAACCCTTTAAATGTCATTCTTCATGTACGGCATCTGGGGGCCGATTTTTGAGTGTCGAACGCTCGACTTTCCACTTGACATCCGTCAAACCGTCATAGTATTTTGACAGATCTCGAGTGAAAAGTCGAGCGTTCGACACTCAAAAATCGGCCCCCAGGTCTTGGAGCACGTGCTGTTCAATGAGCGCCAGCGCGTATTACAGTTTTTAAAATCGGTTCGCGATGGGCGAAAAAAAAAGTTCTACGCAGTCAAATAACTAGCTTTTGCCTGGGCCACTGACCTTGTCGCAGTCAGAATCAATATGAAAGCTGCTAGAGATCTCATATTAATGTCACTCTGTGACAAGGTAGGTAGTGGCCCAGAAATCAAACTGGTTGACCGTACGTCATACACCCGTACGCGTTATTGGCGCCGTGCGCACAGCAACACGCGACACCTTTAACCGTTTTTAGCGATCAAAGGGATAAGGCGCTACACTGAGAAATTTGGACATTGTAGCAAACAGTAGGGGCGGATTTTCAGATATATGATTCTTGACTATATGATTGTGGTACTGACAATAGCGAAACATGATTGCTTAAAATGTTCTCGATAGAAAATAAATCCAAAGTCGAGTCTATATTTTTCTTCTTTTCCTCAGCCTACTAAAACAACGCATTATTAAAAGACACGATTAAGAGGAGGGGTAGGGCAAGCTCTCTCCATACAAACTTTGTGCAGGATTTACTTCGTTTGTGTTTGCATTAAAGTTATGATTTTTGGTCAGTATGCTTATTTTTCTGATAGCTATTTCGTGATGTTATTTTTTTTTTTAATTTTTTTGAAATATTTAAAAACTTTCACATCACGATCTTCGCATATCTAATATTTACAACCAAAAAAAAAATATATTTGTTAGTGCCAAAACCGACGAATAAAACGTGCACAAAGTTTGTATGGGGAAGGCCTTGCCCTACCCTGCGCCTTAGTTAATATGATGGTATTTTACCTCATCTAGGTACTGACAAGAGGAAATTTAATAAACCGTCAGATATTTAACGAGATTTGTCTAAAAAGCCATTCTTGGAGAGGGTTGCATCCCGTATTGTCGTGAGCGAAAAACAAATGTGTGTCGTGTATTGTTAGTACTCGGAGGATTATTTGATTGTTCAGTGAAAATTGGCTGAATTTGAGTGATAAGAGATAAGAGGTTAAAAGGTTAATTTACATTATAGTGTAAGTTATTTTAAACGCTAGCCCCTAAGGGGTCCGTATAATTTATTTATTTATTTTTATTTATTCAAACAAACAAAATTCCTACAGCATTACAGTAAATATCACCAAGTCACCGTACAATTCAGAAAAGGTATTACAATGTAAAACTTAAAATAAGAAAGAAACAATAGTGCAAGATTTTTTTACAGAAATAAATTATAGTTGTGGGTAGCTATCTTTCGTCCATCTCTTCACAATATTTAAGACAGGCACGACAAACATGCGCCCATCGACTTCAAACATGTCACATTCAGGTGCCCATGACAGAAACGAGTTCAGCATCCTGAGTGCCCTGATAACAGGAGAGTTTCTGTGAGCCACGGTGCGAGTAATCGGAACCGCTAGGAGGTTGTGATTCCTCGACCTCAGGACGTTTTTGGGCACAAACGGGATGGAGAGTTTTACAACTCGCGATACTAGATCCGGGCAGTCTGTGTCGCCGCGTAGAATCATACCAGCTGTCAACAGGAGCTTGTGGTTTCGTCTCGTTTCTAAAGAATTGAAACCTAATGACCCTAACAAAAATTTTGTTGGGTATAGAAATGGATAAAAGTGGTATAGTTTTTTGTACATCAATCTGAGAAAGGCCTTCTGTACTTTTTCTAAAAGCAGGGCGTAGGTATAATGCACGATGAGGATCCATGGAAAGCCTAACTAACAAAAAGCATTCATATTAAAAATGGTACAGAGGGTTTCGGAAAGGGTCCGTAGGTTTTTGAAATCTCAATTCCATCTATGATTAAAAATTTTAATAAACACTCTTCTAGTCTGTTTTCGACGTAACAGTCCTCGCCTGACTCGTTATTTCGCCGAATATGGCACCCCACGCCGCTTCCGTACATTTTCACATCGGCCCTCATTAATCTTGCAGCGTATGCCAAGCAACGAGCGGTAATGCGGAATATTATATAGTCCTCCTCGCCGAGTCCGGCGACAGCGACTCCTTCAGTTTTTAGGCTTATGGAATGCTCTTATGTGATTCGCAAAACCAAATTTCGTTTTGAACATGCGGTCACAGTATGGTGGAGGTCACGTATTTATTTTTCACGCCACTGCTCGGAAATATGGCTATAGATGGCGGGAATTGGGGCGTCAAAATTGTTGATAGTAGTAGACTCATGAACAGGACAACTATGAACCTAAACCACATCTAAACCACACCTAAACCGCTACAACAATGTTATATTGTTGTAGCGGTTATAGTAGTGCTATCGTCCAATCAGAACACGCCCGTACTTCATATGACACAAAATCAACCAATCACAACTCGTAAAAATTAGGTATTTTTTGGTGTCGCCGACTATGTTATGAAAAAGAAGGTTATTGATAGGCGTTTTTAAGACTTTTATGTGCTTTGAAAGGTTTGCATTGAAGTGTAGGGTATCGGTGGGTACTTCCCTACGGACGTGTTGCAACTTCGAGCCCGCTTTGTAAAGTAAGGCGACTTCCTGATTTGTATGTTAACGGCAGTGTTGCCATGATAGGAATTTGGGTATTACCAAGAGCCAGATGTGGAAACGTTCCGACGTTGACTTTGAGGATTGGCTGATGTCCGTTTTTTGGTCTCTACTTTTTAATACAATTTTTGCTTTCACAGTCCCGGCCCCAAAGGTATACGAGTATATGGCAACTTCCCGTAAGGCGACGTAACATTACAGAAAAACATTAACGGATTATAGTGGAAATAAACTTTATAGCCACTAACTGTTCCATTCCGACGATTGTCCACTCACTGTTATCCCTCACTGGTAGCCGTCATATATATATGGCAATGAAAAATGACCTCCTTCGTATAACATAATGGTCTTGGCCAGATTAAGCCTCTATTATTCACAGAAGTTTAATGTGGCTTGTACAGACAATATCAAAGGTAACTGCGCATATGAAGAGGTCAGTTTTATTCCTTGACTATAAAAACTTTTGACGTCTTCGCGTCGTTACTTTTGATGCTGACTGTACCACTAGGTCATGCTAAAAAACTTATTTACGAAAGCTCACTTCACCGTCGGCCCCCTGGCTATAGATTCTCGCGAAGAGCAATCCCATTTTTTATAAATTAAAAAAAATGGCTTTTTGGTGAAGAAAAAGAAAAACGTTCCACGCGGTCTAATTCGAACAAGGTCTAGTTTTCCCTCTGGTTTTTTTTTTTAAGTGAAAACTTCTTTAGCGGGGTTATGCACTTTTTGTGATGGGGAAAAATGTTTAAACTCGCGACAGATTCGTAAGGAGGTCTCAATATAGTGGACAGAAGTACGCCTAGGACGCTCTACGACCAGCAAGTTGACCCGTGGCCGTTTTTAGACGGACGCGTAAGGTCTCAATATAGTGGACGGAAGTACGCCTAGGACGCTCTACGACCAGCTAAGTTAATCCTTCCTATCATAATATCGTATGACCTGTTTTAATACAAATAAGTACTAACAAACAAATGATTTTATCCTCCTCTCTTTCTACCGCGCGGCGAAAATGTATGCCTGCGTCTGCTGTTTCGTTAAGGCGGCGCAGGGCGCTTGCGCGAATGTGCGTGTGTGTTTGGTTTTCACTTCTGCCGGCACTCCCGGAGTGCAACCCGTTGTTTTTTTTAACCACTCTTGCGCCAAAGGGGAACGAATTAGCTACAAACAGCTAAGGATGGGTTGCACCAAAGCGCCTGTAATCTTAAGCGGTATTCGTTAAAATCTTCACTTCACTCTTTAAAAATAGCTTTCCATCAAATTAATGATGATTTCGCCAATCAATACTTGTTCAAAGACGTTGTTCGGTAACGACGCCATGCAGAAGGCAACTGGTTTTGTACGGTAGTGAATTCAGCCCGTCGTCGCGAAGAGCACGACTGTGTTCACTAACGCGGCGACGGGCAAAATCCCGTTAAAATCTGATTGTATAGAAAGTTGGACAAGTTTCTATGGGATGACAGCTAGCTGCCGGCGCCATATTTAACGTTGATCGGTCTGTTTAATCGTAAGTAGATGCAACCCGACCTAAATTGAGAACTTGTTTAAGAGGGCATCCATTGCAAATGTCCCATTCTAACACGCGTGAGTTTGCAACTAACCATCCCTCTCTCTATACGGAAGCTCAGCGATTACTTTTCGTAAATATTGATGTTTATTCTAAACGTGTACATTTTATAAGGATAATATTTTTCTCAGGTTTGAGAGCTTATGATTGTACAACTATTAAACCAAAAATCATTGTTAAAGATGGGAGGATTTTGAAGATCCAATCAAAACATCGAAAAATAGGTTGGTTGAAAAAAAAGCATCGAGAATTTTTTTACGAATCGTGTTTCACTTTTAGCAGACTGGAGGAAAATAGTTCAAGATTAATATACTGAGAGGACAGATATTTAATCACTATAGATGTTGAGATCTATGTCGATAAACATTGGCAAATATGCATTAACTTGGGCAGGTGATTGTTTATTATAGATTATTGAAAAATCAACCTCATTAATCTCATAAAACAGCTCACTTTTCAATAAAACGACAGAAAAAATAGGGTTTGTCAGCGCAAAATACGACTTTTAACTTAATTGCTCTCCTGTCGTTGAGAACGTCGTTAAAAGTTTCTCTAACTTTTTACAGACACCTAGCTAGATTATAAGAGGATTTTATTGAACTAGTTATTGCCCATGACTTCGTCCGCGTGGAACTCTTTTATCGCGATAGAATTGAAGTAATTGCTATTAACTTATATCAGGCGCTTACCTTCTCATCGCTCTTTCATACAAACTTCCACCCCCTTAACGGATGATTTCCGGGATAAAAAGTATCCTATGTCCTTCCCCGGGACTCATTCTATCTCCATACCAAATTTCATGTAAATCGGTTCAGCGGTTTAAGCGTGAAGAGGACAGACAGACACACTTTCGCATTTATAAAATTAAAGTATTGAATAGCAATGAATAAGGGCAGTCTATATTTTACAATACCATTAGAATTTAAAAACGATATCTTGTAGAGAAAAATATTTTTAAAATTATTTCAATGGTTGTTTTTAAACATGATACTCGTATTATAAAGAGTAAAATTAAAGGTAGAGTAATCATGTTTTAAATATGTACTATCTATCGTTAGGCATTATTTTAATGGTATTTTTCGAGCCAAGCTCAGATTTATAATACTCCAAAAATGACATTAGAATATATTTATTTCCGTTTTTAGGTACGGATTGTGTTAAGTTTTCATTAGGTAAAGTAGTTTTCGTCATCTAAAGTGGAACTAACTTTAGATATAATATATTTAACCATATATAAGTATGTGTAATAACTGAGATAGATATGCCACTCTAAGCCCTCTAATGGTGACGCCAGTGCTGCCATTTAGTTTTTAGGATCTAAACTACTACTTTTTAATGATAGTATATAGATACAAATTAATAAAATAAGTAACAAAAATAATTCTATTAAAATTACCGAATATTTTTATACTGTCACCCTGTTTGAACTGAAAAAAACAGCGCGATCTAAAGTGTGATATAGGAAACGTGGCTAACATCCTAGTTTTTTAAAGGTTTCAATCGTAAGAGGGCATTGTATTCATTTTCTAACGCCGTCAACTAAGATGCCATAGCGATCCATATAGATGAGTAGTTTGGCGAAATTTGATGTATACCTACCACCTAAGTTTGTTTTTGAATATAAATAAATCGGCCACTGCGCCACATGGCCCACAACAAAAACAATGAGCGCTTCCGTTTGCACATGCTCGCAGCAATCAAACTTGCATTTGCTGATGGAAAAGCGAGGAATCCGCCTCGTAATTGCCGTGACCTCCTTCAATTACTGTCATTTCCACGGGTCATTTCCATACCATCGCGCGAACGATTACTGTTATGTTTATTATACAGGGTGGGCAAAAAAGGGCAATTTTGGTGCGATATAATTCAAAAATAAAATTATGAAGTAACCCAAGATGCCAACTTATATTTTAAGTACCTACCTAACCAAAGATTTTCTAATACTTAACAACTTATTTTAAGTTGACAAAATATAGATCGAAATTAACATTCGCCAAAGATATACCTTGCTATGAGAGAAAATGTTTGAAAACTACGCATTATTAAACGACACAAATAAGTTAATAATATTAACTTATCATATTATGATGGCATTTTACCAAATCTAAACTCTGTCAAGAGGAAATTACATAAAACTGCACACAGTCATATATTTATCGAGATTTGTCTAAAAAAGTCATTCCCGAAGAGTGTTGTACTATCCCGATAATTTGCCGTGCGCAAAAGACATAAGCGTGTATCACAGACTTACCAGACGAGACACGCAAACCACGTGTTCGTGATCAAGCGAGACGGCCATATACAAATCTCGGTAAGTGCGACAGAGAGATATGGAGTATCTGCTGTCTTTGTCACCGTGCTACTTTTTTTTGTCTGGCCCAACGTCAGTTTTGACACTAGTTGGGCCAGACAGAGCCGCCATCTTGCCGCCATTCATCAATTTAGGGATACCAGCTAATATGATTTAAAAATAACCTGATTATCGGGTAATTTAGGATTACATGAAAATGTTAATTTGTGATGATATAAATAAAATACTTATACTTCTAGACTTGGTGAATTGTATTATCTATATAATGATAATAAGCCGTTTTATTCTGGACTACAAGGTCTATAGGATGTCGCGTAGTTCAGAGTGCCTCTTGGCATAGGCCTCCTCTATTCATTATTTAATAATATAGCAGCAAATATTGTGAAAAAAAAACACTAGGTAGTAGGTATTCTTACTAAATGGACATTCGTTTAAATTCTATTCTACAGAAATGTTTCTCGTTCTTTTCCATCATGTTTATTAGGTAGGGGGTGAATTAGTTATTACTTATTTTTTACTTCGTGCACATTTTCCTTTTAAGTGCAGATGTATTAGTGAAAACTTTGCTGGTTTATGATCTACTTAACTGTAATAGCTGTATGTATGATTAGTGCTGTTTGTTTTGCTTTCCTTAATAAAGCAAAAATAAATATTTTTCCGCCCTTCATAATCATTCTGACTTATTATTATATTTTTTAAATTAATGTTTATTAAAAAGTGACTGTAATGAATCGCATTATACAAAATAAACAGAAGCAATGGGGTAATTCTAGCGATATGGTCACCCCACGGCAGCCATCTTGCTTTATTGCCATCCCTCATGGTGGCACACGTAGTTCGACTCTTTAGTATATTTATCCTCTAAGGCGTGTATCTTTCACGGGGAGCGTGGTTTACCGAATCGATATATCCCCTTAAGGGTACAACTGAGAACGCTTAGAGCATAACGTAAAACGAATTTCAGACAAGTGCGCTGAATCTCCATCATTATCTAACACTAGAAAACTATGCACATTTCCCATAACGTTCCCCGCTCAGAACCAGAAAGGTAATTGTTGATTGTCACGCCAAGTTGCCGGGATCCGGAAACTCGATGATGCCCCTAATCCCGCCACGCGATATAAATGGATCCTAAAGGATTATGCCTTAAGCACCTTACACAGAAACTTTGCTTTTAAGCGCTCTTAGAAAGTACCCCGGTGCTGAATAACGATATCATTTAATTATTTCATTCTATTACTTGGTTTCCGGTGGGATTATATACCTAAGACAATGAGTTAATTAATTATCTAATCACATTTCAGATTAAAATCCATATCTTTGTCTGTAGAATTTGATAATCTTTTGTAAGTGTATAATTTAATCATTAATATACCAATGATAAATTTACAAATAAAATAAAAAACTAAATTAAACTAAAATTACATGCAGCATGTCACCGGTCATAAGAAAAATACCCCGTCCAGTAGTTCCGTCTGCGGCATGGTGCCCATAACGCTGGCGGCATTACCTCTCTGTTGTATTGCCAAGGAAATACGTTGGGAGAGGTAAGCGCCAGCCTTATGGTCCCCTGAAGCGTCGACGAGTCGTTTATATAGAGCCCTCATAAGTGACAATGCAATTAAATAAATAAATAAAATAAATAAATAAATATTTGTGGACAATCTTACACAAATCAACCTATATGTTGATTTAAACTTACACGATTTTCACACATTATTATTGGGGAACGGGACTTAATCGCGTACAATTATAACTAATTTACCTTTTTTAAGGTTTTTGACAAATCAACCTAACTAAGCAAAGCTTGTACTATGGGTACTAAGCGACGATATACATACTTATATAGATAAATAAATACTTAAATACATAGAAAACATCCAAGACCCAAGAACAAATATTCGTGCTCATCACACGAATAATATTTTCTCATGAAAAATCTATCATATGCTTATATTGTAAGACTTTTTTAAAATGGTACATTAACATTATGACATGTGAAAGTGCCCTTGTGGCCTATTTGCAGAATAAATGTTTGAATTCTGAATTTTGAATTCTATGTGTCTTAGATTTCTTGATCTTAAGTAGGTTAAGTATTATCATTGTAATAAGCATATTTTTGTGAGAAAATGGCTGACTGTCGAGTTTCTTTCGGCGTTTCTTCTCGGCAGTGGCCTCTGTGAAACGCTAGTAGTGGTTGCGCCAGTATTAATTTTGTTTCATACTCTTTATTTATTATAATTATGCAAACTTTTTACACGCATACATTACTCATGGCAATCTACACGTCATCCACCTCATATTTAAAAAATAACAATAAAAGTCAGTGTGCAACAAAATATCTAACACGCGCGTGTGATTTTATCTCAATAACAATTATAGTGCATTTTAATCGCTAAAAAACTATCAGTGAACGATCTCGGAGTGAAATACCCAAAAGTTCTAAACTATATGTGAAAAAACTCAAGTTGGAGTGGCCTGCTGATCTACTGAAGGTATTGTGCCCCTCCAAGTGTTGGACCTTTAACGAGCCGGATACTACCGCAAAACAAATAAACTCGCAATCGCTCATTTTCTCATCAACTCACTCAACTCAAAATACACAATTATAATTTTAACGCTCATTTATGTAATTTATGTCTTTCAAACGCACCGCCATTATATTAACTTTTCTTTGCTCGCAACGCTCGCAATCGCTCTCATATTGTATTATTTCGCAGGAAATAAGTGTTAAAACTCAATTATTGTACTCATTAGTCAATTTAGTTTATATATTTCTGGTAGATCGTTCGAATTTCACTAAATAATTTTAAATTATTTTTCCCTGTTTTGAACGTCAAGAATTTAATTTATCGACCCGCCATTTCTTTTCAAATCGCGCTGTCACAATTTTATTTTGACATCACATGAATTTTCAAATATCGTTTATAAAAATAATAGCGCATACTAATAATTATTTCATCTACCAAAATGGGTGGTAACGATAAACACGAAAGTGAAAGTTCATGTGAAGGCAACGTCATGATATCTTTTTTGGAGCAGAAAAAACAATGTTTGTTCCAAATAATTCAGGAAGTTTATAAATTGAGTCTAAAGGTCTCAGATGATGTAACACGCACACAGTTCCTAGCTAGGGCTCAATCGGTTGATAAAACGCGGTCAGACTATGTAGATACTGTTGACAAACTGATGTTTGAAAAGCTGAAGGAGGACCCTGATGTTCAGCCGAGTTTCAGTATTTTCAATACGTTTGATGAGTTATACTGCTACATTAAACAGGCGGAAACCACTCTCAAACAAGAACTTGAGGATAAAAGAAAAAATGATAACTTTCATACTAAATTACCGCCCCTCAATCTCACAAGTTTTGATGGTACTCCTTCTAAATGGCCAATATTTTATGAGAATTTCCGCAGTGTTATTCACACTAATACTCGCCTCACCAATGCTGAGAAAATCCAATACCTGATTGGCTGTCTCTCCGGCAAAGCACTCAATGTATGCTCCGGAATCACTGCTACCTCAGACAATTATGATATTATATGGAAAGCTCTTCTAGCAAAATATGAAGATGTTAGGGTGCAAGCTTCTATGTATATAGATCAAATGTTACAACAAAAGTCTGGGCAGTCAGTTGATACTATGCTTGATAATTTTTGCTCCGCTGAAGCAGCGTTGCAACGCTTGAAGATTGATAACTTGTCAGACTTCATTATGACTCACATTGCTTTAAGCAAGCTAGAAAAACCTATGCTTGACTTATTTGAACAAGCTCATAGACATGTGGATATTCCCAAATTTAATGACTTGAAAAAGTTCTTAACTGAACAGAGTAAACTCCAAGCACTCCACGCGCCCTCACGCTCTCAACCTATGAATAATAATACACGCACTCAATTTACTAAACCCGCGCCGCAATTTAACAAAACTAAGACGTTTTGCACTCAAGTTACCGCACCCCAACCTCAGACTTCCTATAAGTCTGACAGATCTGACACTAGCTCTCAATCTCGACCATGCAAAGTCTGTAACTCTCAACAAGCGCACCCTCTGTTCAAATGTGAATATTTTCTGACTCAAACTCCGCAAAAGCGAAACGAGATAGTACGTCAACACACATTTTGCATTAATTGTTTAGGTTTTCACCATATAAGTGTGTGTAAATCATCCAACAGATGCTCGATGTGCAATCGTAAGCACCACTCACTACTGCATTTCGTTATTCCTTCAAATGCATCTCAATTCCCGCGATATGATAACACTGATAACACGAGTTCGATTCGTACCCCGAACGCGATTGCGCCGCCGCCGCCGTCAACGCACCCCTCTCACTCGCACTCGCCGTCGCCGTGCTCGCCTTCGACGAGTACTGCTCGCACATCTAGCGGACCGCCGCCAGTGCCGCCACCCTTTTTGCCGCGCGCTCACGCAAGTAACGATAATAACTTTGCAATGTCTGTAACTATTCCCGCGCGCATTTCAAACTCTGATACGACAGTATTTTTACCAACGGCGACTGTTAACGTACATCATGATAACAAGACAAGTCTTATGCGTTTATTTCTCGACACGGGTTCGATGAGTAGTTTTGTTACCAAATCTTGCTGTGAACGTTTAAACTTAAAGGTAACGCCCGCGCCCTCTACCGTCAAAGGTATCGGTCAAATTGAAAACCATTGTCTCGGTACAACGCAATTTAAAATACACTCTCGCTTTGACTCGCGCTGTGTCTATACAGTTTGCGCTCGAGTTATAGACACAATCACGGACTTTTTACCCAACGCTGAAATAGATAGAACAGAATTAGTTCATTTGCAACATTTACCAATGGCCGATGACCATTTTTACTCACCAGGTGAAATAGACTGTTTGATTGGTAACGAATTATTCCCACTTTTACTCGGATCAAATAAATCGACCTCGCCGAACTCTTCGGTCGTAGGTATCGAAACTACTCTTGGATATGTCGCCATGGGCAAGGCCCAATGTATTCCGCGCCCGCTTACCGCTTGTTGCTCCACTCGCGACGAACCCGCTAATACTCTCGCACACAGCTGTGACAAGACGTTCTTTTGTCATACGCAAGATAACACGCTCAATGAATTAACGCAACGATTTTGGGAAATAGAAAATGTCCCTGATAAGAAACATCTCAGCCCTGATGATGAGGCTTGTGAACAAATATTTCAATCAACTTATACGCGCGATGACACCGGCAGATACATGGTTAGTCTCCCGTTCAAACACTCGCCTGCTGAATTAGGTTCTTCTTATTCTGCAGCAAAATACCGCTTTCTAAATCTAGAAAAGAAACTCGACTCATCCGACTTGCGCGCCGATTATAACGCGACTCTTCAAACATATATTGATCCAGGATATTTATCTAAAGTTCCAAATGATTTTCAAAACGATTTTGCTCACTACCACATGCCACACAGAGCTGTTTATCGTCCCGATAAAGAAACTTCGAAAACTCGTATTGTCCTAGACGCTGGTTGTAAAACTACGTCCGGAAAATCTCTTAATGACTTACTTTATGTCGGACCGATGTTACAAAATAATATATTCGAATTACTTCTCAATCTTCGTATGTTCTCAATCGCGCTAACCGCCGACATTGAAAAGATGTATTTTCAAGTAAAACTTTCTCCGGAATATCACGCGTTTCAACGAATCTTATTTAGATTCGATCCCAACTCGCCTATTGAAATATATCAGTTCAATAGAGTCTGTTTTGGCGTGTCTAGTTCGCCTTATTTAGCAATGCGTGTCGTGCGTCAGCTCGCCGCAGACAGCCGCGACTCGTACCCGCTCGCCGCTTATGAAGCTGAGAATCATATGTATGTCGATGATTATGTTAGTTCTGTTGATGGGCTAAACACTGCTGAAAAAACATATACAGAGATGGTCGCTATGTTTAAATCTGGAGGTTTTAATTTAGTTAAATGGATCTCTAATGATTCCGAACTCATGTCGCGTATCCCATCCGCACACAAAAGCCCGCTCGCTGTCACGTTCGATGATGATCCCAACGCAGATACAAAAATAGTAGGCATGCATTGGCAACCTAATGATGACAATTTTCATTTTAAAACAAATATAGATTTTCCAGAGACTTGCACTAAACGTTCGATTCTCTCGGTCACTGCGCGTTTGTTTGATCCACTAGGTCTCATTAGCCCGGTCGTTGCTTACATGAAGCTACTCATACAAGAATGTTGGAAATTACAACTTTCTTGGGATGATGAAGTCCCCGATTTCATTCTTTCCAAATGGAAACGTTTCCATGAGGAACTTCCGCTATTGTCGGAAATAAAATACCGCGTCACATTGGTATAACCTCTACGGTTAGAATAACTTTAATTGGATTCGCTGATGCCAGCCAGCTATGCTATGGAGCTGTCATCTATATTCGCGTTGATATAAATGAAAACTCGTCCGCAAGCTCTGTGAAGTTACTCACCGCTAAATCTAAAGTCTCCAATCATAATAAAACACTCGCTCGCTTAGAACTCTGCTCCGCAATGTTACTCGCAAAATTGATTAATTCAGTTCGGGATGTTTTTAATAAGCGCTGTAATATAGACGCAATTTACGCGTTTTCTGATTCCACTGTGACTCTTACCTGGATTCATTCGCCCGCTCATAAGTTTCATACCTTTGTCGCTAATCGTATCGCTCAAATAAACGAATACTTACCCGCACGCCACTGGTTTCACGTTCGCGGTGTAGAAAACCCCGCAGACGTTGTTTCTCGACCTGTAACGCCATCAGGATTAATAAATAACACACTGTGGTTCCAAGGCCCGCAGTGGTTGTCCGCTCCCGTCAGCTCCTGGCCTGTAAAAGAATATAAAATTAATCACAATGAATCATTAGAGTCACAAGAAACTAAAACTATATCTCTTCACACGCAAACTACATCTATGATGGAAAATACTCACCCTATACAATGTCTCGCCGAACGATGCTCGACATGGATTAAATTCATTCGCTCGCTCGTATACCTACTTCGCTTCTCAAAAGTGCTCAAATCTCAAGGCGTCATAACGTTAAACGATTTAGAACAAGCAGAACACTATGTGATACGTTACGAACAGTCTAAATATTTCTCGCAAGAACTCGATGTTCTCCGTAATAATAAATTATGTTCGAATAAAGCCGTTTTAAAGCTCCGCCCCTTTGTTGACGATAAAGGTCTTCTAAGAGTCGGAGGTAGACTCACCCATTCTCAATTGGATTTTAATCAAAAACATCCAATTTTGATGTCACCCAAAGGCAGAATAGTGTCAATCTTGGTGGATCACTATCACACATCAAACTTGCATACAGGTCCCGCTTTAGTACTAGCTCTGATAAGACAAAAATATTGGATCCTATCCGCTCGCAATCTTATCCGTCATAGAGTACACAAGTGTAACTCATGTTTCAAGCTTAAACCGCTTTCAACTAATCCACCAATGGGTGACCTTCCCTCTATTAGGGTTTCTCAAGTCAAATCATTTGTACACACAGCTGTAGATTACGCTGGACCGTATTACATTACGCACCTACGCAAGCGAGGAGTTAAAAGCCATAAGGCTTATATTTGCTTATTTGTTTGTCTCACGACAAAAGCGCTTCACTTAGAGTTGGTCTCCGACCTAAGCACAGATCTATTCCTTGCCGCGTTCAAGCGCTTCATTTCACGCAGAGGTCCAGTCTCTATCTTATATAGTGATGGAGGTACCAATTTTATTGGTGCGAAACGCAAATTAAATGAAATTTATCCCCTTATACAGTCCACAGATTATAACAACTATCTGAGTCATTATCTCACCCAACATAAAATTCAGTTTCAACACAGCCCGCCATATGGCCCTCATTTTAATGGCTTGAGTGAGACTAATGTCAGATCAGTAAAGACTCATTTATTCAAAGCTATCGGAAGTCAAATTCTCACCTATGAGGAATTTAATACAATTTTGGTACAAATTGAGGGATTGCTAAATAGCCGACCAATTTGTGTCCTATCGTCGGACCCGTTGGATCCTATCGCATTATGTCCAAATCATTTTTTAAATATTACGCCATTAAAATATTTACCCGCAGAGTATATTGACCCCACTATTTCAGAAAATAGACTAACTCGCTATCAACTTCTAAATAGAATCGTCCAAAGTTATTGGAAACGCTGGAGTATGGAGTATCTAACTTCTCTCCAACAACGCGACAAATGGAATTCACCCTCAAAACCTGTGAGTGTGGGAACGGTTGTCATTATAAAGGATGATAACTCTCATCCTATGTTTTGGCCTCTCGCTGTTGTCACTGAGGTTTTTCCCGGAAAAGATAATATAATTCGCGTCGCTAGAGTTAAGACTGCTTCGGGAACTTATATACGTCCTGTAACTCGGCTCTGCCCGTTACCGACTCAATGAAACCTAGTTTATATAAACTTAGTTTTTAAGAAATTTAGTTAAGTTTATTAGAATTATATTTAATTTCAACGCAATGTAGAGGAAACCTCTAGGCCCCCCGAAGTTGGTTGCGCCAGTATTAATTTTGTTTCATACTCTTTATTTATTATAATTATGCAAACTTTTTACACGCATACATTACTCATGGCAATCTACACGTCATCCACCTCATATTTAAAAAATAACAATAAAAGTCAGTGTGCAACAAAATATCTAACACGCGCGTGTGATTTTATCTCAATAACAATTATAGTGCATTTTAATCGCTAAAAAACTATCAGTGAACGATCTCGGAGTGAAATACCCAAAAGTTCTAAACTATATGTGAAAAAACTCAAGTTGGAGTGGCCTGCTGATCTACTGAAGGTATTGTGCCCCTCCAAGTAGGGTTTGACTTGTAAAAGTGCCATTGCGGCCTACTTACAGAATAAAGTTCATTTATTTCATTTATTTATTTAATAAATGCCCCGGCCGGGATTCGAACCCGGGACCTCCAGCTTCGTAGGCAGGGTCACTACCAACTAAGCTAAAGCGGTCGTCAAATTATTTTGATATTTCGATGGTTGGCAATTTCGTTCGTGACACTCCCATGGTCCACGCGGCTAGCGGGGAACGTTACTTGTCAATGATGTTTTCCTCACACGAAATGATTTAGGTTACGGATATGACTTCCGATATCCTTATGAATCTATCACACATCCTTATTTCACAACTTACCTAATAACATCGGGGTGAGAACGTCTATCACTGGTCGGTTTTAATAAAACAGAGGCGATGAATATTAAGCAAAAATTTACGCGTTGTAATATCAAAAAATCTCAGCAGAGGAAAGGTGTCTGTGAGTGGTGGCGTCAGTTTAAGGATGATTCACACACCACGCCTTTCAGTACACCGTTCCGGGCCAGTGCCGTGCCTGGGCCGACGCCAGAACATCACCCGACTAAAAGTGTCCGTCACAGTCGCATATTCATTATCTTATCAGCCGAAAGACGCCACTGATTGGTCATTTGCCTCTTCCAAAGAGTGCCACACTGATCCTGGCTCGGCGCATCCAGCCCGCAACCACCAAATCATCAGTCCACCTTGTGAAAGGTCTATCCACGCAAAATCACATTACGACCATACAATTTTGAGAGGCAGGGCATAGTGGCTGGTTTAAGTCGCGGGGGGCCGCTGGATGCGGGCAGCCTATGACCGACCATTGTGGAATTCTCTGGGGAGGCCTATATTTCCATAGCCCAGTGGATGTCTTTCGGCTGAAGATGATAATAATAAGGGCATAGTGCAACATCATCTCACTCATATTTGGAGTAGCCTAATTGGGGAATAGATGTTCTTCTTTACAGTAGACTCCGCCATAATACCTAACACCAGTCCTTGCTCTTTAAGTATGAGCTGTTGTGTTCCAGACGGTGACAAAGTCGCCAATGCTCTGGATAGGCTGTGTTGAGAGTAAGGAACCTACATAATGTTTCTAGTCAACACAACACAACAACAACAACACAATTTCATACTATGTAATAAGTAATACCTTCTTGAGGCAGCATTTCTTAGCCCGCAATGGATAGTGCGATACTTTGTAAATATTCAAGTTACATGGTACACTGTTCTTACGTGATTTCGACAACACCTTTTGCCAGTCGGCACACAGGCGGAAAGAAATCTCCCTAACCCACTTATTCATTTATCGTATGGCTATTATTTCGAACCGTGAGATATTCGAGAAGGCAGTACGGTTGCCCGTATTGTTGCACTTTTAGCACCACCCAGGGACACGTGTAGGATAGCGGTGGGTACACCCTACGGACGAGGTGCAACTTCGACCCCCTACCCTACCAAGTGCGGTCCGGACTCGGGCCGGACTCGGCACGGACACGGAACGGTGTACTGTGAATGATCCTTTACGGACCATTCCCGTCTATGATAAAAATTGGTTTAATAATGTGCGCCATAATTCCTCGACATTTACGGTCCTTGTAATGGGGGAAATAATTTCAGAGATATGACATCGATAAGAGACATCGATATAAGGTAGCAATATTATACGTAACGACTGTTATTTAAGGTAAACGTCCCTATGCTTGAAACTTTATTGTTCAATAATTGACTACAAGTACTATATTTTTATGAATTAAAATTTTAAGTGTTGTCAGTGAGATCAGTTTTAGTAAGCCACTTATAATTAATAACAAATCCAACCCAGGTAGATCCACTGAAGCCAAGCAGTGGGTTCAAACCATAGCACTTATGTACAACTTTTTCCAAAAAACATGTACATACGACCTAAAAAATACAATTTCATAGGTATGAAATCTACGAAATATAATTTTGCAGTATCTTTTTAGTGGTTTAGTTCGTAAGGTATGCATGGCAGTCACTTTCGTAAAACTAGTGCCTACGCAAAATGAGCATAAAATACTGATCACGTATCCCGGATTACCTAGGATACAACTAGGAAACTGCTAGGAGGATTATACGTGGGCGAAGCCACCGGAACTCCTAGACACACAATAAATTCGTCCCATTAAGACTGTTGTACAGCTGGCGTTAAAAAGATGTATACATTATTCGCCTTATTATAACGGAATAAGGTGCAAAATTGTAAACATTATATTTTACGTCGACTGAACTACAAATCAGTCTGAAGAGTGACGAAGCGCGCAAGTCGAGAATTTCATTAGTAGCGTAGGCCTGCAAGCGAACCGGCGCGACCGCGAGAAAATGCTAGTTATTCATGGCTACTCTAGCACAGCCATAGTGGGACAGCTGAATTAGGCCACAATAGTAAGGTAAATACATTGTATAAACAATTTTATGTCACACCTGGCCATAAAGTGGCATTTCCTGGCCAGGGGGTGACATAAAATTTTGAACTTACCACGGGCGATAATAAAGAAAGCCTCAGATCGCATATTTATCGCCCTTGCCTTCGGCTCGGGCGTAAAATACCTGCGATCTGAGACATTCTTTGTTTTATCGCCCTTGGTAAGTAATGTACTATAATATGAGATCTCTAGCGGCTTTTATATAGATTTTCACTGTGACAATGTTCGGAGTGTCCAGGAAATCAAACTGGTTGACCATGACCGTACGTTTAGATAGGCATCAAGTATAGCTAGTTATGGTTAGTTTGTCATTAGCATTGCGTGATTTAGTTTATACGAAAGAAATAAAAACCATTTTTATACAAAAAAAAATACTTATGTCATTAAGTTCTAAAAATTCTAAAATTTGTAAGGCCTTTTAACCGATCAATGTTTGACAAATAGAGAACTGTATCCTATTCTACCGTATTTATTCACGTTTAATTGCGTGTCACGAGTCATAAATTTGCCACGAAACACTCGACTTTGTATAGCAAATTAAATCTACTTGAATTTCAAGCTTTTCAAAGGACATTGAAATGTGTAGTTACACGGGCGTGACAGCTCGAGACCACTTTAGATGTCGGTGGAAATTAATATGTCAACGTTTTAGGGTTCTGTAATCTGTACCTCTAAAGAAAAAGATAATCTGTATAACTTCGTCGTCAGTTTGTCTGTCTATAAAGACGCATTTTCTCGGGAATGCGTGGAAGCAATAAGTTGAAATTTAAAACAATTAATTAGGTTTTTAATACCTTGCAGTTGTAAAAATAAAAAGGGGGGTTAATGCATTCAAAAGATACGGCAGTTTTATGCTGAAAATAGTAGCACTTTCGACATTCGCAAGGGAATAAATTTCTATAGGGCACTTCCCGTAATAACCTAGAATTATGTACTTACGAAATTTCGCAAAAAGCGTATCTTACATTACCTATATTATGTAAATTAACAAGTTTGTAAACTGTGAAAAGGCATACTATTTGAATGAAACCAGCGTAAAAGGGCCCCCAGACGCCGGTAAAACACTTCCCACTTATTCGAAAAAAATAATCTCTGAGGGCCTGCCGCGAACCGAAAAAGAACGAAGTCACACTTGCTAATTTGAGCATAGTTCGTAATCGCATCGCTATTAAGCCCTCTGCTAAGGCGGTTGTCACACTGATACGGTTTCTGCACAGCGGTGCGGTGTGCAAGCGAGCACTATACGTGCATATAGCGACGTCCCGCTCGCATACACCGCCGTGCGGAAACCGCATCAGTCTGACAACCGCCTAACAACTTTTTAGTCCTAGTCTCACAAACACAAAATGTCAAAGTGACAGATGAAGACAGACGAATTTTAACGACATTTTACCAAAAATAGAACTCCGACAGCAGAACTCGGGCTCGCACTTGACTGTGTTTTGCTTTTTGCATTATTCCCATACTTAAAATACTAATACATAAGATTTATATACTGCGAAATTTCATGAGTGTTATAAAAGGTTTTGAATTCGCGGAAATTGGCTTTCAACGTTTCAACCCGGCGATCAAAGGAAAAATCATATTTCATCATGGTAAGTACCAATACGTAATTAAGTTGAAGCTTATAAGCAATTATTTCCAAGTGGGTTTGTTATTGTATACCAATGTGTAATGTAGGCTTACATTTCTTGCAATGTTCAATTTGAATAAATTTGTTTTCTCAACCGCACAAAGCAAGGACCTGCCTGCCACGCTTTGATAGAGAAAGATAGCCTTATTGCGATTCGTATAAGAGGAAATAGAAAAGAGTGCCGTTATTTATCTTAGATTAACATTTACTAACATTATATGGATGTACAACGTCTGAAATAAAGATTATTTATTATTTTATTCAACTTATAAAAAAAAATTAGATAAGAGCGTGGCTGGGCCTCTTGGCAGGGTGTCCATCACGCAGGTAGCATTCCTAGGCTGAACTGGGATTACGATTCTTTATTTTTGTTTAGTATGAGTCGCTTGTTAGTTTTAGGATGAAAAACCATAACATTGAGATAGCTGTTCTTCCATTTTGCGCGCGTCTAATGTTTTACTCCCGAAACACGATGACAATTTAGTTCGGCGACGACAAATTGCCGCCGTGAAAAATGAGCTCACTACAGCCACTGCACGACTGATAATATAGAAGACACTAGTTGCTTTATGGCTTCTTCAGAGCTTGTTTGAGGATATTTATTCCCTTAATAATAAAAATAACTTACCTATCTTAACTTAAATGTGTATTGTTTCTATCTCAGAATCAAAATGTTGAATGAGATGTGCAATAAAAATATTTTATCTACACACATATCATAAATCCTCTAATATGCGTTCGGAAACCGTAGAAAATGACTCTCATTTCAACATTCAATGAATTTATGGCAATTTTCTTATCTGTGGCTAAGGCTACAGCAGTAATATAATTTTTCATTTTAATCTCATATATGATGTTTAAATATTAAACGTCAAACAAAACTGTCAAAATTTAAATGTCAAAGTTGACATGTCCCTATTCTAGTATCACTGAAAATTCAAATTCAGTCGATGCGAAATGTCAGCTCGATGTTTTTTTATTATTATTATTATTTGTATGTCTTTCCCGTTCACGGGACAATGGTGTCCCGGACCTTTGGGAGGCGTGCGCGGAGCCGAAGTACCGAGGCACCGAAGTACCAACGAGTACCACATAGCCAACACGTAGAGGCCCTTTTGACAATTTAATGAAATGCAAGGGCTACACCGAGCGGATGCTGTCCCTGCCCGTGTCATGGGACGCACACAGAGACAGCACCCGCCAGGGTGTATAGGGACTATTGTTGGTGGATGGAATCTAAATGAACCGTGTTATTAGGTGAAGATGATGGACTAATGGCCAGGCTATTGGGTGAGACATCGGACGCCTGCCTAATAAAACAGTCTCGCATTTTAATTCCGGCAGACGGTGACTTGCTCCCTGCTCGATGGGCCCCTATTAAACAGCGACATTAAAAAATGGCCTAGGGGCAACACCTGTCAGAGAGCTGGGGGGTAGAGAGGTGGCACTGGACTTTCAACATATAGCCAACTCGCCAATCTTATGTAACCACATCTACCCTCGAGCAACAGCTCTTGCGACTCCACTCTGGACGGCCGGTTAAGGCAAGCCAGAGGTGGGGGGGCCCGTCCAACCAACCAACCGATCAGTACATCCTGACCCCAGGCTCACCCCCAGGAGCACTCAGGTACGTAGGGTCGCTACTCCCTAACAGCCCGCCACAAGCTGCCTTACGTTGACTGATTGCACTGGAGAACCAGTGGGCGATGGGGTCGTCACATCCCTACGCCTTATTATTATTATTATTATCTCTTTATTCATTTTCTTTCTCAGGTTAGATTTTATTATAATATTTCTATAAAAAGTAAAATAAAAAATACATTTACAAAACATAAAAACATTATAAAAACCTAACCTAGAGTGCCGCCGGCAGCGAGGCAGGGCCTAGGCTACCGGTGGTTAGGGCGACAGAGACAGGAACCTCCTGACTATCCGCGCCGTGTCCAGGAGTACCGCTTTCTGTATCTGACCCTTGACCCAGCCATCTAGCGAGAGTCTCTTGAGGTGTTGGTCGAGACTCTTCGCTATTAGACCGTTCGCAGAAACGACTATCGGGACAATGGTCGTTGAATCAACATCCCACATGGCGGTTACCTCGTGGGCCAAGTCTAGGTACTTGCTGAGTTTGTCCTTCTCGGCCTTCACGAGGTTCTCGTCATGGGGGATGGTGATGTCAACGAGCACTGCCTGGCGTTTCGATCGATCTGTCAGCACGATATCAGGCTTATTGGCTACAATAGTCCTGTCCGTGATGACAGATCGATCCCAATAGAGCGTGGCACGACCATTTTCGAGAACTGGCGCAGGTGTGTACTTATAGTACGGCACTTCGACGTCCACAAGACCGTATAGAAGAGCAAGTTGCTGGTGAATGATCCTGGCTACAAGGTTATGTCTGTGCAAGTACTCGCCGTTAGCAAGATGACCACAACCGGAAATTATATGCCTGAGTGACTCTCCGGGACGGCGGCATGCCCGACAAATGTCGACCGTACCGTCCTTCAGGATATACTTCCGGTAGTTGTTCGTCATGATAACTTCATCCGCAATTGCACAGACAAAACCTTCGGTTTCCCCGAAGAGATCCCCGAAACGTAGCCAGTTCACCGACGCGAGCAGGTCTACATCGGGTCCCGTAAGGGCCCTGTAGAACCTCCCGTGTAGCTCCTTACTCTTCCATACGGCCTTGCGGTCCTCAGTACTCATCACTTTAAGTCTGCGCCAGTTCTCTTTTGCCATGGAGAGCGGGGTGTAAGATGCGTCTACTGCAACTACGTCCCGGTGCATCCCGGACTCGCTGTTTAGGAAATAATCCCTGAGACTGCACACCTCGCGGTTGTGGAGGTCTTTCGCGTTTAAAAAGCCGCGTCCTCCGCACTTCCGCGGGATGTACAGTCTCATAACAGACGAGCGCGGGTGTAGCATGCGGTGCGCAGTAAGCAGTACACGCACCCTTCGATCCAGGGCGTCCAGCTCGGTCTGAGTCCATCTTAGTATGCCAAAGGAGTATATGAGTAAGGGCATCACCCAGGCGTTGAAGGCGCGCACCTTGTTGCCGCCTGACAAAAAGCTATTAAATACTTTTGTCAGGCGACAGAAGAAACGCTCCTTCACCGCCCGCTTTACGCCCTCACCCTCAATACCCAAAGACTGTGACATACCAAGATATTTATAAGTTTCTGCTTCGGAGAGAGACTTGAGCGACATTGTCTCAGAGAGCTGTAAATTTGTGGAATTTACAACTTTCCCCCGCTGTACATGCATGACCGCACACTTATCGACTCCAAATTCCATTTTGATGGCGCTACTGAATGCTTCTGCCGTTTTCAGTAGCGTCAACAGATCACGTGTATTTGTAGCAAAAAGCTTAAGGTCATCCATGTAGAGCAGGTGAGAAATGACCTCACCCTCTCTCCGGAGCTGACAACCTAGCCCTGACTCCTTCAGCAAAGTGCTGAGTGGATTCAGAGCTAGGCAGAACCATAGGGGACTCAGACTGTCACCCTGAAAGATACCTCGCTCAATCCTGATAGAGTCCTGCGGACCAGAAGGGCCATCACGTCCACCCGGTTGACGAAGGACTGTGATCCACTGCCCCATGCAAGCACTTAAGAAGGATCTTAAAGCTGTATCAACTTTATACAGCTCTAAGATCCTCCTCAGCCATGAATGGGGCACCGAATCATAGGCCTTCTTATAGTCAATCCAAGCAGCCGAGAGGGTCCCTCTATTCCGACGGACTCGTTGGCAAATGGTCATGTCTATGAGGAGGAGCTCTTTAGTACCACGCGACCCAACCCTACATCCATTTTGAGCTGGGGCCAAAATATTGTTCGCAACAATGTGCACGTTAATTTTTGCTCTCAAAATGGATGTAAGGAGCTTATACAGCGTTGGCAAGCACGTGATGGGTCTGTAGTTCTTCGCTTCCGTGGTACTACCGGACTTGTAGAGCAGTGAGGTTACACCTGTTGTTAGGGGAGGTGGCAGGGAGCCGAGCTCGAGGGCTTGCTGGAACTGCGCTGCCAAGCGTTCGTGTGAGCACCGAAACCACTTCAGCCAGAAGTTGTGCAATCCGTCCGGACCCGGACTTTTCCAGTTTGGGGCCGTACGGATGGCACAACTTACGTCCTCGGGGCTGATGGTAACTGGTCCCATGGGTTCGATGGATTCACACTCACGCTCGACAACACCGATCCAGTCGCCTTCGGTGTGCTCGACAGGAACCGACCAGATACTACGCCAAAAGTTAACCATGGCAGTAGCATCCGGTCGCTGTCCGTCGCACACACGATGGTCGGTTCCCTCCCACTTCCGGTATACCTTCCTTTGGTCACTCTGGAAAAGGCGATTCTGTTGATATCTGTCCACACGCTCTCTATAGCGGCGAATACGGCTTGCCCATGCATAGACTTTCTGCTTCAGAAAGTCAATGCGTTCCGTGACACAGGCCATGTAGTCATGGGGCCTGATACCAGTCCCCGCGAAGGCCTGGTTCACGAAACGCATGACTCGAGGGCGATTATTGCCCCCCCTGAAGCAGATCAGCTTTGCAATGAGAGTCCTAAACGTATTGATACGCCGCTCAATACGTACTTGCCAGGCAGGGACACTTCCGGCGGTCCTAGGTGCACGGTCAGCGTCCGGGAACTTGACGCGAGCAACACGGCACGCCGCAATAGCCCCGCAGTACATTATTGAGTGGGTTAGTTAGTTAGTTATACTGGGCATTTTCCGCAAGTCGACATCCAACGTGCCTATTTTGCGTGAAAAGGGGGGTAGCACTACTCTAACCATCCTAGTTCCTGTATGAAACCTATTAGTGTCTTTATGTTGTTTACTGCTTCCTGCAGTGTGTTCGGATTTCCTAGGTGTTTCTTCCTGTATACTTCTACCTGCTTACAGTCTAGTAGAATGTGTTTAGCAGTCTCTTCTGCCTCCATGCATGCTCTGCACAAGGGACTATCGGTTATTCCCAAGTTGTAGAGATGTTTGTTTAGTGTGTTGTGTCCTGTTATTATGCCTACTACTTTACGTAGTTGGTTTCTGTGTGTTCTCAGTAGTGTGGTTGTGAGTTTAGGATTTTGTTTTAATATTATTTCTTTTGTCTGCCTGCATGTGTCTAAGTCTTCCCAATGCCTTTGATGCAGGTGTTTTATGTATCGATTTAGTTCATTCTGTATGTGTTTTTGTGGAAGGGGCACGATTGGCTCTGGTCCGTATGCCGGTGTTTCTGAGCCATTTCTGGCTAGTTCATCCGCTGCATCGTTTCCTCTCGAGCCACTGTGTCCCTTTACCCATTGTAAAGTTACCTTGTTTTTGTCTCCGCATACCTCTGTGAGCGTTTGATGACATTCGTATATTAGGCCTGACGTGAAGTTGTCGCTGCTCAGAGCCTGAAGCACTGATTTGCTGTCAGAGAGTATGCGTAAGTTTGTGTCTTTGATTTGTCGCCTCTTTACGGCATTGCATGCCTCAATGATCCCCATGCATTCAGCCTGGAAGACCGTATTGTGTTCACCTAGTGGTTTTGATATGTGTATATTCAAATCTTCTGAGAATACACCACATCCTGTTCCATTATTGGTTTTAGACCCATCGGTATAAATTCTTAGGTCGGTTTGGTTTAGTCCTTCTTTTGAGTCCTCTGTCATCTGTATTGAGTGTCTGTATTGAGTGGGTATCAATTAGATCTTCGCTAGCCCGTAAATACGGGTCTAGGAGATCGTTCAGGGCTCCCATTAGCGCTAGATTGTGTCTATTTACAGGCAAGCGTGGCAGACGCGGCCTAGCATTAGGTGTGGGACGATACTGCGTAATCGCCTCTTCCAGAGCCCTCCTCAGTTGCTCATGGGCCTGGGTACTCACACTCGGATTCGTACATCCTCCGTCGGCACTGGGATCGACCCGCGGCACCCCCGGTGCCATATCGGGTGCGGGCACCGGAGCCGGTGACGCGGCGGGTCGGTCCCGTGCCGAAGTGGAGGCTGCGCGAGCAGAGAGTGCTTCCAGACGTAGCCGGTCAAGTGTCGAGGCATCCAACCGCTTGAGCCGTTGGATGACCCGCACCTGATCCGATAATCGTTGCGCAGTCACATCGATGGTCGGTTCAAGAGCCCGGAAAACAGGCAGCATCCGGACACGGTACGCTGATAAATTGGTTCCCCCCTCTGTCGCCCCATAGTAGGCACGCATGCAGTTTTCGTTAATAGAACGTGTCCACTGCATGCGGCGCACTATACCACCGGCAGCGGAAGCCGTAGGCGGGGCAGGATGCCCTGCAGGCCCCAAGCGTGCCGGCAGCGGTGGCCGTCCGCGTCGCGCAGGTGGTCGTGGCGGCGGCGGCGGCGGCCCGCAGTCGTCGCTCGAGCCGCTGGCGGTGTCGGGCGCGGTCGCAAATTCGTCGCCCGATGATGAATCGCTGGGTGACGACGACGACGAGACGGGCGGTGGTGGAGGTCGTGCGCGTTGTTCGTGGGCCGCTCTTGAACGTTGCCTCGTGATCATTTTATTTTAATATTGTTTAGCATTCTTAGCCGTTTGACAGTTGTCACTTGGAACGTGGTATATTTGGTCACAGTTGGATAGGTGCATTATTTACACAATACATTATTGTATACGTATATTATTCCACACGTAAACTGATCAAAAAATGTATTTTCGGCGTCAAAAGTGCTAAAAAAAACATATTTACAAATAAAATAAATCAATGACACGTCCGTCAATGTCAGCGGTTTTTTTCTTTTTTTTATTATTATTATTATTTATTGAATCATAAAACATGTAACATTACAGTTTAACCCAAATCGTTACAAAGATTCTGAACTAAAAACTACAATCTAAAACTAACTTAAAGCTACAGGATACCTGTCTTGCTTCATCTCAAGCACTCTCTTCCATTCTGTCATCAATCTCGCTATCCCTTTTAGTATATAACGCACGAAATTTGAGCTAGAACGACATGATCACATCAGAATAGGGACTCTTTACTTTTTAAAATAACATTCAGGTATCGGTTGCCAGTTCTGATTTCGATATTTCCGCAACCGTGCAAAAAAGGTTGTATTAACACAATTATTGTATTTATTTACTACGGTTTCTGAACCCATCTTAGAGTAGTTATAATATGTGTGTAGATAAAGTAATGTATGCAACTGTACATAATTAGGCATTAAAACACTCGTATGACCTTATTATGAAACTCGCCTTCGCCTCGTTTCATAAAACACACTCGTATTTTAATGCCCCTCATTATGTACCAGTTGCATAAACTACTAATTGATTTGTATAGTAAATTCAAGGAAATGCTACAAACTTATGACTATAAACATGGTAAGGGAAGTAAGTAGGCCAAAGATCCGCTCCTGCAAGGTTTCGTTCTCCAAAACTTTGCCAAGAATACATTAAACCGGGTTGAACCGAAACCAACTTACGTACTTATCTAATTTCCCGTGTTTCATATCTGGAAAGCTAATGATGAAATATTCTAGGAAAATATCGGAGTTTAACGATACGAACCCCATTGAAGAATGTTTAAGAAATGCACTAACAGGAAAACGGTATGAGCATGATGAATGAGAGTTATATCTTTGAAATTTTCCGTCACTGATTTTGTTATCGCTCTCAGGGGTACAATACAGCCCAAATCGTTGACATGGCGTTTCCTAACCAAATCGTCGATCGTCTAAATAAAATAGTTTAACAAAGACTTAGAGACTACGACTCACTCGGTCAGACTGGGCTTTTTCAGTGCGCCAAGTGAGAGAAACAGCACCAGCGGTGTAAAAATAAACGCTCTTTGTCTATTAGAATTACGATTAATAACGGGATATTTACCATGTATATTTGTATATATGTGAATTTCCCATATTTCGGCACTGTTGCAAGCGCCATTATCACGGAGTAACATACATACGTACATATATACATGGTAAATATCCCGTTATTAATCGTAATTCTGATGTAAATGACCATGTGAGCTTAAAATCTTTGTCTATTAATGTTAATCGTTGTTGGGAGCATTTGTTATTTACGTACATACATATCCAAGAGGAATGTTTTTATTCATCGCTTCTCATCCCAACGATCATTGGCTCAGAGCCGGATCTGGGGGGGGGGGGGGGGGGGGGCAAGCCGGGGTCCATGCCCCGGGCGGCAAATTTAGGGGCGGCAGGAGAGCGGCAATTCGAACTTCTTGACAGGCCAAAATACCTCTTGACAGGACAAAAAAATTTTTTCCGCATCTGCATCATGTTTGAAAATTTTCGCGCTCGCTGCGCTCGCGTTTTCATCTATGTGTATCTGTTATGACTTCATGACCCGTCCCCCCTTAGAGTAGACAACTAGTAGCTACTTACACGGTTCTGAAATGGTAAAGGTAACAATTTGTAAAACAATATATGCAGACGGGGGCGGCATTTTGTAGTTTTTGCCCCCCCTCCAAAAATTTCTAGATCCGGCGCTGCATTGGCTACAGCATCTTGACTGATGATTGTTGCAATGACAGTTTATAAAGAAAAAGAGATCCATCGGAGATCGGAGGTGCGGTATCTTGCCACTTTGGCTAAACTCTGCTCTGCAACATCTCCATGGTGTCGAGATATCCCAGAAACGAAGCGTTACGAACGAAAGAGAACGTGCTATTGGTTGGGCACATGCGAGTGGAATGCTATGATCGGCATTCAAATGTCGGTTTTGTTAAATAGAAGCCTTTCTGTACATTTAAATCAAAATAAATGTTAAATAGAAGCCTTTCTGTATCATATTGTATCTAGATCCCTATATCATTAAATATCATTAAATTAAGCTTTTTCGTCATCTTGCACCGCCCACAACTTTTCTGCTTCGCCTTAAGATTAACTGGTAGAGGATGCTTTTGGCATTAAGTTCGCCTTTTGTACTATAAGGTTTTCTTTTGGGTATCATTTAACGAACCACCAAATTAGTTGCCGAATGATGCTCTAAAAAATTACATTGATTACCAAAAATACTAGATTCGCACCAAATTTTCAACTCCTATTAAATATAAAGTGCAACTCAAAGAAGTAACATGTCGATAACCTATTAAATTAAATTGTTACCAAATAAATTAGTCGCTACCCAAAAATACTTAATGATCACCTAATTTCAAACACCAAATTTCATATAATTTACATCCAAATATTACAGGGCTCGTAATCCTATTAAAATTAATTACACCCAAATAATTCTTTTGATACCCAGAAATACTACATGATCACCTAATTTCAAGCGTCATTTGTTTCATCAAATTAATATCTAGTCTAATGCCGGATCTACGGATCTACGCAATGGACATAATGGCGTAATGTAAGGAACGCAAGCGACATGTTTCGGATTGATCGAGCGACATGTGTCGGACACACACGCGACATGTTCGGGCTAATCGGGCGACATGTTTCGGACTCACACGCGACATGTTGGGATCATCGAGCGACATGTTTCGGACTCACACGCGACATATTCGGGCTCATCGAGCGACATGTTTCGGACTCACACGCGACATGTTGGGGTTACCGAGCGACATGTTTCGGACTAACACGCGACATGTTCGGGCTCATCAAGCGACATGTTTCGGACACATCCAGAGACATGTTTCGGACTCGTCCAGCGACATGTTTCGGACTCAACATGTGGTGGTTCTGGCGCTTCGCCGGCCGCTGCCGCGGCACGCTCGCTTCGCTCGCTCGGCTCGTGCGTTGTATATATATATATATACTTACAACTTATAATTCAATGCTAATAGTAGTTTATGCAACTGGTACATAATGAGGGGCATTAAAACACGAGTGTGAGTTTTATGAAACGAGCCGAAGGCGAGTTTCATAATAGGGTCACACGAGTGCTTTTTAGGGTTATGCGACATGTTTCGGACTAACACGCGACATGTTCGGGCATTAAAACACGAGTGTTTTAATGCCTAATTATGTACAGTATACACATTTTTTTTTAGTTAAAATTCAAAATAATTGTAATATTTGAAATCCTTATCCCCGAATTAGTCGAAATAGAGTATAATGACGATTTTACGTTTAAAATTTTTTTTTTTACTTATAATTCAAAATAAATGTAAAATTTGAAATCCTTATCCCCAAATTAGTCGAAATCGAGTATAATCACGATTTTACGTAAAAAAAATTTTTTTACTTAAAATTCAAAATAAATGTAAAATTTGAAATCCTTATCCCCGAATTAGTCGAAATCGAGTATAATGACGATTTTACGTAATTTATTTTTACTGAAAATTCAAAATAAATGTAAAATTTGAAATCCTTGTCCCCGAATTAGTCGAAATCGAGTATAATGACGATTTTACGTAAAAAAAAATTTTTTTTACTTAAAATTCAAAATAAATGTAAAATTTGAAATCCTTATCCCCGAATTAGTCGAAATCGAGTATAATGTCGATTTTACGTAAAAATATTTTTTTTTACTTAAAATTCAAAATAAATGTAAAATTTGAAATCCTTATCCCCAAATCAGTCGAAATCGAGTATAATGACGATTTTACGTAAAAAAAAATTTTTTTAGTTAAAATTCAAAATAAATGTAAAATTTGAAATCCTTGTCCCCGAATTAGTCGAAATCGAGTATAATGACGATTTTACGTAAAAATATTTTTTTTTACTTAAAATTCAAAATAAATGTAAAATTTGAAATCCTTATCCCCAAATTAGTCGAAATCGAGTATAATGACGATTTTACGTAAAAAAATATTTTTTTTACTTAAAATTCAAAATAAATGTAAAATTTGAAATCCTTATCCCCAAATTAGTCGAAATCGAGTATAATGACGATTTTTCGTAAATAATTAAAAAAAAAAATATGTTGTTATATTTAATAACATAATGAACAATTTTAATTCATAATAATCATTATGTTACTACTGTAACCTTCTCCACACGTAAGAACATTGAATGTTATTATGAGAGTCATTTTCTACGGTTTCTGAACGCATTTTAGAGGATATAGGATGTGTGTACTGTGTGTAGATAAAAAGAATTAATTTGTATGTATTAACTACAATATAGCTTGTAATGTGTATAATATTTGGATGTAATTCTAATAACAAATGATGCACGAGATTAGGTGGTAGTTTAGTATTTTTGGTGGTACTTGAAAATTTTTTGATGCGATTATAAAATTTCAGGGAACGCAATAAGTAAAATAGCTGCAAGTGCTGGAATAATAGGTATGAGTGTTTAGGTGATCTGAAATTGATGGTCGATACATTTTTTTGAGTGTTCAGCCTTATTTTAGGGTTCGAAAATTTGGTGATATCAAAAGTTATTTAGGTGATCATTTTATTTGTTCCCTTTTCTTTTGTGCAATAAAGATTAAATAAATAAATAAATACTTACTGCGGTGCAGCTTTTCCTGTGGCTGAAATGACCAAACGCAGAATTATTAATAGTAGGTACTTAAAGGTATAAATAGAAGCCCCATTGCCTTAGTGGTGACGTTAGTTTCATAAAGTGTCACAACCGTTCATAAACTTGTGAACTAAAGTATGTTAACATAAGCGAGGGGAATAGTGTGATCAAATGAACATTTTATACCTAACTAAATTTATTGCGTTCTATAGATAAGATGTAGGTGGGTTACAACCTATATTTCGATAAGTAGTAATGCAATTAACAGTGAATTATCTTTAATTATTTTTCACTTTTTCAACATGTTTGTTACCATAAATAAGCGTTATTACGCGCCTAAATTTTGGTATGACTGCAAAGTGTCCTACTATATATTACATACGTTTCGTTAGTTCAATTTTGGTACGGTACACATAAAATCCACCATAGACATAATATCCCTGAGATTTTGTATAATAATTTAGCTTAAATAAGCACCCTATTATACAACTTTGTGTCCACACAAAATAATAAAAGCTATACCAAAACACAATAATAATAGACGTACCTAATCATAAAGGCTTTTACCCCATAAATATGGGTAACAATAGCTCCCCCTTGCTCATCAAAACATGATAGGCACTAGCAGGATAAAAGATGTTTACCTGTTTGACAATTTACGGATTATACTTTTATGGAGTAGCAAAATATTTGGTAAGTACACCAATTGAAGCCTTTGTTGCGTAAAATGTTTGGGAATATACATCATACTTTATCCTCCAAGCGTTTTCCCGCAGAGGTCTAAGAAGCTAAAGGTCTTCTTTTAAAACTAATCCCAAGATTTACCGTAGGAACAAGTTCTATGATTGCGACATCTGACCTTCCAAGTCTTCCAATTCAGAGAAAAAATAGAGCTTTATGGGATTGACCGCTTATTATACGATGTTTTACTTCACCAAAAAGCCACTGATTCACATCAAATATCAAATGGCCGGAGTTGGCGTGCGTCTTATTAGTGCCAAAGGAATATGATCTTTCTATACAGTAACTACATTCCATATTTAAATGACAGCAGCGCGGAGCTTCGTCGTGTCGTGACTCTAGCCGTTTTCCTAGATCATCGACCACTTTATTGGCCGACTATACTTTCCTAATTGAGCAGCTCCAAAATGACTCCAAATATTAACAATATTTCAGTCGAGGGCATAAATATAAATACGTTTTAGACCTTATCTCAATGGAACAAGGTACTTATACATAATTATGCTGCTCTCGACTGGTAGGTACATTTCGCTGCGCCCTACTTCTGGTACCTATATTCCTCGAAACGTGCCAACCCTATTCGCACGATGGGCTATGGCATCGATTACCTCCGAACAGCTAGCCAGCCTATTCAGGGTTGCCAGCATTCAATTATTAACGTCCTAAATCCCGCAGCCAATTAACCGTGACGTCAAACAGGCCAGATCATTTGCTTCCGTCTAAAATTTATGTTCTAGCGTTAGTGTACGCGTGAGTAAATGGTTATGTCGGTTTAAACTCGATGTAGGCCGCTTTTATAGCGATGCGGAATCGGGACGGTATCAGTTAAGTGTACTAAGTAGATCCTTTTACATTTCAATTAGTGTTTCCTGTTTAGCGAAGGATGCGTGGAAGCAAGGGTGTACAAACGCAATACTGCACGCATAATACTTTCGCGGCAGGAAAGTATTTCTAAAACTTGTGAATGCAGTTCTAATTTTTTTTTAATGGAATGAAGTCTTTCACTAAAATTACCTATCTTAAATATTTTAAGTATCCCTCCATGTGGCATAACCATGCTGACAATTAACCCTTTGAACGCCAAGAACCTATAAAGCGGTCGTATGTCGTCGTGCCCACCACGCCAACAACCACTAAAAAGGTCGGAGTACACCTTCACTTTGATCATGAATAAAATCTGTTATGATTTGTTTTTATTGGTTTAAACGTTACATCAGTTCAACAATACAACTTCACTCAAACTCATTCAAATATGAAATTGTAAGCGCTCAAAGGGTTAACGATTTTTTTTTTAATTGATTTAAGGCCGTGTATTACCACTTTTGAGTTTTTAAAAACCATATAAGACATAGAATATAGTGTCTTAAAATCTAAAAAAAATATATGTGGTACATAAGGATCTTGTCTAGTCAAAATCGCAGTCAGTTACATGTGCTGATGAATTTCACTCGATAGAAAAAAATCGCGAAGTTACCCCTTTTTGGAATGTATTTTCAATACTACGGCTATATTACTGATATTTAACGTTTTATTTTTGTACTCAATTAAAGATCGTAAATAGTTATAGACAAATTCGCAGGGTTTGCTTTGATAGAATGATTGGCTTAATGACTATAGCTAAATATTTACAAAACTGCGCGCAGAGCTTGCGTAGAGAGCGGGATGGTTAATTATAAACTCACGCGTGTTAGAGCGGGACATTTGCGTTGGGGATACCTCCCCTTAAAGCAGCCGGTCCGCGCTGGGACCTTTTGGTGCTGGCTGACTGGGCGTGCTGTGCTGAGACAGAGAGACTCAACCGTAAACAGTTATACGTACAGACGACCACCGAAGGAACCGAATATAAGCGACATCAGTAATCTCTCGAAAAAACCGGCCAACTGCGAGTCGGACTTCGCACATTTAGAGTTCCGAACCGACCGCAAATTTAAGTTGGCTTTATAGGAAAAATAAGGAATTTTCAAAGAAAAAATCTAATTTATCAATATATTAGTATTTGTTGGTAAAATGTACGTAATAACAAACATTTTTACCAAATTTTAAGTTTATAGGTATTTGGGAGGTTAAAAAATTCTTCGGAACAAAATTTCGTAAATAAAGCTGACTTTGGTGGCTTCTTATTCCTTTGTTTTCCAATATTTTTTTAAATTAAAAATATAGTAAGTATATACTCAATGAGCTCTAAACAACGATACCCCACTCGATAGGGTAGGATAAAACATATTTTTTCGCGTCCCCCTTTTAGCTGTATATGGGAGTCCCTCTTAAAAACATTTAAAAATAAGTTTTGACTATTTTTGTATAGCTTCGGGCCAACAAGATGCTTATACTGTGTAAATTTGAAACCTGTAGCTCCAACCGTTTGGCTGTAAAACCTGTGTGACAGACGACGGGACGGCCGGACGGACGTCTGGGCGTCACCAATAGGGTTCCGTTTTGACCCGTCGGGTACGGAACCCTAAAAAGAACTAAAAAGCGCATACTGATTCCGCTCCTCCAAATGCGAAAGAAGCCTAATTGTTATGTTGAGTCTGTTTAATTATGTTATGTTCTTGAAAATTGCTGTAAAGATTCTGATGAAATTTACGATAGAGTAGGTGACACCACCAGTTATGAACAAAGCCCAATGATGTACAATCAACTTGTCAATCAACAATCAATTTAAAACCATATTATCTTTGAATTATGATTGAAGTGTCCATTACTGGTGCATGTCAGCTTAAAGTGTCCAATACTGGTGGTGTCACCCTAATCTATTTATGGTGACTGCACTAGAATTCGATCAAGCAATGTTTCATTCTCATGAAAACTTGTTACGACCGGGAAAACACGAAAAACACCTGGCAAAACCCGATTCACAGGTAGTTACAGAAAATAAATGCGAAACAGACGATTTGGTACAACGTTATCATGTAAATGACCAAATATGGAATAATAAAACGGCCTTTAAAAAGATAAAGTGCGGTTGGTAATAGGTATGTGTTTTCCTATTCCGCTGGTAAAGATACAAGCAATATTATTTATCACGCGGTTCGGCTTTTGACCCGTACGATGTACGACAACGGTGGCGGCGCGTGTTACGAGCGGCAGCGGGTGACTTGGGTCCGCGTTCAGTTTATTATAGGGGAGAAGGGACAATGTGGGGAACCTAAGGAATAGAGGGCGTTCTAAACAGATATTTACACTAATATAATTGAAAGACACGGACCTAAATTTATTGCTTAAGTACAATATTGTATATTATATTATATATAAAAAATATCTTTATTTTCAGACTATTTTTGTCCATAGATTATTAGAAACCTTGCTTAAACCTACTATTATAATCTGTGTTAGTAACTATAGGTACCTATATCTATAACCTATAACCTTCTAAACCGGTCTACCGAACGCCACATTTTAGAACGTGTAGTTCGATATCGATAAATCATATTATGTTTAGCTATATGAACATTTTCTGAAAAAAACCGGCCAAGTGCGAGTCGGACTCCGAACATTTAGGGTTCCGAACCAACCAAAGGTAATTTGACTGAAAAAAATGTGGAATATCAATATATTAGTATCTGTTGTGTCAATGGGAAGTCAAAAAATTCTTCGGAACAAATTTTGTGACATTCGACGGACGGACGGACACCTGGGCGACACCAATGGGGTTCTGTTTTGACCCTTTGCAGTTGGGTTGATTCGCTGATGTTTTCTCCACTACGAGTAGATCACACCGCAAAGTTTATGCACGCAACCAATGAGGAAAACTTGCACTTGGGCTTGCAGTATATATGGCGCGTTTTCACCGATTTTTATGTACCTATATCTTTCTCGTTTGAATAAAGTAAACTGATAAGTTTGTATGTTTGTATGTCCGCCGCTTCGAAATTTGAGTATAAAGTATTTTAAATTTCTTACCATTGTTATTTTAATGTCTTTCCCGTTCACGGGACAATGGTGTCCCGGACCTTTGGGAGGCGTGCGCGGAGCCGAAGTACCACCGAGTACCGCATAGCCAACACGTAGAAGCCCTTTTGACAATTTAATGAAATGCAAGGGATACACCGATTATTTTAATTATTGTGATAGAATTTAAATGATTGAAGTATTATTATTTTTTAAATTTTTATGATGAATCTTAGCAAATTATTGAACGCAGCATGACATTTTAAGTTTTTTATATATTTTTAATGTATAATAGTCAGAATGGAATTTAGCTTAAATTGCAAAACTTGTAATTTATTTCAATTATTAATCTTTAAGTTACTTAGGTATGGAAAAGTGATTAGAATAATGTGTGCATGTAACAAATTAAGAAAATAGAAAAGACTTTTTTATTATTATGTCCGCCGCTTGTGTTTTTTTTTACGCCACACCCTTGGATCCTGATAGGGGATGTACTAAATCACATTACACGGTTCTTTTATTTGTTCCGACACCATTCTTCACCGACGGAGTTCCGCAATTGAATACAAAGACGCACCTAACGTTTGTAACGCGTATCTTACGTTGTACGAACATTTGCTAACAAGAATTCCGGATTTTGGGTACCATTGATACCCAAGATCACTGAGCGAAAAAAAAAAACTAATTATTAGTAAGCTAAATCCCAGGACAAGGAGATTATATACTAACGGTTACAACAGTTTAGTAGTTACAAGGACAATTTTTTTGGTTTTAGTAAATAACTACTATTATCAAAAACTGGTTTACCGTTAGTATATAATCTCCTTGTCCTAGGATTCACTAAAACTTGCTAATAATTAGTATTTTTTTTCGCTCAGTGATATCGGCAGTTCTGTAGAATATTGTAGTAGGCAAAGGTATAGATATAGATAAAGATAGATAGATAAAAAAATATCGACAACCAAAATAACACCACATTACAATTTAAATCTTAGAACCTAGGAGTTACAATATTTAAAAAAAGTATCGCTCGAAAGCACTCAATTATAGCAATATATTTTATACACTTAGGTACTTCCCCAGTCGGGCTGCTCCAAATTCGAGCAAGATGAAATTTCAGCAGCTCAGACTACCGACGAACCTATCTAAAATAAAAATAAAATATTTTTCGTCATCGCTTAAGTGACGACCATGGACTTGGAACGGGAGCGTAGGGCGCTGGCAGTAAGGAGTAATATGTTGATTCGTAGGTTTGCAAGGTGTACTTACTCTGTAAAAATTACCCTTTTTAAGGCGTTCTGCCAGTCATTTTACACCTGCAGCCTATGGATCAACTTTACTCAAAAAGTTTACAGCGCTCTACGCGTCCAATATAATAATGATTTTAGGATGTTGTTGGGGCTGCCGCGCCACTGTAGTGCGTCAGCATGTTTGCGGAGGCGCGCACAGATGGTTTCAGCGCCATCATGCGCATTGCGCAAGCGCGTTGCATCCCTGGTGCAGCGTGTGCGCGGCAAGCACCAACAGATGGGGCCTTCCTGCAAGCCTGGAATGGCTTACATTTGTCACATAGGATAGGATAAGTTACATGTAATACTAATATTCCGCAGTGTCTCAAGACGAGAGTCTTTGACCAGTGTGTGTTGCCAGTGATGACATATGGTACGGAAACGTGGTCGCTCACCATGGGCCTCATAAGAAGGCTCAAAGTCACCCAGAGGGCAATGGAGAGGGCTATGCTGGGAGTTTCTCTGCGTGATCGCATCAGAAATGAGGCCATCCGTAGCAGAACCAAAGTAACCGATATAGCCTTTCGAATCGCTAAACTTAAGTGGCAGTGGGCGGGGCACATTGCACGTAGAACCGATGGCCGTTGGGGCCGAAAGGTTCTCGAGTGGCGACCACGGACCGGAAGGCGCAGCGTGGGTAGACCCCCCACAAGGTGGACAGATGACCTGGTAAAGGTCGCGGGAGTCCGCTGGATGCGGGTAGCGCAAGACCGGTCATTGTGGCACTCTTTGGGGGAGGCCTATGTCCAGCAGTGGACGTCTTTCGGCTGATATGATGATGATGATGATGAATACTAACATAGTTTTTAAGGTTCATTGTTACTAATAAATACGATATGGACGTTTCCGAAATAAATTATTATTGATTGATTGATTTGACCCTTAAATCTGTTAAGGACCTGAACAATTCTGCGCATCTTCAGTAATATCGAGAAACTTAAAACTCTTAATTGCAGCCAAGATTTAATAACCGTCCAGCCAGACAGCACCAATCTATGAAGTTGGCACTCCTCTATTAAATTGTGTTACGCGAAAAGCGACTTTAGCAACCAGTCTCATATGTGCCGTTGGAACTAAGTGAACTAAATACTAGCAACTGATGCTCTAAGGTCCATTTCGGTTTAAACAGGAGCAGTATTATTATATTTCAGGGGTTTTGGTCGGACAATTATTTCTATGTAATCAAAATGAGTTAAAAGAAGTAATTAATAAGAAACAATAGATGAAATGAGAAATAACTAATTGAAAGCAGTAATTGTGTCTTAGCTTCTCAATTCGTCTATCATATACCTACTTTTTAATCGACTTCTATAATCGAAGAATCGAAGTCTATTAAAAAGCATTAAAATGCTATGTTTCCGTTCCCTTCCCCGTACAGGCGTGGGAACCGAACTCGCGGCCTACTACTACCAGATTTTGCCTATAATCAAAATAAAATTTATTTAAATAATTGCAAATCTCACTGAAATAATATTAATATATAAATATTACGCAGTTAAATGTACAGTATTTTTTAACTGTGAAGACTCACGCTAGCCCTGTGGGCTCGAGTCAACTCGTTGGCTACCGGTGTCGCCGATGTACGCGATCATAACAAAAGATTGCTTTGTTTTTTTCGCCGTCAACCCAAGGGTTCTATTGAGTTTTAACTCACACACACACATTCATTGTCGACGTACCTGCTACGCTCATAGCCGATAACATAGGGATGTTCCGAATCACGCTTACAGCGCTTAAAGCGCGCTTACGATCGGACCGATTCACGCTCGTCGCTCATAGCCCGTGTAGGACACGTAAGAATGAATAGACTGTAGTGAGTCGGTAAGCATTGCAACAGGTTTGACTTTCTTTAGATAACTAGTTCCTTGTCCTTTGTTTAAAAGACTGGAAGTCAAGTTGGATCGGGGTCAAACAGTGGTGCAACTCCAGTCGGGATGACAAATTGTGTTACTCCCGAGCTTCTTGGTCCGTCTGTCTAACTTCCAGCGTTTTCCATTCAGAATGCAGTTTGTAAATTAAGAGTGACGTTTACTAAGAATGATATATATTAGATTGATGATTATAGTTTAATCCTAAAGAAAAGTGTGATAATGATTATGTATTCAAGAGAGTTTGTTTACCATACATTTGTGGAGGCTTTTTCAGAGCGAGCGAGAAATGCGAGCGAAGCGTATCTTTTTAGCTTTGGCAAAAATGCTTTCGTATGTAATACATAATTGCTACGCCCTACCAGGGCCTATATGAAACTAATGTACCTATTATATTGTAAGACCTGTACAACTATGGATGCAATAAATGAAATGAAAATGAAAATGTCTGTCCGGATATACGGTTGTCCTCTACAACTCGTTTCCTCGTGAAGTTACGTTTTCATTCATGGGTTCTCTCATGACTAAGGACCACGTTATTGGTCCGAAACATGTCGAGCGATGATCGATCTTAAAGACGTGAGTTATCCGTTTATTTATATTTCAATATAATTATCTAAGACTTATGGGGGTTTTCTATTTTACAATAATCTTATTTGAATAGTAAACTTTAATATTTACTTTCGTATTCTTTAAGCCGCTATTTTTTGGTAATTTGCGCCTGTTTCTAACTCCCACGATACAGGCATAGCCTAGTGTGGGGGTTGCCGATTGAATGTAAATAAAAGCGTTAAAAGTGTTTTGGTAAATACCCATGTGGTGTACTGGCGTTATGAATAAATGATGGCGGGTAGTTGCTCCTGCCAAGGTGACAGCAGTCGCACGACTCGCACTTGACTTGACATCGACCAGCTGTGGAGCGAAGGCAGGAACAGCTGACCCAAACGAATAGCCTAAAATGTTGGTTTTATTTAATACCCCGAGCGACCCAATTGGAGGACATCACACTGGCGACGAGTTATGTGAGTGAACTTTAACCCTCCGTTAAAAACAAAAGAAAAAATAAATAAGGTAAAACCTGCATAATGAGTGGTATGACCACCTGAAACAAAACGTTGACAAGGAAGGGATGGAGTAGACAAAGAACCCAAAACGCGAAAATATAAAGAAATTAAGCAATGACGGAATTTACTTAAACTGTGTGTTTACTTGTTTAGCTACCCGAAGTAATTAAATTCTATGCAGTTTTAACAGCCAAGAGTGTATAAATTAACCTCAATTGTTGCGTTGGATTACAATTTCAATGAAACATTTGGGTTTAACTATTTGTTGTTTGTTGAAATAACACGTCAACTGAAGGGAGTTTTTACATTACTCGCAATGAAAATAAAAGATTTTAAAATAGAAATACACGGCTACCATTGTTATAACTTACAATTATTGTCCCGTTGTTAAATATATGTTGTCAAATCAAATAGGGAGAACCAGTGAGTTTGACCCTCGAATACGCATATGTATTATGGACCTCGGTATCAACTAATACTAGGAATCATGCGGTGAGTTGATCACTCATAGATTATGAACCGCATATTGTATTTTTTATTAATTTATTTAACGCACTGCATATTTATGCTACCGATGCGTTATAAAATTCGGATGTAAACTTTGCAACACCTGTCTTTATGGTGTGCTGCGGGGTTCTAAGTAGCACAACGCAGTTGGTATCCAATGTAGGCATTATTCGGATATGTAAGTCCAGAATTAGTAACGTTCAAAGTATTTTTATAAATACAATAATCTGAACATGCCGGTCTTAAAGCTAAATGGATATTTTTAGCAGAATGTTCTGTCGTTGACTATGCACACTTACAAGTTACAACCGAGTGAGTGACATGATTTTCGATATGAGATTGCAGTTGTGAATAGGTCTATACATACTTAGGAAATCAAATGATATCTACTTCTAATCATTTCCTTGTCAGCGTGAAATACAAAGTTGTCATGGTCGTCAATGGGTTAAACTGGTCAATAAGTTTTGGCTACAAAGGCGAGTCATACAATGATTCGTATGAAATCTGCGTCGAAAATTAAATTGAGAGGGAGTCTCAATAAAAACGAAGAAGATTTATTTATGCACATATACCTACATTTTAACAATACAAACAAAATATTGAAAAAAAATATACAACAATAATAATAAAAAATATTCTGTAATATTATGCATGTAAATTGGTTGTTTTATACAGAATGTGAAAATTAAATGCATACTTATACTTCACAATTAACACCTGAATAAAATAAAAAATGTGTGTTAATGAATGTGATAACTTCATGTAATGAATTATATATACTGACTGATCATAAAGTGGTGTTTTACAAAACATGCTATCCAGATTAGTTAACTAAGAAATTATTATGGCAGATACAATATGTGGCGTCATAATATCAATAAAAACTTTGCTGTCCACTAATAAATTAAACACGTTCATACAAAATGCTTTGATTCAATTATAGTTAGTGTATAACATATAATATATATATATATATATATATATATATATATATAGGTATATATATATATATATATATATATATGAGTTAATATGGAATCAACTCATCAACGTATAAATAAATAGACAACCTAGTCCCAAACTAAGCAAAGGTACTAAATGGCGATATATCTACATGTATGTGCATACATTTGAGTTAAAATCTCAAATACACTATTACTCAATATGAGAATTTGTAAGAGGTAAACTCACAGGTAATAAAGTAAACTCAGAATTCGTATTAGTACCAAGGCATTTTAATAATAACTCATCTTGAATGGTGAAATGTTCATTAATGTAAAATATTTGTACAAACATTTGTTATACCTACGTCCTACATATAACACGTAGACAGCTAGAGCATATCACATAGGACTGTCCAAAGTCAACATGAATAAATCACCTAAAATAAATAAATGAATCTCAGAATTGGGTTTGTGCTAAATATAGTATTTTGTAACAGCCTTAAAACTAAAGGTTAATTATTTCGTCAAAGGACGTTAAATAGTAGTATATAATATACAATGCAAGAGCAACTTGTAGTGACGTGCCAGGTCGGCTAACGACAGGCACGAGGAAAGTAAATCACGACAGTGATAAACATTTTCTAGTAAGAGTAGGTATATGTGTATGAATACGCCAAAATTTGTGTAAAATCCCGAAGGTGGACAATAAAACAACATTTCCCGAAGGTGGAATACTCATATTCATATGTATATGTACACATTAGTATTGAAAAATAAATTCCGGAAAAGTCCCGAAGGCGGATGATAAAAGGTACAAACTACAGAATAATATTAAAATAAGATCAAATATTTATTCTGCAATAATAGGCCAAAAGGGCAAAAGATACCTAAATTAAGTACAATTTAAAGAATCTGAAATTTAATTTAATATATAGAGGATAAAAGTCAACATATTTTCAGAACAACAGATTTAAAAAAGTCAAATGTCATTAAATTAAAATCTTGATGATATTAATTACTTTGTCTTTAGAGTTGTACATGGTTTCTATAGTCATACATATCGGTTTTTCAGAACTGACACCTCAGAATCCGTTGAAACCGCTCAACCAAGTGCAAACTCTTAAAAGTATGTCAGTGTTGAGACCGCCTGCGTGGTCGTGTCGGAGGTTTACCCTGGATTTTCCCCAGGCCACTCCAACCGCACTCCTTTGCTTTATTGGCCTCGGCCTATAAAGCCACAATTCTTTTTTAGAAAAAATACTTTTATTCATATATTACTCTCAAGTGTTGGTATAGATATAGATTACTAAGTAATCCAATTTCAAAAGTAAATGAATTTTAAAATTCCTGAAGACTACTGGCTAAATAAAATAATGATCATAATCCTACCACACCTATCTATTTATCATAAATGAAAGTAAATTGATCGAAGGTATCTTTTTATCGATTAAAATCAGAATTAAGGTGATACTTCTCAGAAGTGTCTTGTGGAGGTCTATTAGCAAGGTATGAAAATATAGATACCCAAGGCTGTTTCCAAGTGGAAAAAATAATAATAAAATAAAACAACGTACCTACCTAACAGTTAGGGATGGTACGAGTAGGTGAATGCCGTATGAGCATGTCTGTGCATATAGTGCATTTAATGCAACTGGAAGTAAAAGGGTTGTATGGTAAAAAGCAAATGAAAATTTTATGGGTAACGACTGTTTCATGTGTTTTACATTAAAATATGTATATTATGAAGGTGTCCTAATTCAAAACAATTACTAAGGTTTACATTATTCAATATAATTAGTTATTATATACAAAGCATTATTACTATTATTATAAATTACGGCACACTATTCGGTACCGTTAATTCTTCAGCATTTTATTGTTAATGGTAAATGAAATAAAAGTCGGTATAATCACAAAGCGTGTTTTATAAGCCGTTTCATCAGACTTCATTTAAATACCGCAGTGGATGCTGCATTTCTGATATTGTCAGGCAAGCGATGATACTTATATTCTGACGGCCTAAGGCTGATGTAGACAAGGTGTTGAAAACAAATGAGTCAAAACTGAAAAAAATACCTGGTACATTCCCATACAACCCGACTTAATCCATAAATTATTATACATATTACAGTAGCTTAAAGTAGCCCAACGCACAGCGAGCGATGGACAAAGGCCATCCAAAATGCCTGACTTTCTTAAACGCTAGTAAAGTAGACATTTATGTGTGTATTATCCTTCATTCGACCTTAAAATATTTTGGTGGAATAATAAGTACCTATTTTGTCTGGTTAAATATCAATTTACTTCTTTAAAAGTAAAAAAATGGAAAGGAATAAAAATACCCCAAAGAATAAGGTTTACCGCTACATTGGCGTAGATACCGTGCTGTGCATTGTGTACCGAAAATCCTCAAAACTACATTTACATTTTTAGTTTATAGAATTTACCCTTAATTTCACCAAATTAATTTTAACTGACTCCGAATTCACAAGAAAGTCAGGTGAAATTAAAATAGTAAAAAATAAAATAAACAAGCTATTTAATAGTAGCGTGATAAAATCGTGGGGGTCCGTTGGATGCAGGCAGCCCACGATCGATGCCTATTTCCAGCAGTGGAAGTTTTCGGCGGATAATAATGATTTGCGTAGAAACAAATATCTATTCAGCTGCATATCTTTGAGTGAAATACTCATAACTTACATTAATCATATAAGACAGAATGTTGAAACATTTAGCAGCCTGAATGTCTACTCTTTAATGAAACTATGTGTTAACTTAAAAAAATTAATAAATTTGAAATGTTTATTTCAAAATGATAGTTATTGGTCTACTTAGCTAAATCTTTGTATTTTAAGATTATAATACTAAGTTAATATTTTACTTTTTTGTCTTCTTTAGTAAAAAAATTGTTCCACATTAATGTTCTTATAATGGCCGATTTCAAAAAAAAGATATGAGAATATGATATCTACTAATATATGAAACAACAACTGTCTAAAATATTAACATAACAGTTTGGGATTATGTAGACGTACATCTTGTTGTATTGAGTGACATTTAAATATTTAATGGACCCTGAGATTATCTAGTTTCTTAGGTTATCCAGGATTATGGTAATGTGTTATTGTTATCCCAGGAGTGACTGAGTAAATAGAATATGATATCATTTTGGTTTAAAAGAGCTACATATGGTATACAAAATGTATTAATATAGAAATTTAATATGTAACTGTACTACTATACATCGGGAAAATGGTGACTGTATTCTGGCACTATGCCGCGAGGTGGATCCCTTATTTCTGATTATTTATATTAATGTTGATTGAAAAGTAATGTTTTCGTTAATTTGACATTTACCTAAGAATTAGTTTTAGAGTAAAGTCACAAAGTAAATAGCGGCGGCGCGCGCCGGAGCAGAGAGTCCGCTCAGTACAAAGTGCCATTTTCGCCGCACGCACACAGACATAACATTTACAGGCATTCTCAGTTGATTTCGGACGAGCTTAGTCGCGACTGTCACTGTCGCGTCGCGAGTGCTAGTTGTGCGCGCGTTGATCACTTGACGTCGCCGCCGCTACGTAGGTACTTTGTGTCACGTACGTCAAAATGAATAACCGATATTATTACAGTTGGAATGTATTTTATTGTTTAAATACAACAAAAAACTGTGCCTACACTTTCTTCAAATTTTCAAACGATATTGAAAGGTAAATAAAACGGTTTTCTCATTTTGGTAGTTACAATACATAGGTAGTTAGGAAATTTTTTGAAACTAGCCGCTTTGATAACGACGATCAACCATTACACATTCATCTTATCGTTCGCTGGTAAAACGCCAGTATTTAAGATATTCTTTGTTGGCGCTCTCGACCGCCGCCGGTCACAAGTCACAACTCGCAGCGGGTCACGCATCAATTTATAAGGGTTCCGTACCCGAAGGGTCAAAACGGAACCCTATTGGTGTCGCCCAGACGTCCGTCCGTCCGTCCGTCGTCTGTCACAAAATTTGTTCCGAAGAATTTTTAGACTTCTCATTGACCTATGAACTTGAAATTTGGTGACAATTTTCAATATTACGTATATTTTTTTAATAAATCATATTTTTGAGGTTGATTCGGAACCCTAAATGTGCGAAGTCCGACTCGCACTTGGCCGGTTTTTTACCAAGATACGCTGGTTCATATTTAAATATCATGTTGAAGAATTTTTATTATACCTACTCATTTTAAAATTCAGAATCAATACAGAAGCAACCCTCAAGTTTAGGTATGTATTTTCAAGAACGGCGGGAACGGACCTTCTGTATATTTTTTATTTTGTGGTAAAGTGCTGTCGATCGTGTCGATAGCTATAAAGAGTATATGTATATGTGCAAATTGTTGTTGGTTTAATTATGTACTTTATTGAGTACCCTAGAACAGGGGTCGGCAACCTTTTAAGGCCAAGGGCCACAAAAAATTGTTTATTGGCTAAAAAAAAAATATTACGTGCCGCGTGTTGCTGACCGCTGCCCTAGAAAATAAAGGTAACAAAGTATGTTAATACTACTGAAAAAAGGGGGATGAGAAGAAGTAGACGTGGAAGTGGGAAAAAGAGATTTTAACTCAGTGACCAAAGTTGTAATTTAAAGGAGTAATTTTGGTGTAGACCAATTTATATTCTGCTATGAGAGTGGAGGACAAAACTGTACTGTGTATCTATTAAATTGATTGATTGATTTTTAAATTGTATCCACTAACACTTTATGGGCAATGCCTGAAATAAACGATATTGTATTGTATTGTATTGTTTTATGTGAGATTATTGTGAGTGTTTGTAATCTATTTGTGAAGTAATCTAATGATATAAAACAATTCAGATTTTGTAAAACATGAGGGAGGTGTGGTGTACTGGCGTTATGAATAAATGATGGCGGGTAGTTGCTCCTGCCAAGGTGACAGCAGTCGCACGACTCGCACTTGACTTGACATCGACCAGCTGTGGAGCGAAGGCAGGAACAGCTGACCCAAACGAATAGCCTAAAATGTTGGTTTTATTTAATACCCCGAGCGACCCAATTGGAGGACATCACAACCCAAATTTTACTTTTTTTATCAGAGTAATACATCAAACATAAAACTATTATATTATATTGCAAAAGTTTCAGTACTCACACATACAAACATACTTGTAATAAATAAAATAAATATTTGTGGACAATCTTACAAAAATCAACCTGGTCTTAAACTAAGCAAAGCTTGTACTATGGGTACTAAGCGACGATATACATACTTATATAGATAAATAAATACTTAAATACATAGAAAACATCCAAGACCCGAGAACAAATATTCGTGCTCATCACACAAGTAAATGCCCCGGCCGGGATTCGAACCCGGGACCTCCAGCTTCGTAGGCAGGGTTACTACCAACTAAGCTAAAGCGGTCGCCAACAGACAAACAGAGAAGAATGCCAATAAATTTTATGAAACGAACTATCTCATCGAACGAAACAAGCGCGAAACCATATACAAAAACTATAAATGAGCAACACACTTAACACACTTTCTCCCACTAAACTACATGAACCCCCAGAAACCGAAAACTTAATCCAGTAGATCACTTTCCAACCCCTCCAATATGTTTTCGCTCTTTCTGACACGTTAGATCTACGCTCGTGCGAGCGAGCGCGCGGAGCATTACAACGATGATGGGAATTAGAAGCGATGGATGAAAATATACCTCTAGGGTGGAAAGCTGCACTAACTGTGCCATTACTCACCACATGTGCTTGCCGAAATGAAATGACGTAACCGCCTCGTTCTTTCTACTGCGCATGCGCCTTGTTTTTTCTAAGACCATGGACCCACTCATGGAGCAGGCGAAAACTTGCAAGCAATAAATATCTTGCTAGTGCTGTTTTATTTGTTTTTATATCCGCAGCTTTGGCTAAGAGAACATAAGACGTGATTTAGGTTGTGGGAACAGTTTGCAAGTGTGTTTGTGGAATGTAATAACTGTATTGATAAAACCGCAGTGGTTTTGATAAAAACCGCGTTTTGCTGTGCAATTAGTATTTTTTTGTGCAAATCAGTATTGTTTGATGCACAGTCAGTACTTATTTTTGATGTGCAGTTAAATATGTCCCTTTTACAACATGATATATATTCACTATTCAGTTTAGTTTGAAAATCGGATAATTTATTTTTTCAGAATTCCTACGAATGTAGGAATTATTTTACACTTAGAAATTATACACCAAGGGGATAAAACACTGTTTTATGTCACGGGTGCGATATTGAATCCCGAACGTAACGAAGGACTCCAAATTTTAACTTAGTAGTCCAAGTAATGACTTAATTCCTGAGCGAAGCGAGGGAATTAAGACCGAGTCCTGAGTGTAGTGAGGGATTTAAGCGCGCCCAAGATAAAAACAGCTTTATCCCCGAGGAGTATACCATACTTTTCTCACCTCTTGCGAGACAATAAAAAAACCAACGCTACTAGAAACAGATACTAAATTAGCATAAACAGAAGTTATTTTCCATATATTTTTCAGGTGTTTTTGTAAGTTTTTTTGTTATTTAGGAACGTAAAAATAATATTTCGAAGGAGGTTGACTGTTAGAGAAAGCCTCAATACATTTTGTCCGACTTTTGTACGTTAAGTTTTCTTTTGGTACCTACAACAAAGGTAAAAATAAATTATTGTTTTACTTTTGATTAAGAGCGCTTGAACACCAACTAATTATTTGAATTTAAAGATAGATAGGGATTACAAAAGGGGAATACTATCCTACTGTATATATCAAACTAGTTTTTACGTTGCTAAATTCGTCGACTGTCGCTTTATTTAAAAAAATGGCCCTTTTATTTTCGAGCTTATAGCTCGACGAATCTGGCAACGTTCCCCATACAAGCACCCATACAAGCACTCTTAATACCGTATTTCCACTGCTGTCACACGTACGGTCAACTAATTTGATTTCTGAGCCACTTCGTACCTTGTCACAGTGATATAAATATGAGATCTCAAGTGGCTTTCATATTAATTTTCACTGTAGCATGGTACGAAGTGGCCCAAAAATCAAATTGGTTGACTGTACCTGTACATATTGATAACAGGGATCGGATACCGGTATTTGCTCCATACAAAATACCGGTATTTATATCGTTCTTTTTCGTTCTTTGGTTTATAATTCCATTTTAATGGGACACTCTAATAATACGAAATTGTAAAGTAAATACATGATTCAGTCCTACTTAAAGACCATACAATAATACAAAATATTGGACCATATCTGGGATTTTTGAAAATACCGGTTTCGATCCCTGATTGATAATACGAATGCGCTGTCGTTAATACTGCGGCTCCCAGTCTTCGCTAATTAAGATCACGACTCCGTCTGTAGGCCTTTGTAACTTGGATTAACTTGCGAAACTCTATTAAACTAAATTCAATCTCACCTAACTTCCTACTCAATTCTGGAAGAAAAATGGCGGAAGTTCATTCATTTGTTTGTAGCTTATTAGTATGTTTGAACTTGTTAAAATGTTTGTTTGAAAGGTGATTCTAAGTTGGTCATAGTGCTTTTATCTCACGAGTGCGGGTTGGCCATTGTTGTAGTTGTGACACATACGAACACATAGACAACGTGAACTGATAGCTCCTACGCTGACGCACACATAGACAATGTGCATGTATAGCACAATACACAATCATGGCTCACCCGCGATCGTGAGGTAAGGCGACATCCTGACTTGGCGGGGCGGGATCGATATGTGACATTTTCTTCTTTGCCTTAAACTTACTGATGTCGCAAAGATTTTCACTTGACGGAATACTGTCAGTATTACATTTGCGCAGTAGTAATATCATGCGCAGATGCGAAGCAGTACTGCCTTCGCATCGTCCCGCTACCGCGCATCCCGAGCCAATCAGGAAGCACTCATTTAAATGTAGAGGCGCAGTAAAAAGTTGTACTGCCTCGACTGACAGTTGACACTGACAGTTGACAGCTTGCTCATATCGTACCGCCTCCGCACCGACAAATCAGGAAGTCGCCTAAAAGTACTCTACTTGGATAACGGGATACAAATTATTGTACCTTATTACGGCGCAGGATCCACGGCGGAGGAAGATGGCATGCTCAAGTTTCGGAGGCTAAGATTAGGCCACTACGCCGATAAAGTAAGTATGTAGTTAATTAAGTTATTACCTATAGTTACATAAGGTGGACTGATGACTGGTAAGGGTCGCGGGAGTCCGCTGGATGCGGGTAGCGCAGGACCGGTTATGGTGGCACTCTTTGGGGGCAGGGATCGAAACCGGTATTTTTAAAAATCCCAGAATTAGTCCAATATTTTGAATTATTGTCACGGTCTTTAGTTAGGAGTGAATCATGTATTTAGTTACAACTTCGAATTATTACAATATCCCATTAAAAATTAAATTACAAACCAAAGAACGAAAAAGAACGATATATATACCGGTATTTTCATCATCATCATCTTCAGCTCGTAATCGCCCACTGCTGAGCGGCCTCTAGGCCTCTCTTCTTGTACGCCACCCGTCCCGGTCGCTTGCCAATCTCATCAGGAGCAAATACCGGTATCCGATCCCTGTTTGGGGGAGGCCTATGTCTAGCAGTGGACGTCTTTCAGCTTATGTGAGATGATGATGCCTTTAGCGTCTCTAAGTGAGGCCGCGTAAAAGAACTTGCATATTTTGTACGAGCAAGCGAAGCGTCTGTGTTTTATCTTAGGTAAAAATAACTTCGTATGTCCGGCGCATCGACGAAAAAACACGAAGTTGCTCACGAAATTTCACGAGAATTATACAAACATACGAAAGCATTCTTTTGTGAGCTGAACGGCTTTCCGCTCGCTCGATAAATATCTTCGGTCGGTCGTATCTTCATAGGGAAGTTACGGCACTTACGTCCTTTTGTTTGGGCGAGACAGTTTTTCAGTGATAACTCAAAAACCCTTAATCCCATTTTTTTCCATGTAAACATCATACATCTTTTTACCAAATTTTATAATTGTAGTACTTATAGTCTCCGAGTAAACCGGCTGTGATATACTGACGGACAGACAGACAGACAGACAGACATGACGAAACTATAAGGGTTCCGTTCTTGCCATTCTGGCTACGGAACCCTAAAAAACTTGAGACTTCCTAAGTCAATGACCCCTAACGATGACAACGCTTTTCAGCGGTTAAGAAACTTCGAGGCATCTATTCAGCCAAGTTAATGACTGAAAAGTTTTCGGATAGACAGAAAAAACGAAATCGTGAACGGGCGGGGACCGGCACAGTAATTTGGTTGGGATGAACGAATGGAAATAAGTTAGGAGGGCGATGTGAATGATAATGCCTTAGGTGCTTTTTAGCCACAGTTTGGGAACTGACAAATGCAATAAGTTAAAAGAATGTAGGACAAAATAGATTTTAAGTTATTTTGTACACCATTTATTGTCTGCAATCAGTCGCAAGACTACAAATTTAGAAACAAAGGAAAAAAGTGAATGAACCCTGAGTCTTCTGGTAGATGTCGCTGTACGCCTCCCTTAAGGCGTTGTATAAATGAAGGAAGGATTGATAAATTTCAAGCCGGGTAGCAATCGCACCTATAGCTCAGTTGGCTAGAGCGACGGGCCGCGAGTGCCGGGAGGTCGCAGGTTCGAATCCTGCTCGGTGCCTAAGTTTTTCAATTTTTCCTTTATTTCGAAATTTGTAGTTTGCGTTAGCAGCGTTACTGCTTAATACAAATTAATTTAGTCGCAAGACTGTTTTTTAATCTGGCTTTGTATTTATAAGCCGGGCCCAAGGAGTGCGCGGTTGGAGATTTGCCTGGGGAAAATCTAGGGGAACCCTCCGACACGACCACGCGCAAGACTTTAATCAGATGCGTAGAGTTCATGAATGGTAGGGCCAATGCCCTGTCTTCCCTTATATGTCTAGCACATTAGCTCTTTTAAGGCGCTATCAACGAGAAATATCGCGGTCTTTGAAACGCTGTTGTACTCAGACGAGGAACTTGCTAGCCGAAGAACACAGTTGAATCTCATAAGTCCAAATTGGTTAAATGGCAGAGCAGAATACTCTCAGTTTATTACTGAGGGTGTGGTGTTGATTTCCCCGCGTTTGTGTTTTATTTAGGTATGTGATCTTTCCATGTCATTTTTCTAACATGTTTGAAGTTATTCTGGGCTCAAAAGTGGCCCGAAATGATTCGTGTAAACGTGTGTCGCTTTTTTTGCTACGCTGTTCTCTCTGCTTAATATTAATAACAAAATACAATATTATGTTTAATATTAATAACAAAATAAATACATATATAAAAACAAAACTACAAATAAAATAAAAATAGTTGGTTCATAACGTCTTTTACGAGTATTGTGTACGTACACTCTACAGCATTGCTATTTCATAGTGTGTAAACGAGGTAAATTATATTCCTAGGACCGATTCGAATAGAGAATAATAGATACTAGAATAAATTTACTCGGCTCTTAATATAACTTTTTTGCCATTTGGAGGCCGCTACCAAGGATAATATCCTTTTAATGCCTCTGGAAGTATAGTAAAAGTTGTTTAATTCGTTTATATTTTACGCTGTTTTTATCCGCATTGTTTTGGAATAAATAACGCCAGGGTTTTTCATATTAAATTAAATTAAAATCGTTTATTTCGTACGTTGGGCAATTGGGCATCCAATACACATAATTAATACGAAAATTAATAAATGTTGAGTACCTAAAACACGAGTACGTATAGTTTGTTCGGTGGTCTAAGGCCGAACAGCCATACTGATAAGTTAACTAGGTAGTTCTTCTTGATTATACAAAAGACCTTAAGTGATTTCTTACACATGGCAACAGAAAGCGTAATATTTTGCACTTAAGTTCAATGTCAAATTAAAATGATAAATAATGCTATAAAAAAATTACGATAGTTGTTGGGATAATCTTTGTTTACGGAACACACAATAAGCCATTTTAAGCTTTAAAAAAGCTGGGCTTATTTTTCAATTCAAACGTCTTGTGAACATTCGAAATAAAAAGTAAGTAGTTGCACTATTAATTTTATTTGATACAGTTTTACGGCTCTAGGCCTTAGACCACCATACAGACTATACCGATATAATGAATAAAATTGCACCCATACCAGATTTGACCCCGGCCGACGTTGCTTAATCTTTCATTCCGCACGCGGTACGCGGGCGCCGATAGCACAGAATTGAGTAAGTAATACGAGTAGTAATACGTCCGCTTGCCCACCATGACGGCTTAATTAGTCTCAAAGTCTCAAGTAATATTTTATGCAGTTTATTTTTATATAGCTTTAGATGGGTACATGAAACCTCAATAAAACTTACTTAAGCAGTCTCTGAATGCCCACGAAGAGCGCTTTCTACGAAAAGCCTTAAAAACGAATGATTAAAACTAAATTGAATTTCTTTCAGTTTACGTTGGATTTTGTACGTCTTAAAAAGCAATAAAAATGCAGTAATTTTGTTAATGGTTTGGTTGTGGGGTACAACCGAAATCACTTTATAGACGTAGGATTGGTTATAAGGATTCTTTAGACCAAATTTTAGATCAAATTTTGGTGCATTTTTTTACATAACTTACCGACACGTATATATATAACGTACGTATATATAAAACGGATATATAAAACCGAGCCTTAGACGAGTTCCTAATAAGTATTTGAAAACAAGGATACCTAATGCTAAAAATTGTAGCTTTGTAATTAGTTACATTTCGCGCCAAAACTGTAATGGTACAATAGGGATGTCGACTCGAAAATTTTTATTACTTCAATAGAAAGAAGACATAAAACTATGCCAAATAGTGAAAATCCTATTCAAATATCTCAAAAAATAACGAAGTTACAACGGTTAGAATGTTCGTAGTTAGAGAGAGAAAGTGCTACCTAGCCGTGACGTCACGTTTAAGTAGCGCCATAATAAATGACGATCGTTCAATACAAAGGTGCGTTTTGCGGAAAAGGGACAGAACATACCCACTCTTAAAACTTTGAAGACTTATAATTACGTAATTATTTATTTGTTTGAATTACTTTTTTCGCCATTTGATTGAGAATTTGAGCCTTTATGTAGAAAATTTGGATTTATTGATTTTCTTTTATAGTGTCGTCATCCCTATTCTCTCCCCGCGAAAAAGCTTTCTTTGGATTGTGGCTATTTAAGCCGAATGTTTTAACTCTTGTACAAGCTTTTGATCATGGATAGGAAGGAACAGCAACGATTGGCATTAAAAAAACGTTTGTAAAAATTACCTTTTCTCGCACCCTGTAAGTTTTTTCTAAAATGTTTAATCGCCAATCTTCATTAATTAGACATCGAGGGAAGTCTTCTAAGACCACTTTCGCGTAGCTGCCCTCACTGACCCAAAAAGTAAATCCACCCTGTTGCGATACTAATCTTAAACAGAACTTACGTATTATGAATTCTACTACATATAACAGCAACTAAGATTCGTTAAGCAGAACAATAATTTAAAAAAACTACACATTTCTATTTTTTTTTCTCATTAACCTTTCAATATTGCACAAACCGCAGCAAAAGTCCACGGTGAAATTAAAAATATGCAATTTAAATTCAGAACGTTCGTGGTTAAAACAAAGGAACATCTAGATAATGTCTCTGAAACGGTTAATGGTGAAAACTACGTAGAACTGTACTGAGAAAATAACACGATCCAGGCACTGTATTGGTCACACAGATAAAAAGAAGTCGTATTTCCTGTACTTATGTACCTAGTATTATTAGATTTTTTTCAGTGCATTCATCTTTGCATGTCCGTCCAACCCGGCAGTCACAATTTGCCGGATCTTTCTTTGCAGAGCTAACAGCATCCGTCCGTTTTACACTCGACCTGCCACTGATTTGTGACATCCTGCCACCGTGAAAGCATCTGTCTATACGGAACCCTAAAAAGACGTTTAACTGAAAGAAGACTTCATTTCATTTTTAAGAATAATTACTTAGCTAGAACCGTTTTCACACGTTTTGAAAAAGTGTCTGCCTAAACCGTGAATCGAATCCGCTAAAATGTGTCAAAAACTTTACTGTGTTTTTTAAGTACTTAAGAGTCTTCTTCCCTTCAACCAGAGATGGAGACTCTCAGGATAGTGACCAGTGGAGGGAGACCCTACGCAATGGAGTGGTAGATCATGACCAAACCCACACTTTCATCTTCGGGCGGGACATTTATTTCTCAATTATGCGGCCGTGGCTGTCGTTCCCATATCGGTCTTACAAGCGTCTTACGTATCTGTAAAGTGCCGCACCTCTCGGCTGCCCTAAACTAAATTCAAGTATCTCAATTTTTTTCGATTTTCGTTTTTTTGCATATTTTGAAAAAGCCGCGGGAAATGCATATATTAGTATCAAAAATGTTCTTCTAGGCCTCTTATTTTCCAAGTTATTGATAATTTTAAAAATTCAAGTATTTTTTTGGTCTCTAATTCTACGCTGGAATTGTACTATATGCCTAATTAACACATTAACGGTAACTTCACCGTTACGCCCTGCAACATGTGATGCACGTAATTGAGTAATTTAGCAAGTAAGCAATAACTATCTATAAGTACCGTATGTGTAGATGAACGTTGTTCTTTCCCTAATACTTTACCGAGAATACAACATCTCCGGTGTTACTATGTCTGGTTTCACTTAAAACCCCCATTCATCCCTCGACCAACTCTCAACATATCTCATGGCGACCCATACCAGCGAACCAAGGAAAATGAAGAAACTTCGAATCAGAAACCAAGAATGAAGACGGCAAATTAAAATAATTGAAGAATGAAGACGGAAAATTAAAATAATTAGAACGAAGAGACTGCGGAAATTAAATGAAGACCAATATTTTAATGAAGACATTTTGAAGAATTTATTTTTGAAGAAAGAAGAGGAAACATTATAAAGAAACAAGTAAATCTTAAAGAAGACTAACAAGAGAGAAGAGCGTTGTCCAGGGTATCCCGGCTCGCACAGCAAGAGGTGTCCAGGGTTTTCCCGGCCCATTTCAAGAGGTGTCCAGGGATATCCCGGCCCATGTTCCGGGGAGTCCAGGGTTAGCCCGGCCCATGATCGAGACCAGCAGCAGCCCCGATGCCACGAGCCCGCCAGCGTCACGTGCCCGCCCGCTCTTGCGCAACGCAACGTCGTCGTCGTCGTGCAGCGTCAGCATGACCTACCTACCGGTGCGCGTTAACCGCTTCTAATGTAAGTTTTTATGTATATTGTATTATAATGTAATTGATTTACTTAGTGAAGATTAATATTAATTTTAGCCATTTCGCAGTATAGGCATATGTATTATGTTACGAGAACTAGAGAGTTTACGGGATCAATTGAATAAGCTTAGAGAAAATATTGTCAAGTTAGGCCCAGAGAGGCGACAGAAAGAAATCGGTAAAAAGAAATTAGAGGAATCGAAAGCATTAATTAGCCGAGCTGCGAATATTGTGTCTCAGTTAGAAGAATAAGCAATAAATTATTCTCCTTCGGATATACAGTTTAGTAATACGTTAGTTTACGAAATTAAGGATATTTACGCTAAGATTAAGTCATTACTAGCATTTGTAGACACGCAAACTCAAACGGACGATAAAATGGCTAAATCAGGGTTCGATATCAAAACGGCTATCGCCTTGTTACCTATCATGACAGGACGAGAAGACGATACGAAACAGTTAATCGATGCTATTTTAATGTATAGTTCCTTGATCGATACTGATTCTCAAAAAACCCTTATAGATTTTGTTTTGAAAACGCGACTTTCGTCCAGTGCCAAACTTCGATTACTAAATACGTACAGTAGCGCAGACGATTTAGTAACCGATATGCGTAAATTTTTATTGCCCAAAAAGTCAGCCGAATCCATACAAGCTCAGTTGTATAGAGCTAGGCAGGGACGTCGATCTATAGAAATGTTTGGAGCTGAGATAGAGGATCTTTTCGTCAATTTGACCATATCTCAAGCCGATGGTGACGACAGTAGGTATAAAATACTACGTCCAATGAATGAGAAGTCAGCTATCAAGCGCTTTGCTGATGGACTCTCAGATCCCAAGTTGAGTACTATTATAAGTTCTAGGCAGTTTACGTCACTGCCAGAAGCCATCAGGACAGCGATTGATGAGCAAACCTCATCACCAAAAGTTGACCAGGTTATGTTTTACGGACGTTCCCAGCCTCGTCATAATTACAGGAACAATAGGGGTCATAGTTCCAATTATAGAGGGAATTTAAATAACAGTAGGAATACATACAAAACGCAGTATTATTCCAATTCTAATAATAGACGTGTTTCGCAACCCGACCCGGTGCAACGTCCTCGGCAATATTTTGCGCGCTCAGCACGCGGCGGACAGCGACCGCGCGTGTCACCGCGCCCCGCGCCCGCACGTGTCCAGCATATACGCGATGACACTGCACTGCCTACGCCGACAAATACAAATAATGCCGATGGTCGTGAAATGCAGTTTTTTCGTGAATAACACGAATGAAGGCATATTTAGTTATAATAATTTTAGTACAGTCACTTGTAGAATAGATAATACGAATAAATTAAATCTTTTAGTGGACAGCGGTGCCAGTTTATGTGTTCTCAAGTATGAATGTTTACAAAATAGACTAGACCTTCTTAGGCAATTACAGAGAGATAGAATTACCATAAAAGGAATATGTGGAGATTTAGTGTCTGAGGGATTTATTTACTTAACGCTACATTTTAATGATTTTATTTGCAAAGAAAAGTTTTATGTATTTAAGAACTTGTCTTGTTTTGCCGATGGAATTTTAGGCCAAACATTTTTTAAGCATTATAACGCAACTATAAGTTATAAAGACGATATTTTGACTTTAGAAAACCAAGGACAATCCATTTTGATACCGATTGAAGGCAACAAGTACAATTATGTACATAGCGTTCCTCCACGCTGTGAAATTATCACGCGCGTACCCGCACCACTGCGTGAAGACTGCGTAGTATTGGCGGAAGAAATACAAACTGGTGTTTACATAGCAGGTGTTATTTCCAAACCAGAAAAAGGACAAATCCCACTACGAATACTCAATACGACGGATGAGACAGTTAATCTAGACTTATCACGTTTACAGGTACACAGTTTAACTAGCTTTGATATTTGCAACTTTGACTCAGGGAAAAATAGTGTAAATAGGGTTACCACATTGCTAACATTATTAAATTTACATACTTACTTAAATAAAGAAGAGCAGTTGAGTATAGAACAAATTTGTGCCAAATATGCGGATGTTTTTCATCTGCCCGGCGACAAGCTCAGCACTACTAACTTGCTACAGCACAAGATTAAATTAAAAGATAACGTAAGTCCGGTATATGTAAAGCCATATAGGATACCACACGCTTTACGCAAGGAACTCAACACTCAAATACAAAATATGATTGATAACGATATTATTGAAGAGGCTACTTCAGAGTGGTCCAGCCCTGTTCTGCTTGTTCCAAAAAAGTGTGACAAATCAGGAGAAAAGAAATGGAGATTAGTTGTGGACTACAGGCAGTTAAATAACAGAATTCAAGATGACAAGTTCCCTTTGCCTAATATAACTGAAATTTTAGATTCTCTCGCAGGTAGCATATATTTTTCTAAGCTTGACCTTTCTCAAGGTTATTATCAACTTGCTTTAGACAAAGATTCCCGTAAATACACAGCTTTCACAACCGATAAAATGTATCAGATGAAGAGATGCCCGATGGGACTGAGAACGAGTCCAAGTGTCTTCTCCAGACTCATGACCATAGCCATGTCAGGATTAAATTATAAACAGTGTTTCATATATTTAGATGATTGTATTGTTATAGGAAATTCCATGTTAACACATAACCAGAACCTCACTCGAGTTTTACAAAGATTACGGAACACCAACCTAAAGCTTAATCCCTTGAAGTGTGAATTTTTACGTAAGGATATTATGTATTTAGGTCATAAAATTACGTCTCAAGGAGTAGAACCTGATCCAGGAAAAGTAGAGACATTAAATAAATACCCAAGACCGACAAACACAGACGAGGTCAAGAGGTTTGTTGCATTTGCCAATTATTACAGACGATTTATTCCTAACTTCGCGAACATCGCTTATCCTTTGAACCAAATGTCAAAGAAAAATGCAATTTTTAATTGGACTCCAGAGTGTGAAACGGCATTTTTAACATTAAAACAAATTCTTACGAGCCCACACGTTTTAGATTATCCAGATTTTTCTAGAGATAACGTTTTCACCTTGCACACAGATGCATGTAAAACTGGACTAGGCGCTGTATTGTCAAATACGAACGGAAAAGTAATCGCATATGCTAGCCGCAATTTGAAGCCAGCAGAAACTCGATACCCAATTATAGAGTTAGAACTCTTAGCCATTGTATGGGCTACAAAGCATTTTAGACCGTATCTATATGGTAGAAGGTTTAAAATTGTAACTGACCATAAACCATTAATTTATCTCTTCGGAATGACTGATCCTTCGAGTAGATTAACCAAATTCAGATTAGATTTAGAAGAATTTACTTTTGATATTGAGTATATCCCGGGACGACACAATGCAGCTGCAGACGCATTGAGCCGTTTACCGCGGAATATCGAAGATTTAAAAAATATCAGGGAACACGTTGTATCAGTCATGACGAGAGCGCAATCACGTAAGTTACGCGCTCAACAAACTAGCGATAAAAACAATGTAGTACCAGATGTACCCGCAACCCCTAGGCTTGATCAACCTAGAGTTGTGGATATCATCAAAGCACCCAAGGATTGTATAGAACTTGTAATAAGCGCAAATTACAAGTTTACCCGGACAAGTCAGAATGAATTTATAAGCCAAAAAGGAAATTTTGTGTACGTACCAAGCAAATCATGCATTTATCTAATCACCCGATCGTTATCTACCGTAGGCGTGTTAGCGAGGGAATTAGAAGTATTTTGCAAAAGGCTAAATATAAATGAAGTTATTATAATAAAAAATAAAGAAAATGAAATGGAAGTGAATGCATTCTTAGCCGATTATAAATGTGATATTCCTAGGATCCTAGTAGCAAAAGGTGTCACAAGAATATATGACAGAAAAGAAATTAGAGTAATTTTAAACGACTTTCACCTTTTACCCACAAGTGGCCACGCGGGGGTAAACAGGATGCTCAATAATATTAAACGATATTATTACTGGCCGAAAATGAGCCATGATGTATACGAATACGTTAAGAAATGTGCACATTGTCAGTATAACAAATATACTAACAGATATACTAAAGAGCCAATGACTATAACTACAACCCCAAATACATCGTTTGAACGTATTTCTTTAGATATATTAGGTCCATTAGACGTAGATAATTATAACTATAAATACGCATTAACAATTCAGTGTGAACTAACTAAGTTCGTCGAGGCATACCCCTTGGAAAGAAAAGACACTGAATCTGTAAGTAGAGTGTTTGTAAATAATTTTATTTTAAGATACGGAGTACCGAAAGATATAATAACGGATCAAGGTACCGAATTTATGTCTAGTGTATTCGCCGAAATCTGTACATTATTAGGAATAAATAAGTTACACTCGACAGCCTATCATCATGAAACAATAGGCGCACTTGAAAACACGCACAAGAGTCTAGGAGCATATCTCAGGATTCAATGTAGCAATAATAGCACCGACTGGAGCAGTTGGCTAAGCTATTGGTGTTTTTCATACAACACTACTGTACATACAGAGACACAATATGCGCCATTCGAACTAGTTTTTGGCAAACCGTGTAAATTGCCAAGTAATCTAGATTCTTCTTCTGTCGACCCTCTCTATAACTATGAAAGTTATCCTAAAGAGTTTAAGTATAGGTTACAGAAAGCACAGTTAGACGCTAAAAATAATTTATTGTCATGTAAAACTACTAGAAAATTAACATATGATAAGAAAACCTATCCTGTAAAATATAAACCAGGTGACTTAGTACTTTTAAAGAACCAAGTAGGAAACAAACTAGATCCTATTTATACAGGACCTTATGAGGTCATAGAGGATATGTCACCAAATGTTAAGATTTTAAAAAATAATCAGGTATACATTACTCATAAGAATAATACTAAATTGTATTTTAATTAGTTTCAAACATTAGGAATATATTTTTTTGTGAAAATCGATTGATTTTTAGATATAATTTATTAACCTAACCTGTATACTTGCTTGAACATAATAATTAAGTTTTATCCATTAAAAAAAATGTTAAACGCAATTACGTCTGTCACATTTTTTTTTTTCTTGTTTGCGGGGGTGAAGAGTAGCTTTTCAGGGGAGGTGTACTATATGCCTAATTAACACATTAACGGTAACTTCACCGTTACGCCCTGCAACATGTGATGCACGTAATTGAGTAATTTAGCAAGTAAGCAATAACTATCTATAAGTACCGTATGTGTAGATGAACGTTGTTCTTTCCCTAATACTTTACCGAGAATACAACATCTCCGGTGTTACTATGTCTGGTTTCACTTAAAACCCCCATTCATCCCTCGACCAACTCTCAACATATCTCAGAATCAAGCAACTTGCCGATGTTTACGCTAAAAGCAAGCAACTCAATGGGAGATACTTTAAATCAATATGGTTATTCATGAAAAAACCTAAAATCAAGCATCTCAAGTTACTTGTTTCTATGTATGAAATTATTCACAAAATGAAAGTGCGTTCTAAGCAGAAAATATTTTTTGCCATTTCTGATTAAACGAAATATTAAAAGATAAAAAAAACTTTACCCTATCAAATGGCATGACAAAAGATTTTTTGTCTATTAGGCGATGAAAATAAATAAAAAACGTTTTTTCGCTCTCCTCACGGTTCGAAATAAATGCCATACGATAAATAATAATAATTAGAAATTATAACTTTTTCAATATATTGATTTAAACTTATACGATTTTCACACATTATTATTATTATTATTGGGTTTCAAAATCTCATTTTCGTGGAATCCAGTTATTAGTAAGTGCAAGCGTGGAAATACATCGTCCATTACATCAACGGACATTGTTAGTGTTGTGTGTCGTGCGAGTGACAACCCTAGTGAGAATGTAATTAATAAAGACCAAGTGCGGGTAGTTCGGAAAACCCGTGCGGCTAGAAGATGTTGATACCCGCTCACGCCAGTCAGCTCGCGACCACGGACGTTGTGATACATTCGAAACGTCGTCGGGCAAAACCTTAAAAAAGGTAAATTAGTTATAATTGTACGCGATTAAGTCCCATTCCCCAATAATAATATAACTTTTTCATTATCTTTTACCTTTAATTTAGCTGTCATCATACATAATATGCAGGTAGGTATATTACTTTAAGTATTATACTGACATAAGGAGCGCTCGTGGCCCAGCGGCGCCTGCGTACCGCTTGCGGTATATAAGGTTAAACAACGTGGGCAGCGGTCGGGACTTGGATGGGTGACCGCTTTGAGTGGTTACTAACTGAGCGCTCCCGTGCTTTGGAAGGCACGTTAAGCCGTTGATCCCGGTTGCTGTCTATGGCAGCAGTTGTTAAGCCAAGTTGGAGGCCTTCGGGCGGCTTGAGAACTTCTAACAGTCAAGTTGCCCACTCAGTTGACAAAGCCTAATCCCAATAAGGTCTAGTTTCCCCTCGGGGTTGGAAGGTCAGATGGCAGTCGCTTTCGTAAAAACTAGTGCCTACGCCAAATCTTGGGATTAGGTAGCGGACCCCAGGCATCCTTCTGGATGCAACTGTACTGGGATAACGCTAGGAGGACGATTCTGATTATACAGACATAATGCTCTTATTGCAGTGTATATTACACACACTGTCTAAAACTCGTATTTTTTAAATGAAACCTTTTTATAATAGTGTTAAAGTATACTATTCAATGGAATAAGAGCATTTGTCAGTTTCAAACTCAAAATAATCGAACGTAAAACCGCAATCGAATAAAATCCAAGCGAGTGAGTAACGTTCATCAGCAAATCATTGATGGGCAATTTATTTCCCTGCGCGGCTGGCAACCGATTAGGCCGACGAATATTTCTAGATGGCAAATTAAAAATATCTTCGGGCAAAAATATCCTTTTTGTTCAAGCTTTTAATGCCTTATTTTTTCGATGTGTAATGCGCATTTACATTACTATATGGATGTTATGATATGTCAAAAAGGAACTCGTATCGAGAATAGTTCACTTAGTGCCGTTACGTTTAATCTGAGAAAATTACGCCGAATATGGGCAATCAGGGGAAATAATTCGTGTAGTTTTGAAAATTGGTACAGTTCTACCTTGAGGTATCGAGATGAACAAACTAAAAATCCTTGAGGGTGGGGGGTGTGCTGAGGGTGTAGGGGTGGATAAAAGCTATCTTTTTTTAGTATTTCGTATAAAACTCGTAAACGGTAGCTCATAGCAAATAATGTTCTTAGACATAACTATTCTACATAAAATTATGTACAAAAAAGGTTTTGTACACTTTTTGTCCAGGATTAATATTTAATGAGATTTTAAATAATGAAAGTGAATTTTTATGATAGTATAAGTTGCTTGTTCATGGGTCTTGGATGTTTTCTATGTATTTAAGTATTTATTTATCTATATAAGTACCCATAATACAAGCTTTGCTTAGTTTGGGACTAGGTTGATTCGTGTAAGATTGTCCACAAATATTTATTTATTTATTGGTGACAGTCCATTGACAAAATTGACAATTTAATCGAAGTTGCCACGGTAATTTTTTTTATCTTACGTATATAATTGTTTAAGTATTATCTTAACTTGTAAGACATCGAGGATTCTACTCGTTCAAAGTTGAAATAGCATACGTAGGAGTTAGGATTGACATAATACGAAAACTTTTAAATCTAATTTATATTCATAGGCCTGTGTAAGACATGAATAATGCCTGTTTAAATGTACCGGGAAAATTTTCCTGGGCGTTTAATAAATCGAGCCAGAATTCTAGGACTAAATTGTATGGGCATTTGCGCCAGGTACCAGCCGTCCCGGTGATCTATTGTTTCATTAGGTTTAGATTTAGTTACTTACCTACTTAGATTTTTATTTTAATGATTTAATGATTTGATAATGGTTTCCAAGCTTTTTGTAAGTTTGTTTGTAAGCAATTGTGTACTTTACTGTTGTTTAAATAAACATTTTTTCCATTTCAAACTTCAAACTTCAAACATTTATTCGTGGCAAATACAAAAATATAATAAAATAAAGAAATAATGCAGTAGGTATAAAGACAAATCATCAATCAATCAATTCATCAATTTAAGCCGTTTATGTTGCCGGTCAATTTAGATGGAAAGTTAGTCAGTATAGGTTTGCCCGAAATTCATATGGAATAATTTCAATTGCTCGATAAACATTTGCCCGATTTTCATTTGCCCGAATGGTTCATTTACTAGAAAAATCGTTTAACATATTCTTGTATTTCCGAATATTATATATTATGCACGAATCCCTCATTCTACTTTTTTTATTAAAACTGAGCCAGCGGGCAAAGATTGGCCTCGGACCTGTCGTTTAACGCATTCATTGCTGACTAACTAGTTTATATTTGTTTTTTTTGTTGATGTTTTTGAGTTTCCTATATTTCGGAAATATTGCAAGCATCATTATCACGGCTAAACTGACGTGCTGAGAGTTTTAGTTGTGGTCTACCATAGCGATCTGCCCTCTTTTTGGTTCGCTTTAGATAAAGATATATTTATTGTCATTACTGTGTACATTGTGGTGGTAGTACCTAAGCTTAGGAGGTAGGTTTTTTCCCAAAGTTTCACCGTCAGTAGTATAGTAATTCTAATATGGTCATTTTACCATGTGAGCTTTTAATATTATAAGGTATATCCGCTTTGTAACTGAAATTGTCCTCGAACAGAGATCCCGACTATCGGGTCCTCGATGCTGAATGTGTGAATAGTTTAACACCCTAATAGCTTTCCTATAATTAATTAATGTAATAATACCACAATGCAATCAACCGATAGATATTAGACGTGCCAATTAGGCATTAGACTGAAGCATTAGACTACTCGACAAACAATAATATGTAAATTATGTAATACTGGCAAAGTGGCTTTTGAATTATTGAAAGTTTAAATTATAAGTTCGTGTATCCAGCCTGCATGCAGGCGTGCAAATTATTTCATGGAAATTCCTAAGAGAATCCAAATGTTTTTCGAACGGCTTTACTAAATTACAAGACTTTAATTTTGCTGGAATGAGGTGATTATGATTTACAAAATGGAAAAATATGAGATGTAATAGTGCACGTAACATAGTAGACACGATGAGCACATTTCAACACTGCAACTTCACATTTCCTCCACATTTTAAAAGTACCTATTATTGCGTGGTGACCCTGAAAATGTCATTCTGCCTACCCCCTTGGAAATAGTAACTAAGTGCACTAGAAATGATTATATTCGGACTTCACACAGCACACTACACTTATCTGGTGATTGGTTCACACGATCTTGTAAACGTCACATAACGCAATAAACATTTTACAACCAGTTATTATTTACGTAGCAACGTTCTGTAAAACAGTAAAACTATGTTTTACGAGCGGAAACTTTCTAAGTTCACCTGTACAACAGCGAAACAATTTCCTTGGCCGTCGCTGCCTGCTGCCATATTTCATTCACAATACATTTCACGATAAACGAGCTGTGTCTAGTATAAGTTGGTCCCGTGGTACATAATCCGGTTTACAGGTTTAGACAAGTGGATAGTGATCCTGCCTATTCCGTAGTATAACTAAGTATATATTTACAAATATCCCCTTAATCACTGGAATTTGGGAGTGTGCCCATAAGGCTGGCGTTCCCTCTCTGAAGGGTTATTTTTAAAACAATGTAATTCAATGTAATTTTGACGTTCTTAGATACAATCAAGTGTCATTTATATGAGTTGTTAACTTGTTAGGTAAAGATATACTGTGTGTTGTTTTAATTTATATGAACAAAGCTAATTTTACCAACTTAACATATTTAGTATAACATAACATTATTTGTTGAACAATTAGTCCTAATTAACACAACAAATTGTGTTAATAAAGAGCTTCACTTCTTATAATATAAATTCGTATGAAAGACGTATCCTATTCTTAGTACAGTCAGCTGCAGAGAAAAGGGACCCTTCCTGCATAGAAGTTTGTATGCACGGAGGGTCAGGTTTCTCTGCAACTGACCGTACTACTGGTATTCTAAAATGTATATTTTTATTCAAAATTCAAACATTTATTCCACGTTTATTGCCACAAGGGCACTTTTACATGTCAATCTACAATTTACTCGTAATAGTCGTAATAAAGTCTGATAATACAAGCATATGCTACATTTTTCATGAGAAAAATTAATTTACAATTTAAGAAATATGACAATAAGAATATAATAAAATTTTCATGTCAAAATATTAATATCTATTACAAATATTACAAAATCAGTATAGTTAGAGATGTATAAGGTCTCAGTCTGAATAACAAAATTTAATATAATATCCCAAAGATGTAAATGGTCTCTGAGCGTCAAAATATTAATAATAATAACTATTCTAACGTGCTTAGAGATGTTCATGGTCTCAAAGCGTCAAAATAAAATAATAATAATAATATTTCAATATTTTAAAAAAAACGCAATTTAATATAAGTAGAGGTGTCTCTTCAGAGTCAATGACAATAAAACTAATCCATAACAGGGTGATGTCTCTCGTCAATCTCCAAGAAAAGACACTAGTATTAAAGTAGTTACTATGTCCTTGCAAGCATGAACGACCGGACTCCACAAACAGCACCCGATCACGAGTATGACGCGTATCGTATTATAAATGCATACACACGCGATCCAGAAAGAACCGGGCCAAACATAGATTATATAAAACTTCCTAAACCCAGCCACAAAGCACCGACCTCATCCGATTCGAACCTACAAATACTTCAAATGAAAAAAGAAATCCTTCTTTCATCTGACGATTGCAAAAACTAATTCCAGATCAAAATCGCGCGTATTTTTCAGAGCCTTTGTTCAGCTCGGGGATTCGGAAGATTCAGTTGATCTTTGCGTGTATTTTATAAAGGAGACGTACCTATAAAATAAATGAGAGTTGGACGCAGGTGGGGTTCGAGCTCGCTTGGGACTCATGAGCGGGGTTTGAGAATCGAGAATCATGGCAACGCGCTAGATAATCGGCTAGAATAGTTTCGGGCTAGACGTTTATTTCAACTACGTGCTGAGCGAAAGGTTCGGTACGATTGCTTTTTGACAGGTGATTGCCGATCTTGCAACTTGACTACAATTTCAATGTCCTAGCTTTTTTCATGTGTGTCAAAGAACCCTGGATCCACTTTGACACCTGCTTTCAAGATTTAGCGTAGGAACTAGTTTCATGAAAGTGACTGCCATATTTGACCTTCCACCTTCGGGGTGGAAGGTCAAATGGCATACTTTGTTAAGATTAGACAGGTTGAAACATGAATGGCTCGATGATATGAAATGGCTCTGTTTATAACTAAAAATTAAAGTGGAAAAGAACAGTTTTTAGCTTGAAAATAAATAAATACATATTTGTGGACAACCTTAACACAAATCAACCTAGTCCCAAACTAAGCAAAGCTTGTACTATGGGTACTAAGTGACGATATACATAATTATATAGTTATAAATAGATACTTAAATTAAATACAAGGAAAACATCCAAGACCCAAGAACAAATATTCGTGCTTCTCACACAAATAAATGCCCCGGCCGGGATTCGAACCCGGGACCTCCAGCTTCTTAGGCAGGGTCACTACCGACTAAGCTACAGCGGTCGTCAAAATGAAGCTTGAAACGGTATTTCTGAATTAAATATTGCCCGAATATATGAGTTTTTATTCAAAAGGACCCATCCATAGTCGGCAACGTCTCAAATTTAATTTAATAATCCTTAGCAACAAAGCGCTACCCTAGAGGTACCAATTATATAAATGTCCGTTAACAGAAGCGTCCGTTAACGGAATTATCATTTCTAATCATATAAATCTCATAATATTAATTAAAATGGGCATAGTATAATATATTCAATCGTATTCAACGATTCCTTTGTTGTCCCGAAAACAAAGAATTTTTCGCGTCTCGCCTATAATCAAACAAAGCGGACAAAGATTCGAGGGCAAGATTAGCATATTGCCTTTGATCCTGAACAGCAAAGACAACTCATTAGGCGATTAGGTCGCGAGTCGTACTGTGTTTCTGTCAATACGAGTAGGTACCAAAGGAATATCAATCTTCGAAAATCTGCCTAGGGAATTGTTTTCTTTCTGCTGTGACTTTAGGTTAAGTTTTTTCGAAACAAAACACAAACGAACACGTTTGCATATAGTCTTAATTTAATTGGCAAAAAATATTAATCACCTAAGGCCACCAGAAGCGCTGCTGTACCTCTACCACGAGTTTGTATCGAAAGTTCTTACCGTACTAGCTAGCGACTGCGTAAACGATTTAGTATGGACAAAAGTACAGCGCCTCTGGCGGTCACTCATAGAACTAAGGATCGGTAGTATGAGTCCTACGGTAAATTACCTATCGAAAATTAAACGCTAGCGACTAACGTTCTGTAGCTGTAAAGTAGCCGTTTCTGTAGAAAATCGGTACCATGAGTTACAAATTTGACAGAAGCTATCGAACAATACGATATCGACTGTAGAAAACTATTACTATACTCGCTAGCGACTGCGTAAACAATTTGTATGGACAAAAGTACAGCGCCTCTGGCGGTCACTCATAGAACTAGGGATCGGTAGTATGAGTCATAACAGTAAATTACCTATCGATAACTACGAGTATCAACGCTAGCGACTGACGTTTCCGTAGAAAATCGGTACCGTGAGTTACAAATTTGACAGAAGCTATCGAACAATACGATATCGACTGTAGAAAACTATTTCACTTGCAAAATGGAGCGTGAGAACCGTGAAAACATTAGAAATAATGTGTCAATCAAGCTACGGTAGCCTAGCGGTATAGGCGAGCAGCTGTCAAGCGGCGGTCGTGGGATCGAATCCCAGCTCATACCAATGAGTTTTTCGGAACTTATGTACGGAATATCGTTTGATATTTACCGTTAGATTTTAGCGGTGAAGGAAAACATCGTGAGGAAACCTGCATACATCCGCGAAGAAATTCAATGATGTATGGGAACTATTGGGTAGTCCCCAACCCGCTCTGGGCCAGCGTTGGGACTACTGCCCAATCCCTCTCATCTATGAGAGGAGGCCTGTGCCCAGCAGTGACACGTATATAGGCTGATGTTGATGTCTTATTTAAATATATTTTGAGCATTATTTACATAAATGGCAATTTTGGTGTGGTATATGTTGGGGAAAGCTGTGAATAGTATGAAGACGAACGACGTGAACAGGGTAATTTTCAAGCTGATATGATCCAGAAGATGAGTTATATACCTGAACAAATTTAAGGTATTTTATAGTAAATTATAATAATTATGAACTCGCTCCCTTCGCTTAAAATAGGTAAAATAAAAGAGTACACATACATAATAATTTTGAGAACTCTATTTCCTAATAATTCCTAAACATTGTACAAACAAATCTAACCAGATTTCTTACATTCTTAAATCTAACTACTTTAATCTATTGCTATCCCGCTCTGCTTCCTGTTGGAAATTTCACCACTTACAGTCAGATCTGACAAAAGCTTGCCTTGCCAAATCCAACTGTTAATACAAACAAAAACACAAAATCAAATATTTATTCTGCAGGCCACAGGGACCTTTTACATGTCCAAATATTAATTAACAATGTAGCATAGTCTGACAATAACAACTTTTAGATGTCAAAATATTAATTTACAATTAAAGAATTTCTAATAACAACCACAAAACTACAAATCAACAAAGTCAATATCTTACAGTGTAAATAAAATTGCAAAACTAGTTTAATATTGTTATAGATGTATATGGTCTCCAAAAGTCAATGACAATAAAGCTAATCCAGAACAGGATATTTCTCGACAACACAATAAAAGTGCCTGAGTGCGAGTCCTTCTGTGGACTGGAGATGAGAGGTTTTGCATCGGACTGCGGCACATGCTGTCTGGCACCAGTAGCTGGTAATGTTCTTGACAACCGAGCAGCAGGATCGTCGCCATGTATTAGGTCATTCAGGCCCGTCTCACTCCTGTCTAGAGAGGATACAAATAAAATGTAAATCAGCGCCGTTTAAATAAATAAAAACACAGGCCCGCTAGACAAGGACACAGACATATTCCACCAAGAACTCACGTGACTCCATATCTTAACAGGAGCGACCTAATGAACATGGAGTCTCGGCGTTCCCTCCACTTTGCTTGCTTACTGTTTGGGATTGTGAAGACCCAAGCCCCTCGATACCTGCATGAAAAGCTCAGGTTTTTGCAACGCGAAAGAGTTTCCACCCTTCTCTTGTGCCCCAAACACAGAACTGCAGCATTTCGTGGTAGTTTTAAGTACACCGCCACGAAATGCTGGAACAACATACCGCCACCTTATAAGCAAGCTACTTCGTTGCAGTCATTTAAAGTTAAATTCAAAAGCTATCTTCTCGATAAGCAAAAATTAACTACGGGGTAGTGTCTATATTTACTTTGCAATTATCTTATTATAAATGTACGTATATATTTTATTATTTTGCTTTCTTTCGCCGTGTTATTTTATTCTGTTATTTTATTCCACTTGCTTCATTTTCGCCTCTTAGCATACTAATTGTCGCAATTGTTAGCGCAAGCATTAAATTTGACTAGCAGCAACGCGCAACTGCGCTCCCTCTACAGGTGTTCACGGAAGACCAGCGTCGGGTACTCTAGTAGCACCTGGCATTATGCTGAGTGTACACCTTTTTCAGTGTAATCGTCAGTGTACAATATTAGTTAATAAGTTTTTCCATTGTTTTCTTTTAATTGTATAATTGTATTACTGTGTTCTTGCACTGAAATAAATTATCTTCTATTCTATTCTATTCTACATAAGTAATTTCCACCTTTAGCAAAGTGATAATTTTTATCAAGTCGCATATTATCTGCTTCATGGCCCAGAGTTGTAAAAGGCCCGGTCTTAAGCAAGAATCAGGTGCTGTTGGTGTTGAGCAACCACGAGAATACTTATATTATAAATGCAGAAATATCTTTCTGTATGTTACCTTTTTTTGGATCAGCGTACGTTGCCGATTCTGACCACTGACGCAAATTAATACCCTTGCCGGGGGGCTTCTAAGGTCGCCAATCCTGTTAACACAAAGAAAAGGGACTTTTAATTTTGTCTAATCACTTGAATCCAAAAATATTTCGTCATAAAACAAGACTGCGGAGATTGTATTAACGAACGAAACAGTATTAAACGACCATTATTAAAATGTACATTGAAATTAGCTACTTACTTCTGCATATTTAATCAACCAATTTTAATTAACTGGAATTTACGTGGCACTAGAAATACTCATTTTAATAAATCATAACGACATAACGTCATCATAACAAACCACTCTCACTGTCAAATTGATAAAATAACCGGACCAAATAAAAGATTCTCAAACACAGAACATTGTGACACTGTTCTATGACACTTTAAATTAAGAGGATTATAACTATATTTTTAAAAGGAAGGCTTGGATACGTGGATTTTTGCCTAGTATCATCCGTGCTCTGTTTTTTTAGTATAGTTAGACAGAGATAGAGTTGTGTGCTGTGAAGTTAGGCACGTTAGTTTGTGTCAAAACCTTAACTACGCGATGTATCGTTTTAACCTTAGCGAGTGTAGTTAACGTGTAACTGACTCGTGGTAGCAGTTAAAACGAAATCTATTCGAAACTCGTTTACACGCTAACGTAATATACTAAATAATTACAAAGACGATCGGCCATATTTGTTTGTTGCTATTGATAGATGCGTTCAGAAACTTAATTTGTGCATAAATAAGTGATTTTGTGAGAGTACGTCGGCGTATCTCGAGCTATCCGTCACTTTCTAACAGCGCCAATCAGAAAAAGACGCGTAGCTCGAGATGAAAATTGGGAAGACTGTATGTAAATCACTCTACAGTTTAGATGTACGTGGTAATAAATTAAGGCCGTGTATTACCACTTTTGAGTTTTTAAAAACCATCTGAGACATAGAATATAGTGTCTTAAGAGGCCGTCAAGCTTTGCGCTTTCATCATTTTCACGAAATCTTACTCGATAGATGGCGTTGGCGAGCTATTTACAATAGTCAAGCATCGATAACCTCACCAGTTACCCCTAGTATATCTTGACACTAGGACACGTAATAACTACACGCAATCGGAGGTCTGACGCATTGGTTCTCCTACGGTGAGGTCAAAGCGTTGCAGAATATTACTTAATTACCTAAGTAACCTACTGCCTGGCGTAAAAATCTTGATCGTTTTGTTTACTTAAAAAATAATATTACTTTGTATGAAATAATATTAGTTGTTGTACAAGTAAATAAAATGCCCATTTTGATTCGAAAATATGTATACATATGGTACGATCATATGCTGTACGTTTTATTTAAAAAAATATGTAGTTAGATTTATTTATATCTGTGATGAATATATAAAAATATTTAAAAAATAATCCCTATAGTTATTCATTATAATTCATTTTAAAATTTTCATTCCTCATAAATTTGTGACTCAGCATCACGGCGTTCAGCTATGAAGAAAACTATAAGCAATAATTGATTTTTAGTTCGTTAAGACATTCTGCCACTACCATTAATTTTAACAAAAACCTCCAAAATAAGACGGAACGGAAATGAGACGGATATATAATAAGACGGAATTGTAATTAAGACTTGATAAACATAAACCAAAAGTATTGAAACGTCAAAAAGTTCATGCTTTCCATTCCCACCGTTCATTTTTTTAATTTAACAGAATCGCTAGTGTATTTTTGCACCGAAAAAGGGAAATTATTTAAGACACATACAAAAACGTAGCGTTTCCAACAGAAAAATACTAGTTGAATTGGCTGAATACGACCGGGCCTGTACTCTGATATTCGAAATCCGTACTTGGTATTAGTGGCTTCCCTTTCACGCGAGAGTGAAAGGGACGGCATGTGCAAAGTATAGATTTCGGAGTAGACACTCTTTCTTTTATACGCCTGTTTCTACTTTTAATAAAGTTTAGAAGTCGACAAATAAATAGTAATATATGTGTCAGTATAATTTTTTTCTAGTCTACTTTCAGTTGCTATATAAATTAAAGTTTGATTTCTAGGAGATTTTTTGATTTATTTCATTGCATGTTTGAGAAAAGCACTATACATACCTCGGTGTGAAAAGGGGTTGCCAGCCTCGTAAATATCCGGCTGGCGACCCCTTACTTCTCGGCCTCTGTAGCAATGTACTATTTCTCAAACGTGCAATGAACTGTCGTCATTACGTGCGTTTTATAACAGGATTCGAAGTATAACGTTTCAGGCGGAATAACCCGAGAGAACTGTAAAGAAATTTCGTACAAAATTGAAGGCCTAGCCCGGGAAATATTTAATTTCTGTTTTAGCTTCCAAATAAATGCTTTTGTATGTCCGGATTTCCGGTCGTCCGCATCTACAGGTCGCATTTTTAAACTGATTCTCGTGAAATTTGGTGAACAGGGGGGCGATTTTTGAGGGTCGAACGTTCGACTTTTCACTCGACATCTGTCAAAACATTATAGTTTTTGACAGAAGTCGAGTGAAAAGACGAGCGTTTGACACTCAAAAATCGGCCCCCTGGTTCGAAAATAAAAAGAAATTTATTTGTCGAGTCAGTTTTTGTGTTTTTCTGCGGCCGAATTTTGTACGTGCGACTACGAATTTTTGAGCATCTACATACTTTATCAGATGCTTATTGTAGCATTCTGAACTATGTACATAATACTACCTAGGTATAGTTCGGACACAACTCTAAGGCAAAACACTCTCACACTCTCTTCTGTCAAACGAACGCAAGCAAAACTCGACTTAGAGCTCTGACTGTTAGGTAGATTTTTGCTTGCGTTAATTTGACAGCACTTGGCCTTACAGTTTTTTACGAAATATACTTTGACAAATGGCTAGTTGCTAAATGATTACCTTCCAGGTTAAACCACTAGATGCTGATCGCTGACTTTAATCATAATGAAATTCTCATCAAAATAAAGCATTTTTCTAAATAAAAAAAAAGTCACGAGTAGACAAATAAATTAAATCTACCAAGTATCAAGGACAGTACTTGAAAATCAATTGACAACTGCGTTATCAGCTATGTGATTCATAAGTTATCTCGATTTAGTTCACAATTACGTTCCTAGTGTACTTTGACTGCGACTTTCATAATAAATACACATAATGGGAGGTCACAATTTGTATTGGTTTGTTTGAGGGGGTTGTGGTAAGCTTTGTGAATAGCCACAAAAAAACGGTATATACGTCCTCCTCCGACGGCCGCTCGGCCGGTACTGAGTCACTATGACCTTGTCAATGAAAATGTCGTGAAAAAGGCATGTTGTAAATCAAATAGAATTATTATATTTCTATCTTAGTTGCTACTTTTTATTATCTCAAGTCATAAAATAGAAGTTATTTTATCATATTCATATGCTCAAATACCTTTTTATTAGCTTTAAAATTACTAAAAGATGCAATGAAATTTGAAGTTTTTCAGAAAATATCCCAATTTTAATATTCTGTTTTTATAACATTTTTGTATGAAACTTGTAAAAACCCTTCCACTCATCCCTAAGAGGAGTATCTATTGCACATGTGCATATTTTTTTCAAGCCGGTTTGGCACCAATATATAGCTTAACTAGGTCGTTTTTAAAGCCTCTTCAAGCGCAAATCCAGGAAACAGCTGTTAGGTTAAGCAAGATTTTTCGCAACTAAATAAGAAAATTTAAAAAGTAGCACACTTATTCCATTCAGAATGAAATGATCTTTCATAATCTGTAATAAAATGTATATAAATACTAATAGGTTATGAGATACGACCTCATCAATCTTAGCCAAATCGTCAGAATATGTTATACGGAGCCTTAAAATCTAAAAAAAAATATATGTGTTACATAAGGATCTTGTCTAGTCAAAATCGCAGTCAGTTACATGACCTGATGAATTTCACTCGATAGAAAAAAATCGCGAAGTTACCCCTTTTTGGAATGTATTTTCAATACTACGGCTGTATTACTGATATTTAACGTTTTATTTTTGTACTCAATTAAAGATCGTAAATAGTTATAGACAAATTCGCAGGGTTTGCTTTGATAGAATGATTGGCTTAATGACTATAGCTAAATATTTACAAAACTGCGCGCAGAGCTTGCGTAGAGAGCGGGATGATTAATTATAAACTCACGCGTGTTAGAGCGGGACATTTGCGTTGGGGATACCTCCCCTTAACGTTGTTAAAATGTTAATTCAAAGTAGCTACTTACCGCTGCATGTACTCGACCATTATTTGGAACTGCGAGGCACTTGTACGCATTTTTATCGGTCTCAAGAAAAACGAAAAATGCGAAACGACGACCGAAGCGAAAAAGTTAAAATAGGTGGCGGTAAAAAACACGATCGTGTCAGTGTCACATTTATTTATTATATATATATATATATATATATATATATCCCGCTCTCTAAGGAAACTCAGCGCGTTCTTTTCGTAAATATTGATGTAAAATCAAGAAGACTTGATAACGAATATGTACAACACATGTGTTCAAAAACTAAATTTATTTCTTAACGTAGTCTCCTAACAAGTCTACACACCTATGCCATCTTTTCTCCAGACTACAAATTCCATTAAAAAAAATCTTTGTCTTGACTCTCCAAATATGCCTCCACAGCGGCCATAACCTCACTGTCATTCAAAAAATGTTTGCCTCGGAGATTTTCCTTCAGCCGTGGAAACAGATAAAGGTCGCTGGGGGTTAGGTCTGGCGAATAGGGGGGTGTTCCACCAATTCGAAACCCGCATCCCGGATTGCAGCCATTGCAACACCTGGCCTTATGAGGAGGTCCGTTGTTGTCTGGGTGGAACATTCTAGGTACCCAACGAGCGGATACTTTATTCATGTGCAATTCTTGGGTTAAGATTCTTTGAATGCTGCCATACGAGATCCCTGTGACCTCATTTAAATGTCTGATTGTCACTCTTCTATCAGTTAAACTAAATCTTCTATTTTTTTGACATTCTTCTCAGTGCGGACGATGGAAGGCCAGCCCTCGCGGTGTTCGTCTTTACAAGATGTTTTACCCAAGTTAAACTCCTTGCGCCAGTGTGCAACTGTAGAATACGGAGGAGCAGAGTCCCCTAATTTTCCCACCAATTCAACATGTATATCTTTAGTACATATTTTTTTCAAACAGAAGTACTTAATAACGGCTCTCACTTCAGATTTTTCCATTTCCACGCATTTATTCCGACAACTCACGAATAAATAAATTTATTTAAGTGACAGATATCAATTTTTTTACATACATTTTTTAATTTACTGGCCAGTAACTGCCCTAAAAAATAAAACCTCTTTTTGCTTTTTTCAGCCACTGAAAGTTTTTCATTATCATTACTTTTGGATCACCCCTCGTACTTCTTCTTCTTGGTCATATCCTTATTCCTGAGGGACGTGATGACTCTCTCTATAATCTCTCTCTCTCTCTCTCGACTAGAATCTCTCTACTACTGCTCTCGAGAGCCTGTACTCCGAACATCGAACTTCGTATAGTGCCGTCCCTTTCACTCCTATAGTCTCGAACAGAGAACATGGCAAGACACGAGACGAAGTTCGATGTTCCGAGTAGTCCCTCAGGCCGTTCGGTCTTGTGCCATATGTACAGTTGCCTGTAAGCTGGACCCGGTAACTTCTTGGATCACATCTGTCCACCTCCTGGGTGCACGTCCTCTGCACCTCCTACCATCGACACGCCCAGTAATTATGCGCCTTTCTAGCGCATCCGATATTTATTCTAAACGTGTACATTTACAAGGATAATCTTTTTTCTCAGGTTTCAGAACTTATTATTGTCCAACTAAGTATTAAACTAAAAATCATTGTTAAAGAGAGAGAAGACATCGAAAAAAGGGTTATGTTTATGTTAGCGTTGACTGCTGTGAAGTTAGGCGCATCACTCTGTGTCGAAACGAACTATATGAAGTAACGAGTTAACGTTAGCGAGCGTAGTAAATGTGTAATTGACACATGGTACCGTTCAATCGAAAACTATTCGAAATGCGTTTGCTCGCTAGCGACTGTAGTAACGTAATGCGTGTTTTCGATAGCAACTCATGGTAGTGCTACTGGCGTTGCCTCACAACGCGAACGCGTTCGTTTGTGTGTTTGTGTAAATAAATAAAATAATTGTACTATAAAGGCAACAATTTTTGCAAAATCAACAAAATGGCGAACATGGCGAAATCAGTACTGGCTGGCTGGCTATATACAGAAAAAAAAATACCGATACCGTTGGTTTTGTATCATGTTCCAAATTTGAAAATGTTTATGTTATCCAATAGGAAATCTTAATAATATTAGGTTGCTGGTGGGTTGCTGTAACCTTCTACCACAGATTAGATTTTCATAAATTCATTGACTGTTGTAATGCACGTCATTGCCTACGGGTTCCGAACGCATTTTAGAGAATTTATGATATGTGTGAGAATTTATGATAAAATTTCAAGTGTCTGAGGTTATCATTTAATTAATTTACACCGTGTATACCTCCTGTAGGTAGTACGTATCCTCCATCGTTGACACGGTGCCCAGTTAAGTGGTCCACAGTCTGGGATGACATATACTTGCACTTTATTTTAAAAGCCTGTCGTACACCTCAACAAAGGAACTTAATAAAGCTTAGTGTGCTTATGTACTCTTTGGCCTTTTTTGTGACGTTGGAAGTTAATTTCCGACACTTTCCTGATTGCACTCTAGTGTTCTCTTTTTAGGGTTCCGTAGTAAACAAGTTTATTTTGACATGTCCGTATGTCTGTCGTCCGGTTAGGACTAGAAAGTCGTAGTTTGGCATGAATACATATATACATATCAATTATGCCGACAAAACTTCAGAATAAAGTCATGAAAAATAAAAATGAACTGTACTCTATTTTTAAAGAAACAAACAGCAAGATAATTAAATTATAGTCCGAGTCGTTATATCTCACAAATTTTGCAGTGTTTAAACCGCCCGCGTGGTCGTGTCGGAAGTTTCCCCTAGAGTTTCCATATGCCAGTGCTCTCCAACCACGCACTCCTATCGCTTTATTGGGCCCAGCCTATTAAGGTCACAGCTAAAAAAAATGACAAAAGCAATCTATACCTAAAGATAAAGATCATTTATTTCATAATTGCAATTAACAGAATATACCTACTCATACAGACACTCGACCCGACATTTAAAGCCACAGTCAGGCTCAAAAAAAACAATCTATACTCATATTACTCATACAGACATTCGATCCCTCGTAACCACCATCACTCTACACCAAAACAAAATACACTGTATTCGTGTCGTGTTCAAATTTATGAGCTCCCGCGCGAAAATCATCAACGCAAAATGCGCCTTTACATCAACCTGACAAGAAGTAAATGAGCCTCGGCCGGGTATCGTGAATGCTGTCTTTTCACCGCTAATTTCACGTGACTACAATGCCTAAACAGCCCATTGTCCGAGGCGTTACAGCTTCCACGTAATTATCCCCGGAAATTTTTGTCTGAAGAGATTTTTACGTTTTCAGCGTTCCACGTTGAGCGAGATGATTATCTTTGAAGCGCATTTAAGGCGGGGGTTTGCTAAAGCGATTGTAGCGAATAGGGTCGTAGTAACACGTGATCTAGTACATATACCCATATGTGAAATGTATATTCATAAATAATGTTTGACTATGGTTCCGTTCCGTTCGTTATGGTTCCGTTGGTATGATTCCGTTTGTACTTTTTTGAATTGTGAAATAAATATTAAATAAATAAATATATGCTTTTGCCCATTGTATAAGCTGCGGTAGCCCGTGGTTCAAGCATGCGGCTGTCAAGCGGCGGTCGTGGGTTCGAATCCCAGCTCGTACCAATGAGTTTTTCGGAACTTAGGTACGAAATATCATAACACAGCACAACGTTTGCATACCATCCGGCATGCCTTAAACCTTGTTCGCCATCGCTTCGTTATAAAATAAGTAGGTAATTATCTACTTATGTACATATAACGCAATTTCCAACGTGTTTAAAAATTTAAGTTTGCATTCCATAAAATGAACTTTATTCTGTCAGTAAGTAGGCCGCAATGGCACTTTTACAAGTCAAAATCTACTAGCGTATATTTAAAATACCTACCTAACTATATAAATTATTAATCGCACTGAAAAATACTGCGTCCTGGGGGCCGATTTTTGAGTCTCGAACGCTCGACTTTTCACTCGAGATCTGTCAATAAACTATAATGTTTTAACAGATCTTGAGTGAAAAGTCGAGCGTTCGACTCTCAAAAATCGGCCCCCAGGTTCTCAATTTTCTATGTGCGCTTGTCGTATTGGAGACCCGCAGCCCTAATCCTAGGAAATCTGTTTTTATTTATCGATTCGCATCACAACCTCTTTTCAATTCGATTCGCTTATTTGCTTCCACCCACACCGAGCTAACGCGTCAGAACGGGCACACAAAACATCGAAATTTTATCGAGAAATTAAACAGGTGAACTAAACTGATCCCCAGGACTGACTACCGGTGCTCGCCTTACCCACAATCCAATTTTATTTCACTTAAACTTTGCGAATAAAACTCAAGAGCTCTCTTATAATATTAAATTGTAAATATTCTTAACAACTGGCCCGTTTGAAAATGGAACGGAGCTAGTTTTCAATTTTCGAATGACTTTGCAGTTTCGTTCCAACTTTGTAAGAAGTATCGTATCGGTTCGGCTCAGATCGGCGGTTAAAATGACTGTCGAAGAATTTTGTGGAATTGGCGTATCGATTTTAGCATTATGAACTTTTGTGTTAATAGGTAATGGTGTGAGCTGAGAAGTAATAAAGGCGGCTTATGAGCATATTACACGTGTACGCTTTAAATGAAACATCTTGAAAGATCCTGAGTCACTTTCATGCGTAGGGGGTGCCACACCTACAATTATTATGCTTTAGAATCTTGTCCACCGAAAAACGATACTAGTTTAACAAATGAACTCAAACTAAGAAAGAAAAAAAACCCGGTACATGTCGGGCCACGCGCAATGTAGGGTTCCGTAGTTGTCCACCCGTTACATTATGTGGACTAAAAAGTTTGCAAGCTCATCATATTTACTGTATTTTTGACAGATTAACAACATTATCTAAGGTATGTATGTATGTATGTAAGCACTTTATTGTACACAAAACAGGTTAAAACAATATACATGTCACATAAGATTAAAGATCATAAGATCATAAGATTAAGGTATCAATAGAAATTGTACGATAGTATGCTTGTGTAAAGTACATTTCTTAAGTTCGACTAGTAATGTCTACTAACTAACTAAACTAACCGGGCTGGCACGACGACCCAAAAAGAGTCCTGGCCTCCGACAAGCACGCCACTTAGCTGTGATAATTTTCCTTTTTAATGTATTACATAATACTACTAACTACCATGATCTTTTTCATATGCCTAGTAGCCACCGTTTAGCTGGCTTGACCATACACATCATATCAACATATTCTTGAATCAATACATGATTTTAGAAACTTCTCAATATTTTTGAAAGAGCTATCCAACGACATCACACACGATGAGGTTTGAAAGTAAAAAACAATTGCACCACCACTTTAGGTGTACGGGAGTTCCCTAAAAAAAAATGTTTTTAAAGATTTCATTCCACCGCTTTATTGGCGTCATTGACGCGTATATTTATGCCAAATAACAACTTTCTTGTACTAACGGTTACTTAGATAGGTTGGGGACGGACAGACGGACGGACATGGCGAAACTATAAGGATTCCTTGTTTACTACGGAACCCTAAAGATAAGGAAAATTCAAGAATATAAAACCGATTATTTTATAAAATTATAAATGTGCCTATCAGAAGTTAGTCATAAAACTGGCCACGCCATGGAACTTGAATAAAAGGAAAATTACGAATGGACGAAGCCGCAGGCACAAGTTATAACAGAAACTATTCAACATTCACAAGCTGTCAAGAAGGAAAAAGTAAAAACTTAATCTAAGACTTCCCGCCGTCAGTTAAAACGAATGCACCAACTTTGTATCTGTTAGCATTTATTTAAATGGATTTTATTCGCAGCACCGTCTTTTCAGAAGTTAAATCCTAAGTAGTTTGGGAGTTCTCGTTAAAAGTGTCCGAATACAAAGAGGCTTAACAGAGCACGAGTAAAATGTTGCCATTCGGAATAATTACATGCTCAGGTTATTTCGATTGCAATTCACATGTATTTGAACCATAAACCAAACAAAGAAAAAAATATCAAGATAGCTATATTCAGCTATATTATTACAACGTCTGTCTCAAAGTCTGTCTACGCTTGGTCTACGCTCCGACAATGACAGATGTCACTTGCTATAAAAATCTGTAAAAGAAAACAACAAAGAAATAAATTTATGTCACACCGCCATAAAGCGGCCATTATCGAACGCTCCGCGCGCGAAAAAAACCCACTTCCTGGCCAGGGGGTGACATAAAATTTTGTACTTAATACCTGCGATCTGAGACATTCTTTGTTTTACCGCCCTTGTTAAGTGTACTATTATAACACATGTCTTCGATATGAAAAAACACATCTACTAACTTAAGATATAAAATATGTTGTGTTCATTGTGGTTCTTTCATCACTTTAAAATATAAGTTCGTAAGAATATACTGTAATATACTACCTTACATGTATAGGTACGTATAGGTACATATATATATCTCATCATATTTTATATTAAACTCACTTGCATGGGTGCAAACATATATTTGTATAACAGCAGTCGTTCGACTTGTTTAAAAACACGTCCTACTTGATTGAAACTCAGCTACCTACGGTAGCATCTGCAATCAAATTGCGCTTGCAAATAACCTTCAGTTACATTACTAACGTGTTCGACTTCGCAAAGGCCTTCTGCTAGATTAAGCATACCTTTATTCATGCGATGTTTGTGCATTTTGACCATACTCAGGTGTCGCCTCTTGACTGCAATAAGGGAACATCTCAAAAGAACAATTTTTCGAGAAATCGCTTGTCAAAGTTCAAGTCATGGGTGATTAAAAGTAAAATGTGCCTAATTTTTTTTTTGAGCTACAGAGTTGTAATTAACCTTATTGTAATCGTCATGATATAGTGCATTATATGCTATAAATAATTTAATACAAAAATAAATCTAGTATATATGTTATTAGGCGTTGAAAGTAGGTATTTAGAGATGTGCCCCTAATCAGAGTAAGATTTTCATTAAAATTCGAGGGCACAACTCAAAACGTTGACTAAAACTTAATTCAATATGGGCACAACTCAAAAATATGCGTGCTGACTGTAGGCAAGATGCCCTTATTGCAGGTAAGATATCGATGATTTTTCAATAGTTGCATAAGGGCATAACTCTATTTGGAGGCTTTAGAGGATTATATGCCTTGTGTTTATGAATTAAGGTAGTCAATCCAACTGCCAAATTTTGAATTGTGCCCTTATTGCAGTCAAGAGGCGATGCGGGCACCAACAAACATAATCAACTAATCGTTGTAAATTCTCGATAGCTATTAGCGCCTTAGTCCTTACAAATATCTATAATGCTTGTACCTACTACTATACATATGTTTGAGAATGCATCTTTTTGTAATTGTATGTTGCTACGCTCTGTTTTTTTTACTACAAAGTAATGCTAATAGTAAAATATATGGTGCGATCATTTATTTATTGCATAGCACTTGTATAACGTTATACTTAAGAGAAAAAAAAAACAGGCTATAACACTTTAAAACAATTCAATTTGATTTTTCAATACTTGTGCCCGCTACTTTGTCCGTGTAGAATTTTATTGATATTATTATTTTATTACAGACGATTACCTAGTTATCGCTTTGCCATACAAACTTCCATCCCCTCAAGATATGATTAAAATAATCGGAATAAAAAGTATCCTATGTCCTTTCCCGCAACTGAAACTATCTTTATACCAAATACCTATCTAAATCGGCGAACACCATTTGTTGTCATTGTTACCTAAACATATTTTTGGTAGATAACTAGGTACCTATCTTCCAAAAATATATCACTATAATAATCCTTTCAATAACCTCGTAATGGGATTACGTAACAAGCTCCAAAAGAAACACTCTCGAACTATCCTCTTCCTACGCAGACACAAATAAAAAATAGTAGTTTAATTCCTCTGCAGACAGACTAAGAATAGAAAGTAGCAAGTCAGCCCGTATTACTTATTCGGATTCGTATTCATTGATTATCTCAATGACCGATTGTAACTAGGGACGAAAAGGATCCACAACCCTGTGTGATTCACAACGGATCTAAATTCGCCTCTCCAAGCTTAGTGAAACTTTGACTCTTTCTGATTTGACGATTTGATCAGTATGAGAGACCTGGACTTCCTATTTCTATTTAAGAGCAGTGCATACGCCATTCGATTTTGAGATTTCACCCCCACTTCTCCGCCGGTCGCGTTTCCCCTGATGTGAATAAATAAATAAATAAATATTTGTGGACATTCATACACAAATCAACCTAGTCCCAAACTAAGCAAAGCTTGTACTATATGGGTACTAAGCGACGATATACATACTTATATAGATATTTTTTTACATATGTTTTAGTTTAATTTAGTTTATTTAGATATAGATATTTAATTTTAATTTAGTTTTAATTCTAGGTCTAGTTTTAGTTGTTTATTTTTATTGTATCTATTTTGTAGTTTTATTATGTAAATGGATTATGCGAATATAAATATGATAAATAGATACTTAAATACATAGAAAACATCCAAGACCCAGGAACAAATATTCGTGCTCATCGCAAAAATAAATGCCCTGGCCGGGATTCGAACCCGGGACCTCCAGCTTCGTAGGCAGGGTCACTGCCAACAGCTAAGCTAAAGCGGTCGTCGTAAAATTTGCCGTAACTTGCGAACCGACTTCGCTTAGTTGGATATAGCGCGAGGTCCTGACTCCTGAGGCTGATTTTCCACTACACCTATGCTATGCTATGTTTTCATACATTTGACACGTAGCTCGAGCTGGAGCTAGCTATGTGTCAAATGTATGGAAACATAGCATAGCATAGTTCTAGTGGAAAACCAGCCTAACGCCGACTCTCGTTAAGTCGTTACTCATTAGGAACAAGATTGAATGCCCAAAGCTAAGGAGCTGAGCTTTTTAAGGAGTAAGTTTTAAATTTCAGTGCCTAGTAGAATACCTACCTAACACGTTTTGCTGCTTAGCCATTGTCTTATCCGCTGCGTCGAACGGTGTTAGGCGCACCCTCCTCTTTACCACGACTGAGCAAATAACTCAATAAATATTTATTATAAGTACAGTGATTCAATCGACATGAAACTCTGACTCAATAACGCTAATTAAAAACTTATTTTTATAGCATTGTTTAAAACTATTTGTAACTATCGATAATATGCAATGGAATGAGCATTTGTCAGTGTCATACAGTAATTGCCTGTAAGGCGACTTCCTGATTTGTCGGTGCGGAGGCAGTACGATATGAGAAAAGAGTCAAATGTCAGTGTCAGCTGTCAGTCGACGCGATACCATTTTTTACTACGCCCCTACATTTAAATGAGCGCTTCCTGACTGGCGCGGGATGCGTGGTAGCGAGACGTTGCGAAGGCAGTACTGGTCCGCTTCTGCGCATAATATTACTACTGCGCAAATGTAATACTGCCAGTATTCTGTCAAGAGTAGGAATCTTTGCGACGTCAGTAAGCTTACGTCAAAGAAGAAAATATCACATATCGATCCCGCCCCGCCAAGTCAGGAAGTCGCCTAAATCTGCGTGTGACCCTGAGTCGACTAGTCGATACGTTGTGAATGCTACCCCTGTTAACATGTAACGTAGTTTTATTCTTGCTGCGGCCAAATAACCTCTCAATGCTACTTTATTCAATTGGCGGACAATAAATCCCTGATCAATAAACACGTGAGTGGGATTTCGGAGACTTTGGACAGTCTAATATCACAGAGGCGGTAGGTATTGTAAGGATACTGCTTTACGGGTTGGAATACTGGTACTGAACCGATTAAGTAGCGGCGAATTTCAACGTTTGTACGGCGTTCGTTATAGTAAATTTATATATTTAAACGTTATTGCACAATAACAAATCACTGGCGGTCAAAAATTTCCGATCACCCTAGTTTAAATAGCCTCAATAGGTTTTGTGAAATATTCTACACTTGTTTTTTACATAATATACCTACTATTCTTCATATTGCCCAACTCTATTAGGAATTTCCAGGATCCTATCATAAAAATATCAATGTCCAAAAATGACGATTTTCGAGATATCTCGCTTCGTTAACGTTGTTTTTTTTTTTTCAAAACCTGGAAGTAACAGCCAAAAAAAGTAACGTGTCCACTACACGTTACTTTTTTTGGCTGTTACTTTTGCAGTATAGATGTAAAATTAAATAAAGACACCTAATCACATGATTAAAAAAAAAAAAATTAATTAAGAAACAAAAAACCCGCCTGCACTAAAAATACCAAAACAAGCAATAAAAAGTTTTTGTCAATATTGCATTATCATCTGAACTAAAAGTATAATCCTAATTTCAGCTCAATACTAGTTAAGGATAAAAAGCAGTCGGAGGCATGGAGTAGCATTAAATGAGACTTTTCGGCCAAATCCATGCCTCCGACTGCTTTTTATCCTTAACTAGTATTGAGCTGAAATTAGGATTATACTTTTAGTTCAGATAACAATGCAATATTGACAAAAACTTTTTATTGCTTGTTTTGGTATTTTTAGTGCAGGCGGGTTTTTTGTTTCTTAATTAATTATTTTTTTTTAAGACTTTTTAGTTTCAACTATGGTTCTTGCTATTTAGTGGCGGCGCGTGAGATTTTTATAGGGTAACCCGCAGCGAAAATAAGAAATTGAAGAGTCATCAACTATGAACCTACTAGGTATACTCTTTGAGACAATTGTAATGAGTTTTTCAATGATAACTCAAAAACCCATCCCATCTTGTTCAAGCCAAAAATCGTTGAAAGTGTTTATTAATGCGCACCACACGCACAACGGGTTGCACTCCGGGAGTGCCGTTAGAAGTGAAAATTCAATGACATGATTTAAAGAAAATAAATAACAAAGATATTGATATTCATATTCGAATAATCCATCTACTCGTACACATATACCTTAAAACATTTAAGACGGGAGCCGCCATTGATATACTTACCCCTCTGCCAAAAGCATAGGAGAAAAATCTGCCACGTTATTAAAAACTACTTCATTAATCGATTATACTTCAGTCTCAGAATCGTTCCCGGCGTGTGATGAGCTCCGTCAAAATGCCTTAATGTGCTGTTTTTGAGTGCATAAAACGTTATAATTTATCAAATTAACACAAAGATGAATGATCATTTCACATGCACGTATATTTTGGATTTAATTATAATTTTCTGCACAGTTAAAGTTTTAATTGAAATCGGAAACCAAGCATCGATTACAAAGTCGATTCAAAATTATTCGTACTATTGACCATCACGCTTGGCCACTATTTTGACGTGAACTGTCACCGTATTTAGGGAAAATAAGAACTACTTTCAGTCTAGCTATCCGATATTGGACTTAGTGGAAAAGCCAGTAAGAGGAAACTTCATTCCTCAGGTTTGGTGTTTAAAGTCTTACGATTGGGAAGACCAGCTGAGTTGACCCCTCCTAACATAGCAATCACGATACTAGGAGGGGTCAACTAGCTGGTCTTATATTACCACCTACGTGACCAGCTGAGTTGACTCCTCGTAACATCGCAATCACCATACTAGAAGGGGTCAACTAGCTGGTCTTGTATTACCACCTACGTGACCAGCTGAGTTGACCCCTCCTAACATCGCAATCACGATACTAGGAGGCATGTTAAACTCCGCCGGCTTGTTTGGCTTTATGAAATGCGTTGCGTTTGAATGGCATTCGCGTGCGTAGATTTCGTAGTGGTTAGCTTAAATCTATTATGACGCTAAAGTAAATCGTATTGTCAAATTGTACCTATTTAGGTACCTAATGGATATTTTGTATTCATAAATTGATGATTTATTAAACTAACAGTAAGTAGTTTGTAGCAAGATTTTGTAAGGCAAGCCGGTGGGAATCGGGTTGTATGGGCGCTCCGCCACTGTTGCAATTGTTAAACGTGTGTAAAGCAAACCTCGAATGATGATGACAATGAAAACATGAGTGATTGCGCATAGCGGATAGCGGATCCGACTATTAAACTTTGAATAGTTATAAATCCTAAACGGTTGTTTTCACTAACTAATGACTAAAGAAACCTTATAATGATTTTAAAATACCTATTCAATGATACCCCACATGATATAGTTCGTCAACTTAATTTTTTATTTGTTTTACAAAATGATGTCTGGTGGCCGCCATTTTTGTTTTTTTTTTGACGTCACATTTCTAAGAACACTCGGGCTGGTAAGACAAATCTAACGATATCTCAAACATTAAAATCCGTTCAGGGAATTGGAAGATGTCAGGTAATAAAGAATATTACATACATACATACAAGATACGCGCGAAACACATGACCCTGCCTTGCAGTCGGGTAAAAAACTTACAACCTCGCAGTATTTTAGGAAATATGATGCTTTTTTACCGACCCGTATTCTTTGTCCGCGAGTATAACTTATTCAAAAGGCGAACTTAATTCCATAAGGCATTCTCTACCAGTCAACGCATATTTTTTCTCTATTTTAGGACTTAAAATGTGGAATTTCAGAGTAAATATACCAGCATCAGTTATAACGCTCCTAACCAGAGCGGTAGCCCGCAATGATTTCAGGTTTTATTTATTGGGGTCTTAATGGCTGCCTATTACCCAGATTGGCCCGTAGGTTCGGTCTCAAAGTCCCTTAGTGTTACTAGTACTGAACTTTAACGGTGTTAGGGACTATTACGGCCTAATTATCATAGAATGTTACTTGAGGGTTTTGGATTTTTCATTACGAAATATCGTTTCAAACATCGCTCCAAATCGTCAAATATACAGGATGAATCGTGAACTGAAATATGAAAATATTATTCTACGAGGTATCAATGATTCTGAACCACTTTTACTAATGAAACCAAAACTGATGACCTTTTCCTATGAAACAGCAGATTTATTTTGGCATGGCAAAGTTGGTCCCATGGCAAAAGTGGTTCAGACTTATCGATTGAATCATATTTTTATATTTCTGTTCACGACTTATAATTCACTTGTATAGTATCCTAAACGATTTCGACTAGGAGCCCCTAACAAATAGGGTATTAAACTAAGGTAAAAATTAATTATTTTTTACTTGACTAATAAAAGATCTACTAACGAAAATACTCGAAAAACATGAATTATTAATTTATTTTAGGTAATTGAAAGATTTTATAAGCATAAAGATTTAAAAAGGACGCTGATTTGAACAAACCTACTCACACTGTCTTAGTGACGTCACTAAGACAGTATTTCCCTACAAACTTCATATTAACAAATCGTTTTTGACATTTAATAAAAAGTTGCTGATTTGACTAGGGGTTTAATACCGTATTGTGGATTTGCCCTATTATGTGGTCTGATATGTCGAATATCAAGCTAATAACTGTTTTTTTCCGCTTAAATAATTATATTACACGCGATAAAAGCAAAAAAATCTCTGTTACTATTTAAAACTTTAATGGAAGCATCGCAGAAGGCCATCCATAAGGCGCGTGACAGGAGCCTATGGAGGTGTCTGGTCAGCAAGAATAAGACATGGTGTCACGGTCCTCAACATTGGGGGAACGGCATGCATAGGAAAAGTATCGTGTGCTTGTCATTATTCATTTGTTGGATAATCTATGCCTTTGTCACAATTGTCAAGGTGGACCGGAGCAAAGAGTGTCTGCAACCCACTATGCAGTCTGCTTGGTCTCAGATTGCTGTTCATCAGCCACCTGAGATGGGGTCAACGCCTACAGCTCCCGAGTCCACTGAAACAGATTCTTTTCCTGCAGTTTCACTTAGGAGATCTAATAGAGATGTTAGACCTCCTAGACATTTGAATGATTATGTGTGTAGTACAATGTAATAACTTGCTAAGGTTTAGTTTGTTTTTATTTTTAGTTGAAAAAGGGAGATGTAGTATATATTTAGTTTATGGTTTGTTCTGTGTTGTCTATGTTCTTAAAAATGTAATAAAACATTCTTAGACCAAACTAGTAATGGTTGCTGTTTGATTTCATACCAATTCTTATATTACAAGCGAGCCAAGAGACATCGACCGGAGACCTGTTCGCCACGGGCGAATTTTACTTGCCAGGGCTGCGGTCGTGTATTTGTATAGTCTGTAATAGACTCGAAGGCCATTGATTGATTGATTGTCACAATTCTGACTTCAAAACATTTTCGTAAGACATCTTACCTAAGTCTTGTCTAGTAAAAATAATCTGTGAAAATTTGAACATTAGTTAGAGTATACATTTACTGCTGCAGCAGCAGAAAATGTTCTCTAACTTCGTTAACCTGCCCGTCAAAACCTATTAATTTTACGCGACGTTAAACATGCTGTTCACTAAAATCGAAACTACGTAGCGTAGATTGAAAAATGCAATCCAAATCGTCCGCTGCAGGCACGCTTTAACTTTTACATAATCAAGACTAAAAACAACAAAATTTTGAACCGTATTGCACTGAGTTAAGTATGAAAACAATCACCAATTACTGAACACTGAAAGCGTGCGAGAAAATTCACCGTTTTCTAGCAAAATTGTTTCTGACGAAAAATATTCCGAGCTTCCTAGTTTGAATTTGTCTTTATAGGTACAGCGAGAGCTTAACGAGTATTTTACGAAACTGGATGCACGTCTTGTTGTTGGGTGCGGTGCGGGGATGGCTCGCATTAACCTCTGCTACTTCGCAGATACGCAAACCAGATTAGTGGCGTAGGTAAGCTGCAAAACATGTCTAAAATTCCAGCCAGTATCATAAGGGAGATAATTTTGTCCGCCAGGATTTTAGGATCCGCTTAATCGATATAGAATTTTTGATTTATATGGACTATTTCTTGAGCGCTCGTGGCCCAGCGGCGCCGGGTACCGCTTGCGGTGTCTAAGGTTAAGCAACGTGGACAGCGGTCAGGACTTGGATGGGTGACCGCTTTGAGTGGTTACTAACTGAGCGCTCCCGTGCTTTGGAAGGCACGTTAAGCCGTTGATCCCGGTTGCTGTCTATGGCAGCAGTCGTTAAGCCAAGTTGAAGGCCTTCGGGCGGTTTGAGAATTTCTAACTGTCAAGTTGCCCACTCACTTGACAAAGCCTAATCCCAATAAGGTCTAGTTTCCCCTCAGGGTTGGAAGGTCAGATGGCAGTCGCTTCCGTAAAAACTAGTGCCTACGCCAAATCTTGGGATTAGGTAGCGGACCCCAGGCATCCTTCAGGATGCAACTGTACTGGGATAACGCTAGGAGGATGATGGACTATTACTATTTCTGGAGCCTAGTAATAGGATAGTTTATATTCGTCTGCGGCAGTTAATTTTCCGAAATATGTAGCCTCTTTGGATTTCACTTTTATTTTTCTTGAAGTCTGCCGCCGTGATTCCTGTCACTGTTGTCCTGTCAATGGGAGTTTACCACAGAGTTTACGTCAAAATGTGGTCAAAGTAAAAATCGTTCTCATTTGTCAAAATGGTGCCATTTAGTATTTAGTACTAGTAGTAGTTTATTATTTAGTTAAATAAGCAAAACCGATAAAGTGAAATAAGAAAATATTATTTCTAACCTGTAGAACAAAACTTAATTATTGCTCAGAAATTTTGTAAAATAATTGACAATGAGAAGAGAATGTCAGAGTGACATTTCATTTCACTTGATGCGATTATCGACTTACAATAGGCATGATAACTCAAAAAAAATTATTACTTCAATAGAAAGAAGACATAAAACTATGCCAAATGGTGAAAATCCTATTCAAATATCTCAAAAAATAACGAAGCAACAACGGTTAGAATGTTCGTAGTTAGAGAGAGAAAGTGCTACTCGACCGTGACGTCACCTTTGAGTAGCGCCATAGTAAATGACAATCGTTCAATACAAAGGTGCGTTTTGCGGAAAAGCGACAGAAAATACCCACTTTTAAAACTTTGAAGACTTATAATTACGTAATTATTTATTTTTTTGAATTACTTTTTTTGCCATTTGATTGAGAATTTGAGTCATTATGTAGAAAATTTGGATTTATTGATTTTCTTTTATAGTGTCATCATCCCTATTATTGCTTTGCGACCACTTCCCAATATCTGGGCGATCGAGCTTTGCTCGGCGTTTCCCGGGCATGAGACCTAACTAGATGGATTGCTCGTCCCCGAAAACCCCCACATGTCAAATTACATCAAAATCGTTACAGCCGTTTCTGAGATCCCCGAAATAAATAAATATGTAAATAAGAGGTAAATAAATAAATATACAAGAATTGCTCGTTTAAAGATATAAGATACAGGGTGTCTCAGAAGTCGACGTCGTCCCTTCGAAGGATGATAGACCAGCTCAGATATACACCACACTAATGGGTAGTTACATTAAAAAATTGCTCATTTTATGTAGTTTTCAAAATAGTAAAATACTCAAATATCTCGTAAACTAAAGATTTTTTACTAAGGTCGTGTTACGTTATTCTGGTGAGTCATGAGCTGGTCTATCAGCCTTCGAAGGGACGACGTCGACTTCTGGGACACCCTGGTTATGCAAGAATTGCTCGTTTAAAGATATTAGATTTACACGGCACAAGAACTTGCATGCGATTTTCATTACATCGCGGGGTTTGCTTCCAAAGGTCCCAAAGGGCCCCCCGGGGATCACGCACGCGGTATGCGGGCGCCGCTGGTCCACAAGCGCTCCGTAAGGTCCTTGGTAGGTACTTGGTAAGAATGGGAATATGCTTTTTCCCCTTTGCTGATAATGGAATTAACAAAAATACACTGGCCATTCGTTGACCTTATTGCAACGAGATAAGGTCTGTCAATGGCCATTTCACTGTGATGCTGACGATACCTACGTAGCACGTACGTTCCATGCTTCGGGAGTTTTCTATTTAGAATATTTATTCTTAAATAAATTATCTGCCCTCCATCAATCCCGTATTAACCGAATAATCCGTTTTAGAATTTTAACGCAGTTTATTTATTTAAACTTAATTAGGGGATCCATCTCGTGAAGGGATCAAAAAGGAAAAGCGAGTTAGCCACAAGGTATGCAAAAGCAATTTATCCGTTTAAGACGAGACTGGTGGATTAAACCTTTCAGTCCGCTGTCTTGATAAACGAAAGTTAATCGGCTGAGATAAATAAGCCTTTGATTAAAAGATTTTGTGATGATTCGCTGAAATTACATTTGTTGTCATCAGTGTATTTTAGACCTTAGGCGACTTCCTGACTTGGCGTGGTACTGTCAATATTACTTTTGGTCAAGAAGTTTAGATACATACTGGAGGTTGCGTGCCGAACATTCGTTTGAAGCTAGAATGTTTATATGGCCTTGAATGAAGTCACTGTTATACTGCATCTCTTTCATTCTAATATAAGATAAATCTAATGAAAGAGGTGCAATACAACAGTGACGTCATTCAAGGCCAATTCAAGGCCATATTTTATAGCTTCAAACGAATGTTCAGCACGCAACGTCCCAGGATGTATCTAAACTTCTTGCTCTTGGTCCCCTCTTGACAAGATACTGTCAGTACTTCTTGTACAATGCGCAGAAGCGGAGTAGTACTGCCTTCGTATCGCCTCACTTCCGTGTATGCCAGGCCTGTGAGGAATCAGGAAGCACTCATTTAAATGTAGGAGCGGTATGGCTGTGATTCTTGACAATGACATTACAAAGTTCTCACACCGCACACGAAGTTGCATTAGTCGGTAGGTTGTCGCACAAATAAATGCTCGGCACCACCTTACGTCACCGCCGTCAACCAAGCTTCGACGTTTACCGTCCGACGGCGTTAGGTGGCCCGAGCTGGGGTGATGCCTTTACGGAGTGGATAAGTGTAAGGTCTGAGTGGACGCTCGAGTCGGGCGAGTAGCGAGACGTGCAGTGGGGCGTGCATGTAACACCCTCGCTACACCCCCCTCGGTTCCCCGTGAGTTGCCGGGTTAGAATAGCACCAACCCCTCTCCTCCCGTCCCCGTGAGAGTCGTAAGAGTCGACTATGGGAACTGGGTTGAAGAGTGTTTGTGGGCGATGGGCTAGCAATAACCTATTGCTGCAATACCACATTTTCTCCATCTTTAAACCTACAATTGCTAAAAGTGGCACTGTAATTTAATTTCATGTGCTCTGCCTACCCCTTTTGGGAATACAGGCGTGAGTTTATGTATGCATGTATGTACGTATGTATGTACCCACGCTACGCTTGGGTGTAAAACATTATCACTCCTTTTTTTGGGCAGTCGTGTAAAAATCTGGAATTCTTCGTTACGTTCACGAAATTACATGAAGTCATGAATATCATGTGAAAAATATCGTTCTGGCTTTTTGACTTGTTTCACAAAGGTTGAGGTACCTGCAGGGCAAACCCTTAACCCGATCGTCTTTGTTTTAGGCTCAAATTGTAGCTGACTAAATTGTCCAGGGGATTTTATCTCAAATATTTGATATCATTCTTCGTTTTCAAAATATCGAGGACCAAAATCAAAAATTCGGAAAAAATATGTTTCTTTTTTTCACTATTTCGGCTATAACTTTTTTCGTTTTTGACTTTTTCGAATAATTCTTTTTGCACCTTACAGCTCTCGTGAATACGTGACCTACGCTTCTTTTGAGCCCTTTGAATATCATATCTTCACAACTCTCCGAGATATAAGGGGATCGGACTTTTTCGTGAAATCGGTGCCTATACCGACTCTACTGGAGCGAACCAAAAGACATTTCCAATGTCAAAAGGGATGGTATCGACCCATGGACGTCTTTCCTGTAACGTATAGCAACTATCCTATATGCTACATTTTAATTAGACATTCTCCGAATGTGCAGTCAGGAATCAATATCTACCATTCACTCACTAAGCTTTGAGCACGAGGAGGCGGATTATGTACGTTACTACGTAACGTCGTGAATAGCTCCTTCTCTTTGCCTTTGGAAGCCTATTCACGACATTCACGGTGCGAATCTTGTTGATAACTGGCACACATTCACGATTGTTGAGTATTTTAATGAGTCTTTTGAAGATTAAGACACGAATTGAGATAGGTTACATACATAGGTTTACGCGGGCTAGTTTTCCGCAACTCGACGTCAAATGCGCGTATTTTGCGTGGTGGGTTGACAACGTTACTCGTGCCAACCCAATTCTACAAGAAAGCCAAGGGTTTGCTACCTTGACGTTGCCGACGACTTCTAATAGAGACCCCCGGTGTTTTGCCAGCTTTAGGTAATTGTCAGCCGGGATTCGAACCCGAGACCTGATGATTGTAAGTCGCGTGTCTAACCGCTCAGCTACAGTGACTTAGCTACACATAACCCTGATAAACATCACGTTTAAACCTCATTGATTAAGACGTTACACAGCCAAAATAGTAATTAGGAACCATCGATCATGCCGCGAACTGTCAACCCTTCGCTGCCGCGTCATCAATTTTGCGGGTTTCGTCTTCGCTTCACCTATCGGGTTCACTGAATAAAGGGACAAGTAATAAATAAATGAGATACATGTTCACGCCTGTGTTAGCAAACGAGGTAGGCAGAGCACGTGGTCTAAGGAATACAAGGTCTGATACTACGAATTGACACAGTCGACTGCCACTTAACCCTTAGAGTCACTTCGTATAGTAGAGTATACACAACAAATAAAAAAATAAAGTGGGTACTTTCCAAATAGTTACGCCCATATCTTAGTTATACAATTATTCTTTAAGGTGGGTAGAATGTTAATAAAAATACGATGAAGTTTACTTGTGGCAGATAATGACTTAGTTGTACAAGTTCGGTGACTATGAAGAAACCTCTGCGGAGTTATAAGTTGAACACGTTCTTTTATACGTAAAATATTTTTAAACTATAAACAAATGGCGCCAATTACTCACATATGGTAGTATAGATTACATTGACGTTGGAATATAGTGTCTGATTTATCATCCTTAGTATTTATTACCATTTTTGTAACACTGTATAGTGCACTATACGTTGGCAACTATTTAGCAAACAATGTCAGATTTATTGAGTATGGCATGCTATACACTGCAACTACTCGAGCAAATTATAGGGGTTTCATTTAGTATAGAACAATATACCTTGCCATTCAAGTAAGAAAATAAATTCGACTGCATTTTGATGTTACTTGAATATAAAATTTATACCATAAATAAAAAGACGTGCTTTTTTAGGGTTCCGAACCCAAAGGGTAAAACGGGACCCTATTACTAAGACTCCGCCGTCCGTCTGTCAGTCTGTCGGTCAGTCTGTCCGTCTGTCACCAGGCTGTATCTCATGAACCGTGATAGTTAGACAGTTGAAATTTTCACAGATGATTTATTTCTGTTGCCGCTATAACAACAAATACTAAAAACAGAATAAAATTAATATTTAAGGGGGCTCCCATACAACAGACATGATTTTATTTGGCGTTTTTCTAAATAATGGTATGGAACCTTTCGTGCGCGAGTCCGACTCGCACTTGGCTGTTTTTTTATTACATACCTATTGATATTAGTGATTTTTAATAGATTTGATCGACACTTACGTGATATTTTGATTTGTGCCTATGCATGGCGTATGTATGGTGCACGTCGGTAATTGAAGCTATTGTGAGTATAATTTAATAGTAGGTGCGTCATTTCTTTTTTAAATTTATTTTTTCAGTCGTCACTGCACGGCCGTACTAGATTTTAGCGTTTTAGAGTTAGTACCAGAGTTAGGTACGTCCATCGAAAGTGAAAAGTCTAGCAGTGACGATGAAGCTCGCATTATCGCTGATCCAGATTCCCGTGAATTTTCATCATTTTCGAGCTCCCAGCCCCGTCCTTAGATTCTTCTTACGAAAGACTTGACTGATAGTATATGCATGATAGTCAAGTTCCTCTGTCACCCATAATTCTACAAGTCTTTCCCGATTTGGTGCAAAGTGACTACGAAGCGTTACCATCAATATCTTCGGTGCCATCACTTCCTACAAACAAGCCAAGTCGCGAATTGTCATTGAGTGTCCACAAGTCGTCCTCAATTACAACCGACACATGGGAGGCATAAACCTCGCAGATATGTATATGAACATTTTCTCCCAAATTATTGATAATCGTATCAATAACGTGGGACTTCTAAGACGACGTCACTACGAACGGGCGAAAAAAAATTTAAAAAAATAATCAGCTCAAAACTTTCCGCTATAAAGTATTTGCTGGATTAGTAAAGGAAAAGCGGATTATCAAAGAAAATGATTTTGGAAAGGTGAATGAAAGGCAAAAAATTCAAAAACCCAAGGCTGAGTGTTTGTTAAGTTGTTGGCAGCGTATAGTATTTTATACATATAATATCTCGCTATGTACAAATTATTGATTTTTTTTTTCAATTTTTTTCCATGCTTTTAAACCATAAATAGACAAGTAATGACAAGACAAAAGTATTTTATTAAAACAAAAACCTTGCGACTCTAAGGGTTAAAATACTTAATGTAGTATTTCGGACCAAAGTCAGTAAGTCCCACCGTGCACCGCCGGCGAGGTGACGAACGTACTCTCATAGTACGTAATTCTACTCGCTTGAGCGAGAAAACGAGTAGAATTACTATCGGGGTAGGTAGTCGTTGCTCGCAGTGCCTAAGTTTTATGAAACACCAAGTAGTATGTACCTACAACGCGGTTGTCATAAGCTTGTTACTATAGTTCTAGTGAGGTAGGTAAAAAATTGTCCCGATAAAAAATTCCATACGTGAATTTTCCAACAAGAGATTCAGGTCAGGTCCCTGGCGTAATACATCTAATGCTAGCCATACACGATTGTTTACTGTCAAGTTTTCAGTGCGTTTTGAAGCGGCGTCCAGTTGGCAGTGCTTTCATATGGACCAAACACGTTCAAGTTTACATGACGCTGCAATGCTTGATCAAGTAGACAGAACAGAAGTTAATTTTTGCTTCCAATCACAAGTAGACTGGTCATGCATACTAAAGCCATGGTTGTACTTTGTTTCGCAGACAGAAGTTTCATAGACGTATTGTTTCGCAGAATTTTCAGTTCATAGAAGACATTTTTTTGTAAAAGGGTCGCAGTTCTAACCTAACCTAACCTACTTTTCTGGTAGATCTACAAAATTGCATTTTAACTGTACCTAAAAAGTTACCGGTTTCTGAAACGAAAATTCTGCGAAACAATTCATTCTACGAAACATTTTTCTGTAAAAGAAGGGGGCACCGATGGTCATACATACACACATGATCAAGTATACCGGACGCTTCGAGCATGCGGCAAACTTGACGGTAACTTGATCGTGTATAGCATAATATAACTCAAGTGATCGTGTAAACCTACTCACAAGGATTACCTAAACGTGCACATAAGTGCTCGCCACACGACACACCGCACACGAGCCCTACTTAAAGTATTGATTAGGTTGTTCAGTTCTAAAGCAGAAACGGAGCTTTGTGGATTAATCTGGAAATATTGGTACGATATATGATAATTATATGTATAGGTACGGTCGGCCTCACAAGTAGCTTAACACGTTCACAGTCCCCATATAAAATGTTTCAATTTTCTTGGACGTCCAAGCAAATTACTTCCATCACACGTCCGGGGCACCCCGTACATGGGTCACTATAGCCGACCAGGTATGCACTCAAATCACTATAACTGCATTGCAATTTATATTTTAGTTAGATATCAAATAGCATTCTATAATATATTGTAATAATCCAAGTGCGTACCTGGTCGTTTCATATTTAGTGACCCAAACGCACGGACGTGTGATGGAAGTAATTTGCTTGGACGTCCAAGAAATTTGAAACATTTTGTATGGGGACTGTGAACGTGTTAAGGCGCTATAACTAGAAATATCGCGTTCTTTGAAACGCTGTTCTGCCCAGACGAGGAACCAATAGGGATTGATTTTCAGATATATGATTCTTGACCAAGTAGGTATATGATTCCGAAAAACAAAATATATATTCGAAATAGTTATGTATTGGAAATTAATTTAAGCGCAAGTAACTTTTCACCTAAATTAAATTCGATTAAAAAATAACCTTAACTTTGGGTATTAAGGTTGAAATTTTAACTACACGTATGTGGTCGTTAAATCTTACTCGTACTATGCCTGGAAAAGGGTGAAATATAAAGTGTAATACTTAACTCTTTGACCGCCAAGAACCTATAAAGTGGTTGTGTGTCGTCGTGCCCACCACGCCAACAACCACTTAAAAAGTCGGAGTGAAGGTGTATAAAATCATTTATGAACTGTTTTAATTTGTTTTTATTGGTTTAGACATTACATCAATTCAACAGTGCTTGGCGTGGTGGGCACGACGACACACTACCACTTTGGCGATCAAAGGGTTAAAACCACATCAACGAATTCTATGTTGGACACTTGGAAGGCAATGAAACATGTACTTAAATATTACTTAACAATTTATTTACAAATACTTCTTCAATCAATACAAAGTTTCGTATTAACCATTCAACCGCTAATCGTCAAAAAAGTTACTCCCGGTTTGCAACCCTGTCATAAATCAGGAAGGTGTAATTTAAACTGTCATTTTGTCTGCCATATCAGACGGTAGCGGTTGAGGGGTTAAAATAAATGTACAGTTGCCGGCAAACATCTTGAACCTGATTGACCTGCGCAGTAGCGTGATTTGTAAGTAAATCGGCTACTGCGCAGACAAGGTTAGGTTCAAGATGTTTGCCGGTAACAGTGTCACAGTGTAACACATTCACTGTCCCCATACAAAACGATCTGACAATGGCATCAAGTCCAACTGCATTCAGTATGGTGTGGCTTCAGAGTGGAAGCATGGACTCCTGAAAAAACAGTTCATGACCCCATATTGGGGGCACCCGGTTAACGAACAAGAGTTCTTCCTGTGGTCTATATATTTTTAAATTAGCCGTTTCCTTATTTGGGTCATTGTCAGATTTAGGTGCGCGTCTTTTCGGTGGACATGGCAAAAGTTAAGGGCTACAAAGCTTAATTTTCGATTGATCTAATAACCCGCATATCTGCAATTCCGTGTCTATAAATCCATGTAATAAAAACGTAAATTACATGCACACAAGCCGTTAACTATTGACCACCGAATGGACAACTTTTGTTTTTCCGACTGACAGTGGCCCATTTAGGCCTATTTTCATATGATTTACATACTCAACTTATAGTAAAAATTTAAATAACACAATTTATTATAGTTTAAAGTCATCTAATGTAGCTAATAAAGAATAATTATAATAACAGTAGTAGGTTCACCGCCATTGGCTTGATATAAAGTCAGGACATTAGGTGCCACACGCCAATGACCTCATATCGAGTCGATCGAGTCTATGTGCAGGCATTTTCAGTCTTTTGCTACTAAGACTTTGGCATGTGAGGACTTGCAGAATCTACTGGGGCGTTGAATAGGTCAATGTCCGGATTGACAGATGGAACAGCCCGCCTCACGCCTGCACGGCGAGCAGCATGTTGGCGTACTGGATCTCAGGGCTGTTCTCTTAAACTTAAAATCATTACAGTTGAACGAATTGCTCCAAAGCAATTTCTTCAAAAAGCTACTTTACAAACAAACGATAAGGTTCACAATCCAATAACATTTTAATACAAATACGTTCAACAAAAGAATTTCAACCATACTCCGACATGTCGAGCGCGACCTCGCAGCTCTCGCGGACCACGGCCCGAAGGTCGCTTAGGTACCTCTAACAGTTATAATAATTTTATAAAATAAGTAAGGTAATTAAACTTTAAGAATTAAATAAGGTAATTCAACTTTAAAAATTGAATAAGTACATGGCGCGTGCGCGCGTGCGTGATTGCACCTTCAGCATTTGCTTTGTATAATATTTCGTAATTAGCAAATAAGTCAATTCACCTCACTTTACGTTCGCTATTCATAAGTGTGCACACCTATCAAGTTAAATAAATCAAGATTATATCAAGAAATCGTCTTTCCTGTTCCAAACTACTATCAAGAATCCTATCAAGTAAATGTATAAGTTAGCAAGTACTCACACAAAGGTAATTTAAGTAAAATTATCTATAAAAGGTAATTTAACTTTAGTTTTAGTGGGTTCACTGCCATTGACTTGATATAAAGTACGTCGGCGGTACGGTACGGTAAAGTACGGTACGGTAGGACATTAGGTGCCCCACACGCCAATGACCTTCGATCGAGTCGATGTACAGGCATTTTCAGTCTTGCCCTTAATTGTCCTTGAGTTATCCTTAATTGTCCTTTAGTCGTCCTTTATTGGTGCTGTCCTTATTGCCCTTGAGTAAGGAAAGGTAAGGTTAGGTTAGGTTAGGCGAGGACAGGACTTTGGCATGTGAGGACTTGCAGAATCTACTGTGGCATTGAATAGGTCAATGTCCGGATTGACAGATGGAACAGCCCGCCTCACGCCTGCACGGCGAGCAGCGTGTTGGCGTACTGGAACTCCGGGCTGTTCTCGTACTCCGACATGTCGAGCGCGACCTCGCAGCTCTCGCGGACCACGGCCCGCTCGTCGGTTAGGTACCTGCGATCACAGAATAAGTAATAGTGATACGTACAGAAGCCTCACTGTTAACAAATCCCCGCGAGGCAAGCCAAACGTGCCTATGCTTGGCCATCTCCTTCTATCGCACGCGCATCACTCGCTACATCACTTTCTATCGCATTGAAAGATTTGAAAGTCACCCTAAGCCCCGGTTCGCACGAGCGCTTTTTCAACGCGCGTTAAAACCCGACGTTGGCGGTTCTGTAACCTTAATTCGATTTAACGTTCAACGCCAAACGTCGAAAATCGAACAGTGCTCGATAAAAAAACGCCGCGCTTTAAAACCGCCTTCGTGTGATTATCATGGTTATCAATTCAATTTGTGTCATTTCAATGTTTATTTAACGCGCGTTGAAAAAGCGCTCGTGCGAACCGGGGCTAAGTGTAGAACCTGAGTGGACGCTCGAGCGTTGCGTCCAGCAGCGTGCATTTCAAACAATTGAAACTCATACTGGTGTCCTGAGTCGCCGCCGCACAAATACTATGCACGCTCGGCCGCAACGCTGGACGCGACGCCGAACCGAACGCTCCGAGCGTCCATTCAGGCCTTACACTAAGGGTGACCTTTGAGCGGCGCGATGACGTCACGCGAGTGAGTCGCCCCTGCCACAGCCATAATATCATTATTTTCTCTACAACAAGCTTGCCAGAGCTCCCGAGGATGCACTGTGTTGAGAGCGAGGGACCTAAATGTGTCCCTTCTGCTGTCAACACAGTGAACCCTCAAATTTAATAAAGGGTCCGCAATGCGCACGTAACTGATTTGGAGTTGCGGGCGTTTATAGGCTGCGGTGTCCACTTACCATCAGATGGACCGTACGCAAGTTACCCCGTCGTTGTATGAATTAAAAAAAAATGTTGTCAGCTTATTCACACCAGTTAAGGCGCCTGTAGAAGCAAGCACTCTCCATACAAACTTTGTGGAAGTTTTTCTTTGCTTGTGTTTGCATTACACTTATGATTTTTGGTCAGACTTATGCTTAATTTTCTGTTAGCCAGCAACTCAAGATTTTAAAAGAATTTTTAATTTTTTGTATTTTTAATTTACATTTTTTTGAAATTTTTGAATTTTTTTACTTGACATTCTTCATAAATCCAATATTAAGAAGCAAAAAAAAATGTGGGAGTGCCAAAACTGACGAATAAAACTTGCACAGAGTTTGTATGGAGAAGGCCTTTCCTCTACAGGCGCCTTAAGGGATTGTTTCCAACTTGGTCAAGTAACATTCATACCTTTTCAGAACCCGTGTGCACTCCTCAGTAGCGATGGACCCCATGGCTTCAGCAGCTTCATGGCGCACCATCTCATGCTCACTGGCGTCCTCGAGAGTCTTCACAAGGAATGGTACACTCCGCTCATCCTGCATTTGGCCAAACACAAAGGCCACCTCGTGACGGAAGAGCGCACTGCCGGCTTTGAATCCTGAAACATGGAGAAGATTAAATTTAGAGATGCAAGAGTATCCCGGCCTATCCAGTTAACCCTTTGAAGCCTTTGAACGCCTTCTGTCAGTACACACACATGCGCCAAACTCTCTTTTTACAGAGGGGCGAAAATAGACCATATTTAACCTCTTGACCGCCACAGTAAATAACGTAAGTCGTCTCTCACACGCCAGTCTTTCTAGAAAAAAGACTGAAAATTAACCTTAATTGATAGCATGTAGGTTGCCTTTTCATTGCACGTGTTGTCAACTATACATGACAATGGAATTGTAGGCACGGCGGCTCTTGTCACCTATACGTGACTGTGGCGGTGAGAGACTTAACGACAATTTCATTTATTTTATTCATTTTTTTTAATGGGTTCATAGCACCATACAAAATAAATGGAACTAAATACAAATTATTCTAATAATCTACTTGAGAATGCTACCTTAATGTGTGTGAATATTGTATTCAAGATAAAAATACTTGTGAATATTGTATCCCAGATATATTGAGCCCAAAATGTTTGTAAAAATCTTATGCCTTTCTTAAGATCATAAGATGGTAAGAAGTATTGTGACATAGAACACTTGTGATTCCTTTGGTGTCACAATCACATTGCCCACCCTTCTTTGATTTCAAGATTTATTGCCATGATTACCAGCTCAGGAAATAAACATTTAAAAAAATACAGATCTTGGCTTGACTGTCTTCAATTTAATTTTAAGGAGATGCTGGAAACTGTATGGAAAGGCTTAAAACTTACCTTCACCCAAAGCATTAATGCTTTCCGTAGTCCCAATATTCCTTAGACTAAACATAGCCCTATACCGCTCAAATAGAGGTTTGCTCTCATCCATCAATATCTGACTCAACTTGGCGATGTCACTCTCCGAGCTTGGTGGAGCCGGATCAACAGACGCGTACAAGCTTTTAGAAAGATTCTCTGTCTTCTCACTAGCTACCCATTCTAGTCTTTGTAAAGCTATTTGACATGTCTCTGCGACTTCTATTGCTGGGTCGTTTTGGTACTTCTCAAGGAGTTCTTTGAGATTCGGATCTCCAATTGCGCCTAGAGCTTCACCTGAAATCATAGAAATATACTATTAATCCAAGGCTTCATTCATAGTACAATCAGACATTCAATTACCTTTAATACAGGTTTTCTTGGAGATGTATTCTGTCGATGTATGTCTGTGGTGTATTGTGTGATGTGTCTTGGTGATGTGTTCTGTGTGTGTGTTGTATTCTAAATATTGAAATATGTAGTAACCTAAAATAGTAACTAACTAGGTAATATTTTTTTCGAACAATCTATTGGTATTATCTAATACAACATTTTTTCAACCATAAAAAATTACTAAGAAGCTCCTCATGGTATTTTTAATCTAGTTTCCCCATTTGTATCCTAAAACATTGGTACTTGATCCTGAGATTTGGCATAGAGACTAGTTTTAAGAGACTGCCCTTCCAACCCTGAGGGAAAGCTAGACCAAATTTCTAAGTCACAGTCACTTTCGTATAAATAAATGTTCGGCTTTGATGTGGCCGAAGTAAAACAGTTTCTAAACAACTCTCTGATACTCAAAGTCAGCCTGCAAAGGGATGTAATCCCAGGAGGAGAATGGCGCTCATGTAGATTTCTACTTTTGAAGAGATCCCTTGTAGTTTTGGCTCCTCACTAAAATTCCTTAATTTTTCTGGCCCACTTTAAAAAAGTTTTCCCAGCCCTGCTCTAAGTATAACAGTAGGTGAGTCTCACAAGAACACAACGTTGCTTATCATAACTTATCGAATACGTACAAATTGTTCTCATGATAACAGCCTTACCTGCCTCATGGCGTACTATGGGGTCTTGGTTTTTATCCTCCAACACACTCCTCAGAATCGGAATGGCCCTTTTATCCTGCATTTGGCCTAGACAATAAGCTAGCTCGTGTTTTAACAGCACAGACTCATCCCCGAAACACTGACTTATGCATTTGATAGCGGACTCGCCGCCAATGTTTCTCAGCGTGAATAATGCCCGAAAACGCTCCTTCATGGGTCTCGACGTATTGTTGAGAACATTTCCGATATTCTCAATTGCAGACTCACTTATATTCGTCATTTTAAATGTTTATGAAAGAACAAAAAAACGTGGTCAGTTGCTAATAAACAAATGAAATGACCATCTGCGAATTCTTCTTTTCTTCTATATGTCAGTGTCAACCAATTTCTGTCAACCAACGTCAGTTGTCTAATTGACAGTTGACACTGGCAGTATATAAACTATTTGAGCCACTTAAAAAAACGTTCCGACGAAGAAATAAGAAATTAAAAGTGAATGCGACATGTTCGATTTGACACACACATGGCGCGCAGGAGGCAACTTTGTCTCCGCAGTATGTCTGTCTCTATCGTACTGTGTAAATGAGTTTGTCTCTGCGTATTTTAATATGCATGCCGCTGAATAATGCAACTATGGCGTCCCCCTGTTTATCTCGCCTGGCCAGTATGGCTATGAATATCTATCGTAAAATTTAAATAATCACATTTATTCACGAGTGGCGCTAGTGGGCATGTTCATACGCTCTTAAAATGTATACGACTAAAAGATTCAATCTTATCACTCGTGAACGTGAATAATTGTGATTATTTAAATTTTACGATAGATATTTGAAAAAGGGGATTGCTATGTACTGTATTTTATATTTCATCAGTACCTTTTGAATACTTTGATCCAGTTAATGAAGGATAAGTTGGCGGAAACAATTCGTGTATAAGCAAATTATGGCATACTTGTAGATAAATATGTTCTTAACAACATACTAAAATTCCTGGGGGATGGGGGTGGAGATAACGGGTAGAGGGGGGTGTAAAGGTCAGGGGTGAATGTTACCTATAAGTGGCCTCATGGGTGGGTCTCTTTCCTTTGTTTCTCAATATTTTTAAAAACAAAAAATACAGTACGTATGCACTCAGTGAGTTCTAAATAACGATACCACACTCGATGGGGTAGGTCGATTTTTTTTTCGCGCCCCCTTTAGCTGTATGGGAGCCCCCCTTATAAGCATTTTAAAATATTCTTTGATGATGTGTGTAGATGTGGGTCAACACGATGCTTAAACTGTGAAAATTTGAAGCTATCCATTTAGTTTTTGAGGGGGGCTCCCATATAGGGGGCAAAGTAAATTTATAAAACGGCTGCTCGTTCCTTTATTGTTTAATATTTTTAAAAACAAAAACTACAGCATTTATAATGAGCTCTAAACAACGATACCCCAGTCCATGGGGTAGGTCCATTTTTTTCGCGCCCCCCTTTAACTGTATGGAAGTCCCCTTTAAAAACTAAACGGATGGCTTCAAATTTTGACAGTTTAAGCATCGTTTTGACCCACATCCACACACATTGTCAAAGCATATTTTTAAATGCTTATCCCCTTATTGAGAAACAAAGGAAAGAGATCTTATAAAAAGAAAAGAAAAGAAAAGAAAGGAAAAGAAAAGAAAAGAAAAGAAAAGAAAAGAAAAGAAAAGAAAAGAAAAGAAAAGAAAAGAAAAGAAAAGAAAAGAAAAGAAAAGAAAAGAAAAGAAAATAAAAGAAAAGAAAAGAAAAGAAAAGAATTGTATTATAGGTAACATTCACCCCTTTAAAATCTCATCAAATATTCATCCTAGCGAAAAAATGCGCAGGACCTTTCTTGTAGAGAATTGTATGTAGATCACTCATGTCTAAGAACATTTTTAGCTATCGGCCACCGTTTAAGAGTTTTATACGAAAAACTAAAAAAAATACCTTAAAATGACCTTTACACCCCTCTCAACCCGTTATCTCCACCCCAATCCCCCAGGAATTTTAGTATGTTGTTAAGGACATCTTTCCCTACAATGCCAAAATCCGCTTATACACGAATTAATTCCGCCAATTGGCAGTTAGTGGTCTTCTTTGCTTGAATTTACATCTAACTAGTCTTTACGTTGCTAGATTCATCGCTCTTTTAGCTCAAAAAAAAACGGCCGGCTGAAAAGGACTTGCAATGTACATATTTGGTAGATTACCTACTCCATTCCAAACGCAGCTGCTCCCCGTAAGCTCTTTAAAATTTGAAAATGGGCTTTTTAATCTTTTAGGGTTCCGTACCCAAAGGGTAAAGGGACCCTATTACTAAGACTCCGCTGTCTGTCCGTCTGCCCGTCTGTCATCAGGCTGTATCTCATGAACCGTGATAGTTAGACAGTTGAAATTTTCACAGATGATGTATTTCTGTTGCCGCTATAACAACAAACACTAAAAACAGAATAAATTAAATATTGAAGGGGTCTCCCATACAACAGTCATGATTTTTTTGCCGTTTTTATAGATGTGGTACGGAACAACTATTCGTGCGCGAGTCCGACTCGCACTTGGCCGGTTTTTTATACATTACAATAGTCTCACTCAGATACTAAGTTAAGTACCTATACCTATACCTAGATACCTATTATTTTTATTGTTTAACCACAACAGCCACACCCACCAAGTGGCATTCAGGTGATTACACAACGGTTACTATTATTACCTACACAATATTTCGTTATAAGGAGAGCTGAGACGCTGAGACTAAAATTACTAGGTATGAGGAAAGAAAAATAAATCCTATAGGGAATTTGCATCGTCACCCAACGGCATGCAGTTTTGCACGTAGACATGCCATTCATTGAATATTATTTACTTTGGTCATCATTCACTAGTGTACAGCTTACCATGAGTTTGCAATGTTTGCATTAGATACCCGTACTCGCTAGCGACTGCATGAAATTTTAAGATCCACGTTTTTTTTTATTCTCCCGAAATCCTAATTTTCATTCAAAAATATCGTAATTATGATCGGAAGGTCGTAAAGTGAATTATGACTTCATTTCTATGAATGTTTGACTGCATTACCACTGCATTACCAATGTTTGACAGTATTGCTCCTTTGCGCATAGGAATGACGTCACACTTCCGTTCTATACATTTTGGCGATTTTCTTCAAATCTAGCGAAGAAAAAATCTAAAAACTTTTATTACGTTCAGGTAGGCAGCAATATTTACCGAAATGGTTTTCGATTTAAGCATCATTATTAATTTTTTAGAGTTCATAAAGTGCACATTCACAAAATATCTCTTAGTTCGGCGTGCCGCTTGGCATAGGCCTCCTCCAACGACCTCCATTGTTGCCTGTCCTGGGTATCCCTTCTCCAGTTAGCTCCAGCTGTTAATTTGATTTCGTCTTCCCACCTGGTGTGCTGTCTTCCTCGTTTTCTTTTGCCATCCTCTCTCTCAACTCTATGAACTCTTAGTACGGAATAAAGGGCTCTTATTATTAATTTTTTAAATGTTGTCACTTTATTGCTTGGTAGCAGAAGTAAGTCAAATCAATCAGTAATTACTTCTGTGAACCAAAATTAACCTCTGGCTCGGGATAATTGGCGCAAGGGGTTTTCCGTTTCGATGTTTCCTTGATTTCTGGAACCTTATAAAAAACATGAATCATTGACATGACATGATTGTTCATGGCAGTGAAATTGTTTTATTCTTGTCAGTTTATTACGTGTACTTTCCTTGTAGTGTCACATAGGTACCTACAATCTAGGAAATTGAAAATGCGGTGATTCTCGTACGAAGAGAGGCAGCAGTAAAAAGATGGTATACTTGAGAACAATGTATTATCACCAACTACAGTTGCACACGAAGAGGGAGAGCAAGTCATGGCGTGTAGCCCACAGATAATAATTTATAAAAGAGAAAACAACTTACTTTCTAGTTTAGGCTACTTATCTAAAGTAATACGCATAGTGCCAACATAATGAAATGTCATAATTTAGCTGTAGCTGGACTCTCCAACAGTGAGAGCGTCGCTCGTGAGCTCTCAGGTGACTGACACTTTTATACTTTACCTTGAACGTCCACGGCACGGTAAAACTCTATGGTTTCATTCATAAATTATTTACTAAATACCATATTAGTACCTATTCTTTGATCTGTGACCATATGAAATGTGCGAGCACTGAAGAAGAACCACTCCTATTACATCCTATCTTATATCTTTAAACGAGCAATTCTTGTCTATAGGTACGCGGTAAAATTACTGGATAATGTTTATTTTTTAATTATGGCGATGACCTAATAAGCTTCCCGGCACTTTTCCCTGCCTTTACTAATGGGAATTTACTTGAATTTAAACTTTCGTGAGACATGTTATAACTTACTTACTGTTTTTGTAATACGTGAGTTTTAACCGTTTAGTAAAATAAATGGGAATTTATGTTAAAAGTACCTAATTGGATCCTTTATAACAATTTAAATACAAAGTGTGGCAAATAAGAGGTACGGTCGAACGCATAAGAAACTTAACACCTTTGTATCTTGTACTGCCATACTATAAATGTCCAATGGGTATATTCAAAGATTTCAAAGTGTCAAAGTTAGTTCCTAGCTACTTGATTTCGACTCTTTCTCTGCGAACTTGGCTTAAGTATTTGTACGAACTCTTTAAACGGATTGAATCGCGTAATGAATTAAACATATCTCGACTAGTAGTTACTTTAGTATGTGTTTATCTCTGTTTTTTTAGTATTTTTTTTAACCTGATTGTGGCTTTATAGGCCGGGCCCATTGCCGCGATAGGAGTGCGCGGTTGATGGAGGGTGGCCTGTGGAAAATCGAGGCGGAATCTTCAATACGACCACGCGGGTGGTTTAAATACTGGAATACATAGTCTTGGAATAAATAGTTTGCGCTCCAGTGAGCTAATTTTTTCTAGTCCGTCCAGATGCTGTATGTAGGTATGTAGTAAGTGTATTTGTACTTGCAAAAAATAAAAATTAGCGCTGTCCTTTTCACTCCTACGGGGACACACATGTTATGTGGTTACTGTGTAATGTTTCTTCTGTTACCATTTTTGCCATATATGCAAAGACTACAATATATATACCTACTAAAGTACTTATATGTGTGTTTTGTCTTTGAATAAATGTTTCTTTCTTTCTTTACAGAACATCGTGATCAAACGTGAGACGGGTGGTTTTATTTAATGAGTAGCAATTGCGGAAACCGCAGACAATATGGCATCTACTATGAGCATTATTTGCTATAGAAAATTTAAATACGGTAAGTTGCTACCCATTCGTAATGCATATAATATGCAGCATATTACCTACAAAACATTGCACACGTCGTGTTCATTCGCTCATTTCCTTTAAACGACGAGATATTGGCATAAATAAAAGTGCCACAGCCTCGTATTCTGTAGTAAACAAACGGCTGTCAGAGCGCGTAGTCGTTGACCGCACGAACCACAGACCTTGGCAAAGACCGCGAAAACTTTTCGAACACGGCGCGGAAGCACGGAAGTTTCGAATTACCTACGTACGTATATTGAAATTGGATCGTATTTTGTATTTGAGTAGACAGGTACTCTATTCTTGTTAAAAATCAAAATCTAATAGGCCACAAGCGTCCTTTAAAACATGTCAAATGGTTTGTTTACATCCATTGAAAATATCGTACAATAATAATGACTTAAAAATCACGTATACGTGACTAGATTAAATGCCTTTCCATAAAAACAAAATTACAAGATTGGGAATTGTAAGTAGTCGTAAGTAACTAGGTATATTACATTTGTGGTGCCGCATTCTGCGGCTATATTCCTTACGATGTTTTCTTTTTAAATCTTGAAAAGCTAACAGTTTCATAATTTGTCTATGAAACCTAATTACGCAATATTCTTCTTTTACTACTAGCAAGTATGCAAGTGCGAGAGAGACGAAGGGCTAGCGGCGTCGCTATTTAATCGCGCGTACTCGAAACGCGAGCTTGCATCTCTGCAAAAAGCCCTTAGGTTTCAAGGGTCTGAACTTGACCTGATCGGTGCTTTTTACACAGTGATTTTTACCGCGTCGGTGGCAAACAAGTTTACGGCCCGCCTGATTGTAAGCGGTCACCACATCCTATGGACGCTTGCAACTCCAGGGGTGTCACTTGCGCGTTGGCAATCACTCAAAATATCACGTGAATATTAATTGACAGCCGTCGTTCAGCCAAGTTAGAAGCTTTCGGGCGGCTTGAGAACTTCTAACAGTCAAATTGCCCACTCACTTGACAAGCCTGATCCCTATAAGGACTAGTTGCCTATTAGGTTGGAATGTCAGATGGTAGCGTTTCCGTAAAAAAGCCGCTCCAAATCTTGGGAATATAGCGGGCCCCGAGCGTCCTTCAGGATCATAGATAATGATCATTTTACACAACAGGCCCATTCAAAATTAATTTTGTATAAGCAGTAGGTACTACTTAACGGCAAACTACATCAAAATAAAAATATGTATATTTTTTTACGTTATTTAGAAATTTGTAGTTTTCGTGTGATTGTCAAGGGCACCAATATGTATACACTTTTCAGTGGCGGACCGTCCATGCAACTCGATTCCCACCGGTTTGCCTTTTTTTCAGCCACTCCAGTTCTTTTACTACGGCTCATGAAGAATAAGATAGGCAAATTATTTCCGGCTTCTCATTCCATTGAAATAAGGTCCAAAAGTGTATACATATTGGTGCCCTTGACTGTACAGTCAGCATTTTGATTGTACCTTCAGCAATTTCTGTCTTACAGAACTAGACCATGGGCAGTTGGGTGAACTATCTCTGGTGGGGCGGGGACCCTGACGCGGTGAACGCGATGTCGGGGCTAACCCGGCGCGAGGTCTACGCCGTGCAGAGATCCTGGGCGCCCGTTTACAAGAACTCCGTCGCCAACGGAACGGAGCTACTTAAGAGGTAAAGTTACCGTTTAGGCGGTTGCCTTTTATATCGGTCCTATATACTGCCCTATACGGGCTTTTCCCTCGGTACATTTGCCTCGATCCTCAGACCTCAGACTGCTTACTCTGTGGCTGGCTCTGATTGGTTAAAATGCTGACTAGTTATCGGATCTCTGTGTGTTCGTGCATGTGTGCGTATCGTGTGTTTGTTTGTGTTCGTATAACTGTAAACTAGCCATCTTTTTCAGACACTTCACTATATCTAGTGAAGCTATCGCGCGGCAATCGTAAAGCTTGAATGACAACTCTATCTGAGTATGCTAATTTCCTCTATGCTGACAACTGACCAATCATTAATTCATCTTCCTAAGTTTTTTTATACCATGTCGGTGGCAAACAAACTGACAGCCTCATGGTAAGTCCGTCACCTATGGACGCTTGAAACACAAAGGTATTACTCGCGCGTTGCTGACCCATAAGAAACCTTTTCACGTCTTTTTACGTATAATCGTATTATTTATAGCGGCTTTTATTCCTTGCTCACTTCAGCAAAGGTACCTAATCGTAATTTGTTCTGCGTGTACGCACACTACGCACAGTCGACATGCTACACGGCATCGTGCGCGCTTGTCAAACTCGTTGGAAACAGCCTTAGAAGAAGTTTTACCTCACGAGCGCAGGTGACCCATGGTTGTGTGTTGAGCTATAAGTACATGCAAATTGTTTATGTGTGCGTCAGCGTAGAAACTACCAACGAGTTCACGTTGTCTATGTGTTCGTCACAACTACAACTATGGCCAACCCGAGCTCGTGATATTTAAATACTATACTTACACTGTTTCGCGTCAGGGTGCCAGTGAGCGTTGTGAATTCTGTGAATTGCAACTCCGGAGGTAAATTTAACTCAACAAATCCCATCAGCGTAAAAGTTCCTCGTTCCCTTCCACCGTGCTGATATAACGTTAGCTTAGTTAAAGCTAACCGTACTTACATTTAAGTAATATTTGTATTATTTTAATAGAAAAGTTACGTCGATTGTCAAAAAAACAATTTCCAAGAAAATCGCGCCATATTACCGTACGCTACGCGCTACGCCCGTAGTAGTCGATCGCATAGTTTTTCCACTTTGTAGCGAAAACTGTCTACGAACGGGGATCCCGACTATCGTCCTCGGCACTAAATATGTTAAGTTACACTTGTTAGTCAATAACATATTTGTTTTGTATGCGATATGCAGAGTCCAATTGGCCTCTAGATCTCTAGAAACCTCGGGCCAAGTGTCACATCTTCTAATTGGTATTGAATATGTAGTGCCCCCAATTGAATACAAGCCTATTGAATCTGGTACGTATTCAATTCAGTTTCATTGCTTCGAGTGATTGAATAGGCATTAGGTACGCTTTGTAGACAGCAAAGTACATACCTACATACCTACAGCTATAGTTTAAAGGTACAATCGACACCTGCCCTTGATTTCCTTTTCGATGCTGCAACAATCATTTGCAAAGATGCTGTGGCCATTGAAAATGAGTATACCATCATCCTCTTAGTGTTTAAAAAAACTTTGTGTTTATAAAACGTTGTGCGAGGAAGTTGCCAGCTCTTCGGTCACCAGTTTTTCCTATCTTATACTTTTTAAGGTCAGCAGACAGTGTTAAAAATAGCAACAACTGTTTTTTGTTTAAGTAATATGTTGCTAAATTATGACTTCTAATTTATACCTACTGACACTTGGTGCTTCTTACTATAATTATCAACACGACCGACTGTCCTTCATCGCAATCAACCTAAGTACCTACTCCTTTATTTTTGTGTCTTTTCTTTATATCTGAATAAACTATCTTTCTTAACAACCATAACTAAGTCGGTTAACGACTAGACCAATTAACTCAGTGTGTGTGTGCCTGTTTGTGACCACTTGGATTAGGTTGGTGAACTAACAAGAAAACAAAGCTATCAAATATGATGCATATTGTGACTCACTGTTAAATAATATGATCTGAAGAACGTATCAAAAAATTGTTTATTGGGTTTTTACATGTGGCGTTATACAGAAGCAAAGGGTGGCACTTTCCAGTAAGCATAGCAATGCTTGTGTCGTGTGAGTGACGTATGTATAGCACCTTAAATAACACAGTTTTATTACTTCAGATTATTCCGCGCCCACCCTGACACACGTGAATTCTTCAAAATGCTCCGCAATCTACCCGAAGAAGAATACGAATCTAACATCCAGTTTAGAGCGCACGTGACCAACCTGATGAGTTCCATCGACATAGCCGTGAGAAACATGAAACAACCCGACGTGGTTGCCGCCATGATGGCGAGGATCGGGGAATCGCATAAGAAGAGGAATGTTAGCGAAAAGCAGTTTTTGGTGCGTATTTTTTTTTGATAACAACCAACTCTTTTGTAGCGCTACGCTCGTAACCAATGACATGCGAAAAACGGTACCTATCTAGAGAAAGCGTATACCTGCTCCTGTAGCTCTAGTATAAGTTTTTTCGAAACATTAACTAATTCGAACGCGTTTGCGTTTTGTCTCAAAATCTATGAAAGTGGTATGAAAACGTGAACAGCTCTGGTGGTCACTAGTGGAAACTAAAACAGCGAGTATAACATTTGTTGCTAACCGATGAACGCGCGTATTTCAAACTCGGTGAGAGCGTTTTCATACATTTTGAGACAAAACGCAAACGCGTTCGAATTAGTTAATGTTTCGAAAAAACTTATACTAGAGCTACTGAGGGGCTAAGATGATCGCGTATACCGTCACGTTTTATGGCCGAAATGTATGAAAACGTCATATAAAACATCACGGTATACGTGGAAGGTAGGCTGCCTATGTACAGTCAGCATTAAAAGTAGCTTGACATGTGAAGAGGTGAAAAGTTCCTATTCCCTTGTAATACCTAAAGACTTTTGACGTTTTCATATGCCAAGCTACTTTTGATGCTGCCTGTACAGTCAAGGAAATAGAAACACATACCCTTTTCCATCTTATCTCAATGAAAATAAGCGTTAAAATAAAAGGGACGTGTTACGGTTTCCTCCATTGAGTATGTACATGGGAATTTTTCAAAATGTTTTCTAGCTGGTTAGCTAATACCATAATGTCCAATATGTGAGTTGCAAAACGCATGATATGAATGTAAATAATAAACTTTATGCAAGCAACTTTGCTATCGTAAATTTATATGGGTATGCGACATGCGGGGGTGGAGGTGGGAAACATTATAGTCGCCTTGTTGGTATTGCGGCGAGATGCGCGGCATGTTATGTAGCATGTAAGTACGTGAATGTAGTAGCCTTACGATAAAAACCTCTACCAGTAGAGTCCGGTGTCAGTGGTTATATTTTCAGGGTAGACTATAAAACACCTGTATAGAAGCACTTCTTATTAAGAAACTTCGTGCTTATTTCTTTGACGTCGACGGCATATTCCTCTTCTTATCAAATGTTTATTTGTTCCAGGAACTAAAAGACGTGCTATTAAATATGTTCATTGAAGTGCTCAAGCTTGACGACAGGACGCAGGCCGCCTGGTCGAAAACCGTCGACTTCTGGTACAGACACATATTCCCACAACTGAAGTAACCACGGACAATATGGAAATAGAGATAGTGTTGTGACTACTCATTTGATGACGAACTTTAATCAAGCGAACGTATTATACCAAATATCATGGTTACAATAAATAAATGATTATGATTGTAAAACCTACGTATGTATATAGTTCTAGTTTACTTTTGTACATAAACCAATATGAATACTAAATATTAATGTATCTCTTTCATACTTTATATTATGAAGGTATAAGTTAGGTAGGTGTACTAACTCTTCCATAGCAGCAGAAAACGACTGAAGCAAAAAAAAATAATATGTCACACCTGGCCATAAAGTGGCCATTATCGCACGCTCTGCGCGCGAAAAATCCCACTTCCTGGCCAGGGGGTGACATAAAATTTTGTACTTACCACGGGCGATAATAAAGAAAGCCTCAGATCGCATATTTATCGCCCTTGCCTTCGGCTCGGGCGTAAAATACCTGCAATCTGAGACATTCTTTGTTTTATCGCCCTTGGTAAGTAATGTACTATTTTTTTTTCATACGTTGAGTGATCCACCCTAATTAGTCAGAGACCGTTTTTCAAGAAGTAGCATGCAAGAAGCAAGTCATATAACAGTTGGGGTGACAACGTTATCAGAGGGTTTAGACCCTGCAGAGTACGGATCTGCCTGTCTCCATCCCCAAATTTGAGCCGGAAGTATGTTATACCGGATAATGTGCAGCCCATACAAATTCTAAATAAATGGTCAAATCGATGTAGGCGGGTGTTTCTAGCAAGATCTACCGCTCTGTCCACAACAAACCTGTATCTCTTTCAAGTAATCGTGTCACCTAGCAGTGGGATGAGGTAAGAAGGAGAACGTTGTGCCTGTTTTTGAAGGAAAAAACGAACCGTAAGAGCGAAAATCTTACGTAGTCGTTGATATGGCCTAAACCAAAAATTATATGTGATGCATAAGATGTTGCAGATAAAACGCATTTCAACTCCAATTTTAAATGAATAACACATTCGTTACTTGTAGGTATTTATGCTAAATTGTGGCGTTCCTAATTTAAAAAAAACCATCGATGTACAAAAAGTATCGCGACAGTTTTTAGTGTTAGTATTTATTACTATTTTATAGACCATAAATTATCATTGACTACATTAATAATGTATATATTTCTGCTCGAATTATGTTTTAACTGTTTTTATAAAATGATCAATGATTAGAAAATAAAAGAACACCAACAAAGTTTTCATGTTTGTTTTTTTTTACTCTAGACCATCAACATGTTTTTTTTTTATTTTACTTAGAAAGGAAAGCCGGTAATTTATTATTTTACACGTTTTTTTTTTTATTTACCGGCTGAGGCGCCATTTGCGTTCACTGCGAAATAACGAGGAATTTACTGTCCGCAAAAACCACAATGACTTGATACATTTTGTACCTATACACTGTATTGTATATTCAGTTAGGTAACACTATATTTTTACTAACATTCTGATCTGCACGTGTTTGTGTACCTACAACTAAACACAGTAACGTTATTTTTTGTGGAATTTTGAGTGGACGCAAACTAACGCTGGTCGCGTAACCGGCGTAAAAGCTAAAGCTAACCATTTGCCTGTTAATAAGAGACAAATGCCAAATACCAGCTTTAAAGGAGGGCCTAACACCTTGACAAATTGATAGCAAATACTTACTTTACAATACTTGGCCATTGTTGTAGTTGTGACACATACGGATACATAGACAATGTGAACTCCTAGCTTCTACGCTGACGCACACATAGAAAATGTGCATGTATAGCTCAACACACAACCATGGCTCACCCGCGCTCTTGAGTTAAAGTAGGTACTCTACCTACATAACTTTTGTCATAAGCTATTCTGTCATAATACGGTTAATTGACCAGACTAAACGAAACGTTACGTACGTTAAACTAACTTAATTTAACAAATTGGCACTAAACTGATGCTAAACTGGTACATTCATACATAAAATGTAAACGTCCGAGTAGATTATCAGCTGAACGATAAACTGCCAGTGCCAGTATTATTTGTGTCATTGAGAGAATCGCGCGCGCTCTCTCATAACCTCTAAATATTCCATAGACAAATTGGCGGGAAAAAAGAGCGCGAACACAAACGTCAAACGAGGTAAGTTTCAAGTATCAAATATTACGTTTGTTTGATATTTTATAATCGTTTTGTAGGCTATAATACAAAAAACTAGCAATAAGCACCTACCCAAAAACCGAAACTAAATACCGGTTGATTTGGTTTTAACCAGTAAAAATTGTCACGAAAAAAAAAGTGAGCACAAGGCAGAATAACCACTGCCAATCTAAAAAAGTAAATGGCTGTGAATGATTTAATTGACGTAATAAAAACTTGTTTACTGTCGTGGACGGTAAACATACGTGTTTCCCATAAACGATGCGTCACAATAGAATCTTTGATTGATTAATGAGCATCGTATCATAGAGCTACAATTTGCCGTAAAGAAATCTCCATAGAGGAAAATGAGGTTAAGTTGTCCTTATCGTTATAAAGTAGGTAATAAGTTACAAAATACGATATTGAATAACAGTAATCCAGTAGTAGTAGTAGTAGAGTAGAGAGTCCAACAGGACGCAGCAATTTTGAAAGACCTACGCCACTGCAAATGTTCGTGTTTGTCCATTTTACGAGGACATCGTACCGTCATTCGCCCCGCTTAGTACATTATTTTGCGACGTGTTTCTACAAATGTATGTGCCATAACGTTTGTTATGTGACAGCGTCGATGTTTAGCAAAGTCGGGTATGCATATTTGCATAATATTTGCTCGCACATTGACTCAAATGATCTTTGCCTTTAACAATGCCGGCCTCACGTGTAGTGGTCAGTTTGGTTTTCTTATACGCTTGATTATAAAGTCACCGTTATATTAGGTAGGTAGGTAAAACTACATGCAAAAAAAATAGCAAGTAAATAAAAATAAAACATTAAAAAAAAACTTCTGCAAAAGCCTGATTCCATCAACCTGAATTGAAAAATTGGAAGGAAAACCTACGCCCGCTAAATTCAAATCTCGAACTGCCGGGTGGCGTCCACCCTCAGTCAGCCGGGCAGCCAGCAAAAGTAGAAATACTGCTGGACAGTGATGATGATGATGATGTTATCCCTCATTAGGGACATAGGGCTCGCAGAAGAGTTCTCCACTTGTCACGGTCTTGCGCAGCTTCTTCCAGCTCTTCCCAGCCAAGGCCACTTGAACCAGTCTCTTTTTCAACTGAGCGCCTCCATGTGGTTCGAGGACGCCCCGGCCTTCTGCTGGACAGTAGCGTCACCAAAAAAATTACGGGGGTTGCTGTTGCTATCCATGATCTGGTACGTACCTGGTTCAAACGTATCTCACTGGCTATCCAGCGCGGGAACGCCGCCAGTATTTTTGGGTCGTTTGAGCCAGGTAATAATTACCAGGCAAAACGTGAGTAGGTACGGTTACTGTAGGTACCTAATGTTTTGTTCTCTTTATGTTTTTATACACATATGCTGATTGGAATTTTATATATATCTTATATATTGTAAAAAAACAACTAACTATAAGGAATTTAATTAACCTTATCATAATCTCATTCATAAAAATACCCTTTCGTAACAACATCACTTCTCAGTAATGTGAGTCAAATACTCATCAGCTGCTCGTAGTCGCGTAATATCTATACAGAATGCGCAACTTTAACTGTATAGCGACAAAAGTGCTCAGAAACCATTGGCGATTAGGTCTTTTTGTAGTTGAGGTCTAAATTCGCAAGGTAATGCCGGCACGCGTTGGTTTTCCTCATTCAACTCCCATTCATTGGCGTCTGCGATATCGTCTGCTAACTTATGGCTGTAGATCGCGATTTTACCGGGTATCTTTAGGTATAAGATAGTCAAGAATGTTGTTTATTTTGAGCAATTTAATGTACAATTGATGGACAATTCATGTGCGCAGGCCTATGTCCAGATTTCTTTCGATTGATAGGATGATGATTGATTGATGATGATGAGTCAATGGGCAATTTCCTGTGGAGGTACGGGTTTCACGACGAACAGCTGGTTGTCTATAACCCTATAATAACAATACTTAACAAAATAACTTAAAATACATAATATCAAAACTAACTAACTAACTAACGAACTGGGCTGGCACGACGACCCAAAATGAGTCTTGGCCTCCGACACAAGAGCACGCCACTTTGCTCGGTCCTGCGCAATTTCTCGCCAGCTTGCACCAGCTCCGAGCTCACGCAGGTCCAAACTATAATATCAAAATATATTTAAATCTAAAACAGTCCCCTGAGGCATTGGACTACCTACCGAGGATGCTGGCGGCATTTCCTCGCTGTAACTCACGCTATACGTTGTGCGAGGAAATCGCCAGCTCTTCGACCACAACTAGACCCAATGGCAATTTCAATAAAAAAAACTTGTGCGTGCTCGGACACTATGGATCTAAAGTTTCGATGCCAAAAGGTAGAAAATGGTATTCCCTAACGAGTATTTATTACGCTTTACAATTCTGGTGTTTTGCACTTTTACTGTAGTCCGTTTGAGGTGGGACGATGCCAGTCTGTCCACACAGGCAGCCTCCCAGATCAATATTCGACCTTACCTTCACTTTAAAGCTTAATTACGCCAAGGGATTCTTGAATCAAAAAATGGTTTAATATATCTTAAAATGATTTTGAAGAGAAGACCATCGACATCCCACACGATGGGTCATGAAAGAAAAAAAATTTGCACGACAACCTTTTACCCTAAAAAAAAATTTTCAAATTTTTATTCTACTGTTTTGTCGGCGTCATTGATATTGAACGGTTATTGAGCTAAGCCGGGGACGGACGGACGGACGGACATGGCAAAACTAAGGGTTCCTTGTTTACTACACTGACTCGTTTCGTTACTACGGAACCCTAAAAATTACGTGATTCGTATATCCTTACTGTTACACTGTTCCAGGGTAATGGGTGACATATTCAGCCGTTGGTGGTGGGGCGGCGACCCTGACGACCCGAACCCCATATCAGGCCTGACCCTGCGCCAGGTGTACCAGGTCCAAAGCACCTGGCAGCGCGTCAACGTAGATGCGGAGAAATACGGAATGGAACTGTTTTTAAGGTAAATATTTGAAGCCTTTGTTTTATTCTAAATTCAATCAAAATGTGATTTTCGTATTGTAGCAAATATGGCAGCGATCCGTTTAAGAGTCCCCCGAACCTATCGACGCAGAGTCGGCGTGAGCCTATCAAAAAAGGTTTATCTACTCAATAAACGCGGAAAACTCGTTGATCGGCTCGGCCAACGCGAAGCGACGCACTCGGCATATGCCGCAGCGGCAGCGTAGCCAAAATCTTATTTTGCTTTGGCGATATAAAGCGGCGATATAGGCGCTTTGCTAGAATATAGGTACATGCCCTCTTTAACAAATAAAGAAAGGCCTTGAGTTCTCACAATGCCACCAAGAATTCGTATTCAGCCCATAAACTGGGTAAATCGGGGCCTTTGCCGCAAAGTTCAATGCCGCTCGCGGTCCTTCAAATTCTTCGGTGCGGAAAAGCGCTACGCTCTCATGGGGCGTCGTTTGCCGTAATTTCATTCGTTTATCCGAACTGGAGGTAAATTCCTGCAAGTATGTTTGTCGTGTAATAAAGAATATTTGTATTGTATTGTATGTTTAAATATCCTATAGGTGGCGGTCAGTTCAACCAAACCGAAATACGTAGATTTAATGCCATTTCAATTTTGACGTTTTACCTCAGATGAAGACCTTATTTCTGTTTGATCAAATGCGTCTAGATTTTCTCACTAGTCAGTTTACTGACAATATTATATTTGCATAGTAGATATTGCACGGAAGAGGGACGGTACAAATACTGTATTACTGCATGCATATTGCCACCGCCCCATAGCCTCCTTGAGTAGCTTACACGCATGCTGCTCCAAACGGAAAGCATTCAAATTTCAAATTAAAGGAAAAACTGAAAAATTTAGGCCTTGAGTAGGGTTCAAACCTACAACTTTCTGGCATACCACTCTCTATCTTCTGAGCTACCAGCACAACCACGCTCGGCCCCGAAATTCCTTAACCGTTCCTTCATACAACGCTTTAGGGAGGCGAACAGCGACATCAACCTATGTAGAAGAGTCAGGCTTCCTTAACGGTAGCAGCGTTACTGCTTAACACAAAAATTAAGTAAGCAGTAATTTAAATTAAGGAACACAGTAAACGAATCCGTACTGGCTCGACTTACAGTTAACTAATACAGCGCTGAGAAACGCAACAGTAGCATAAATGGTGCAGTAATAACTAATAAACAACATAAGCGCACCGGGACGTACGGTGACAGGTTAGCGACGCCTCACAGGCTGAGCGGGGCGCTATCATACATTCCGGCGCATTCCGCTTATGGCCAAGTCTTTTTTTTGACGCAGAGGAAATGTATTTACGCATTCGCCCGGCCCCGCGAAAGGCCCATAGAAGGGGGGGATGTGGGACTCGCCCTTCCGAAGACAAAGCTAATACCCACTAAAACCTCTGCGGCGTTAACCCTCGCTGCCGTATCGGGCATCGTGGGGTCGCTATCATTCTACCGCGATGCCCCCCCCCCCCCCCCCCCTCTGATTTGACCAAGCCTAATCTTTCCACAGATTATTCCGCACTGACCCAGAAACGAAGACCTTCTTCAAAGCAATCCGCGACCTAGACGAAGACAGCATACGGAGCAGCAACCAGTTCAAAGCGCACGTCTACAACTTCATGTCCTCTATCAACCAGGCTGTGGTCAACCTCAGGCAGCCAGAAGTCGTGGTTGCCATGATGGAGAAGCTAGGAGAGTCACATGGGAAGAGAAGGGTTGCCACGAAGCATTTTTACGTGAGTTTCGTAAGCATTTGGGATAGTTGATTGCGGTGATAAGGGATCCATTCGGATAAGCGTATTAAATTGGAATAGTTATTACATTGTGAAAAGCACAACATTTTTTGCCAGTTTTAATGCATAAAATGATAGATTGTTTCAAGTTTAAGGGAATAAATGTGCCAGGTTTTTAATGATGATTCGAATTTAAATTATTAATTTGTATTGTTTCAGGAAACAAGAGACGTCTTGGTGAACGTGCTGAAAAGGGATCTAAAATTGACAGACGACCAAATGAAAGCGTGGGATGCTTTCATAAGTTTTATATATAAACATATTTTTGATAAATTAAAGTGAATATTATCTGGATTTTGACATATGTATTGTACATTTATTTTTATGACATTAATTCTAGAATAAGTTAGGTATTAATTAAGCTATTTGTAGATTTATACGTAGGTAGGCAAATACTATGTGAATAAAATAATTATTATATGTTTGTAGTTTTAATAGGTAGGTAGGTAACCTACAAATGATTTTTCAAACACTTTAATTTGACCAATCAAAATACTTCACCATATTAAATACATCCCAAAACACATCTACAGTCAATCGGAACGTTGGGATCTTTTTTGGGAAGTAGGTAAAGTATGTATTACATCGTTCAACTAATTTCACTCTTAAAACCATTAGGTCTTTTATTTCGACCCTACTTTAACTTCTATGTATCTTTGTCAAAACAGCTTAAAAAAAACATACCACCATATTCTCATTATAATTTACCTATTATTCATTATGGGTGGATAATCTTTGTTTATTTACTTTCTCGCAATCGAAGAGAAAAATAGAGTGTAATATAATTCTGGTCTAAAATCCATATTACCACTTGAACTACTTTCTCTCACTTCGTTCGGGAAAATAACCATCTCGCCTATTGTCTAATATAAGCCATAAGAAGACGATTGAAGCCTTGTCATAGACTCTACTTTTTTTCATGTATACAGTATTGATTAATAGTACATTACTTAACAAGGGCGGTAAAACAAAGAATGTCTCAGATCACTGGTATTTGACTGGTATTTGATAAATATGCGATCTGAGGCTTTCTTTATTACCGCCCGTGTTAAGTACAAAATTTTATGTCACCCCCTAGCCAGAAAGTGGGATTTCCCGCGCGCGGAGCGTGCTGTAATTGCCGCTTTATGGCCAGGTGTGACATAAAATAACTTAAGATTGTGTCATAAGGAGCTCGGGATCCGATTTGATACCTAAACCTAAGATTTGGATTTGGCGTGGTGTGGCGGTTTGGTGTACTATTTTTACGAAAGTGACTGGCATCCAACCTTCCAACCCAAACAGAAATGTAAACCTTGTTTAGTCATGATATTTTCCTTCGCTGAAAACGCTGAAAAGCCACTGTTAAATATCAAATGGTATTAAAAAGTTTAAAAATAAGTTGGTTAACCGCATCCATAATTTATAGGGAAAATGTTGCTCATGAATTTTCTAAACCTACCGCTCATCAATAATAATAGGGAGCGAGGTTGAGAGCCTCAACTGGGTGAATATCAGAGTATTTATCTTTGGCATCATTTATTAGGACAGGATTTCTTAAACTAAGTGTGCGTTTGGTACTTTTTGATGGCTGTGTAAGGTGCTGGCTGCTTGATGATGAATAAGGAACGTTCGGAAGGAGTTTGAATACTTAGTTTTGGAATGGCGAATGAGTTAACGTAGGTATGACTATATGAAACACGGTTAGAAGATTTTACAAGACGAAGGTCCGAGGTCTACATAAGTACTTATTGCCTAGACATGGACCTAAATGAAATTTTAAAGAACCCGCGGACCCGTTCCTAAGTTCCGTGGTATACCAATTTTTAGGTATAAATTATGATTAATTATTATAGCACTATAAAAAAATGCTGTCGCAAAAAAGCGCCTAAAATGAAAGAAGAAAATGCAATTAAATTCTAACGCGACGATCGAGTTCTACGAGTCATACGAGTTCTACGCTGACAGAGTCACTGGGAAAAGCGAGTTCTAGATAATAAACCGAGTTCCGGCAAAACAACCGGATGTTATCCTAGAAAACAAACCGATTGTGTTCCCTATTTGAACATAATCATAATATAATTATGTCGGCGAGCCACGGCTACCGTTTAGTATTCATTACCGAATGTCCGACACGACGAACAATGGATCATTACGAGACTCTTATCGGTGATAAGCGATATATTAGCGATTGTAGTGTACGCGTGCTACACACAAGTGACAACATATAATCTTAATCACGGACCAGCGCAGGCACACTTATATTATAGTTCAAACATTGTGCAAAAAAAACTGGCCATTTGCGTGTCGGACTTCGCACATGGTTCCGAACCAACCGTAAATATAAGTTGGTTTTAATAGGAAACGAAAAGAAATTTTCAAAGAAAACATCACATTTATCAATATGTTTGTATTTTTTGAAAAATATACGTAATAATAAACATTACTACTAAATTTCATGTTCATAGGTTCATAGGTAGGTAGGAAGTTACAAAATTCTTCGGAGCAAAATTTTGCTCAATAAGTTGACTTGGGTGCCTTCTCCTTCGTTCGTTTTCTCATATTTCTTTCAACAAAAAGTATTTAGCTACTCAAGGGCTCTAAACAACGATACCCCACTCTATGAAGGTAAAAAAAAACGTTCCCCCCACCCTTTAGCTGTACCCCTTAAAAAATATTTGAAAATAAGTTTTGATAATTAATGTTAGCTTTGGGCCAACAAGATATACAGTGAAAAGTATATTGCTTATACAGTGGAAATTTGAAGACTGTAGCCACCTGTAGCTCCAACCGTTTGGCTGTTAAACTTGTGTGACAGACGACGGACGGGCTCGTGAGTGACAGCATCAATAGGGTTCCGTTCGGACCCTTCGGGTGCTGAACCCTAAAAACAGAGGCCTTCAAAATAATTTCACAATTTGCCCGCAGAACCTTGAAGGTCCACTGAAAACAGTCTATACTATACGTAAATATCGATGCCAACTTCTCCAAGCCAAAAAGTTATGGATAATCGAAGAGTTTTGGAACTAATTCCGTATTCTCCAGGAGTTCTTATAGTATTACAATTGAAAATCTGTGGCAACGTGACTAAATTGAATAATCTGTTTCAGAAACATTATTTATTGATTAAAACGTTAAGACGCATACCGACGGGCGAGCATGGGCGTCCACCATGCAGTTCGCCGATGGTCTGGATAGTTGCAGTCTGCACGACAGACTGCATAACCAAGGTCAAGCAGTACTGGATGGGAAGCTCAACCCTTTTAACTTTCTCCAAACTGTTCCCCTCCTCTCCTCAGCACTCCTCAGCAGTCCGCTCAGTTGTCTGGATTCGCCTTTAATGACCATACCCGACATGCAGGTATCCGAGCAATAGAAGTCAAGTTACTGGATGATGTATAGCTATACGAGTATGTGGGCTTGCCGGACGAGCCCCTACTGGCAGAATCAGCTAAAACAATCCATAGACTATTATTTACTTATCAAAAATAACTAAAATAATATTGAAAGTACCCACCTAGGCCACAAATCATGAACACGTGCGACCCGCGGCAATTTTGTTACCTACTATGTGGCCCTTGACTGCAAACAGGTTGCCGCGACCCCTGATCTAAATGTGTCCTACACAGTACATTGCCCGGAAAAAAAAAATTCAAGGTCAAGATGCCAAACTTCTGTCCACCAACTTGACATTCGTCTTATCGGATACACCAAGCACGCATGGTAATGGGTTGTACAGTCAAATGCAAAAATATGGGTGGCATACTCGTGCTCAAAAAAATATCTTCCATACATAGCTCTTATGTCGATGGATTTTAAGGTTTCGGTATATATTTATGAGAGGATTCATTCGATACATATTTTTGCACTTGACTCTACAGTCCTTTACAGGAAGAATTATACTCTTGTTTTAGTATTGGTCGTGTACCTACTGTCTGGTGAATAAGTGTACAGACGCGTACAGACTACTGTATAAATATTATTAATTCATGTTATAATGACTTGTTTATTACAATTAATTAATTACGTGTCAACAATACTAATTGATTATAGTCATAGTAAACAAAAAAAAACAAGTTCACTCGGCGTTCTCTTTTATGCTTAATCCCAAGAAAGTGTAGCCAAAAGTTTTACAGTAGATAGCGGATCTTCGAACCCGAAAGGAAAGCTAGACTTAATCCTAAATAGATCGGTGTCCACAAGATGTTTAACCCTTTGACCGCCAAGAAACTATAAAGTGGTTGTGTGTCGTCGTGCCCACCACGCCAACAACCACTTAAATGTCGGAGTGAAGGTGTACTTTGATCATGAAAAAAATTATTTATGAACTGTTTTTATTGGTTTAGACATTACACCATAAAAATTTGGCGGTCAAAGGGTTATCAGCTGTGCGGAGGCTAAAAATCTATATCTAGTTTTTTTTTTTTTTTCCTGTAATCTACAGAATATTCTGCAACTTTTGAGCCCTATTACATTACGGTACTCCGAAATTCGTCATACGCTCCACCCTATTACTTAGTATAATACAATAAACTTAGGTATAATACACAAATTGACCTTAGTATAAACTTAGCAAAGATACATAAATTATTGCAATCAGCAATGACCTTCGTAGACGGGGCTACTACCAACAGTACCAACTATGAAGCTAAAGTAGTCGTCGAAAAAAAGTTAAGGTTTGGGATATCGACGGACCCTAAAATCATTAAACGTTGTCAACCCAGATAATTTCGTTAAAATTGCACCGACAGCACGTGGAATTCAATTTCCAGATCTTAAATTGCGTCTAGACGTTATCAACTACTAATGTATTAATTTAGGTTATGTATTAAAGTGAAACGATAGTACGGAGGGCGGGCGGCTGTAGTACATACAGTAACAGCTGAGCTCAGTCTACACCCACACGCTGGCTGAATCGCGCGTGCCTTAGTCCCGGGCGGCGCGCCGAAAAACTAAAACGTTGTCGTTGAAAAAAGGCGCCAAAACTTATATTGACTCTGTGGAATAAATTGTAAGTAACTTATTGTACGCAGTGTGGTAACCTATAGTGTTTTCGTTAGATTTGTGAATTTCGTTGAGAATTTAACAGTGACACGGTTCCGGCTTAATATGAAACGTGAACTTGACCTTGTATTACTGAAACATAAACAAATAAATGCCATCGATATATTTTTTTAATAATTGTACGGTTTGTGTATGTGACGATAAATATAAACTATTTTTGTAGCGAAGGAAAATAACAGAATATTTACAAAAAAAATGTTTTCCATTAGCGCATGGCAATTTTCTTCGGAGTGTCAGTTGGAAATAATTAAATTATCATATTCATAACACCGCGCCGTACGCGGAGTAGCCCATGAATATAATCCGTAGTGTATTAGGTGTCTGTCGGCTGCCGTACAAATGACGCTGTTTTAATGCAAAGTGAATAAATTTACTTGAAACATGTTTGAGGGCGAATTGAAAAGGTTTTACATTCCATAAAATGTGTTGATTTGGTCCCTTGGGGCTTGCCAATGTATAATGTAATAAAACGAAGGACAAAATTCTAATTACATTATTTATCGTGTTATGCATTTATTTATACCTTATTTTTACCAAAATTTAAGCGATTTATAATATTCGTTATGTTACATACTGCAAAGGCACTTTTTGGACATCATATTCATATTTATCTATCTATACCTATTTTACATTTCTGGAATACATGAGGTCTACTTTTACACGTCACTTACGATACGTCAAACCGATGTGAATATGATCGGAAGTAACGGATATAAATAGACCTCCAAAGGATCTAGGACACTAAGCGAACAAGTGTGGCCCCCACGACGGATTCTGTCAAGGGGAGTACTGACAGGCCCAAGAAAAAATATCAGTCCTCGATCTTCTTTTGTTTTCGAGTTATTCAGGATAATGTTAATTAATAAGGGTATCAGTTAAAGTGTGTATACATATAATATTATACAAAAAAAAACGAATTTTATTTTTCTGACATTTTTTTTTACTTTTCGCGTTTACATCTCACTACGTTCGAGCGCCAAAATATGTCGTCTAAAATGGGTGGCTTTCAACCCTTGGTTAACAATATACTATACTCTGTCCTAAATGATGAAAGTAGCATGGGAAGTACCTACCTACCGTACGTAGTTAATAGGTCATACAGAGAGTATCGGTTCGCATCTTTCACGTGGACATAGCTTAAGGGTGGTTTGCTTACGATTACACACCGATCAACGTTAAATTTAAATATGGCACCGGCAGCTTTCCTCCCATACATACTTTAAAGATTTGTTTAAACGGGTCTAAAACGATATTTATGTATTTACTTACCTTTTTTACCAAACGACACGGATTGAACCGGTCATGTTCGCGCAGAACTGTCATCCCAGCAAGTTGACAACATATTATTGTACCATGGCACGGGGTTGACACGCGAAGGAAAACAAGCGCTGTGAGTAAGTATGTGTGCGTGCGCTGTCGGTACACGCGTCAATTGTTTGCGCGGGTGCGTAGCGCGTGGCTTGGGCGAATCGTGAGCCGATCGTAACCCGGCTTGTCATCCTGGCCTGTCAGGGACGAGGTAGCTGACCACGGTGTGGGGGGGGGTTCGTATCCGTTCTGTATGTAATACTATTATATTATTCTGTGACCATGGTCAACGGAGATATGGGTACACAACATTTGACTACCCCACGAAAGTTGATAAAACTTGAAATAACCCTGCCTTGCAGTCGGGTAAAAAGCGCCTCCAAATGAGAAGACTTTTGTCAAGTCGCGCTAGACCCGTTTAAACAAAGCTTTTAAGTATGTTTACAAAGCGCGAGAGTTTAAAATGTTATATTCCATACAATTTTTTCTAAATTTCCATACGACCAGATCTTAACGAACACCGCTTAGAATTATACAGACGTAGACGGTTTTGTGCAACTCGCTTATAAATTGTAATTCTTTATAGTACAGTCAAGGGCACCAAAATGTATACACTTTTTCACCTTATTCCATTGAAATAAGGTCCAAAAATGTATACATATTTATGCCCTTGACTGTACATAATTTTCAAACAGTCTCCTTTTATCAACTCATAGGATAAAAACATAAACACAAAAAATAACTAACAAGCACAAAGCCATTGACCACAGGAAACTGACCTTAAAGCTGTATTGACCCTTATTAACTCAAGAGATCAATCTGCTCCAACATATCGCGTACCAATATGATATCGATGCGTAGTGCACACAGACTAACACGTTACTAGTCTTCGGCACACCGGCTGCAAATGAAATATACATGTGTATAAGCTATATCCCAAAACTTTGCCACACGGAGAGAATTGAAGATAGGAAATTTTACTGAAAGAAGACTTCATTTTGATTTTAAAAATAATTGAAACTGCTATCAAAGATCTCTGAAAAATCACCTGCTTTTATCGGAAATCGAACCCATCACTATAAAATTAAAATATCTTTAGAGTTAGGTACTCTACCGATCGAAAGGGTTACTCATTAAATAAATAAATAAATAATAAATAAATATTTGTGGACAATTTTACACAAATCAACCTAGTCCCAAACTAAGCAAAGCTTGTACTATGGGTACTAAATTACGATATAAATACTTATATAGATAAATATATACTTAAATACATAGAAAACATTCAAGACCCATCAAGAACAAATATTCGTGCAATTCACACAAATAAATGCCCCGGCTGGGATTCGAACCCAGGACCTCCAGCTTCGTAGGCAGGCAGGCTTCACTACCAACTAAGCTAAAGCGGTCGTCGTCATTACATTAAGATATTTTTTTCTTAAATAACACATTATCTTCAACAAAGGAAGACCATGAAATTAACCATTTAAATTTCAATTATTACGTATTGTATGGTATCGTATGCGATTTTGTAAAAAAATATTGCAATGCAGTTCCAATTATTTTTTTAAATAAAATAAAGAAGATTTCTTTCAGTAAAATTTCCTATCGTCAATATTTAAGGTACTTTCCCTCCGTGTGGCAAAGTTTTGGGACATCCTGTATGGCTGGACATGATTTCGGTGGGGAGAAATTCACGCAGCGATGTTGGAGCTGCATGCGTGCACGCAGCCAGTGTGGGGAAGCCTGAACTTGGCGCATGTGGAACAGACCGCGTACAACTGATTAATAATCATATGTATGCCCAGAAATGGGACGTATAAGGTAAACGTCCCTTTGGTCGACATTGACTCAATACATGGCAATTTCATTCTTATGACATGATGACAGAGGTGATTCAAACGAGTCATCTATTGGGTTGTTTACCTTATTATGATGACGCATGGCTTGCAAAAATAAGCCCAATTTCGTCGCCATGGTTATTGCGCAACGTGCATTGATAATTGAGGCGTCGTCGACACGTTATATTAATTTGTTATTTTAAATTTGAATATTAAATGAGCGGAGCAAAGGTCGAGCTAAACGCCACATCTAATCATATCTATCCACTCGAATAGAATAAACTAATATGAGTTATTTGCTTTAACACTTCCCGCACGTGTAGGCAAATAACGAGTAGACATATAGGATCGCCAATCATTATCGGAGTTCGTAGATACGAATATTATGTCACAAATTCACTATGTTAATTAGGATGTTGACAGATAGGACATCAGTTGAAAGATAGTCTGGTCATATCATATCATTATATCATTATCGTATGATTAATTTTAGTACTATGCATCGTTTAGGCCTGCCCTGCCGACTAAAAAAATATTTGTATACCATGTAAGATGATCAAAATGGACATTTTTGCAATCGAATATACATTTATAGTTACAGAGTTATCATTGTCACTGTTCTTTTGACAGCTATTATCCCGGAAGGAGTAAAGATAAAGTGACATAAGTCATGGAGAGAGGCCTTAGCCCAACAGTGGGACCCATATAAGCTAGGAAAAAATACCTGACATAAATTATACTAGGATGACAGCCGCCAAATGAACAGTATTAAATCTCGTTAACAATACAATACACAATACAAATACTCTTTATTGCACACCTCAATAAATAGAAGCAACACACAACCACAACACGTAACGTTAACTGTACAAGATTTTAATTTAAGCGTCTCAGTTTCAGCTGGGGCAAACATGCTTTTTTTCTATGTCTTTTACAGGGAGCATCTAAACCGATTTTCGTGAAATTTTGCGTGAGCAGGTTTGATAATAGTATATTTTTTATAGATTCAATTTTTTTTTCCACAATGGCGAAGTCATGGCGGTTGAAAACGTAAAAAATATCGCGAGATCCACAGCTCACAGCGCGTCACTAGATTATATTTTATATTCTGCATACTGAGTAGGCCAGCCCTCTTGTTGATCGCATATTCAAATGAATGAATAAAAATGCAACAAAAAGGTTATCTTTTATGGAATAAATAAATTGTGTCTTATAGTTGCTGATAATATTGAATATACTACTATAACTAATTATTGCAATTATTACATACACACTGTCTAAAAATCGGACAATCGGACAATCGCCCGCGAGCCACATGTTGACGACCGATGGTTAATTTCATAAGGAGACATCAGTTATTACCAAGTGAATTGCAATGCCAAACTGCGTAGCACTTTGTTGGCAGTTCGAATGAAAGTTCTTGACACTTGTGTCTTACGTCTAATTATATTCGTGCAGTATTATTTACTACATAATATTTACTATAGTTTAGTTGGGGCCGAAAGGTTCTCGAGTGGCGACCACGGACCGGAAGGCGCAGCGTGGGTAGACCCCCCACAAGGTGGACTGATGACCTGGTAAAGGTCGCGGGAGTCCGCTGGATGCGGGTGGCGCAAGACCGGTCATTGTGGCACTCTTTGGGGGAGGCCTATGTCCATCAGTGGATGTCTTTCGGCTGATATGATGATGATGATGATGATGATTTACTACAATTAGTAATACAATATGCGGTATTATTTACTACAATAGGGCTTAGGTAAATAACATCTTCCGCTATTATCAGGAAAGCTACTTGCGGACAGTACGTAGTTATAAAAGCATATGTATCTACGTATATATTTGTATCGATATTTATTTAATTGGCCGTTCATGGGTTTTCCCTTGGACTTCTCACTTGATTGGCATGTGTGTCTAATGCTGCTCATAAAACAATACGGAGCGATACAAAACTCATTCAAAGTCGACTGTTTTTCTCATAGTACAAGTAGCTCTAGTATAAGTTTTTTCGAAACATTAACTAATTCGAACGCGTTTGCGTTTTGTCTCAAAATGTATGAAAGTGGTATGAAAACGTGAACAGCGCCTCTGGTAGTCACTAGTGGAAACTAAAACAGCGAGTATAACATTTGTTGCTAACCGATGAACGCGCGTATTTCAAACTCGGTGAGAGCGTTTTCATACATTTTGGGACAAAACGCAAACGCGTTCGAATTAGTTTATGTTTCGAAAAAACTTATACTAGAGCTAAAGGAAACTAGTCTAAAATAGTAAACACTTAAAATGCCAAATAACCGTAGTTGATTATCATAAACGTTTACACTGTTGCATTTGACAAAGCTCTTTGGAAAAGGGCCAAGATCGTAAATTTGTTAACCGTTGTACGGAATTAGCGACATTTTATGGAGTATTTATAGTTTTATTGTACGTTTTGAGTTTGGAATGCATGATTTGTTTCGAGTCGTAAAAATAGTCGCGATTATGCAACCCACAAGCAAGCAATAATCTCAAATGGTCTGTTCGTCCTTACTGAATTGAAATCGGTTTATATTTGTATCGTTGCGTCGATGAATCCCAAATCCCAATAAGGGTTATTCCGCTCTGGCTAGAAAATCGCGAGCCGCTAGTCCTCTTGTCAATAAACATGGCCTCAGTTTTTTTTAATTCTTCGACGGTGGCAAACATGCTGCTTAGTCTAATGGCAAGCATTCACTGTAGCCAGTAAGCTTCATCACGCACTGTCGATCCTCATTTATGGATGAAGGATTCGTTGTACTTACAGCTAGAGACCTATAGGGGCTTTTACCACAAAACTTTACAAACGTACGATTATGACAACTTTTTCTATGGAACATTTTATAATTTTACAGAATTGTAGACTTCTAAAGTTTAAAAGTTTAGTACCACTTAACATTAGAAGTGTGTACATACGAATTCGAAAAAAAATTACAATCTTCCATAGAAAAAGTTAACAAAATTGTACGCTTGTAAAGTTTTGTGGTATAGGCCCCTGGTCCCTTCCTCAACACAGCTTATCTTTGGGAACCCTGGGGCCTGTACCACAAATCATTACAAGCGTACAATTCGACAAATTTTTCAACTTTTTCGATGGAAAATTGTACAATTTTGTCGAATTGTAGACTTGTAAAGTTATGTGGTACAGGGGCCTGGTAGATGATGTTACAGACATGGCAGGGCCTCTGTTTCATTATAATGTGGCAATTATTTCGCAAGAATGTTTCCCAAACGTAGATCATTAAACTTTCCTAGGAAATGTTGATGACGCAGACGATCGTACAGCCTAAACGATGACACAGATGTGTTTTTTAAATATGCAGTGATTATTACCTATGGTATTATGCAATAATGTTTTCAAAACAGATATTGACGCATAGCTCACACTGCTTTATTGCAATTATAATGAAGAAATAATGGAAGTGATCGTTTTCCTGTCTTTATTATGTATGTTTTAACATAATATATACACATTTTTGCACCATCGTCATCATCATCTCAAAAATATGTTCCATGGCGCTTATATTGGCGAAATAAGGGCTTAATTAGTACATATTGAGAGAGGCTTAATTTGATACATAGTTAGCACTAGACAGTACAATCATTTTGTATTAAAAAAAATATGTGTAATTAAAGCTAGCTAAAGACGTCATGGATGTATGATATTATCGCAATTTTAATGTGTCGTTATTTTTAAGACACCGTGTTATTTGATATTCTTTAACTTTAAGGGAAGATTCTTCAGGTCAACTTGAGTTAATTTATCCAAGCAACTATAGTGTCTTAACTCTTATTATTTATGAGCTATTCAATAAATAAATATAATGGTTGAACCAGTGTAAAAGGTCCTTCTTACATTCGTTTTTCAATTTCGTCAGTAAAGAGTTTCAATTCATATTAGCTATTGCCTATTTGCTACAAAGATGGTGGATGTTAGATATTGAGTAGAGTTCGATCGACATTAAGTACAAGTACGTACATGTGTTGGCATGGGCTGTCAGCCTGTGATCTATACAATTTAAACTTAGTCGGATCATACTTGACACTACCTAACTTGTATCTACCTCTAAAGAACCTTTTACACTGTAATATTCAATTATTATATATGAAAAACAAAAAACAAATACTTGTCTAATTGAACCAAAAGCGATTTACCTACCGGTGGCTTCTGTTAATATACCTTCAACGTGTCGAATTTAACGGGTAAAAAAAGCACGATGTATTATTAGAACATAAAGCTCCCAACCTCAAGGAAAAAGAAGACCTCGTTGTTCTGTTCGGTTATTTAACAGTACCTATAAAAATGTATCTTCCTTTGTGTAGCAATTCCGTATGAATATACTGGGTCAGATATATTGCAATATAATAGAGCACATTTGAATGATAACAGGTCACGAAATAGCTCGACGGTACGGTCATCGCATTCAGCACAAAGGATTCAACTCGATAGTTCAAAAGGTTACTTGACATTTTCCGAGAGTTATTGCTTGATATAGGTGACCTTATTCATAGAACAAAATGATAAATTTATAAGCACTCATACAGTGAGCTCATAATAGTTGAACTTTATACTTAAGTATGGCGTTTGAATCACTTCATGTTGTATATTACAGAGGAAAATTGGCATAATTATGTGGGTTAGCAAACAATGCGAATGGAATTAAATAAAAATTGTTGCCGATTCTAAAATTACACGAGTAGAGGTAAATTACTCTATGTTAGACACTTTAATTCCTAATAGATGACACAATGTTCACCTTTAATGGAATAAGTCAAGTCATCATAGCGTTATCCCAGTACAGTAGCATCCTGAAGGCTGCCTAGGATCCGCTACGGAAGCTATGTAGGTATGGCTATGGATCTGACCATTGATAAAGCTGGAACTAGACCTTATTATTGGAAGTTCTCAAGCTGTCCGGAGGCGTCGAGCTTGGGTTAACGACTGCTATCATAGACAGCAGCCGGGATAAACGGCTTAGTGTGCCTTCCAAAATGCTTCCAAAGAATATTGCTTTTCTTATGTTATAGGGGGCAAACGAGCTCACCACACTTTAATTGGATATTTTTTTATCAAATTACTGAGTTCGATAAAAACGGCAACCCGCAACAACACGCACTACTTACTAGGCAACATTATACATACCTATAAATGCCCTAACCGAGATTCGAATTCGGGACCTCCAGCCAGGAAGTCAGGGTCACTACCAAGTAGGCTAAAACAGTCGTCAACTACTTAATTAATAATTTCCGTAGAAATTGGTCGCTCATACGAAGTGACATGTCTATGATACTCAAACTCAATATCAACATGATTTAAAATGGTAACGACGGAATTGGAACAACTCTATTACATTTATTTTAACTGAAACGTCGGTCCATTTAGCTGCGTTGCTATCAATTTACTTTACTTGTGTCCTTCGGGTGTACTTCCATAATTGTTTAAATTGCCCATGTAGGATATTAGGTAACACTTGTCATTTGAAGAAGTGAATAATGTAAATATCCAAATATTTGACGCTTTGGTTATGGTTCGATTAGGGTTGAGGTGCCAAACACACTGATTGTCTCTTTAGAGATTGTGGGTGCTAAGGAACCACTGTAGGTACTCTGGTCTTGGGAGCAGAGGCATTCATGGCCCAAAGGCGCCCGCGTACCGCGTGGAGTATGCGAGATTAAGCAACGTCGGTCACGGTCAACTCTAAACAGAAATTGGTCGTCATTTCCAACAATCTTGTTTTTAAGATGACAAAGACAGTTAGTTATGTTTTTATACGTGGCCAGTACGTATAAAAACCCTCAACTCAAGTTTCAATATCAGTAAACTAAAGCTGGCTAATATGTAATTCGTTATTTGATTAAGTATCTATAATCTAGATAACAGCACTCTGTATTTAGCTTGACGTCATACGGGACCGATACGTTTTCATACTAAGCTTGTAATGGTTGTATGGTGGTAACGGAATGGAAAAACTGGAAAAGGTATGAAAAGTTTGGGACACTTTTTTTCTCCTATTAGGTTCGAAAGTGCTTTCGATTCTGAGTAGAAAAAACCCGATTTTATCCAAACTAAAAAAAAGTCGTGTGTACAACTTTCCTTTTATAGATAATGGTACGGGACCCTTCGTACGCGAGTTGGACTCGCACTTGGCCAGTTTTTTGTTCTTCTATTTATAATTTATAGCAAGTATTAACATCGAACCAAACAATACCTAACATTATTCCTGAAAAGCTGACAATGCCATGTAATTAAAATTATTGCTAAATCATTGTTATTGCAGCAACATGTGACCTTTAAGCATTTGTTATCATTATTTATGACTATGGCAATAAGTCCAAATGATAGTCTATTTATATAAAGTTATCTTAATAACTCAACTCTACTGTGTTATAGTTTACAACTTTTATCTTTTTCTGGATCAGACAAAAACATACAATCGATGTGCTAGGTTTCTTGTTTCTAAAGATGCCTTATTGCGATTCTTACATGAGGAAATAGAAAAGTATGCCATGTTTTGTCTCTATCACCGACCGAGCATTATTTCATGATCAGGTTAATAGGCACAAGCACACTTCCATAACCAATACATTGGACAGGCAAAGCGATCAAATTGCGTAGTATAAATTTTATATGAATACTAGCTTTTGCCAGCGACTTCGTCCGCGTAAAAGGGATGATTTTCGGGATAAAAAGTATCCTATATGTTAATCCAGGCTACAATCTCGTTATATACCAAGTTTCATTATAATCCGTTCAGCCGTTTTTGCGTGATTGAGTCACAAACATCCAAACATCTAAACATCCAAACATCCAAACACACTAACTTTCGCATTTATAATATTAGTAGGATTGATATTTGATGTAGTAGGTTAGATAGAGGCTTGCTGGAGCTGACATCGTCATACTGACGAAAGCTTCAAAATAATTCCGCCGAATTTTAACACCTTAATTATGTATGTACATGACTTCACAATGAAATAAATTAAATGAAATGAAATGAAATAAATAAAGATTAAAAAAAAATATATTAGTAGGATATAACTAGTAGGATTCTTTCTCTTACCCCCCCGGTCGCACGCTGGCGCATCTATAACTTCTTCTATATACTATATCATTGTTGCCGAATGACCTGTTTAGCGAGGTCACGGTTACCAGCCTCGGCAACCTTTACAGGTGACCTCAAGGACACGGCCTTTTGACCCGTCTCATGGGAAAGCAAGCCGTTAATATTACGATTGTTAGAGCAGGTACAGGCTTGCGGGAAACGCGCGGTGCGGTTGCAGCGCGGTTCCATTTTTACCGACTTCAAAAAAAAGGAGGAGGTTCTCAATTCGCCCGTGTGCTTTTTTTGTTTTGTATGTTTGTTACGCGATTACTCCGCCACATATTAACAGATTTGGAATATTATTTCTTTGTTTGAAAGCTTCCAGATTGGTCCCGATGTTATCAAAGTTCAATTCTGATTATGGAATCCATGAGGAAACCTTTAAAAATTCAAGGGAAACATAAAGCGATTATAGTATTTTCGGTAACAAACTAAGAATTTTCATTCAGAAAGTAGCATTTGGTGAACTGGAACTGATGAAGAAGACCACGGGTGGTCATCGAAAACTCTCAGTGTTTCATGGGTTAGATATTTCGATAAAGATAGATAAGCGATTGCTTATTGGAATTGTCATAACATTGGACTTGAATAGTCCTAGGTACTGTAATGTTACCACTGTTACCAGAAACCTGAATCTGACAATTGAAGCCGGAAGCTAGGTAACAGAATTCCGCAATAAAACAACGTAGGTAACTTATTATGGCCCCATCGACAATATCGACGGGGCCATAATTTACAAAGATTGTTTGTAGGTTACTTAGCCGTATTTGGGGTAATTGGTATTATCATGAGAACTAAAATAAAATACACTTAGGTTCTTTCCACTATAAACTAAAAAAAATATGTATTTTTAGAAAAAAAACCGACTTCAAGACTATAACTAAAAATTGGAAAATAATATATTTTAGTTCCTTGACGATCAATGTTGTCAAATCTTGTGAACGGGTTCGATAATTATATATAGACGTGGAATTTTGATATCGGTTCAGTTCGTGGATTTAAAAAAAATGACCGAGCCACGGGAGTGTAAAATGTAATAAAATATGGCGAGGTCTATAGGTCAGAGTCGCTAGTTATTGGCATAACTGAAACAAACATTCACAAATGAAAGACGAATTGATTTGCAGCCCCGTTCCACGAATGAAGCGATACCTGTTATCGATTTCTTGCAAATTGCATTTAAGCGACTTCCTGACTTGGCGGGGCGGGATCGATATGTGACATTTTCTTCTTTGACGTAAACTTACTGACGTCGCAAAAATTCCCACTTGACGGAATACCGTCAGTATTACATTTACGCAGTAGTAATATCATGCGCAGAAGCGTACCAGTACTGCCTTCGTATCGCCCCGCTTCCGCGCATCCCGCGCCAGTCAGGAAGCACTCATTTAAATGTAGGGGCGCAGTAAAAAACGGTACCGAGTCGACTGACATTTGACACTTTTTTCATATCGTATACTGCCTCCGCACCGACAAATCAGGAAGTCGCCTAGGTTGTCAAGTGTTACAGTATTATGTCAAGTGGGAATCTTTGCGACGTCAGTAAGTTTACGTCAAAGAAGAAAATGTCACATATCGATCCCGCCCCGCCAAGTCAGGAAGTCGCCTTACTTTACTTAGTCAGTGAACGATACCGGAGAGCAATCGAGTTTGTTTTACTTGCACTTGTGTAGTTTAATTAAATTCTACATATCTATGTGTATTACGAGTAAGTTAGATACGGTCATGTGCCAACATATGTAGGACTCATATGTTTTGTGTGCTAGATATTCAGGTAAAAGGGTATCTCGTGACTTTTCTCGATCCATTGAAATCTTAATGTTGTCCTTGGTTTCGTCGATTGTTACTCTTAGGTATTATATACGGACGTGGTGCAACTTCGACCCCCACCCACCGCTACCCTACACGTGACCCCTGGGTGGTGCTAAATGTGCAACAAAATCGGGCAACCGTACTGTCTTCTCGAAGATTTCACGGTTCGAAATAATTGCCATGCGATAAATAAATAAGCTACTCATAAACTGATCTATCCGTTTTCACCACGAGTGCTGTAAAGAACTAAATAGTAACGTCACATTATAAATATAATATGTCACTCGCCAAAAAGTCGTTTTATTATACAGGGTGATTTCTGGGTCGTGAGCAGGAATCAGGTAGATAATCAGGCCCATGAAACTGAACAACTTTCCCCAAGAAACCATGGGCCGAAATAATAAAATTAGAAATCAACTTTCATACAAAGTGGCTGGTCACGTGACTATGTGAAGTAGGTTTTTATGTCTTCAGATTTTTACCTATATTCCTAGGGGAAAGTTGTTCAGTTTCATGGGCCTGATTATTTACCTGATTCCTGCTCACGTCTCCTGAATCACCCTGTATACGCGTTTAAATCTTTATTTAATTGAAATCCTCTTTCTTTCATCTCCGCTTCCTTGCTTCTTGGGCCAAAAATTATTTCGTATGTAACGGATCTAGTTATGGTCCTCTTCTACAGGTCACATTTCTCAACCGAATATCGTGAAATTGTGAGAGCAGTTTCGGTAAATACGCTGAGTCAGTGAGCTGTAAGTATTCACAGGGTGGCCCTTCTTAATGAGATTGATAGATCACTCTATTGCCGCTTCTTGTGTCTCATATATCTATTGAATACAAGCTTTTGCCCGCGACTTTGTCTGCGTAGAACTCGGTCATCGCGTTAGAATGTTATTCGGACATATCTATTGAATATTTTGCATATAATTTCCAGATACTTGCTTCCTCAGCCTTAAATATTATTCTACAAGGGCCACATTACTTATCAACCTACTCATCTCATAAGTACAGATGCCAATGAAGATGACATAAACCCGTCATAAAACTAGTTAATTGGTCGATGATCGACCAATTGCGCCAAACGACCGCCGTTTAATGCAATTATTGGAGTTCGGGCGTCCGGGCAAACTCCAATTTAATTAGTGGCCACTGATTGTTCACTAACGTTGGATTCGGGGTTTTAATCAGAAATACTGAATTTAATGGCCCTTATCAAGTTATCAGTTAACAAACGCTCATATAGCCACATAATATACCTACAGGCCATTTTCTGTTTAACTGACATGTTATCTTGGAATTTTCTCAATGAACTGTTACTATCTACAACAGCATTATTGCGATCGAATGACATAAATTTCAAATGTATTTTACGCATTTTCATTAAGAAAATATTGTTTCAATCATCACTCCAAATGTACCACGTTCGAGCTAAAAATTGCATTTTTCCGCTTTAATTCTATAGGCCAGTCATATGTATACATTCGAAATTGCAATAATTGCGGTAAACTTGCATTTTTGATCTGTTGTTTGGGTCCATCTAGATAGTATTTATCCAGATTTGCAGCAGTTTAAAATGAACGCGCGCTGAGTTATTCCTGAAAAACCGAAATGTGGGGAATTTTCGACCAAAATATCAATAATGAGGTCGGTAATCGAATGCCGACAAGTGGATGAAAATTCAATTGTTTCAACTTGTTATTGCAATTTCAGCGTTTTTATATGTACGATATAACCAGCCTACTACTACACCCAATAAATTCGTCGACTTGCTGGAGGTAAGCACAAAAAAATCGGTTCACGAACTTTTTTGAAGCGATTTTTATTTTTCAAAATCGCTAGTTAGATTATAAACTAACGGTTTTACAATTTTACGGTAACATTTATTTTTAATGAAAGTAACTCGACTCACGAGCTCGAACTTTAGTCGATGTTTGTCTTAATCTACAAGTACTATTTTTTTATGATTAAAAAAAGAATTAAGAAGATTGAAATAGTACTTCAAAGAAAAACAAGCTTGAAACGGGAAAATATGCGACGTGCTATCCTTGAAACTGATAAACTAAGTACTGAAGCATGTTAAATTAGAACAATATTATTCTAATTTAACAATATCAGATATCCCGAAGAATCGAAGACGTGTGCGAATAGACTGTTAAAATTCTACATTAAAAAAAGCAGGGTATAGGAATTTACAGATTAAACATAAACAAGCAAATGCAGTAAGAAATTAGGTCCTCAGCAAATATTGTCCCAGCGTTCGTTTGCCCCGAGCATGTGATGCCGAGTTAACTCAAATATTATCTCTGTGATAAGTTTCAGCGAATTCTGTTTACCGCAGAGGTATGACCGGAGCACGTGCAACGTGCATTTTTGATGTAATAGAAAATACTATACTTATATTAGGGTTACCGCTCTTAGTTAGCATTCATATCACGACTCCATTTTTTTATTATTTTGTGCTATAAATAATTTGAGTTTGAGTTTGACATAGTTAAATTATTTATTAGAAATAACAAAATAAAACTAACTATGTCAGATGAAAAGCTTAATAACTTGCAACCTGGATTTTGCCCGTCGCCGCGTTGGTAAACACACTTTGCGACGACGGGCTGAATCCACTACCGAACAAAACCAGTTGCCTACTGTCATCATGTCATGGCGTCGTTATCGAACAACGTCTTTGAACAAGTATTGATTGGCGAAATCATCATAAATTTAATGAAAAGCCTTTTTTAAAGAGTGAAGTGAACTTGCAACCTTCCTTTTCAGACTGAAGAGACTGAAACTAATTTAGACTGCGGTCTGAAAATGTAACGCAACAAGTAAACAGTCGCTTTATCTGAGTGTGTAGTCTATTATTAAAATTTTAATATCATCCTCCTAAAGTATTCCCATTTGCGTGAGATTTCCCTAGAAGAAATTCAAAAATCTACTGTACCTACAATTTTAAAGTGAATATACATTGTGTCAGTTTTGCTCCACAGAAAGTACAGGAGTATACTGTTGTGACAAGACAGTTATGAATATAAATTGTAATTATGACTAATTTTTGTGTCACAACGGAATCAGTTAAAATGTAGACGAATTAAATTATTTAACTATGGTCCAAAAATTTGGTCCTGCCCCATCACATTATTTGCCGCCTGAAAGTTTTGAAATGAAACTAACTGCCCAGAGAATTGGCATAGCCATCAAGCAGGAAAACGCAGCCAGCCTTATGGATATCCCCCAGGGTTCCGATATGGGGCATCTAATTTAGTTGCTGTATGCGTTGTATTGTTTACCTTCTCTTGTTGTTATTTAACTAATTCTTTCCTGCTAAACTAACTGATTTACAATATAGAGGTAACAAATACATAATATATGGAATAATAATATAACACTTCAGCGTCCCTTCTATCATCTGTTACATAGGTTGTTATTGTTCTGTAAGTAATAGCACCAATTATATTACAATTCTGAAATTTATTCTGATGCATAATACCTAGTTACTTTCGTTATCAGACCATTATTTTAATTATCAAAGTTGATGTTTTATTCATTTCTAATTATGAAAACGTATTTATCAAATATGAATTTTGATAAAGATTAATTACCAAATATTATTAAATGGATTAAGGCGATATATCGATTGAAAGAGACACCCTTTGTTTTTCGCTCACGACAAAACGGGATGCAACCCTCTCTGAGAATGGCCTTTTAGACAAATCTCGTTAAATATCTGACTGTGTGCAGGTTTATTAAATTTCCTCTTGTCAGTACCTAGATGAGGTAAAATACCATCATATTAACTTAATCGTGTCTTTTAATAATGCGTTGTTTTAGTAGGCTGAGGAAAAAAAGGAAAATATAGACTTGACTTTGGATTTATTTTCTATCGAGCAAATTTTAAGCAATCATGTTTCGCTATTGTCAGTACCACAATCATATAGTCAAGAATCATATATCTAAAAATCAGCCCCTACTGTTTGCTAGTCTGGGCAGGACAGCGTTTCAAAGTCTCCAAATTTCTCAGTGTAGCGCCTTAACTACCATTTAGATAAGTATATGTATATCTTAAATTTGTATATATTGGGTGATTGTTTAAATTTCAGTAAAAACGTTTTAAAAATATTTTTTTTGAATATCTAACTTAAATGAATACACATAATTATAATTACATTAGGTACTTAAATGTCTAGAAAATAAACAACTATGTTCTAGAAAATGAACATGCATGTGTGTGTGTTACACTAATATTGCCTGACATTATTCAAATATTATCCTATTTATTTTCAACCCGCGATACAGATGATAAAGCGACTGTTTTGACAGTTTACTTGTTGCAAGCTACATTTTCAGACCGCAGTCGAAATTAGTGTCTACTAAAGGAAGGTTGTTGCAAGTTGCAACATGTTGCTGTTTGTGTATTTGTCGTCAATATTTTTTCTGTTAACGGCTTTGGTAGTTCTGAAAAGATTGAGGAGTGGACAAAAGGTTAGGACTAAGGTAGATTTTTGAAGTTGTATTATTTTTTAAAGTGTTTGTTAAGGATAACCTTACCAGCAACGAGTAACAAATGCCTAGGGTTATAGGTATACCATTTAACTAAGACCGCGCATCTGACGGGGCGGGGGTAAGAGGGGCGACGTCAAAGGGTAGCGGACGGGTGGCGGGGGGCGGATCCCTGCCTCCCGCGCGGTCTCTGTTAAGCGGTCGACCTATATTAACAATTATTTGTTACTAGCCATTTCATAATTAAAATAAATAAATAAATACCTACAACATTTTAAGTGATGATTATTGTGTAATCCTAGGGAAAAGGGTGATAATGATTAATGTCTTCAAGAAGATAGACAAAAAGTAAAAATGAATAGACTGTATATTTAAACCTAACGAAATCTAAGCAGTCAGTTAATATTTTATACCACGTCGGTGGTAAACAAGCGTGCGGCCCGCCTGATGGTAAGCGGCCACCGCAGACTATGGACCCTTGCAACTCCAGGGTATCACATGCGCGTGCCCGACCCTTTTGTATACACTGCTTTCTTGAAGAGCCCCATTTTTTTATTTATTTTTTTCAAAATAGGTTTGCGCAGGATCACAAACCACCTGATGGTAAGCGAATAAGCGATATTGCGGTCCAGGATGGCACGCGCTTACCTAGTAAATACCGATTCACTCTCGCCTTGAAAATAAAATAATGATAATAATATATTAGTAATGCCCATAATGTAGTCCCTCGGGAAAACCTCGGCGGGGAGCTCATTCCACAACCGGAGGAGGGTGAGGACCAAATTTTTGGCACATCGTTAAGGCATTTGACATCCTCCATTTTAATTTTCCGTTGTGACACGAAAGTTACCGATATAAACTGTATAACAAATTTTCGTGTCACAACCAGGGACCCGACCACCCCTTCCCAGAAAAAAGCCTTTGAACGGCTTAGTCGTTCAATGAATAGCCCTAACGTCTTGCTAACCCAATCGAAGGGGTAACCCCTTCATTTTGCTTAGAACTAGGAAAGAGGCTACCACCGCTTTTATAAGGGTATCCCTTTCCGACAATTTTAAGCGCTGGTTGCCCATTCAATGAATAGTTTCGGGAAAGGCTAACCATAACGAGTTTAGCGCTTACCCTTTGGAAGATCTTCAGTTTTCTGTGCTGCGTAAGTACTTGCAACTCGCGTAGAGCGGCGTGAATTAATAGTTTCACTTTAGTTTTTAATATTTGGGTAGCCGACGCCGAAGTTTTGTTTTGTTTCGTGTTCGGGCGATTTTTCTAACGTTGTATAGCGGCATTTTTGGTATGTCCTACCATTATTTTTATCACTTTATACATGTTTTTAAAGTAGTTGCGTACCTTTTGTGCTATTAAATACGTTAATAGATAATTTTGCATCAATAATGCGTAGGAACTTTTTTTAATAATATATCTACAAGGTAGCAACACTGCCATTTTTTCCATGTCCCAGCATTTTATTGCAGATGCAGATTTTTGTATGGTAAGAGTATATGATTTGACTAGCAATAAAGTTTATAGATACATCGATATTTACATCATTGTAATGGTTTTAATTTAAATGTTTAGTGTATAATATTGCTCAAAAAAGTAGCGCTGTAGAGATTCCTATTGAATAACGAATGTTATTCGATGATATTTTGATTAATTCTTCCAAAAAGACAATTTTATTTTGGTAAGGCTACATTCTTTTATCCATGCCGTGTTGGTTTTGTTGGTTAGTCAGTATACTAAAAGCTTTCGTTGCAAAAGGAGTTTACATTGCAGAGTTTTTGGTTGACTATTTTTAGTTCCATTTAGTGACGGAGTTTTAGAAGGTAATTATCGTATTTTATCGTATTTCTTATATGTGGTGTTATTAATAACATCATTCATTGATATAGAAATTACCGTTACTTTTCATAATAAAATAACTTAAATTTTGTATCTCAAGGTACAAGCGTGAAGTTCCACTGAGAAATTTTGTTTCTCATTGGATCGAAAAGTTACTCAGTGTAACGGTAAAGCCGCGTTATAAGTGCATAAAGAAGGATAATAATTAAAATATGAATTCTGTACTAGTTTATTGCAGTGCCATTACAGATGTCTCGCTCTAACACGCGTGAGTTTGCAATTAACCATCCCGCTCTTTAAGGAACTCTGCGCGAAGTTTTCGTAAATATTTATTTTGATCGTTTTTTGGAATACTGGATCACTTATCAACAATCTATCCGGTTACCAATTGTGTTAGAACAATAAAAAAGCTATCCTTGCTTGTCATGTTTTCGTAATAAACAAGGAACCCTTATAGTTTCGCCATGTCCGTCGAACCGTCCGTCCGGTTCCAGCTTAGCTCAAAAACCGTTAGTACTATAAAGCTGTAATTTGGCACGGGGACTAAATATAAACGGACGAATATAGAACAACATCTTGAAAAACATGTTTTTTAGGGTACCTTCCCTAGACATCAAGTGTTGGTGAATTTATTTTTGTTTCATTCAAACCGCATCATGTTGGTGCTGTCTAAATATTGTGAGGTTACTCAAACCGTTTTTTGATTCAAGAATCTGTTGGCGTGATATTAAGCTACCAAGTGTTGGTTATTGAAATTTCCTGTTACTGACTGATTACTTTTTTCATGGTGACGTAAGTAGAATTTTCAATGAGCACACGTATTGATACAGTGCGTTACCGGGAAGCAGGTAGGTATTTCAGGCAAGGTTCTTGGTGTATTACTAACAAATTGTATGGATTATATATTATCTGAAATAAAATGATTGAATTGAATTGAATTGAATTGAATTAATTTTAAACTGATATTAATATGTTCCATTAGCCATTCTACGTCGACTAGAATTTATACTACGATGGTGGCATACAAGCGTGCGGTCCACCTGATGGTAAGCCGACACCGCAGCCTATAAACGCTCGCGACTCTAAAGGAGTAACGTGCGCATTGCCGACCCTTTATAAAATTTGAGGATTCACTAAGCTGAGGAGTAGCAAAAACCCAAAAACTGCGAAATTAAATTTCCTAATTCCGCACCTTCAATGTACTACGTGCACTGCCTAAGAGAACGTCATAGTAAACAGAACACTAAGGGCTGTCATTTGTACTGAGTTGTCAATTTACTTTGCAATACATTGCTGGCAATTAAAATTTTAATTTAATCGATATCAAATCCCTAGAACTTGTTCCGAGTTAGCACAGGTATGGTCATAACTTCATAAGTAAAAGTTACTATGATGCTATCTAAAATGAATAAAATGCATCATAAATTCATAACATAACCCTTCATTAAGTTGATGTTTGAAATGGCAACTATGGTTTTCAATGCAATATTAAACTCGTTTAGGTGATGATTTTACTATTGCGTTTTTCTTGTTACTGAAATCTATGACATCGTTCCTAAGAACAGATCTTCGTATGTCTTATAGTTTCAGACTTCCCATACTGACCGATTTAAATGTTACACCCTATATAATGAAATTATAAGTAAAATGATCACAGCTGAGTAGACATTACTAGTTAACGACTAAAAGCCGAACTTTCATACAATTTCCATTGAGGTAGGTACCTCAGATAATGTTTTTAATTAAGTATTTCAAAAACATAGTAGGTAAATATAAGTTTGCAAACTTTTTAGTCCACATAATGTAACGGGTGACCAACTACGGAACCCTACATTGTGCGTGGCCCGACATGCACTTTACCGGTTTCGTAAAAAAAGAACATAATTATAACTGACGTTGAAAATTACGAAATAATCAGCACTAAAGTTTTTTTTTTTTTTTTTTAATTTATTTGATACATTAATAAATATTTAAACAACATCTAATATCTGCCAAACTGCATAACAGTTTGTCGGCAGAAAAACAAGTTACCCTCCACAATTGATTTTTACGATGATATTAGGATTTATGACAGAGTTAGCTAAGGCATTTTTCAATGTTTTCTTCGGTTATTTTACCTTTAACTGTGTTCTTTTTCAGTCTAAATAGTTTTTTGTGTAGTGTAATTCTACATTATTTCTTCACACTGGAGGCTCAAACTTCAATTTTACTACGTTAACTCTTCCATGAAAATGAGCTGTCAAACAAATATAAATATCTGGGTGACCGAGCTTTGCTCGGCCTTTTCCCGGGGATGAGACCTACTAGACCTAGCTAGATCGATTGCTCGTCCCCGAAAACCCCCACTTACCAAATTTCATCAAAATTGATAGAGCCGTTTCCGAGATCCCCGAAATAAAGATATATACAAGAATTGCTCGTATAAAGATATAAAATATCTGGGCGGCCGAGCTTTGCTCGGCGTTTTCCTGGGCATGAGACCTAGCTAGATCGATTGCTCGTCCTCGAAAACTCCCACATACCACATTTCATCAAAATCGTTAGAGCCGTTTCCGAGATCCCCAAAATAAATAAATATATATACAAGAATTGTTCGTTTAAAGACATAAGATTTGGCAACACTGTGCATTATACGTCATTGGTATTACTAACAACTCACAAAAAATATTTTTGTGGAATATAATGTTTTTCTTCATTTATAATGCATGCAAATAGAACCGGTCCATTACATGGCACTTTACTAAAAAAAAATGTAGCTTTTTCTCGTTTTTTAGGTAAATTATGTTACTTAAATAATAGTGTACGTATACGTACACCTTGTACAAAATGTAACTCAGTGGAAATTAAAATGTCTTTATCTTAAAAGGTTTTGCTATATATGCAATGTTTTTTGTATTTTGAATATTGTTGTAGTCTATATTCATAATTTAGGGAAAAATATATTCATTATCGTATTTTAAACAACCATTTTATTAATTTCAATTTCGTCACTCATGGGAAAATCGGTATCGGTACCGAGATCAACACATTCATCCGATTTTTTTTTTGCTAAATCCAAGCATTAATCCGTGACCTCCGTACCTTAATAATTAATTAACATAATAAACCCAGCTAAGTGCTTGTTGCACTCGCACATTTAGGGTTCCGAACCATCCGCAAAAATTCAAAGATAAAACCTCATTTATTTATATATTTGTTAGTAAAATAATAAACATTATCACCAAATTTCAAGTTCATAGGTCAACGGGAAGTTAAAAAATTGTTAGGAACAAAATTTTGTGACAAACAACGGACGGACGGATGCGTGAGTGACAGCAATAGGGCTCCGATTAGAGCTTTCGGTTTCGGAACCCTAAAAAGTATTTGCATTAACAGAATCAGCATTTGTTTTTTGAACACTACTTTTTAAATAAATTACAACTGCAGAAAAGTCGGCCCGTTCGATAAATTGCACGCTTCAACTTGTTCCGGCCCTTCGCCATGCCAAAGGAAACCGTATTGCAATGTGATAAGGTATTTTCAAATCGCAACTTAGCGGTATTTCAAAGGCGCCGGCGTTTTATGGCACCTGTGCCGACAGCGCCGGCAGTCATCCAGTCGACAAACGTAAATTTGCAATACTGCTCTTATTGTCATCAGTAAAAGGATGAAAATTGCATAAGCGTGGAAAGGGAAACCCCTTCAAACTGTTGCCTTTTCGAAAGGCTTTTTAAGCGCTTAGTAAAAATATCTAATATTCGTTAACTGAACGGCTTACCCATATTTAAAGCGCTTTAAAAGCCGAATGAATGGGTTTTTTTAGAGCAACGACTTCGGTAAGCGAAGTCTTACTAAAAACCCTTTCAAAAACCCCTTGAAGGGGATACCGTATTAAAAGCGCTTTAAAAGCCAAATGAATGGGTTTGAAGGGCAACGGATTGGGTAAGCAAAGCCTTACTAAAAACCCGTTCAAAAACCCTCGAAGGGGATACCGGGCGGGTCCCTGGTCACAACGGAAAATTAACATTAAATTAATTATGCTAAATGCCTTAAAGATGTGCCAAAAATTTGGTCCTCACCCAGGAAATTCCTTTCGAACTTCAAACTTTCAACACCTTTTCAACTTTCGTCACTTTTTCCAGATAGCCATGGGCGGTTGGCTGAGTTATCTCTGGTGGGGCGGGGACCCTGACGCGGTGAACGCGATGTCGGGGCTAACCCGGCGCGAGGTATACGCCGTGCAGAGATCCTGGGCGCCCGTTTACAAGAACTCCGTCGCGAATGGAACAGAACTGCTCAAAAGGTAACTTACCTTGTGTAATACCTAATTTACTAATACACTCGCGGACAAAGAATACGGGTCGGTAAAATACCGTCATATTTCCTAAAATTCAGCAAGGTTGTAAGTTTTTTTAATCATGCCGTCAGGATCTTTATTTAATTTTACATATAAACTGCAAAAATAACAGTTAAAAAGTAACGTTTCCAGGTTTAAATCGGACTCGTAAAAATCCATGAAAAAAAACAACGTTACCGGAGCGAGATATCTTACAATTTATACTACCTATTGGTAACTTTCGTTTCACGACGGAATCAATTAAATTGCAGATAAATTTTAAGTAAGTAATATTTTAACTCAACCAATATACGTTGTACCTATCAGGGCTCGCAACCGGTTTTTACTATTTTTGAAATATCTCTCCTGAAGTACTTCTCTTATATTTATTTTTATTTTAAGGTTTGTTTTTGTTAGTCTTCCTCTATGAACTATGTAAATGATGTAAAGTACGAAAAAATATGATAAAACGCAACTAACCGATTTTTTTTACCAGTTAATTGTATTAAGAGGAAACCGGTTACCGCGTGGTCGACGTTCAAATTATTTTTACACTTTTGCACCCTATCCTTGGTAGTAAAGCTAAAAATTATGTATACATATTATTTGACGCCGACTTAAGTCGGCTTAATTATACACGGGACGGGTTAAATTTAACCCGTTCGAGGCGACCATCACCTGTCAGGCGATTAATTGAATCGATACATGGTTTACGGCGAGTTTTATCGCCCGCGACGATACGCCACCGGCGACGGCGCGAGTGCTCGTAAAATTGAGCGGCGACCGTAAAATATTGATATTTTTGCTCGCAGCTTTAGGTTCAATTGAAATTTTATTTGCTTGCTATGTATGTCACTGGCATTGCTTCATACCAATTGAAAAAAGGCAATCTCGACTCTCAAATTATAAATCTGTTTATGACAGACGGCCACCGAATTATAAGTATTCCGTTGAATCAAAAGCATCTGTCACTTTGTGATAAAACTCGATAGAGAGTGACATATGTTTTCTCTTGAGACTGTTTATCAGATAAAAAAAAATCACATAACTACATTATTTTTTTGCGCAGCTGAAAACCATTATTATGTAAGGGGTATTATACTATTCTATGACATTATTTAAGTGAATTAGACTGCCCAACCGTTATTTGCTTTTGCACAACAGTATAAATACACAAATGTTATCATTTGTTACATAAACCTGTGAGGACATGTTTACTTTAGAAAGAGTAATGCACAGACAGACAGACTGTCAGATAAGTGAGATCTGACAGCTCGAATATAGGTAGTGGTAGGTACTACTAAGCGCCAGAGTCCTACTGATAGGACTTATTCATTCAAAGGAACATTCAAACAACTTGGTCGAATTTGAATATGCTTTTCGAAAAGAATGTGAAACCAGCGAATTTAGACTCTATTTTTCGAATTTCACTGGAGGATAAGATAGTTCGTATAGGTAAATTATGTAGAATTTGGTATCATATAATAATATATAAATTGTTCACCAAAACGACAATTTTTTTTTTTTTAATTATTCCTGAAATAAATGTAACTTTTAGACAGATTAAAAAAAAAAAACAAATTAAGTGTGTGTGGATGAAGACCAAACGTTTGGACATCTCAACTCATTCAGTAAAAGTGTAATATTTATTCCGTTGTGCTACAAGAACTAAGTACTGGTTAAATGTTGTCACTCAGCGGAAAAATAAGGAAAGTTTTCGTAACATTTTACGACATAATATCACACAACAGCACTTAATAAATAAAATGAGATCTTCCGGAGTGAGCCTGTATTTCATCATCATCTTCAGCCCGTAATCGCCCACTGCTGAGCATAGGCCTCTCTTCTTGTACGCCACCCGTCACTGTATTTAACCGACTATAAATAGTTTCCCTCGGGTTGGAAGTACAGATGGCAGTCGCTTCCGTAAAACTAGTGCCTACGCCGAATCTTGAAATTAGGTAGCGGACCTCAGGCATCCTTCAGGGTGCAACTTTTTATATTTTTTTCATACGACAGCGAAAAAGATTAGGTTCTATCTTCTAACGATACCTAGTCCAATTTTTCGCAACCTAACTTGGTACACATAACACTCAGCAAAGTAACTTCTTTGAAGGACTTGCTTTTCTATGCATCCGCCTGCTAAAAGTCGACGAAAAACATGTCAACAACTTTGCACCTTTTTCCATTGTAACACGGCTAAAAATGTATACATATCTTTTACTATACAAACCGGGACCAGCGTAATTAAAATCCATTAGTATTCAGTTTGTTCTTACGTCGTTAACCCGTAGCTGCTAATTGCAGCCCTCTTAATTAATTGTCAAATTTCATTGGTTATGCGGCTCGTTACAGCGAGCAGCTATTTGGGGATGCATATTAGGTATTCGGTTTGTAAATTTGATTACCTTTCAGTAACCAGCTAACACATTCGATGCGGACAATGCAATTATTCATCCGAAAATCGCACGAATTCGTGTCACCAGCACTTAATGTTTTAAGCAGCGTCTATAACGAGACTATAATAATTATCGCCTATATTGTTAATTATTTAAGGCTGGATTTAATATAGATCTGTTAAACCAAATATCGAATGTCAGATAAAACCTAAATGATCTTTATATGAAGCCGAGTATGAAATCGAGTATACGAGTATATTCCTAGAATCGGAAAATGCTGCTACGTGTTATGGCGTAGCACACGTAGCATTACTGGGACTCCAACGGGTTTAAGAATAACTTTAAAAAAAGGGAACCGCCTTCTAATTGTATACCTGGTTATTAGGTAGATATACAATTAGAAGGCGGTTCCCTTTTTTTAAAAGTTATTCTTAAACCCGTAACTGGAGACGGGTTCGTCTCCAGAATGTAAAATAAAGCTTTTCTGAAAACCGTGTCATTGCCTGAAATAAATATGAATTTGTTAAGAATTCAAAGAAATAATCAAAAGAAAGTTAGGTACCTACTTCATCCTCCTAGCGTTACCCCAGTACAGTTTTATCCAGATGGATGCCTGGGATCCGCTACCTGATCCCAAGATTTGAAAGCGACTGCCATCTGACCTTCTCACCCGAAGGGAAATTAGACTTTACTGGTATTAGGCTTTGTCAAGTGAGTGGGCAACTTGGCTGTTAGAAGTTCTCAAGCCGCCTGAAGGCGTCCAACTTGGCTTAACGACTGCTGCCATAGACAGCAGCCGGGATCAACGGCTTAACTGTAAGCAAGGGAGCGCTCAGTTAGTAACCAATCAAAGCCGTCACCCATCCAACTACTGACCGCTGCTCACGTTGCTTAACCTTATATACCGCACGCGGTACGCAGGCGCCGCTGGCCCACAAGTGAGCGAAGTTAGGTACCTACTTAATTGTATCATTAAGATCCTCAAGTGTCCCACTGCTAGGCAAAGACTTCCCTCTTTTTCTTCCACGCATGGATCCCTGTCTTGGGCAGCGTCCCACTACCAGTCTTGATCAAAGACGTTAAGTTGGTCTCGCCACCTCCGGTCTGCCGCGACACCTTGCCCGGTTTTGTGGGACCCACTTAATTAAAACTTAATAGTATTACACTTTTTCTAATCTAGAATACTCATAAAACTCTCCCTATCCACAGATTGTTCCGCGCCTACCCAGAAACGAAAGAGTTCTTCAAAATGGTCCGCAAGCTCCCCGAAGAGGAGTTCGCGTCAAACATCCAATTCAAGGCGCATGTGATCAACCTGATGAGCTCCCTGGACCAGGCCGTGGCTAACCTGAACCAGCCAGAAGTCGTGGCCGCCATGATGAGGAGAATCGGGGAGTCGCATAGCAAGCGACAGATCAAAGAAAGCCATTTTCATGTGAGTACGACACCATCAAATACATAAGCTTGCACTCATACGCTATTAACTCCCAGCTCGATTCCACTCACACCAGATTCAGGGAGTCACACAGCAAGCGACAGATCAAAGAAAGCCATTTTCATGTGAGTACGACGCCATGTCAAATACAAAAACTGTCACTCATACGCTATATGATCTCAGCTGGGTTTAGTGAGCCAGTGATATAACGCCCAGCTTGATTCCACTCACACCTCGGATTCGGGGAGTCACATACCAAGTGATAGATCAAAGAGAACCATTTTCATGTTAGTACGACGCCATGTCAAATACAAAAGCTGTCACTCTTGCGCTATGATCTCAACTAGGCTATGTTTAGTGAGCCAGTGATATAACTCCCAGCTCGATTCCACTCACACCTGGATTCGATCGAACCCGCTCAACCGATCTCACTGGATGGAGCGCTAACTGGTAGAGTATTCCAGCGTTTAAAACGCCCACTTGGTCGTGTCGGAGGCTTCTCCTGGATTTTCCCCAGGCTACTCTCCAACCGCGCACTCCTATCGCTTTATTGGGCCCGGTCTGCCACAGTCAGGTTAAAAACGCCATGATAATGGAAATGTCTAACGCTCAACTTCGTGTTACCCCGTGGTGTTACATAATAAAAGTGCATGTAGGTATTGTAGGTTAATATCGAACTGCACACAGTGACGGATAAATATCCTTCCTTGGCGATGAGCCGATGTTGCGGATTGTAGACGCGTCTTGGAGTCCAAAAGGCAACAAGACTGTCCGTAAAAAACACATTTCGTAACAAAATGAGTAGTGTACAACTGACTTAGACATCACTTCAGTAAGCCTTAATGTGCCACTTAACTCGCCAGATTGGAGTAAAACTGAGTAGTCCATACATTTTTTTAAATAAATATTATTCGTCAATCTTAACACAAATCGAACTACAGTAGAATCCGTATACAGCACCTTGATCGGTGATATTACGTCGCACTAAAAGAAAGTCGCACAAAACGGACTGATTTACTTTAACAATGTTTGGTATGAAACCTAACGTGAGAGTCATAAGCGAATTCTATTGTAGTTCCATAGTACCTAAGCTCAATAAGGCTTGTATTATGGGTACTAGACCACGATATATTTAACAGGCAAATAAAAGAAACAGGCAAGAAAAAGACGTAGATAAATAACATCCAATACGCTAGAGACAAATATTCATTCATGCTCATCACACAACACACAACCCGGATTGGAACACGAGAAAGAATGTTTTAGAGTAAAAGTTTTTCAGTGCGTGCATTGAAAATCTTTCAACATTAAGTGTCGGATTATTGTCTCATGCATATTCTTCTTGTTTCCAGGATCTAAAGGACGTAATAGTGAAGATGTTCATCGAAGTACTGAAGCTAGATGATGCGACGCTCGGTGCGTGGGGCAAGACCGTCACCTTTTGGTACAAGCACGTATTTGAGACCCTCAACGAGGCGAGATAGCGTGTGCTAAGCGACTGAGTCAACTGCGTGCTCTTTGTGGCTTTCCTGTGTCATTTGGGTGAGGCTTATTAACCCTCTTTCAGTCCGTCAGTACAAAAATGACAATAAAATCGTGCATGTCTGACGGGTGTTATGTGGTCGATATAACGCCTGTCTGAAAAAGGGTTAATAGGTCATCAGTCGAATTCGGCAGCCGATATGGCCTTGTCAATCGTGAATTCACCTGATGACCCCTTTAATGTAAGCAGCTAAGCCATAACATACAGCGCAAAATAAGTGGTGTTGAAGGCATTGTACGAATGTACGATACCTATTGCTACGGCGTAAGCGTAACACAAAATGTCCGATATTTGACCGCTGCGCTGTGTTATGCTTTATTGTTCGGACACAATCAAGTACAGTACTTTTATCTAACGAGCGAATCCATGGTCGAGGTTCGTATGCGTCACAACTACAAATATGGCTAACCCTTGCTCGTGAGATAAATGTACTAAGTATTACCAAAACTGCACTCAAGTGAAGTTTTTACACTTTACTACGATCGCATACTTGAGTATGATTCTTGTTTTAATTCAAGACATTTTATAACTATTATATACTCTTTATCAACTATTTGTAAAAGAACCGGTTTTAGTCAATTTAATTGTCAAATGCACAAATTGCTAATGTTCGGACCAATATTTCGGTCATCGCCCATATATTTTAATTTACACAGACATTTATTTTAACTTAGACATAAATTGCTGAATTTTGATAGTCGAATAGTAAAAAGAAAGAAGGTGAATTCAGCATGAAATTTCCCAAGTAAAAGAGGATCATCGATTTTTCTCCTCGGCTACTGTAAATGTGCAATTGTAAGGAGGCTTTTGTGGACGTCAGCACATGTGCTCGTAACGTGGCTCATTTCACTTCGCTCTTAGCGCCATAATCCAGGTTTTAAAACACGCGGGTTTATTTATTTTATTAAAATACTTGAGCTTTAATGACGAGTCACAAGCGTTTATTAATTGGTGCGAACACCAAGTTGTAGGTTTACTGCTTGTGTGATTTGTATCATAATGTACTAATTAATACCAAGGACAGAAACGTGTAAAGATCCGAATTCGTATTTATTTTAGTTGCACTTGAATCATTTATATACTATACGATATGATATATTTTATATTGTATAAAACAATCGAGGCTTTACACCTGTACAGAAAGCTATTTGTAACTTTTACACAAACGATAGATGTAGCCTAGTATAAGATTTAGGTGTATATTATTCAATATCTAGAATTATAGATAATAGATTTTCATAGCTAAATAATGTAGTAAGTATAGTTACCTACTTGAGTTTCGAAAAAATAGGACCTACCAATCGTGGTGTCATAAGTGAGTTCGTATTGACGCCGACTAACGATTTTATTAGATAAATGTTATCAGATACTCGTAATTCATTACTATTAGACATAAAAAGAAATTAAAATGTATTTGTGAAATAATGTTATTTATAATAATGCATATCGTGAAATGAAATGATATAATATTCTTATTGACATGTAATAGTACATTACTTAACAAGGGCGGTAAAACAAAGAATGTCTCTGATCGCAGGTAATGACGCCCGAGCCGAAGACAAGGGCGTTAAATATGCGATCTGAGGCTTTCTTTATTACCGCCCGTGTTAAGTACAAAATTTTATGTCACCCCCTGGCCAGGAAGTGGGATTTCCCGCGCGCGGAGCGTGCGGTAATTGCCGCTTTATGGCCAGGTGTGACATAAAAATACTTATATTTTATCAATAAATATCTCAATCTTAACCACATATTACAGAAGTCGCTCGCCGCTTCTGCCTGTTGTGTAGGTACAGTCAACAACAGTAAATCTGTACGCGATACACTCAAAATCTACGTAGTTGTATTTTATTAGCGACATTTTATTTGTAAATATACAAATATTGTAAATATTTTAATTGTAAAATAACAAAAATATTGAATTTACATAATTATATTTGCAAATCACCAAATATGTAAATATCTATACTATGCAAATGCTAAATGTAGTTGATCCAATAAATTTTATAGCAAATGAAGAATCGCTTGATTTAATTCGGAACCATAAATCCTTTTTACTCACACTTTCCATTATCCGACGAATTTTAACTAACAAATATTAAATTTGTTGATTGAATAGTAGCCTCAGATCAAAATATACATATAAAAAGGTCACTATAGTAGGTAGGGTAGTAAACCTTATATATAACTATTTGCGCATTTCATGTGGGTAAGTGCACCGAGGCAAAGCTCAAAGCACCATCCAAAAAGCATTGTTATGTTTCTTGGCATCCGGATAAAAAGGAATTTACTCAAAGAGCAAAGCACAAGAGCATTTCCTCAAAGTAATTACTGCGGTCGAGACAAAGGCAGAACCCGGCTCACAAAGCCATCTGGGGATTACGTATGCCCATTACCCAAAATATTATTATTATTATTTATTTATTGTTGTATTACCTAATGACATGCCCTAAACCAGTTTTAATGAAGGTAATTAGGTAACCTTTAAATCTTGAAATGTCAAGGAATATGTGATGTGAATATCCATCCACAATAAATATTAGTACTAGTGGCTCTGTGGTGGTGCCAGTGGGCCATTTTACGGAAAATGACACTCGATATTTTTTGAACATTGAAAAGATTTCTTTTTTGAAATGTCCAAAAAATTCATAAATAATATAATATATACTCTAAATTTTTTAATCAAAGTGAAAATTGAAAAATTCAACACCACAGGTGGGATTTGAACCCACGACCTCTGGAATCCGTCCATTGCTCTACCAATTGAGCCACCGTGGTATCCCTTGTAATGGTAATAAAATTGAGATTTTCGCTAGCGGACGCATCCGCTTAACAAACATGCGCCAACGAGCGATATATATATATATATATATATATATATATTATTCTATATTATTATTTTGAATTTCAATTTCTATATCTTTCTCATATACTTGCCCATATTCATACAAAATTTGAACTACGCAATTTGGCCGGTTTGCATGTCCAATGTATTGCTTATGGAAGTTTGCATTTGCCTATAACCTGACCATGAAAAAATGTTCGGTCGGTGATAGGGACAAAATATGCCACTCTTTTCTATTTCCTCTTATAGGATTCGAAATAAGACTATCTTTCTCTAGCAAAGCGTGTCAGCCCCTTGAAAAAGTTACGCAGCGTAAAAATTCTAGGTATGTATGGCTACGTGAGGCCGTCACTCTGCACACTAAATTGCTCTCCAGATCGCTCGGTTTTTGGTCCATCCGGTGAGACGTCTACTTACCAGGTTATGTTCTTTTTTGCGGCTGACCAAAACATGCTGCTAAAATAAACTTTTTATTTTATTTTGCCTGCTGGCCAAATATTTAACATCAAAGTCCCAGGCAGTACAAGTACCTAGACTACCTACTAGTCGTCTTCCTCGTGAAAGCCGAGAAGGACAAAGCCAGCAAGCACCTTGACCTGACCACACGAGGTCCCGCCATGGGGGTTTTGATTCGACGATCGTTGTCTTAATAGTCGTTTCTGCGAACGGTCTACCTACTCGTAATAGTGAAGAGTCCGCGATCACCCAATAGAGGCTTACGCAAGATGACTGGGTCAAGGATCAGACACAGAAAACTGAAGAATGCACTTCAGGACACGGCGCGGATAGTCAGGAGGTTCCTCTCTCTGTCGCCCTGACCACTGGTAGTTTAGGCAGGGGGCTTTCACTCCGTCAGTTCGCCGCGCCGCTGCAAGTACATCCCCAGATGGTACTCATTCAGTGGCGGACCGGACAGTCGCGTCGTCTCGTCATTCGCTTGGTGTGGTCAACATTTGTTATTTACCTATTATAATTTGGGGTTGTAAGTTGGCGATTTGTTAAAAGTGCAACTTCTGTACGTAATACTATTACTTATACCGTGGTTTAGGCTCTAAACTTCAAAAATAAATACAAGGATAGTAATGTTACGTATATTGCTCTCACACTCTTACATATTTTGCTGGCAATACCTTGAAGAATAGTAGCCGTAACTACTTTTATTGTGCGTCTTCAGTAGCTGAAATCATGGGCCTCCATTGACCTCCTCGTCTTTTCGGGATCTGGCCACAAGAGAAGCAGCGCTCCGGAAGCTGCGAATTAAATACATATCAACGCGCACGTACATGACCACCGCAAAGCCCATCCGTCCTACCAGTACAGGGCACACCACCAGACTCCTGAGAACTGTATATATTCGAGTATACCGACCTATAGCCAGGAGGTTGATGCCGCACACGGCGACAGCGCAGTTGTATGCGAGGCCCCACGCGAGCACGTACATGCCCACGGCTGAGCCCAACCGCCCCATCATGTACAGGGTGCACATCGCCAAAGCCCTATGAACAAATTCACTAGACAATAAAAGATCGCCTGGCCGCCTGACTCAAACAAAAAAACCGGCCAAGTGCGTGTCGGGCCACGCGCAAGGTAGGGTTCCGTAGTCGTCCACCCGTTACATTATTTGGACTAAAAAGTTTGCAAACTAATATTTACCATGTTTTTGAAAGAATTAACAACATTATCTAAGGTATCAATGGAAATAGTACGAAAGTTTGCTTCTGCAAAGTACATTTCTGAAGTTCGACTATTACTCGTTAACTAGTAATGTCTACTTAGCTGTGATAGTTTTCCTTTTAAATTCATCGTATATACTACTACCATGATTTTTTTCACATGCCTAGTAGCCACCGTTTAGCTGGCAGGGGGGGGGGATACTTGACCATAGCAAAAATTATCACTTCAAAGCTTAATATCACGCTAACCAATTCTTTAATCAAAAAATGCTTTTAGAAACCTTATAATATTTTTGAAAGAGCTATCCAACGATACCCCACACGATGGGGTTTGGCAGAAAAAAAAATTGCACCACCACTTTACATGTAGGGGAGGTACCCTAAAAAAATTTTTTTTCAAAGATTTTATTCTACCGTTTTGTCGGCGTCATTGATATGTATACTCATGCCACATTACAGCTTTCTAGCATTAACGGTTACTGAGAAAAACGGGGGTCGGACGGACGGACGGACGGACGGACGGACGGACATGGCGAAACTATAAGGGTTCCTTGTTTACTACGGAACCCTAAAAATGGCTCGACTATCATCATTATTAACCTACACTCGCGGACAAAGAATACTGTGTCGGTAAAAACCGTCATATTTCCTAAAATACTGCGAGGTTGTAAGTTTTTTTTAATCATGTGATTCAGATTTATTTATTCACAATATACGATGACGATGACGATAATATCTTTATTTAATTTTACATCTATACTTACTGCAAAAGTAACGGCCAAAAAAAGTAACGGTTGCAGGTTTAAATCGGAGTCGTAAGAATCCATGAAAAAAAACAACGTTAACGGAGCGAGATATTGCGAAAATCGTCATTTTTGGACATTGAGATTTTTATGATAGGATCCCGGAAATTCCTAATATATTTGGGCAATTCAAATTCAAAATACTTTATTTCAGATTTAAATCCATATATGGTTAGTTACATTATATACTTATATCTATGTTAGTGAGGTTACATAATAAATTAATTAAATATTACTTAAAATTAAAAAGAACAAAACTCTGTGTGACACAGATCAAGGCTATTTGATATATTTAACAAGTGTCCTGATCTGTGCCACCCAGTGACCAACAGTGACAAAGAATGGGACAATTGTACCTATCTGCTAACACCTTCAAAATGCTGATGCTGCTTCAATACGAAGAATAGTATATTATGTAAATAAAACGAGTGTAGAATATTTCACAAAACCTATTGAGAGTATTGAGGCTATTTAAACTAGGGTGACCCGAAATTTTTGACCGCCAGTGTATTTTAAAATCAATTTTCAATATAGAATCTATCTGTAAGTAGTAATTCCTTGTTGACTGAAGATCGTGATCATCTGGTGTATTTTTGGACATTACGACTTGCTTCTTTCGGCTTCTATTGGTGGACATTGCAGAACTTGCTGGTCTTATTCTTAATTTGGTCAGCCCATCGCATTGGAGATCTACTACGAGCTCGTTTACGTTCCACGTTTCCAACTATGTCCAGTCTATATCATCTCGAGAATGAAGTCGCGCCTCGTGACGTGGCCAAAGTATGAAAGAATACGGCGGTGGTATTATGGCATATAGTGGATAGGCGATCTTTGAGAAAAATGCCCGGAATACGCTATCTAATTCTATGAACTTAGCCCTGGGCACTACTAGACTAGCTGGCACAGAGTTTTTTACGTATGCCACTGCCATCTGACTTTCCAAACCAAGGGGGGAAACTAGCTTTATTGGGTACTCGTCAAGTGAGTGGACAACTTGACTGTTAGAAGTTCTGAAGCCGCCGGCCTCTAAGTGGCTTAAACAGTAGCCGACATCAATGGCATGTTTCTAAAGCATGGAAGTGCTCAGTTAGTGATCACTCAAAGAGGTCATCCGTCCTCACTTACCTATGTAAGTACCTATATACCGCACATGCTACGCGGGCGCAGTTGGGCCACGAACGCTCCTGGATCCTCCTTTGTTGTTTTTATTGTCATTTCTTTTTATTATTGTTATTGAGTGGTCTACCTACGCCGTGCTCGCCACTCGAGAACCTTTCGGACCCAACGGCCAACGGTATCAATGTGCCCCGCTATCGGTTGCAATGTGCCCCGCCCACTGCAGCTTACTGATGACTGAACTGGTAAAGGTCGCGGGAGCAAAGAAGATATATACTAACGTATTTAATAAGAAGCGACACCGAAGCATGTGTGCTGTAAACCCGTCTCGCGGCTATGTGTGCGTGTCCGGACGCGAGCGGGGGCGCGCGAGGGTGGCGCGGTGTGTGGAAAACACTCCTCGGACGGGCAAAGTAGCTAAATTGCTTAGAATCGTAGCGTTCCAAGATCACCGACAGTCAGTTCACACCGATAGACCCGTGTCGCGCCTTTGGCGGGAGTCCACTGGATGCGGGTGGCGCAGGACCGGTCATTATGGCGCTCTTTGGGGAAGGCCTATGTCCAGTCCAGCAGTGGACGTCTTTCGGCCGATATGATGATGATTGAATGAAGTACCGTATTGATGTGTAGTTACCTCAAGTCGACTGGGAACGACTCAACAACAGCGGCAGCCATTACGGTGTTGGCCGCGTTCCCACAGGCTCCGGGGATGTACAGCACGATCGCAGCAATAGTACTCGGTACGAAGGCAGCCAGCAAAGCGAAAATGGAACAGGAACTCAATATAACACCTGCGAAACCAGGGGTTTATTACAGAAAGCCTTGCAACGCTTTGTCAAATACAAAAACCGGCCAAGTGCGAGTCGGTGCGTATCTGTCAACAGAAATACATCATCTGTGAAAATTTCAACTGTTCTCACGGTTCATGAAGTGACAGACGGACAGACGGACGGACAGCGGAGTCTTAGTAATAGGGTCTTGTTTTACCTTTTGGGTACGGAACTCTAAAAAAAAACTGCACGAAATTTAAATACACGAAAATACAACTATATAACTATCACGGTTAATGAGATACAGCCTGGTGACAGACGGACCGACAGACAGACGGACAGCGGAGTCTTAGTAATAGGGTTCCGTTTTACCCTTTGGGTACGGAACCCTAAAAACTATCACACCACAAGCCAAACGAGAATGTCAAACGCGAGTAGTAAGAATATAACAGTAGTACTGCGCCGCTGAAAATGATTAGTGCATCGTAGTATTATTTTCATTTCTCCTGTTCGGAAAGTTATATTTTCATGTGTGGACAACCGGGTTGAAAATCGCTTTACCGACCCTAGAGCGGAAAGTAATTTTCTTGATACCTAATTCTATAGGCCGCGGCGCTGCTTTCAACTATCTACTATTATGTATCAAAATTTAAATCTTACTATACATTTTAGTGTACCCCAATTTATTTATGAAGTATCGTAGTCCCACAAAGACCAAGCTCCCCGGAACGAACAGGAACAAAGTTATGGGGTACACAAGGGGATGCACGCTGATGGCACAATCGTCGAACAAAGGCTGTGAAAACATATACAGGTATAGCCTGACAAGATTTTATTTGGCCCTCGCCATGTTGCGGATTTTCAGTGGTACTAACACGGATCTATACCTTAGACAGATTGAGCTCTTTCATTTATCAGCCAATCAAAATTGAAACATATTCCCGAGCCGTAAATTTAAAATCATATTGTGATAAGAGAGCAGAAAAAGCGGTCCGAGCGAGAGGGGGCTAGTGATGGGCGGTGTCCCACTCACACTTACTTATACATACACTATTATTAGGGTGACCATGCTATGGGCCGGTTTTCATGCAATACATTCGGTTCGGTATTTGTACAAACGTCGTTTACTCCTTAAACGCGTAGCGGACAAAAGCTAGTAATGTATAATAATGATATGCCTTACTGTAATTTTAATTCCTCAACGTGTCAAAAATACGTTTGAAGTATCTTTGTGATAAACCGTAGATGGAGGATATTTTAGTCTTTTCGCGATATCTCTGTACCTCTGTAGCTTAGCATTGAATTTTCTACATACCTATTCGTGCAAAATGCGTTCGCGTTGTTGATGTTGTTTGCTCGACGTTTTGACAACGAATAAATATAAGAAAAATAACACATCGTACCTGCGCTTTTAATTACTTTATACGAGTTCATTATTATAGTACATTACTTAACAAAGGCGTTAAAACAAAGAATTACTACTTATTGACTACGGGTGGGCTTAAAACCAGCTTATCGCTGTGCTCACACCGATTTTTCCATGTCAATTAGATATAAGATATTACTAACCGATACACCATTGTAATTTAAAGGAAAAATAAACGCATTTGTATTTGTAAGAATGTCTCAGATCGCAGGTATTTGAAGACCGAAGCCAAGGCCGATAAATATGCGATCTGAGGCTTTCTTTATTACCGCCCGTATAAGTACAAAATTTTATGTCACCCCCTGGCCAGGAAGTGGGATTTCCCGCGCGCGGAGCGTGCGGTAATTGCCACTTTATGGCCAGGTGTGGCATAAAATAATCTTTTTTTTTTTGAAACTAGTAACAAACTTTCAATTTCTATATTACACTGTAAATACACTATAAGTACATTATATTATTTATATAAGAAAAAAAAACTATCGACATATTAGGTACTAGCTTTTGGCCCGCGACTTCGTCTGCGTAGAACTCGCGTCATCGCGTTAGAATGTTATTTCATTCTTCTATTTCATGCGCTTACCTAGTTATCTCTCTTCCATTCTAACTTAAACCCCATTAAGGGATGATTTCCGGGATAAAAGTATCCTATGTCCTTCCCTAGGACTCAAACTATATCCATAACAAATTTCATCTAAATCGGTTGAGCATTTTAAGAGGAAACAGGCAGACAGAGTTAATTTCGCATTTATATCCCGCCCCAGTTTCGCACGGGTAGTCCAGTTTTAAATTTATTTATCTAAGCTTTTGCTCGCGACTTCATTCGCGTGAATATCCATTATCCATATCAACTTCTACACCGTATTTCGCCGGGTTGTCTCGCTAAACATTGCGCACGCCGGCTCAATGCGCCCACATGAAACATGACAGAGGACTAAATATATGTTATTATGTTGTGTTAGATGTAGATAAAAACGCTCGCGAGCGAAGCGAGCGCGAAACTTTTCGGATATTCTGATACGGGTGTGGAAAATACTTCATACGCATCAAGTAATGAAGATGAAAACGCGAGCGCAGCGAGCGCGAAATGTTTCGAACATTGATGCAGGTGTGGAAAAGACTTCATACGCACCAAGTAATGAAGATAAAAACGCGAGCGTAGTGAGTGCGAAATGTTTCGAACATTATGATGCAGGTGCGGAAAATACTCATCAAGTAATGTAGATGAAAACGCGAGCGCAGCGAGCACGAAATTTTTCGAACATTCTGATGCAGGCGCGGAAAAGACTTCATACGTATCAACTATAATGTAGATGAAAACGCGAACGTACGGCGCGCGAAAATTTTTGAACATTATGATGTAGGTTGTGCGGAAAATGCTCATCAAGTAATGTAGAAGAAAACGCGAACGCAGCGAGCGCGAAATTTTTCGAACATTATGATGCAGGTGCGGAAAATACTTCACACTCATCGAGTAATGTGTATGAAAACGCGAGCGCAGCGAGCGCGAAATATTTCGGACATTGTGATGCCGGTGCGGTAAATAATTCATACGCATCAAGTCATGCAGATGAAAACGCAAGCATAGCGAACGCGAAATTTTTACGAACATTATGATGCAGGTGCGGAAAAGACTTCAAACGCATCTGTAATTTAGATGAAAAAGCGATCGTAGCGGGCGCTAAAGTTTTTGAACATTATGATGCAGGTGCGGAAAATAGTTCATACTCATGAAGTTATGTAGATGAAAACGCGAGCGCAGCGAGCGCGAAATTTTTCGAACATTATTATGCAGGTGCGGAGAATACTTCATACGCATCAAGAAATGAAGATGAGATCGTGAGCGTAGTGAGCGCGAAATGTTTCGAACATTATGATGCAGGTGCGGAAAAGACTTCATAAGCATCAACTATAATGCAGATGAAAACGCGAGCGTAGGGCACGCGAGAATTATCGAACATTATGATGTAGGTGCGGAAAATACTCATCAAGTAATGTAGATGAAAACGCGAGCGCAGCGAGCGCGAAATTTTTCAAACATTATGATGCCGGTGCGGAAAATACTTCACACTCATTAAGTAATGTATATGAAACGCGAGCGCAGCGAGCGCGAAAAGATTCGAACATTCTGATGCAGGTGCGGAAAATACATCATTCGCATTAACTATAATGTAGATGAAAACGCGATCATCATCATCATCATCATCATCATCAATGTAGATGAAAACGCGAGCGTACGGCGCGCGAAAATTTTCGAACATTATGATGCAGGTGCGGGAAATACTTCATTCTCATGAAGTTATGCACGTGAAAACGCGAGCGCAGCGAGCGCGAAATTTTTCGAACATTATGATGCAGTTACGGAAAATAATTCCTACGCGTCAAGTAATGTAGATAAAAAAGCTAGTGCGAAATGATTCGAACATTATGATGCAGGTACGGAAAATACTTCATACGCATCAAGCAATGTAGATGAAAACGCAAGAGCAGCGAGCGCGAAATATTGAACAAAAAAAAATTGTTGACCTATCAAGTGGCTTTGTAAAGAGGTAGTTGAATAGATATTTTTTTTGTTCATAAATTATTGGAATTTACGAAATTTTGTTCCGATGAATTTTTTAACTTTCCAAACACCTATAAACTTAAAATTTGGTAATTAATAATGATTGTTATTACGTATTTTTTACCAACAAATACTAATATATTGATAAATTAGATTTTTTTCTTTGAAATTTCCTTATTTTTCCTATAAAAACCAACTTAACTTTGCGGTCGGTTCGGAACCCTAAATGTGCGAAGTCCGACTCGCACTTGGCCGGTTTTTTTGCTTTCCAATCCGCCTGTTCGAATTTGGTCATACTTGATGTTTATTGTTACGTAGGTATGTATGTTTTAAAAACGAATACCAATATACCCTAAATTTATGTCTGTTACGCGCTGAACGTATTTTATACATTTTGCTGACGGAAAACGCAACTAATCGGCACCTCGAAGAACCTCAAAGATGACACCCATATCGATTATTAAGAAAAGTAAATAAGTAAATGTCCGCCATCTTCGATTTGAAAATGGATAAGTATCATTCTTGTAATGAGCACCTCAAAAAACAATATTTTATACAAAAATGCGCATACTTAATATATAGGTTAGTACATGTCGCAAGTGCTACCATGCAACCGAGAGCCCGCCGCTCTGCGTAGGTAAGGTACCCTCCATCGCAAACAAAAAAAACCGAGGTTGCGTAGTAAGGTTTGTGAATATTGATAGCGACTGACTGACAAACATAATTAGATCTCTCATTTCAAACAGTTAATATGGTTTGAGGGACTTTTGTATTTTTGTCTATAGCCTTGAGAGGCAGAGGTATTGTTATTTCACCCCCCATTTTTTCAAATACTATCTGTTTATTATACAATGTTTGAATGAGGTTCTATTTACTTTGCGTCCATGTATATACTTACCAACTTTCAAGCCTGTAAATCATGAACTGAAAGACTTCTCATACAAAGTTTAACCCCTCTTTTCACCCCCTTTCATCCCTAACCTGTATGATTTTTATAGCCTATAACCTGGCCGAAGATCCAATAAACATATTAGTGAAGGCTGTATTAAAATCCATTCGCTAGTTTTCGCGTGATAGTTAGACATATAAACAGACAGACAAACAGACAAACAGACAAACAGACAAACAGACAAACAGACAAACAGACAAACAGACAAACAGACACGAATTCTAAAAACAGCTGAAACGTGTTCTGTTATCGATTCTTAGACCCCTCCATCGATTTTTTTACTAATATCTTCAATGTACAGATTTTTGACCCTCTTCTGCTTTATTATATGTATAGATACGACAGACCGACAGTGCCTTGTGATCAAATCTATATACATATAATAAAGCAGAAGAGGGTCGAAAATCTGTACATTGAAGATATTAGTAAAAAAATCGATGGAGGGGTCTAAGAATCGATAACAGAACACGTTTCAACTGTTTTTAGAATTCGTGTCTGTTTGTCTGTTTGTCTGTTTGTCTGTTTGTCTGTCTGTTTATTTGTCTAACTATCACGCGAAAACTAGCGAATGGATTTTAATACAGCCTTCACTAATATGTTTATTGGATCTTCGGCCAGGTTATAGGCTATAAAAATCATATAGGTTAGGGATGAAAGGGGGTGAAAAGAGGGGTTAAACTTTGTATGAGAAGTCTTTCAGTTCATGATTTACAGGCTTGAAAATTGGTAAGTATATACATGGACGCAAAGTAAATAGAACCCCATTCAAACATTTTATAATAAACAGATAGTATTTGAAAAAATGGGGGGTGAAATAACAATACCTCTGCCTCTCAGGGCTAAAGACAAAAATACAAAAGTCCCTCAAACCATATTAACTGTTTGAAATGAGAGATCTAATTATGTTGGTCAGTCAGTCTCTATCAATATTCACAAACCTTACTACGAAACCTCGGTTTCGCAGAGCGGCGGGCTCTCGGTTGCATCGTAGCACTTGCGACATGTACTTATATATTAGGTATGCGCATTTTTGTATAAAAAATTGTTTTTGGAGGTGCTCATTACAAGAATGATATCCATTTTCAAATCGAAGATGGCGGACATTTACTTATTTACTTTTCTTAATAATCGATATGGGTGTCATTGAGGTTCTTCGAGGTGCCGATTAGTTGCGTTTTCCGTCAGCAACATGTATAAAATACGTTCAGCGCGTAACAGACATAAATTTAGGGTATATTGGTATTCGTTAGTAAAATATACCCTACGTAACAATAAACATCAAGTATGACCAAATTCGAAAGTTATAGGCGGATAGGAAGCAAAAAAAAAAAAAACAATTCTCAGAAAATCACATAACTCTTAGAAGCAACCAGGGTGGGTGCGCTATCAACCTAGGCCTCTACTCCATCTTCGAAAGTGAAAGAACAGACCAAAGTAGGTATTCAGTTATACCTATGTTTTACAATAAAGCACTTTGAACTTCGAAAAGTATTCCACTAATTTATGAACAAAAAAATATCTATTCAACCACCTCCTTACAAAGCCATTTGATAGGTCGACAAATTTTTTTTGTTCAATATTTCGCGCTCACTGCGCTCGCGTTTTCATCTACATTGCTTGATGCGTATGAAGTATTTTCCGTACCTGCATCATAATGTTCGAATCATTTCGCACTCGCTTTTTTATCTACATTACTTGATGCGTTTGAAGTCTTTTCCGCACCTGCATCATAATGTTTGTAAAAATTTCGCGTTCGCTACGCTCGCGTTTTCATCTGCATGACTTGATGCGTATGAATTATTTTCGGCACCGGCATCATAATGTTCGAAATATTTCGCGCTCGCTACGCTCGCGTTTACATACACATTACTTGATGAGTATGAAGTATTTTCCGAACCTGCATCATAATGTTCGAAAAATTTCGCGCTCGCTGCGCTCGCGTTTTCTTCTACATTACTTGATGAGCATTTTTCGCATCTACATCATAATGTTCCATAATTTTCGCGCGCCCTACACTCGCGTTTTCATCTACATTATAGTTGATGCGTATGAAATATTTTCCGCCCCTGCATCATAATGTTCGAAACATTTCGCGCTCACTACGCTCGCGTTTTCATACACATTACTTGATGAGTATGAAGTATTTTCCGTAATTGCATCATAATGTTCGAAAAATTTCGCGCTCGCTGCGTTCGCGTTTTCTTCTACATTACTTGATGAACATTTTCCGCACCTACATCATAATGTTCGAAAATTTTCGCGCGCCGTACGCTCGCGTTTTCATCTACATTATAGTTGACGCGTATGAAGTCTTTTCGGCACCTGCATCAGAATGTTCGAAAAATTTCGCGCTCGCTGCGCTCGCGTTTTCATCTACATTACTTGATGAGTATTTTCCACACCTACGTCATAATGTTCGATAATTTTCGCGCGCCCTACGCTCGCCTTTTCATCGACATTATAGTTGATGCGTATGAAGTATTTTCCTCACCTGCATCAAAACATTTCGCCCTCACTACGCTCGCGATTTTCTTCATTTCTTGATGCGTATGAAGTATTTTCCGCACCTGCATATTAATGTTCAAAAATTTCGCGCACCGTACGCTCGCGTTTTCATCTACATTATAGTTGACGCGAATGAAGTTTTTTCGGCACCTTCATCAGAATGTTCGAAAAATTTCGCGCTCGCTGCGCTCGCGTTTTCATCTACATTACTTGATGAGTATTTTCCGCACCTACGTCATAATGTTCGATAATTTTCGCGCGCCCTACGCTCGCGTTTTCATCGACATTATAGTTGATGCGTATGAAGTATTTTCCTCACCTGCATCAAAACATTTCGCGCTCACTACGCTCGCGATTTTCTTCATTTCTTGATGCGTATGAAGTATTTTCCGCACCTGCATATTAATGTTCAAAAATTTCGCGCTCGCTGCGCTCGCGTTGTCAACTACATTACTTGACGAGTTCAAAGTATTTTCCGCACCTACATCATAATGTTCGAAAATTTACGCGCGCCCTACGCTCGCGTTTTCATCTACATTAGTTGATGCGTGTGAAATCTTTTCCGTGCCTGCATCATAATGTTCGAAACATTTCGCACTCACAACGCTCGCGTTTTTATCTTCATTACTTGATGCGTGTGAAGTATTTTCCGCACCTGCATCACAATGTTCTTTTTTTTTGTCATTTTGCGCTCGCTACGCTCGCGTTTTCATCTACATTACTTGGTGCGTATGAAGTCTTTTGCACACCTGCATCGTAATGTTCGAAATAATTCGCGCTCGCTGCGCTCGCGTCTTCACATTCATTACTTGATGCGTATGAAGTATTTTCCACACCCGTATCAGAATATCCGAAAAATTAAGTTAGAATGGAAGAGAGATAACTAGGTAAGCGCAAGAAATAGAAGAATGAAATAACATTCTAACGTGATGACCGAGTTCTACGCAGACGAAGTCGCGGGCAAAAGCTAGTTAATACATAAGTGTCTAAAAAATTCTATAACTCTATTTTTCGCGTAATAAAAGCCGATTTTGCATGCCCCAATTTTAGCGTGTTCAACTTTTATACCTACACGAATTATTTCCACCAAGTTTTCTTTCATTACTTAAATTATCAGGGGTTTTTTCGTCATTGAGTAACAAACATTAAAACATCAAAACTTGTTTGCGCGTTTATAATATTACTCCTTATTCATAGCTAGTTAACCAGCTGCTAAAGCGTACGTTTGTTCTTATCTGTCACTTTGACAATTACGTTTGTGAGAACGGGACAAAAAACTGGTGATTCACTAGGGGACAAATGCTAGCGACACGTGTCGCAGGACTACGTCGGGTGAAGTAGCGCGACGTTGCCGGACTTCGCTCGACATGTCTGGTAACATCGCGCGACATAACGTCGCTACGGAAATATAATATAAGTCGCGCGATGTCGCCAGATATGTCAGGCGAAGTTTCGCGAAGTCGCTCGATTTGGCTTGACGTCGCTACGGACATAAGTCGTGCGATGTCGCCAGATATGTCAGGCGAAATCGGCCGGCTTCGCTTGACATGTCGTGGGACATTTGTCCCCTAGTGAATCCCCAGCTTTATGGATGTGGGTAGGTTTTATGCAGGATGATTGCATATTTAAATTACTCAATCGGTTTAAATACTTACTTCTTTAAATTCATGTCCATGAACGGCGGTCAAAGTATCGCATAGGCTGCGATCCGGGTTTGACGGCGTAGCTTTTAAAAGTTCGTCAATAATGTGTGGCATCCAAACGTAAACAGTGTTGCTCCTGGAAACAACCTATTGTTTAACCCTTTAACCGCCATCGTCTAATCAGACAAAATTACAGCGTAAATGACACCTTCCTATTTTATGACAAAGTTGAATATTGCGAGTAAGTTTTTGACGTTCGGCGATTAAAAGGTTTATATCAAATACATTCGTTAAAAAAGGGACTTTAGCGTTCAAGCATAAGGTTCAAAATCTAATGACAGTTTTATAAAATATCGGTCATTTCATTTTAAATAATTTCAACTATACCTATGGTAGCATGAAGGGTAAAGGTAAAATGTTGGCAGAGATCACTTACTGCATATAAACCATGAAGTTACAGGCATGAGATATGAGCACGCATTTGAGCAATGGCGGCTTTATTAAGTACTTCATGCGTCCAAAGTGTTGTACGAAGGTCAGCGGTCCGGTGGGATGGGCCGTCAACTCCTTTACCTGAAAAAAAAACCTCTCCGTTTTAATTTCATCCTCCTATGTATGTATGTATGTATGTAATAACTTTATTGAACACAAAAAAGTACATAAAAAACACAAACAAATTAGGACATTTCTCTTATTGGTGTCCGCGTTTGTTTTTTATACCACATCGGTGGCAAACAAGCGTACGGCCCGCCTGATGGTAAGCGGTCACCGCAGCCTGTAGACGCTTTCAACTCCAGGTGTGTCACATGCGCATTCGACCCTTTTTATCCCGTTTGGTATGTGGGGGTTTTCGGGGACGAGCAATCGATCTAGCTAGGTCTCATGCCCGGGAAAACGCCGGGCAAAGCTCGGCCGCCCAGATATTTACACTTAATAAGGGAATAACGATGTTATGCGCGGTCGGTAACTTGACATCTTTGTAAAACTATATCTTAGCAAATAAACATTCTGATTTCTGATTTCGGTTAGGTACCGTAACCGTAACACAACACCACTCAACCTGATGAAGGACTCCAATTTTGCAACATGTCGCAATTATAGTGACTTTTTCCAAGTGTAACCGTTATTCTCTATGGTTAGCGATGAAAATTACGTGAAAGATACATGTATCTTTCAAAGGCCCCAGTATTTTTCAATAAAATACAGTATATTTCCTAGCGAATCTTCGATTGAATCTTTCGCAAGTATAGGTTTTTTACGTGTAAAATACATTGTATTTTTCGCATTATTACATTATAATATGAATAGTGACTCGGAATGTATTGGTGGCTCTCATACATACAGGTGACTTTTCATTCCGCTCAGACTATAATCTCGATATCAGTTAACTAAAGAGGTTGAAATTATCAATTATGACGAAATATTTATAAATTGGAATCGTTAATCTATGCTCTATATGTGACGTGAAGTCAATTTTGCGTCAAAGGCATGACAATGAAATAAACATGTAAAATACACAGTATAAAACAGGTATTATACGTGTATGATTGTATTTGTCAGACAAACGTCAGTTTTGCTTTTTTCGAAAGTTACATGTATTTTATAGAAAAGATACAAAGTTTCGAAAGAAACAACATGAATCTTTCGCCATTTTCATCGCTATCTATGGTCTACATAGACCAGTTTCCTCACTTACCTCAGTAACGACCTCACTTACCGAACTTCCAATTCTTCCACCAAAGCTAACTTTTTTCCACTATTTTACTTAACCCTCATTCAACTCCTTCAGGGGGTATGATGAATTTTGAAGAACGCCGAGTTTCGTTGTCTTATATTTTAATATAGAGTCCTCATATATTTCGCTCCTACTAATGATAATACAAATACGCAACGCGCCATAACCCTAATCAGTCTAATAGAACCTAAGTCCTTTCAGTAAGGTATTGTTTAGGCTCGCAGAGCCTAATGTGAGCTTACCACTCCTCAGACTTTCCCTTCTTGTACAAGTATATCTCGGGCAGCACCTTCATAGTGACCGGGCCGCCACGTAGCCAACAGAAATGCCGGGCTTTCCGGGAGAAAGAACATTCCACTCTAGCCTGACAGTGCCCCCGATCTAAATTGTTGGATCCGCGCCTCCTACTATCCTCAGTCACGCGAACGAGACCTTACCGGGTACTCCTGAGCAGTTCCCTTCTTGTTCCGCGCATATATATTCGCCAGCACCTCGACAGTGGCCCGGCTGCCCTTCGTAGCGTGCAGGAATGCTGGACTCTCAGGCAAGAATAACATGCCGACGCACGCAAGGGTGCCCCATATAGTGTTCCCGCATATCAGGATCCGCCACGACACTATGGTCAGTTGGTCGGTTATGGGGATGGAGAAATTTAGCGGTAGCAGAATCCATGCTAAACCTGAACAGAAAATCAAATTATAACCTTCATCATGCTCACTCTCTCTCGTTCTCATAAAAAGGCCTGTATACGCAAGGCCTTTCTCCATACAAACTCTGTGCAAGTTTTATTCGTCAGTTTTGGCACTCCCGCATATATATATATTTTGCTTGTTAATATTAGATATACGAAGACTGTCAAGCAAAAAAAATTAAAAAAAAAACATTTTTTTTTCTTGAGTTTCTATTTAACAAAAAAATAAGCGTACTGACCAAAAATCATAAGTGTAATGCAAACACAAGCGAAGAAAAACTTGCACAAAGTTTGTATGGGGAGTGCTTGCGTATACAGGCGCTTTAATCCTATTCCAATTACTCAACTGTTTTAAGTCATCACGTGCGGTCGCGAAGGGCACCAAGTCTGGCTGGGCGCGAAGCAAGAGCGTTAAAAATAAATAGCTAAAGGAAAGGACAAGCACGCGCGGATGCAGAGCAACAGGGGCAATTATTCTACCAACAGGAGCTGAGCTCTTAAATCTAAGATGATGACGATAATGATAGCCCCGCAGGCGCAGATTAAGGCCGTGTTCAAACCGGGCTGACTGTAGGCCGCCGAATGTGAGCGAGGCTCACTGTGATGTATGTAAATACAATAAACTCGCTCACATTCGGCGGCCTACAGTCAGCCCGGTTTGAACACGGCCATAGGGTGGGGACGAGGCCAATGAGGGCTACCGTTTTCGCGCTCACCAGTTGGCGCCACTGTGCTCTCAGTCCAGCTGTCAAACTTTGTTATTGGTTATTATGGGCGTGAAAACAAAGTTCACGTTGAAATCTAATTTAAAACATTAAAACCGCACATAAATATTTTTATCGAACATCCCTTATTTTAGCGTAGTCCCGTTTTGGTCGGAAAAAAGTATGACAAAAGTTTACGAACGATAAATGTCGCAAAGCACTGAAATTTGATAACCTAGCTCATATTTGCCATAATCAATCTCAGGTAGGTATTGCAAAATAGTCATCATATCAATCTAATAAGAAATAAACCCGCGTAAACCGCCCACAAACTATGAAATTTGACATTTCGGAGGACTGACTTCACACTAGCGCCTCTAGCGGCGAATCAATACGCGGTAGCCCTCATTGAGCAGGCCTTTCTTGTATAAAAAGTAACTCCCCTCGCACTAATCGGATGGTGCCCCGCCCCTTGCCTGATAGTGCCTGCCCAACCAACTACTGGATCTAAGGTCCGACCGAGAACACCTTTTTTGTCTCGGCCGAGACCGAGACCGAGAATAAATTAAATTCTCGGCCGAGACCGAGACCGAGAATTTAAAAATGTGAGAAAAAAACTGCAATTTTTTTATTTTATTTATTTAGTAATTAAAATCAAATAAATTGATGTTATAAGATAAAAATATAAATTGTTCAGCATTGTGCCCACTGAGATTGTGTCTACGCTCTTCGTTTGCAATTGCGGCACAGTGTAATAATTGGTTTGAAAAGTTCATACGTCACCAATCAACATCGCGAAAATCAATGGCGAACAAAACTACCCGCCAATAGATCACCCCGTGCGGCTACAGGCGCGTGGCAAATTCAAATTCACCAATCTTAGATCGTTGTATAGTCTCGGCCACGGCCGATAATCTCGGCTCGTTTTGGCCGAGACCGAGACCGAGTTCTCGGTTCGAATTTTGGCCGAGAATAGCCGAGACCGAGACCGAGATCTCGGTCGGACCTTAACTGGATCCACGCCTGATTACCGGGCATAGTGAAATAGGAGAAGCCGATGAAGATGGACCCCCAGGCGATGAACGCGGTGCGCTCGGAAGGTGACGTCAGCTCTCCCAGGTACACGAACACTGTGGCGCAAGACGCGGACACCCTGGCGACAAACGTTGTCCATGAACGCGTGTGCTAGGGCTTATCCAGAAATCACGTGAGGTTCCAAAGGGGGGGAGGGGGTTACGAAAACCTCACTACTGATCACGTTGGGGGAGAGAAAAAAATACACGTGAGGTTTCTTTGTAACCCCCCCCCCCCCCCGGGTACAAAGAAACCTCACGTGTATTTTTTTACTGTACCTACAATACCGAGAAATGATATCTACTCATGTAGCATTTTCTTAAAAAATAGAAGAAATTACACAATCACGTTTTCATAACGCATATACCTACCAAAATAAGCACAAGATCAATTAATATTCTTCGTTTTCTTAAAAAAAATCATAGGTGGTGATAAATTCAAAAAAACACACGTGCGGGGGAGGGGGAATCGTCCAAAACTTCACCAAAGATCACCAAGGGGGTCTAAATGTGACCCAAAAAACCTCGCGTGATTTCTGGATAAGCCCCTACGTAATCCACGGTGGCCGCTTCTTTTGCAGAAAAATGTTTCATAGAATGTACTGTTTCGCAGAAATGACGTACATTAACTCTTATGTAAAAGAAAATACGAGACATTATTTTTTTATAGAGCAATCAATTAAAACCCGTACAAACAATAAAGTCAATAGAGCCGATAAATAAATTAAAAAAAATTTTGGGATGATGTCTAAAAAAAATTTCTTTTGTTTGTTTATAAATGTCCCCACGTCAGAAAGTCCTGCTGTCACAATGTCCCCTTGTCGAAAATTACCACAGGGGACGTTATCATATGAAAAATCTTCATACCTTAAAGATTTTTTTTAAGCTGGTTTTCCACTGCTCTCGCGTTCAGGCTGGTCCAGGTGCTTACCGGGCACGGATGCTTCGGTAAGTACCTGCACCGGATTGGACGGGAGGAGTTGCCCAACTGTCACGAGTGTGGAGCCGAAGTGGACTCGTTGCGTCACACTCTCGAGGAGTGTCCTGCCTGGGAACCCTATCGAGCGGGACTGAGGGACGAGGTGGGGGCTCATCTATCGCTGGCGAATATAGTAGGCGCTGTGCTCGACAGCGATAGACAATGGAAAGTCGTGGTCTCTTTCTGTGAAGAGGTAATTTCGCAGAAGGAGACTGCGGAGCGGCTGCGGGAAAACGATCCTGCCGCACACCCGCTCCGTAGGCGCAAAGGAGGAGGCAGGCGCCGGCGGTATGCGCACCTGCTGCCGCCAACATAGGGCATCTACCTCGCCTTACAGGGGATAAAAAAAAGGAGCTACGGGCACCCAGGTGAGTGCCCCGCATGAAATGCGGCCTGCAAATTAAAATTTGAATGTGTTTGTGACCCTGCGACGCCCCATTGAATGCGTAGCCGGTACTCGTTGGGTTTTTAGACGGTAGTACGGTCCATCCGGATAGTCCGTCATACCCACCCAGGTCTTTCACTGGGTGGGATACGTAAATGTATTTTCCCAACGTAAAAAAAGGCTGGTTCCACTAGAGCTATGCTATGCTACGTTGCTATGGATGCGTTTGAAATCCACCAATCGCATTCCTTTGTTCACATACCATAGCCCTGGTGGAAAAGAGTTCAGTCAGCTAAGCTATGTTTTTTATATGGAAAGATGCGAGCTGCGGATGCCTGCTGTGGATGCGTGCTACGGATGCGTGAGCGCTCCCCGCGCCCCCTGTCGATATATCGCATAGCTCGAGCTGCGCATCTTCCTCAGCGTAGCACGCATCCATAGCAAGCATCCATAGCACGCATCCACAGCACGCATCTTTCCATAGCATATAATTTATTTATTGTTAACCATGGTATCTAAGCGGGACAGATATATCTTCGCATTAGTACCGACACGCCGGCCTAGGCCTAGGCCATGGAACAAGTATAAGATGGAACTGGTGATACACACATACAAAGGTGTGTGAAGGAGATGTAAGCATAGACAATAACACACGTGGGAGCGAGAAAAAATGACATATCTTCTGTCCCTCATCGCGTATAAGGAACCGATTATTTGTCACCGGCCGTTGTCACCGAAATGTCATCGATGAACCAGTGGCCAGAGTATAAAAAAATATGTTACCCATAATGTTGGGTAAACTAAACCGGCTCGAATGTTAAAAATAACAGATTAATTTTTTTATTGTGACGTATTTAGAATACTATTGTGAATTTCATTATTACAATGGCTGAATAACTAAGACGTTTTAATCTAATCGTGATTTTGTTATCTTTAATGTAGTTATTAAATTTGTACACATTCATATCGTAATTGGGAGGACATCGGATGTTTTGTGTTTGCCCGCTAATATTTACTAAGAGTTTATTTTGAAGATTCTCAATAATTAAAAACCTACTTGTCCGTAAAAATGGGGAGATTATTCTTTTTGTGGTAACCCCAGAAAAAACTGTCACACTATCTCCGTCCTTGTGTGTGATTCGCTAACCCTCCTTCTATATATCCTCTTTCTACGGCCTAGGCTTACATTTTATCTTGCTTAGGACATATCTACTTACATCATACCGGTGAGCATCCTCAGCAGAAACATGCTCGCGAAGTTGACAGACAAAGAGGACATGACAGAGCACAACACAGCTGATACCGTGCACGGCAGCATCACCCGCTTACGGCCGTAGGAGTCCGCCAGGTAGCCCCACATAATCGATGGTGTCACCACACCTAAAAAAACACATATATACTAATATTATAAATGCGAAAGTGCGTCTGTCTGTTACCTCTTCACGCTTAAACCGCTGGACCGATTTAAATGAAATTTGGCAATGAGATAGTTCGGGGGAAGGACATAGGATAATTTTTATCCTAGAAATCATCCTATAAGGGAGGGGAAGTTTGTATGGAAGAGCGATAACGAGGTAAGCGCCTGATATAAAGATAAAATCAATTACATTCTATCGCGATAAACGAGTTCCACACGAGCAAAGTCGCGGGCAAAAACTAGTATGCAAATAAAACCGGCCAAGTGCGAGTCAGACTTCGGACATTTCGGGGTTCCGAAAAAGCCACATAATTAAGTTGGTTTTTTATGGCACCCATACAGCTGGCCCCCATACAGCCCTTAAAACATTTAATTTTTTTTTAACTATTTGTATGGCTTCAGACCACCAAGATGCTTAGGTATACTGTGAACATTATAACCTCCTAGGACCCCCGGTACCAAATTTTGTAACTACATAATAATAATACATATGTCAAGTCACCCATCAGTCTCCAACATCCAAGCAATTGAGTAATAACAGAGACTAGGAATTATATAGACTGCTAATGCCTATACATTGTGGCGTAATTTTAAAATAATGAGCCTGCTGTAGCTAGTTTCACTATGGAGAGATCACTTTACCATTAAATTCGTATACCACTAAGACCTCTGGTAAACACAATAGCGCCATCTATGAACACAACGAAGAAGCTCCCAACAGATGGCGCTGTGATCTCTCCATAGTAAAACTAGCTACAGCAGGCTCATTATTTTAAAATTACGCCACAATGTATAGGCATTAGCAGTTTATATAATTCCTTGTCTCTGGTAATAATAAACGCCGGTAAGTAGTACTTATTTTTTTACATATTATATTTAGCTATTGCGCGTATACATTTTTTAATCTTCGCGGGTTTATTTTGACAGGCCATAGATTATCAAAAAAAAGACATAAATTTGACTGTATGTAGCTCCAACCGTTTGGCTGTAAACGTGCGTGAGCGTGACAGACGACGGACGGATGGACGCGAGAGTGACAGCAATAGGGTTCCGTTTTGACCCTTCTGGTACCGAACCCTAAAAAACTCATATGCAAAAAAACTCACGCATGCATTTTCATAAATTGTTGGCAGTAGACCACATGAAATTTTTTAAAAAAAGCAAGGTATTGGCTATGTGCGAAGTACGTGGTGACGTAAGTAAAACGACCGCAGCGCACGCCGTGGCAGAAATGTGAACTATACCGGGCTTGTCAGGCAAAATTGATCTGTCATTTCCTACAATTCAATACAATTTGTATTAAATTTTGAAATGGGTCACAGAAGATGTTGTGTGGTGAATTGTAAAAATACAGGCAGGAATAGTGATTGTACATTCTACAATTTTCCTACAGCGCCTTGGAAATTAGATCAGAGATATAAATGGATCGCTGCAGTGAAGATGATAAAGTCAGTAACATAACCTTAAAGTACGATTGAACTATTCGAAGATTTTCTAATATTACGTGTCTTATTTGTGCTTTATGATTTCAGTGTTGATGGCTTACCATGGACTCCAAGATATTAGCTTCGTCTTTAAGCTTTTTATTAAATTTATTTCGTTTAAATAAGCAAAATACGTAGACGTCAAAATTTGACATTAGCCCGTAAAGTTTTAAACGCTAGGTGGCGCTTCTGTCGTGCACATAGCCAATACCTGATGTGACGGTTAAACGGTATGGCGACGGTGGGGCGCCCGGGTGGGGACGGCACTCTGCAGCCGTCACCCGGCCCGGGCGGACGTACTCCCAATGGCTATGTCCAAATGCTATCATACTGTGTTTCTGTTAATCCCTCGACTATATCAACTTCGTCACTCACCAATTAATGTGGCGGCCGAGAGCGTACCACGCTCTTTTGTGTCGACCTTTAGGTCGCAGTTTGCCTTGTTGAGCACATAACCTATGCCCAGGCATTCTGTGACTACATACAGCAGTAGGAAACCGTTTGTGAACAGGGCTAGGTAGTTGAAGATGCCGTGACCTGGAAATATGTTAATTCTTAGAGAGGTTGTAAGACCAACCAGGTGGACTGATGGCCTGGTAAAAGGCACGAGAGTCCGCTGGATGTCGCAGAACCGCGGTCATTGTGGCGCTATATATTGGCCTATGTCCAGCAGTGGACGTCTTTCCGCTGATATGGTTATGATGATGATGAAGATCAACCAGTGGCGTAGTTGGATGTAGGAGAAGTTCATCCAGGGTGACACCCTTCTGGGAGTGTCACCCGCAATCCATCGACGATGGACCCTCCGCACGCATTGATGCGAAGCCCTATCGATGGGGCGCGAGACTTCCTATAGTTACCTACCTGCGCCACAAGCCCAATTACTGGAAGTAGTGTCACCGAATGTATGGGAGGTGCACATTTTTGTATCGGATGAATTCACTTGGCACAGATGTAATATACGTAAATCTAAGCTAATTTGTTAATGTGGGGGTGTTGAGAGTCCCGTTTTTCGGGTTTTCATAAAAAACGTTCTTAGGCATAAGTTATCTAGGTAAGTAGGTACATAAAATTAGCTACAAAAAAGGTTCTTAAATATAAATTTTATGATAAATATAAGTGCCTTCTCATTCCTTCGTTTTTCAATGTCTTTAAAAACAAAAAAATACTATATTTATGCATGCAGCTAAAGGGGAGCGTGTATAGTATCTAGTGTCTCATGACACTACTTCCCTAACTAGAAGTAACCTCCACCTCATAATACCACAATACACCCCAGTCATAATAACACCACTACTACTATTTTGCCCAAATTTCCCAAGTTCCTTTGTAATCTAGCGTCGTACCGAGCTTATCAGGTGCGACGAGCTCAAGTCAAGGGTGGGCAGCTCAAACTACGTCGGTAGGGTATTAAGCAGGCCTAAAAATAGCGTCGTAACGTAAGTAACTAGCTCGATATACCTAGCAAGTACGGTGAGCTCAACGCTCCGTTAGGGTCACTCAAACTACTAGGGTAGGGTATTAAGTTGGCCAAATTGCGTTCGTACCCTTGTAAAGCGAGATGCAGCCAAGGGCACGCCTGAGGGTATAACAATACTTCGTCGCAGGGGTCGAAATCAATAAGGACGACATCATCATCACAGAGAACACGCCCTCGACCACGAATTCGAATTGTACATTTTATTACCGGTCAATTCAAAAGCTTCTTCGAATGATGTTTGATGCTGTATTCCTGACGATGCCGTCGATACTGATGGGATTCCTGACGATCCTGTTGGTTCAGACATCACTTCGGACTTCGGACTTATTTGCGTAAAACATTGGTGTAAAGTATAAATACTTTAACACCAGTATCAAAATAATTAAATTTATGTTTAACACCTACATTTAAAAGTCAAAATAATTTGACAGAATCTGAAAACGGAACCGAAGATAATATAACAACTACGTTCTAGATTCTAGAAGTAATATGGACAGAACATATATAGCAAACGTAGCAAAGAGTATATAAAGAGTTTTTATAAATACCTACCATTAGATAGGTCCAAACTTGGTCCAAACCGGATAAGAATAGGTACGCTCTCAAATCACTATAACTGCATTCAATAAAAGGCTTATAAAGGCAATTCTGATTTACCAATTCATATTTTAGTTAGATATGAAATAGCATTCTATAATATATTGTAATAATCCGAGTGCGTACCTGGTCGTTTCATAGTGAAGTGACCCAAACGTGGAGCACGGACGTGTGATGGAAGTAAGCAAGAAGTAAGAGCGAATTATAGCGGCAACAGAAATGCATCTGTGAAAATTTCAACTACTACGGTTCATGAGATACAGCCTGGTGACAGACGGACGGACGGACAGCGGAGCCTTAGTAATAGGGTCCCATTTTACCCTTTGGGTACGGAGCCCTAAACAGTGAAAAATAATTGGCTAACTTCTAATATAGCTCAAAGACTACGTTTATTGTTGATCAATGTACCTACTTAGGTATCGTAATTTTTGTAGTGGGTGCCATTGCAATCATCCCTCGAATGGATGAAACGAATTAAATAGGGAGTGAAAGTTTACGCGGACGAAATCGCAAGCAATAGTAGGCCATATTTTTTACTACCTTAGATGTAAAAATAATACTGCAGCAAAGCGCGCGCGACGAATAGAAAGAATTTCGTACATTGTCCTATCTCTGTCACACGCGCGCAATCATATTGGCGTCGTGCTCACAGTGACATTGAACGTCACTGTCACGACACGTCTCGTCGCGCGCGCTTTCAGTACTACAATTTAGGAAAGGTAGGCAGAAAATAAAACCACGCATTTTTATAGATTTTTTTATTTTTTTTTACAATTAATCATATAACATACAAACCAGCCGAAGTATGGCTAAACCCATTTATTATCTAAACTTATGAACAATACAAGAAATTGATACATCTCAAATTCACCTTATTTTAAATATATATAGATATATTATATATGCATTCACTCTACATATTAATCTACAACCTACTTAATCATAATCTACGTCTTGCATAAATTCAAAGTAAATATGCCCAAAAGAAATATTGTTGAACTATGAATATACATATAACTTTTTGGCAATTAATTGAGTATCATTTCTGTGCATAGCAAAATTAATTTTCTTTTAACATGTAACTTAGATCTTATTCATAAAGAGGCCACAAATATAACATGCGTTTCTGTCGTCAGTTCGATTACATAGGGACTTTTTGTTTAATATTATTTATTGCCTATACCTACTATAAATGTTACTCTTATGAAATGTAAGAAAAATATCCTTACGCGATAACTGAATTAGTCTACCAGTGCTGTGCAGTGACAGTCGAGGGTACGGTCAGGAGAGGCCAAGCCGGCGGCGGCAGCGCGCCCGCCTAGCCTTGTGCGTACACATTGCGCTAACGATACGATACGATACGATACGATACAACACTTCACATAATGCTCAAAACAACTATTTTGTCATCTACATAAAATTTGCTCCAAATGTTTTTATATTAAAATATTTCTACTTATTGTAACTTCTAATTAGTTACAGCCAACTTTACAAATAATTGATACATTAGACTCTCAAATAGATCTCTACTAACTATTATTAATGGTAAAAAATAAAGAATAAAATACTTCTAAACATTGCATTTCAATCACATAAGGTTTAGTTAATTACACATAATAATAACATCTTTTTAAAACCCGAACATAAGTATTACAAGAACATTGATATCGTTGAGTTCTGGAATGGAAAATAGCACACTTAAATTCACTAACTGTTACACTTACATAATAATTATTGTTCTCCTGCTTTGTTTGTAAAATACATTGCTTTTAGGTAGTCCCAGAAAAATAACAGTAAAATACATCAACTAGTCATTACGCTGATAAGTTTGATGATAATAAACGCCTTAAATTAACTTAAGAGAGGTTAGGTTAGTATGCGTGTGTACCAAATAACAGTGCAGTGCTCGTGTAAGTACGGAGAGTCGATAAATAAGTCTTGACAGGACACTAGGTGAGGTTTGCATGAGGTATAGATGAGACGAGGCCGCTGCCGCGACAGCGCCCTACGCTATTATTTGGTACGTGCTGTCCTCACGGAACATAAGGGATGGATGGTACAGTGTAGATTACAAGTATTACTAAATAAGGCAGCCATTCCTAAACTTACTATTCGAACATCTCATACGCATGCCTCAATATATTACGACATTGAGTTACAATCAATTTTAGACACGAGAATACAAGGTTCAAATAAATACCCAAAAGAGTTAATTCGAATAAGAACAAAGGAACACTAGAGCAGCAATCAAATTGCGAACACATTTGTACTACATAAAAATAATACACAACCTTTTACGCGAAAAGACTGATAAGCTTAACTTTACAAGTTACAATGAAACGGTTTCACTTTCAGCTAATACTAGATCTTTAGAATAAATTTTCCCATCACAGAGATTTGCACAGAAAAAATCTCTTATTGTAAGCCTATTGATATTATAAGTATCTGTCTATCATAGTAAGTGTTCCAATACATGTGGTACGATATATATAGAGGATCAATGTTTAGTTGATGCACGCGAGACGAGACTGAGCTAGTCTACTCTAACTTACATTAGTTACAGCTGATATCGTTATATGAATACGTCACTGAGACTCGTTTACAACTACATTGTACTTTAACTCAAAGGTGGTACCGAAAAATATATACTTTCATTATTAAAAACAACGCCAATCATTACTTTAAGTGTCACTCACTACAAGGCATTCGATTTAGTTAGTTATAACACAAGGTTTTTTAATATCAAACTTAACGCATACCATGGGACACGGATATGAATAGAACAAAATTAATTCGAATTAGAAATGTAGTAGATATGCAACGTTTAAGATCAAATATTTAGGAGGAAATAAATTTCAGATGACATCGGTGGTATGGACACTAAGGGATATCAGTCTCCGGGCGCGTTCGCTCGCGCCAGCGCGCCCGGCGGATGTCATGTACATTAACATACTTGTACCCCCTTTGATACACATTGGGATAGCTACTTAAGGCGTGGTGGGGACATTACTAACTTAGCTTGTTCGTCTTGTACGACGTAATCCAGTAACGACAGTCGTCCACTCGTATAATGCACTTGGAAATGTATAACATACATTACTAAAGTGATAAACTACACGGAACCGTTGTATCGTCACTTACATACGTGTCGCTGGCAGTAGGAAACCTCTAACAAAATAAATATTTCATCCGACTCACTGGATAATATTAAAAATATTTTCTTAATCACAGCTATCAGTCTGTCAAAATTTAAATTAAGTATATTTTCAGAATTGGATTAGTCGTTATTCACTTACATAGGTTATTATTCAAGTACAATCATACAATCAAGGTACAAAAGTGACTAAATAACGAGCGCAGAGTATTGTCGACGCCGATACAAAGTACGAGTGTGGTCTGCGGCGTCGGGGCTGCGAGCACTACGTATAGACGACGTCGAGTCGAGACCAGCGGTTCTTTAGAGTACAAATGATAAACAATTTCACACAGGTACAACAGAGATCTAATGAAAGAATAATACGAATATAAACTAGTTTTATATAGGATATGATTGATAATTATGCTCGATAACAAAAGCTTATTTAAAGCGATGTTTGAATGCGAGAGACTAGAGAAGCAGTGTTGTGTTAGCGAGCAGCTACTGGAGTCCACTGCATCAATTAACTGGTGGGGGTTGGCCTTACGGACAAGACACGACACGACACGGACAGGTATATACAGGACCGGATCCGATCCGAGACACCGACTACACACCGACGCGAGGGCGCCCGTCCGCTCGACGACAGACAGTGGCGACTTACCCTACAACTATACATATAGCAGTTAAAAATATTCTCAGCAATCACATTCAAGATAAATTACCACATTAAAGAGAATTTAGCTTAGTCAACATTTTTTTTTATCAATGGCCCTCTGTTTACACGTAAAGTCACTCAGTACATTTTTTATTTTGTATTAATCAGTTGTTAGTGTTTATCAAGAACACCCTTATTCTTACAGCTATATACCAATAATACAAAAATCCTTTCACTATAATTAAGGTAAATTTTAGATATTTAAACACTAAAATGTAAAATATGAAACATCCTAAATAAACTCTTGATATTCCAATTTAGGCATTAAATATATGCTTGAGTGACTATGACAAAAGAGAAATAAATGCATATAATAATACTAGCCAACCATTCCCTTGTACGCGATCCTTGTTCCAAGCTGCTCGGCCCTAACATTAAGCGCTAACACTACGTATGTCAAAGCCTTCGTTATTTTATATTTGGTATCTATCTCTTATGTAATCGCACCACATAACAAGACTAGAGGAATGATTGCCTCTCGCGCGCCCCCTACGTGCCGTAACGTCAAACAAGGAAGACTAGTTTTACAAGTAGATATCACTAATGTGCTTCTATGGGGATCGGGTCGACCCGGCGGCGTACGCCCTAACATACAAAAATATTTATATATAAATAAATAAAGACAACAAGCAAAACTTTAACCTTATCAAATTAAAAAGGCCCTTCTGAATATTGTACACTATCACTATAATAAAGTTACGTTACAGTAAGTATCCATTAACATGGGTTTTTATGCGTTTGGGAAAACGTATTTAACATATTATGGAAAAAGAGTTATGTCTTTTAGAGGTCACTAATAATGCTCGGGCATGTTTGTTGTAGGATAAGCGACCGCACACATATTTTGGTCCCTTTTAGCTGCGTGTCTGTTGGATAACAGTTAAAAATTCGTAAACACCGATTTCACGCTCCGCCGCTTGCCGCACCGTACAGTTAAGCATTAAAATGAGATTGATACACGAGGATTACTAATTAAGGCAACATTGACTTGGGGAACTTAATTCTACCAACGCTTCTAATGTTTAGATTAGACTTAAATGAACGAACGAGCATTCTGGCACTTGTTTTTTTTTCTATTTTCATCGACTCTTGGTAGATTTTTGCCCGTCGCCGCGTTGGTGAACACACGTGCTCTTCGCGACGACGGGCTGAATCCACTACCGAACAAAACCAGTTGCCTACTGTCATGGCGTCGTTACCGAACAACGTCTTTGAACAAGTATGGAAGTGACTCTTGGTAGCAATTCTCGTCATCTGGGGACATTTTGTTTCGATGAAAGGTCATGACAGAACGCGTCTGTTCGCGCGTCTGGTCTAAATCTGCCACAAGAAGAAAGGTAAACAAATCGAAGTTTCTGGCAAGCAGCGCAGCGCTCGGCAAAAGATAGCACGCATTCAGGCGGCATGTGTGGTTCGCCAAATACTAGGTATATATTCTCAATAACGGATTCCTTATAATTAAGCTAACGGAGATTACAAATTTTAATTCAACTCCGCTGAGAAAGCACAAGATAAAAATAAAAATTAACAACAACATGAGCAACTATTGAATACTTGAGCTAAAATAATAGCAGAGCAGCTTGGAGGCCCCGCGCCCTCGGCGGCGGGGCACAGGCTCCGTTATTTGTACGATCATTCAGTTGTGATGAAGGAGATCCACGCGGCAGACTATCTAACAACGTCAGCGGACGTTATGTTTCAAATGGCAATTACACATAGACTTTGGCATTCAAGTGTTATGGAATATACGCAAATTTGGACTCGCATCCCACACTAGAGAAGCTAGGCTAAGGAAACCGACTCGAAAATTAAATTACACATTAATTCGGGTAAACTTCATGAAAAACAAATAAATAAATAGATAAAAATATTTACACATAGGCATTATATAAAATATATATATATATAACTATTAGATGTTGATTGATGACATAACACTTACGATAAAAGTAAAACATAGCTAAGCTCATTAATGATTACACAAGGCGAGGGCACGGGCCCCGCGGCCGAGGCCGAGTGCGGGCCGCGAGCGTCGGGCACCGGCGGGCCCCGGGGGCCACCGACCTCACCGGGGGCCCCGGGGCCGCGCCGACCTCACCGGGGCCCCGGGTCACCGGGTGCCACTGCCAGCCACCCGCGCCGACCGCACAATTCATTATATTCTCTCCAAGGAAACGATTACACCTGCCATCGGTTACGGTAACGTACCACAGTTCATTGAGGCACAATCATTGGTTTCTTTTAATTGCTTCTTTTTTTATATATTTTTTTTGTTTTTTTTTTTTGTTTTTTTTTTCTTACATGTCCTACCTATGATAATTATTATAATTACTTTTAGGTACGTAAATTTATTCTAAATAACAGAAACGAGTCAAGAAAAAATGTTTTTAAAAGTGAAAGCGTGAAGCGTATTAAATCTTTTAAGAATATAATTTCACAATATACACATATTACAGTATAGGTTTTAAGTATAAATATACAACAACATAATAATAACATATGCTAAAATTGCACGTTATGCAATCGTGTGCAGGAAAAAATGATGCAGTCATTGAACCGAGAGGAGATTCAGATGACGCGGCGATGTGGCCGCGTCTCACAACCTAGCTGCCGCCGGCAATTCGCGCTAACGACCCTGCTGCCACAAGGATTTGTCGAGCCTGCTCGGTCGACAGTCGACAAACGCATAAGTACTGTCGACAAACGACACATGAGTAGGATTCGTTTCCATAATGTCCGTCAGACGAATTCGACAATCGACAGTGTCAGGGCGTATCGACCCTCAATTTCACCCGACTCTGAGCAAGCCATTATACAATTTTACTCGTACTAGTCTAAACTGGCAACTTTTCCAATGACACGTCGCCTTTTTTGACAGTTTAGACTTGCAATAATAATAACTGTAGCTTTATAAAATGGACCGCAGGACTAAAGATGTCCCAAAAAAGCCGCAATGACTGATATTGACATTCATGAGTGTTAATAAAGTACTCATGGCAGCAGAGCTTAGGTCTAAAGGACCGGGTCGCTCGGACCCGACCTTTTTCCACGGCCTATACCGACACCTAACACCGCTATACCGCCCAACTACATCGTCTCATTACAATATTACCCATTATTAAGTACTGATAACTTTTTAACTGACTAAACATTTTCAAGGCATGACTTCTTTCGTCTAAGTCTATGGACAACGTATTCTACAGGGCACTGGAACGTTATACTTTCCGTTATTGGCTTTATCTAACTTTAAAATGGAAAACGCTTTATAAAAATTATAATTATGACATTTATTGCTGTATTATAAAAATTCACATATGCACCAGAGAATCTATTGCGATAAGAGGCATTCCGATTTGGTGTAGACGTGGACAGAACGGTTTCTGATAGAAAATCATTATTTGTAATTTAGATTATTAGTTTAATAAACTGTTAAAAGGTTGATCACTTAAATTGAGCTTCACGACAATAGAATTGACGCTGACCTGCGAATGCGCTGACGCGCCGAGATAGGAACATCAGATCCATTACCCGTACCGCAAATATAATTTCAAAACCATTTGGAAGATTGACACTAAACGAAGAGATGCAAACCAATCGTCCCAGACACCTCTTACTTATCTTTGATACTCACTCTTTGGCACCTAACATTACACGTCATGACATTGTCACATCGCCCCTCCGACTGTTTGTGGGTCGATAGGAATCGTTTAGCGGACGTCTGAAGGGGCTACCGAAATTTATACTTAAAAAAATGTTAAATTATATTGGTGTTACATTACTTGTACTGTCAGTAAGAAATGGAACTCCGCGCGTCACACCGAGCTCGCGTAGAAGGTAGTCTATTTAATGAGAAATGCTGATCGTTTCCAATATGAACACATCACACATCGACACATTTAACACTAAACTACTACAGGTCCAAGCGCCGCCTAACTTACTTCATTAATTTGTGAAAGAGTTCTCGAGCGTGTGGCTCGACAAGGTACAGCTTTACTTACACCTAACTTACCACTAGAATCGTTATGTTTAATCGTAAGATCACTGGAAGATGCTCGAAATAGAATAGATAATGTACATTATTTATTAGTCATTCGCTTTGTGATCTTGAGTTGGGATCGAGAGCGCGGTGGGTCCGAATGGACGGTCGCGGCTGTGCGCTGTCCCGTAACGTATTGGTAATGATATATTTTGGCAGAGTATCTCTGTGGCACACCATCAATAAATTAAAAGTAAATAAAAATGTAAATAAACTTTATGATAACGAACATTTACACGTGCGATCGTTGTCGTAAAATATCAATAGTATGCTTACCGAGACTACGATAGGACTTAAGTGTACTCTTATACCTACATGATGTAATACCGAGACGCCTACTGCTACAATATATTATTAACAGAATATCTAAAGCATATGTCACTTTGAATAACGTTCAAATTGAGCCTATAGAAAATACCACAAATCTTTTATTAAATAGATATTGATATGGCTAAATTTAAGTTAGAACTTTATTCTTACCTATAGGTACACAAAAGTGTAATATTTTAAATTACTGTCAATTATAGTACTTTATAACACTTCTCACAAATGTATGTAATATAAAATGATAAAACAATTTTCAATTTAATATATTAGGTTACCCTTACATTAATCGTATAATCTAGATAATCGTTTCATATATTAAACATAAAGTGGCACTTGAATCACAAATACTGGAAAAAATTTGGGGAAACAGTAGCTTCGGCGGAGGGTCCGCGCCGGCGACTCTACTCGATACTCTCCAACAAAATAGATTATCCTTACATTAGGCAAGATACTTTACATCACAGGATTACTGGATCGCAAGGAGCGGCCGCCCGGCCGGTAAGTACCTACGCGGGTCGGTCCCGACCGCGGCCCGACCCGACCGCGACCGACCCGACCGCGGCCGACCCGACCGCGGCCGACCGACCGCGTCGGCGTCGCTCGCTCTCGCGTACGTGTCTATACTCATTTCCGTCTCAGACTATACGGCTTAAAAGGAATTTACCACTACAAGAATGCACTTCGAATCTCATAATTTTCAAATTTTGTTTACTTTATAAAAATTACGAACTAATTATAAAACGTTTATTAGTCTGCGAAATGCACTTACTCATTTATTGCTGAATAAAAATATCACTAATGGAAAACGAAGGCTCATCGCGAGTGAGAATTCGAAACCGAATAAATAATTAAAATACGATCAGTATGTAAAACGAGAAGTAAAAACACAAAGAAACTCGGAACGAAACATCTCGACGGGCGAAACAGCAACAGCCCCCGAGCGCAACAAATAAATACACAGTAAAGTAAGTAAGGCCACGGGACGAGTGACTGAGGTAGCCCGCGACGCAACTACTCTACTCCACACCTAGCTCTATTTGGTAAGGAGGGCCGAGGCCCCCCGACCCTAACCTAATATACTTCATACAATAACCGTCGATACATTATATGTCTGCCGTTGTATATGTATAATTCTTATGTACACTAAATAATCTACATGAACACTTACAACACACTAGATAATAGTATTGTGGACAGTTGGCTGCCGCGGGGGGCGGCTTACGTCTCATTACGATTTCATTTCGTTTCGACCAATACTTTAATAATCCCAGATAGATCTCGGAACGCCATTTGTTTTCTCAAAACACCGGATTCTTTTGGATGCTACGAGCAATTAAGATTCAACCAGTTTTGAGAAAAAAAAGTGGACATTCAATTGTTTTTAAGTCGTAATGAGATCCGGGACGATCGGAGCGTAATAAAATGAAGTCGGAAGGGTCGGTAAGCTGTCGACGGCGCCCGCGATGTGACTAGGCGTAGGCCGCCCGGGCCGGGCCGGGGCGGGGCGGGCCGGGGCGGGCCGGGGCGGGGCGGGGCGGCACAAGCGTACGGTTTAGTTTAGATACTTGCGTCCAGTTTAGATGGACTCGCCGCCGAGCAGGTCCGGCGGCAGGAATGAGTTGAGCGAGGAGGGCGTGGCGCGCTGCTCGTGCTGGTCGGGCCACAGACCGGGGAAGCCGGCCCACTCCTACAAACATAATAGTACATTCTTTATTTAAGGGCGGTGATACTAAGAATGTCAAAGATCGCAGGTATTTCACGCCCGAGCCGAAGGCAGGGGCGATAAATATGCGATCTAAGGCTTTCTTTATGGTAATTACAAAACTATTGGTAGGTTATCTCGTTACGACAAGGTCTACCAATGGTCAGTTAACTGTAATGCTGATATGGCTGATGGTACCGACCTTGTTGGAGGAGCCGCCGCGCCAGGCGCCCGAGCCCGCCGAGCCGAGGTGCTGCATGATCATCGTCACCTCCGACTCGGCCGGGGACTCCGCGAAGATAGTCGTGTTGCTCAGTACGCAGTTGTTCAGCGCCATCTGGGCCTGCCAGACGAAACACACGGTCAACAACGGTCGACAACAAGCGGCCAAAAAATCAAAATTAATGAATTCTTCAAATACAATTCATTCAAATTCATTTAAAACAAGACACATAAAAGCAGGTACATAAGGTATTGGACATTGATGATGCCCACACTTATGAAGTTATGAATGTCAACAAACTACCGCCGGTTCCTAAAAAATTAACCTGCGCCTCGAGAAGACCCAGCGCAAGAAACTCGGCGAGGTGTAATTTTTTAGCCCGCTAGCAAAGGCGGCTTTACCTATAGTTGGGGGCACACAGGCTGCGCGGTCCTAGACGGCGCCGAGCGCCAGTCTAGGCTAATGATTGCAGACGGCCGCTACATGGGATTACATAGACTTAGAGACGCCTCTGCCCACAAGCCCCTTCCTTGCGGCCCACAAGCCTTCATATTGACAACTAAATGTGATACCTTTCTGAAGTTACAAATTATTATCGTGCGACGCGCTCCATTTACGTTAGCTTCTATATTGCGGTCGCTGAGCTCGAACTCTTCTTCAAGTCACAAGCGACTAACGGCTCTTTTACCACTATAGTCATAAAAATGCACGACTGATGTTGAACGCGTCCAAAATTTCATAACGCGCGTACGCATGAATAAAACATTAAAACGTCGAAAAGAATTAACATTGGATCTTTCACCTAAGGAAAAGTGTGTTATAAAATTCAAACCACGTTTATCATGTATTCAAAACCATTCACACACACCCAAATTTGTAGAATGAAGCTTCAAATACATATTATTGCGCGATTGTCGTGGTGATCATTACTTTGCTTTGTTTCCCAAGTATTTTTTGTTTTTTGGGTCAATCAACTATTTCTTCTAGCACATTACCATGGCTAAGTCTCCTGGGTCACTCTTTAAAACTGTGATTTTACTGACTTTAATCCTACTAAACATGATTTTAGTAGGAGCGATTTAGAGGGAGCGATTATTATAAATCCATTCTGACGTGGGACAACTCTTGAGCACGCTAGAAGTCCTTATTATAACATTTTTTCCAAGAAACTCTGTTACTGTTGTCTCCTAACTGACGGGGCAGAATAGCAACAAGGAAAAGTTGATTGACTCTTTTATAGCAACATAAAAACAATACATTTTACTGTAGTTTAATGCCGCATAAGTACTCACTTTAGCTGCCTCTTCGCGTGTGGAGTAGCGCGCGAGCGCGAGTCCCTGGTTCAAATACAGGTGGAAGTTCTGCAACGGGCCGTGCTGCACGCACAGCGTCTTCAGGGTAGACCCGTCGATCTGATAACACAATATGCAACGTTAGTTTCATCAAGGTTCGAAGAATATAGATACTTACTTTTCTGTTTAAAGTTTTGTTGTAGAAAATGAAATGAGTATACACAATGTCAATACTACGCTTCAAAACAGAGCTGGCATTCGTCGATTAACTATTTAATTAACTAATGAAGATAGTTGGTAAGTATATATAATTTTTTTAAGTTTATGTCAAACATTTGACTTCGCTATTTATTTCATCAGGATTCATATATCGCATTATTATACCTTAACAGTGAAAAATTTATATAAATTATTAAAAAACGTTTTTAACCGATCTGCCGTCGTCGAATCCTAGCCATCTGGCAGCGGGTTTAAACCGGTGCCGTGTGCCATGGATGCACGTATACTGGTGGCACGTATCATAGCGACGCTGATTCTTGCTCCGAGTCAGCCCAGTATGGTGCTTAGGGAGCGATTCTAGCGTTCCGATATGATTTCACTCATAGTGTAAGTAAGTAATTAATCGATTTAATCATTAAACAATCAATCGTCTCGAGTTTAATCGATCGAATGTTAAAGCCCGACCAGGAATATATGACCATGCGCCATGATGCAGAATTTCATTGGAACTAATTTCTTTCACTGGCAATAATTTTAATGATAGGTGTCAGAACGTCAGTGTCACTGGCGGTTATTTGAAAAAATAACAATGAAAATAATGTCCAGAACGATTCATAGTCAAGAGTGGAACATTATTAATAAAGTGTATAACAAACTGCTGAAAAGAAAACGCTCGGGAAATGAAACTATTTAGATGCAAAACATTTCTAAATTAACATCAGACTTGACAGGTAACAAGTCAAAATGTGTCTGTTGCCATATAAATCAGAATAATAGCGCCCTCTTGACAATGACCATATATTTCTGGTTTACCTTTAGAATAACAATTAATCAATCGTCATTTTAATCTACATTTCACAATTAAATTTCCTTTAAAAATTTGGTAGACGCTCATTTTAGCACGTAACAACATTTTAGAACGCCCTGTTTATTATTTATTTTATTTAATCATTTATTTCAGGCATCCGCGTCCCATGATACAAATACCTTAAAGACCAAAATGCATATCATTATATTTCCTAAAACTAAATAGTATCACGTTGGGCCGACGACCTTTCAAAATCATTCTAGGCTGATGATATAAGTAATGAGGGTCACCTGAGCGGTAAGATTCTTGAGCAGCAGCCAGGTGGAGGCCTGCCACGAGGGCACGGCGCGCGGGTGGTGCTGCTGCGGCCACCCCGCCGCCTTGTTGAGGCCGGGCGGGGGCGCCCGCGGCTTGCCCCAGTCCGGCTTGCCCGCGCCCGCGCCCGCTCCCGCGCCCGCGCCCGCTCCGCCGCCCGGCGGCGCGTAGCTCCACGTAGACGATGAGAGCGACCGCTCGCCACCTACACAATAAAAAATCAATGAATCCGAATTTTCTCGAAAAAGGATCAAATTCTCAATCGAATAGCGAAAAAACTAATTCAAAATAATAAATAATTACGTAATTATAAGTCTTCAAAGTTTTAGGAGGGGGCATTTTCTGTCCCATTTCCGCAAAACGCCCCGTTGTATTGAACGATCGTCATTTACTATGGCGCTCTAGGTCAGTGACGTCACTGATCTGTAGCGCTTTCTCTCTCTAACTAAAAACATTCTAACGGTTGTAGTTTCGTTATTTTTTGAGATATTTTAATAGGATTTGCACTATTTGGCATAGTTTTATGTATTTTTTCGTATGGAGTAAGAATACATTTTTAGTCAACATACCTATTATTTCAACTTTATAAAAGAACTTCTCTATCACGTTACCCTCTGCTGAGGTGTAGGGCTCGACTCAACTCTCTCAATTTGCTTCAGTATTGAGCAATTTAGGTTACTTCTTCCCAGTTCTTCCCTTCAAAGGCCCAGTTATAAAGGAACTGACGGGCTTTAATTGCCTACAGTCAACAAGATTTATGTTTAGACTTGTAAATTAATAGTAGTTTATGCAACTGGTACATAATGAGGGGCATTAAAACACGAGTGTGTTTTATGAAACGAGCCGAAGGCGAGTTTCATAATAAGGTCACACGAGTGTAGTACAGTTGCATACATTACTTTATCTACACACATATTATAATTACTCTAAGATGGGTTCAGAAACCGTAGTAAATAAATACAATAATTGTGTTAATACAACCTTTTTTGCACGGTTGCGGAAATATCGAAATCAGAACTGGCAACAGATACCTGAATGTTATTTTAAAAAGTAAAGAGTCCTTATTCTGATGTGATCATGTCGTTCTAGCTCAAATTTCGTGCGATATATACTAAAAAAACATCGAGCTGACATTTCGCATCGACTGAATTTGAATTTTCAGTGATACTAGAATAGGGACATGTCAACTTTGACATTTAAATTTTGATAGTTTTGTTTGACGTTATATTTTAACATCATATATGAGATTAAAATGAAATATTTTATTACTGCTGTAGCCTTAGCCACAGATAAGAAAATTGCCATAAATTCATTGAATGTTGAAATGAGAGTCATTTTCTACGGTTTCCGAACGCATATTAGAGGATTTATGATATGTGTGTAGATAAAATAACTAATGTAATTAGTCAGTAGTTGAGGATGGTAAAATTGTTACTTGTAGATTTATAAATAAAATAGGCCACAGTCAAGTACCGCAAAACTTTATTTTTTCCAAATTTTGTGAATAAAATGTCGTGTACTGACAAGGGGGTCATTGTTATACAAATAGAAAAGTGTCGCGTACTGACAAGGGGGTAAATTAAGGATAAGTGTCGCGTACTGACAAGGGGTTAAATTAAGGATAAGTGTCGTGTACTGACATGGTGGTAAATGTTTTACAACAGGATAAGTGTCGTGTACTGACAAGGGGGTAAATGAAGGATAAGTGTCGTGTAATGACAAGGGGGTAAATGTTTTACAACAGGATAAGTATCCTGTACTGTCAAGGGAGTAAATGTCATGCAAGGAGGTATATGAAGGATAAGTGTACTGACCAGGGGGCGAGGTCTTCCCGCCGAGCATGTCGGAGTCCTTGATGGCGGTGAGCGAGAGCGGCGAGCGCACCACGGAGCCGGGCGTCATTGACGGGTCGTCCTCCACGTTCTTGATCTGATTGCCCTGCGGTCGTTATAGTTGTAGGTTAAAAGGAACTTTTTGTAGCGAATAGTAGTGTTTGTCGAGTTAGTTTCGTTCTTACATTATAGTAGTTAAGTAAATTAATCTAAAGGTATTAAACGTTCGGTATAACTATATTTACTAAATGGTTAATACTCAAATGTTAATTGTCACCCTAGACGACATGTTTGTGTTTTGAACTCCCAAAGGGGAGTTCTTACTCAGGATGAGTGCGCTTGCACATGCTCCCATGTAGGCCGGACTGACAATAGTTTGTGTTTTGAACTCCCAATGGGGAGTTCTTACTCAGGATGAGTGCGTTTGCACATGCTCCCATGTAGGCCGGACTGACAATATTAACGTAATTTTTTTACCTTTTAGTTAAAGGTTAAAAACATGGCGACTTGGCGAGTGGAGGACTGTTAATATTAGCAGCATTTTCGCTCCAGCTTAGTACAAATTAATTTTGAATATTTGCTACCATCATCCCTTGCTTTCAACCATCTTTTCATCTTATAACAATATTAACAATACGAACAGGTACATTCTTTTGCAGTCATCACCTTTAAATGAAAAAAACATCTAAGGGTGGAAATTTAGAAATAAACGAAAAATTTAAAAGGCTCCGATCAGGATTCGAACATGTGACCTGGCATTCGCGGCCAGTCGCTCTAGCCAACTAAGCTGTAGGAGCAACCCATACCCGGCCCCCAAATTCTTCAACCGTTCCTTTACTTTAGTGTTACTGCTGTACTATATGCCTAATTAACACATTAACGGTAACTTCACCGTTACGCCCTGCAACATGTGACGCACGTAATTGAGTAATTTAGCAAGTAAGCAATAACTATCTATAAGTACCGTATGTTTAGATGAACGTTGTTCTTTCCCTAATAGTTTACCGAGAATACAACATCTCCGGTGTTACTATGTCTGGTTTCACTTAAAACCTCCATTCATCCCTCGACCAACTCTCAACATATCTCACTGCCTAATGCAAAATTAATCTAAAGGTGGGTTGAACCAAAGCGTGGAAAGCTTGACAAGATTCTATAGAAAGTCATTTGGTCCAACTCGGTGGGATGTGCGGGCCATCACGACAGTTACAGAGCACGGGATGGGGGCACTGACCTTCCATGGCTTGCCGGGCTCGAACTCGGGCACCATGTCGAACACGGGCTGGTGCTGCGCGTGCGCCGGCCACGCCTCCTTGCCGTCCGCCACGTCCGCCTCGCCCCAGCCCTCGCCGCGCCCCACCGTCCATGTGCTGCACCAAAACAAACAAATACTACATTAGCGAAGGCACAGAATAGTATAATAATAATACATACAGAACGGTACACGAACCCCCCCGCACCGAGGTCAGTTACCTCGTCCCTGAGAGACCCGCCTCGTGCCGATCGGGTGCCGTCGCGCCTCGCGATTCCACCGCGCCACGCGCTACGCACCCGCGCAAACAATTGACGCGTGTACCGACAGCGGACGCACACATACTTACCCACAGCGCTTACGTTCTTTCGCGTGTCACATTTCACAAAACCTATTGAGGCTATTTAAACTAGGGTGACCCGAAAGTTCTCACCGCCAGTGTAGACAACGTTCTAAAGTACCATGAAACGGGTCAGTCATGCCTTTTTTAGGTACCGTAAGGACGTTATTGGCCTCTTTTGGAAATAAGGGTACGAAGTGATGTATGTATACTCACGGGTCAGGCTGCAGACCGAGCTGGTTGAGCTGCGGGCTGGTGGTGGACTTGGCGGCTCCCGGCGCGCGCGGGAAGTCCGTGCCCTCGCCGTCCTTGTCCAGCGACGGCAGCTTCCACTGGTTCAGGCGAGACTGCTGACCGCCGCCGCCACCGTATGCCTGCGCAGAAAAATACACATTTTACTAACTATTTAGTGAAGTAAACAACGTGTACCAATCCAGATTCCAGAATAGATAAGTTGGTCAAGTAATAGGGAACATGCATGTGGCATGAATAGTAATATGTTACTATATGGGGAGAAAATCATGAAATTAACACGAATCAAAAAAAAAAAAAAACAATATCTAATCAATATCTAAAAAGGTTACACCACTTGAAAGTTTCGAAAATTTACGTATTTTTTTACTTGCTGACTTAAAAACCACCATATCAGTAATCAGTATTTTTATTGCTTTCATAGCCATGGATTCATATTTATACCGTAAGGATTCTTATGTGAAAACAAACAAAAAAATTGTATGACACTATGTACCTAAACGCAATATTTCACAACCAAAACAATTAATATCAAAAAAGCAACACGCTTTTCCATACAACGGGGCACATAGTATGTAACGTCACAAAACACGCTCAACCAGTTTTTAGGGCACTTCCGTTATGCTCCACTTTGAAACCCATTTTTGTCTTTTGTGTTGTTCTAATTATAGCTGTTCCATTGAAACATTTATTCCTCTCTAAAAACTGGTTCAAATGGCATCATGAAAAAAAAGATGCATATTCTCGATTGATGGAATCAGGTGTTACTTCCCGAAGTTCCAAGACAAGTATCCAGAACTACGTATACTCACGGCCTGCGAGTCCTTGGAGATGTCGATGTTGCCGAAGTTGTTCTGCAGCTGCGACATGGGGTCCGGCCCCTGTTTGAACAGGTCTCCGCCCGCCTGTTGCTTCATGTACAGCGCCTGTTGCGTCGCGATCTGGTTCTGTACACACATTGCGGGGTTACTATAGCAATATGGAACTCCGATTGACACAAAGATAAAGTACAAAAAGCCATGGAAACTGCGACACGACCACGCTGGCGGTTAAAATACTGGAACAGGGATGTTGACTGATAATCAAATTAGCAACTTTTTATATAAAGTCAAAAACCCTCAGCTACTATGAGGTTTGTAGGGAAATCGGAATCAGTGACGTCACGATTTTTCTATTATCAATCATCGTCCTGTTACACGTTTTTACACATGTTTGAAATAGAAAAAAAATTAAGCGTGATGTTATGCGAGTATTTAAGACCACGTTATTCCAAATCATAGTATTTTTCATTCAATTTTAAACCATTAAATACTCACTTTATTGATGGGATATTTAGATATGTTATAGTTTAAGAGTCGGTCTAGTGTATTTTAAGGCTGAAAACACGATATTTGAAACTTCGCTCGATGATCTCACATCGCAAAAACAGGTAAATTTTGATCTTATTGTGAGTCGTATATAAAAGATATCCAACTCAGACTCGAGTAAAATATATCAATAGATAGGAAACGATGTGAAGAAGTGTATTTTACGGCTAATTTTTTTTTAAATGTTTTTATATTTAACAAAACTCAAAAATATCAGAAAAGCAAACTGCGCGCTTCATTTTAGTAGACAGATGGCCGTTGGGCCTCGAGCTGGACGGACGTCTGTCGCACTTTTTGCAGTTTGACATTTATAAAAATCGCATATTTAATACCAGTAACTAGATGATATTAACATTTTCAGGGTAAATTACTGGTGAGTCATATCGACGAATAAACATTTAAAATAGTTTTCCTGGTACTTTTACAATTCGAGATATTGGAAAACATAAAATGTGGCTAATAAAGCTTATCATTATATCATTTTTTTCCTTTTTAAACCCTCTCTTATTACAAAAGGTTTCATTGAGTATTTTTAGAATGTGGATTTTTTTTCCATTATAAGGGTCACACTCCTTCATATAGCATATTGTATATTTTATGTCTATGTGTGAGTATATTCATAGCGCCTGACACATAGTTTGACATCTGACATTAGCAAATTAAATTCAAGCTTGGTATTTCAAATACAATATTTTAAATTCTTAAATATATTGAGCTTCGTATTGTAACAAAATAAATATGCCCAAACGGACCGTAATCCTGCCAAAGTTTTGACGCTATTCGACTTCAATTTGCTCCAAAGAATATAATACTCACTAAAGGCTCTGCAGTTCAATGTAAAGCAGAATGACATCAGTATTACGATGAAAGTGATATTATTGCATTGTGTAATTATTCCAATATACCTTAAACGATAAAAAAAGAATAATACAAATTTAAATGAAAAGATGCCTCGGATAATATCTGAAATAGAAAGGGCCCAAAGCTCTGAGGAATTCTGGCCGCTTACGGCTAGTATGTGGGGGAGGATATCTGGTGACGGCGTCGCGGTCTCAGATCTATGATCAGCGGCTTCGGTGAACTTCACTTCATAGCCACATCATGCGCAAATGTTTACGTGAATTTACTGGACGAAGTGATGCTGCAAATTGTTCTACTGACTTTCCTGACTTTATTCAAGATAATTGCCCCATACAGCACGGGTCACTTGGGAATGGTTTACTCTACAGCTACATCCAGGCATAAATGTAATGATGTAATGCCATCGCCTGAAATTTGAACCCGATTGAGAATCTTTGGGGTTTAATAGTTCAACAGTGGGATCATCGCCATGAAAGAACCAAAGAAGCAATTCTGATACTACAATGAAATATGGGAGGAAATGCGGGGAACTGACATAATTATCAACGTCTTCTCAGCTTATTGAGAGACAGGCTACAAACTGTTATAGACGCACTGTGGTTGCACGCATTATAATCCCTCAGTCTTATGTTTTATGTTTATAATAAATTATATAATAAATCTTGAATTTTATTTATTATGGATTTATGAACCGTACTGTCTTCTCGAAGATCTCACGGTTCGAAATAAAAGCCATACGATAAAAAAAGAATAATAAAGAACTAATAAATAAAGTTGTAAGCTTTTATTAGCAGGGCAAAATATTTATGTTGAATCTTTTTCTAAATAAATAAAAAAGTACAAAATATTTATTTACCAAAATAACGCTCAATAATTATTTATGCTCTAAAAATTACGGTTGTTTAAATAACACAAAAAAAACACTTGCTCTTGCCTGAGATTCGAACCTGTGACCTGTGCTTTAGAGAGCAAGCGATTACTAATTACACCACAATGTACTTGGCTTAGAGGTTGAAATTAAGCTACTTATTTGTGGCTTGCAACTTTGACTTTTTGTGTCGAGTCGTGATAAAATTTAGCCCTTATTTAGTTAAGTGAAATCTGTCAAAACTGCGCAACAGAGACAGAGATATGCAATGACAAGTCTACACTCTTTTGCGTGAATGTCATAACAATCTGTTCTAAATTTAAATGGTTGACAACCTAATTATCACGTGCGCCACTCTGGCTTATTCTGGTTAATTTGACAAAGAAGGTCTGTCACATATTCAAATTATAAGTTACAGCAATCATTAAAAAAAAACGAGGTCAGTGACCTGTCACAGTAAAGTGAGATAGTGTGTGTAAAATGTAATTGTGTTTGTTACTGGGGAGAATTACGATAATGTTGCGCCGCCTAGCGGGTTTTTTGTGTCGCGTTTGTAGTTTCGCTGCAATAAGAAAGCCTTAAGTGAATTTGGTTTATTGGTATTGTAAGATTAATTTATTTTTATTATTGTCAACATCATAGGAGGAATTGGTGGCCTAACCTAATATCATCGGCGAAACAAAAGCTCACAGGCTTCGCTGGTTCGGTCACCTACTGAGATTGGGAGAGGATCGAGCCGTCAAGAAAGCATACTTGGCGCGACCGAGTGGTCGCCGCCTGGTTGGCCGACCCGACCCAGGTATCGCTGGGAAGACAGTGTGGAGGCGGATCTGCGGCAGCTTCAGGTCGACTAGCAGAAGGCTGCGCAGGATCGGGAAAGGCGTGCTCTCGTTTCGAAGGCGAAGACCCTCTTTGGGTCGCTGCGCCATTAAAGTACATAGTATTGTCAACATCCCACTACTCAGAGTTTGCGCTCCAGCGACATTGGTTGAGCGGCTTCAACCGAAACTGAGTTGTGAATGGAATTGAGCTAATTAGTGATTGACTTACTTGCAAAGCAGTGATCTGCTGCTTGGTCTTCGTGATCTGCACAGAGTACTGCAGTGCGAGTGAAGAGTTCGCCTTCGAGATGGCGAGCGTGTGCTGCTGTACGAATTGCTGCAGCACTTTGATCTGCACAAAAATAACATCATTTGTTTAGAATTCTTAATAAAATAACATATAATAGCTGAGAATCATCTCCACCATCCAGACTTCAGATTCTTTATAAAACCGCACTAGCTAGCACAGCTACGATCCCACATACAGACACACATATCGCACCTAAATAAAACCAAATTACAATCAATGTCAATGTGTTTGTATTGAGTCGGTTCTATTCTAAAGGTGCGATATACACATGTTAAACTTATAACACCCCTCTTTTGCGATACTTGTAGAGGGTTAAAAAGGTAATTAGATTACTCGACTTTCTTACACGACTGACGTAGAAGGGATGGTATGTTTATTGAATATAAGTAAAGCCTGACCAGGAAAATAATTTCTTACACTGGCAATAATTTTAATGGCCGATTGTCAGCAAGTCAGTGTCACTGTTGCGGTTTGAAATTGAATATTAGTGATGCGTTGACTATGAGAAAAAAATTGCAAAGGGATTCATCAATAATGTACCTATATACTGTTGAGCAAAAACGCTCGGGAAATGAAACTATTTCGCTGCAAAAATGCTGCTAAACATTTCAAAATTTACGTCAGAGCTGACAGGTAAAAAAGTCAAAATAGTCAGTTGCCATATACGATAAATCAAAATAATAGCGCTCTCTTGACAATGGTCATATATTTCTGGTTTACCCTTATATTTCCATGATGCGCTAACTGCGCTGCTGTAGCTCATTTCACTTTCTCGAAGTAGTTTCGACACATTGAGAAAGTGATAGGAGCTAAATCAACATTCAGATTTTAATCAAATATTTTTGTACTTGGTTTAATCAAATATTTTGGTTAACATTTTAAGAATGAAAATGAAAATATATTAAATTCTCTTGTGAAATAAGCCCCAATATTGTTATATATATACCTACAGTTAAATAAATCTTGAATTCTTTGTTATGTGTTGTATATATGTCACACCATGCATTAAACAATATCACGAATTATCTGTTCACAACAACAATGATCGCGTAAACAGCGGGTTTATGAAGCGTATAAACGCCGCTCGGTTGGGCACGCAATTTCTCCGCTCCGTAACGTAAATGATGGGGTGAGTACTTTGTGATCTAGAAACGAGTGGTGTGAAGTGAAACTTTTAAAATTGTTCGTCATCTTTTAACTTGGATGCCTTAACGCATTCACTGCCACCCTCTTTTGCTGGACATTCGGCAGGTGCCGCACTTTGCTGTATGCCCCAAACGCACATGTGAGTTCAACTGACTATTCTAAGTCTAAGGCACTAAGGCACAGGGTGAAAATCACTAAATATTATGAACGCGTCTGTGCGTTCAAGGCACTGGGTGAAAGTAACGGAAACGCATATATGCGTTGGTGCTAATTAATGCGTTAAAAGTGTCATGATCGTGTTGCCGGCTATACACGTTGGGCCAACGAGTAGAGATCTATTGGACGCTTTTATACTTTATCGTCGTCGGCCACGGTACGGTAAACTCTATGATTCAATGCAGTGCGGCAAAGATATATACTAACGTAACAAGAAGCGACACCGAAGCATGTGTGCTGTAAACCCGTCTCGCGGCTATGTGTGCGTGTCCGGACGCGAGCGGGGGCGCGCGAGGGTGGCGCGGTGTGTGGAAATCACTCCTCGGACGGGCAAAGTATAGAATCGTAGCGTTCCAAAAGTCACCGACACTCGGTTCACACCGATAGACCCGTGTCGCGCCTTTGACTGCGGTTAGTTGGGATCACACGCTATGTATTATGAAAACCGCTGTCGCTGCCTCCGCCGCACGAAGTCGTGGCCGGCCGTAACGCGTTACGCTAGCGTCGCGCACGTTGTGTGAACAAGCGGTAAGTGTAGTATTGTGTTCATTTACCTGCTGCAGCAGCTGGTTGAGCAGCACGAGCGTCTGCGGCGCGAGCGGCTGGTTGAGGATCTGGCTGTTGAGGTATCCGGCCGACACCGCCATCTGGATCTGCTGGACGAGCATGCGGAGCTGCGCGGTGCTCGGCTGCCCACTGTTGCCCGTTCCACTGTTACACAGAACATGTTGATTACGAAAATGATTCAAAGACGACGTCATCCAAGATCACACATATCTACGACGTATCTACCCAAAAATAAAGTAAACATGAAAATAAGTCGTTACGTTTCTAATGTTGAAGAGATTCGTCATCATTTTAACCTAAAAATAAAACTAACGTCATGAATTATTTTCGTCCATCAAGTTTTAATATTTGTCATCATTCTCCTTTTTTCACCTGTTGCGTCATACATGAAGGAGTCTGGTCTGATACAAAAGATCACGGGATTAACCCCCCCATCTCCCTATGCCACAGACTCCCGATGACATATGGAATATTCAGAAAAAAAAACTGCTCTGCTGCTTTAGTGCCTATACGTTACATTTGGCGGAGGCGATAGTTTTAGCCAATACCACCTGGCCTCCCGGCTCCCACAGAAAAAAACTGCACCTCGTTAGTTATAACACTCCTCGCGGTATATTCCTTCCCCGAAATAAAAATCTCGCGTCGAAAACGACTCGTATCGTACTAGGCTACCTGTTGGGTTTGTAGGACTGGTGGTGGTGTATGAGGTGCGGCGGCGGCTGGTCGAGTAACTTCTGGACCACGCTGGGCACGGGCGGGCCCGGCGGCGGCGGGAAAGGGCGGGAGGGAGTGCTAACTCCACGACTGTATCTACTGTTAGTAGGCACGCGAATCGATAAATCGACTACAGACTACAACGCTACTTCCCGTCGTATGTGCGCATCCCTAGGATGGAACGGCCCACAAACTATGAAATTTGACATTTCAGAGGACTGACGTCACACTAGCGCCTCCATACACGGTAGCCCTCATTGCACCTCGGAATTATTGAACCTATAAGTTAACACTACATAGTTTACCTGTTGGGATTGTAGGACTGGTGATGGTGCATGGGTTGCGGCGGCGGCTGGTTGAGCAGCTTCTGGACCACGTTGGGCACGGGCGGGCCCTGCGGCGGCGGGAAGGGGTGGGGGAAGTGGTCGTCGCGGCGCCAGGCCTCGCGCGGCGCCGCGAGGAGCTCCAGGGCTTCTTCCGCGTTCATGTCGGCGCGACGGAGCGCCGCTTCGGCGTCCTCCTTCTTGTATCCCATCTCGACGAGGAAACGGAACTGCTTGCTGTTCCACACCTACGGAAGAGTCGAGGGTTAAAGCAGCATTTCCCAAACTATGGGTCGCGACCCACCTCGCAAGTATTGTATGGGGCTGTGTACTTACAACTGGATATACATAATTTTTTTTGCTTGCGCTTGTTGCCATGTCCTCGGTCTTGTTATAACTGATATTTTAAATCCACCAAGCGTTGGCGTTGGCGATCATGGGCCATCTAGTATGTGCTGCAACAATTTTTCTAAGAAACTATCATATTCTCTCCTGGCTAACAGAACAAAAAAAAATAAAAAAGAGTTGACTGACCCATGTTTACTTAGTTATCATAGTGCGAATAAGTGCGCAGTATTTGTTATATTTCTTGTTCAGTTTCTATCTGTGAGTTCCTATAATTGTCTATTTATTTCTACCTAAGTCTCTATGTTACATTTTGAAAATTGATAAATGAAAATGAAATAATTTATTCGTGACATAATAACATATACAATAGACAAACAGCCAAAACTGACTAATAAAATTGCCACGAAACGGGCCCGCCTCAGCATAATTTGCCCGATGTTTGGTGGCTGTTGGTACCAAAGACTACAATATATATACTAAAGTAGTTGGTACTCCTTAAACTAAATAAATAATAAAATGAGTAGACTAACCATCTCTTTAGGGATCTGCTTGCCGAGCGGCGTGCCCTGGGGCGGCTTGGGCCCCGGCCACTCGCCGATGTCGTCGGGCCAGCCGGCTGGGTTGGGCTTGGGCTTGGGCGGCCACAGGCCCGGGTTGGCCGCGTCGGGCCACGCGCTCACGTCGCGCTCCGGCCATGGCGCGTGCGGGTCCTTGAATACAAATACGATTTTTTAGGTTATTCAGCTCCGTACCAAAATTTTACTAATGAAACACTTATGCCGTCACTGGGTTACTGTCCGACGAATGACACAAAAGGCACATTAAATATATACAATATAGGTTATTGCATCTGCTAACACTTACCCGTTCACTGGTTCAAACGGAATCCTGTCAACCGGGCCCAGCAGGCCCCTATTTCACCAGCTTGACAATTGTCATCTGACAATGACAATTCCAAGTACACTTCTGAGTCGTCAAGTAAAGATGATCGTTGGATAGCATCGATACTTACCGGCCCGGCAATGTAAACCGAATTGTCATTGCAAGGTGACAATTGTCAAGTTGGTGAAATAGGGGCCAGGTCAAGAGGGGTCGGAGTTATCGAAGATGAGATTGAGAGAATACTTGACTTATTCCACTAAATTAATGGACAGTAAAATTGGGCTCTTGCAAATTTCGGTATTTTTCCATGTAGTATTGCTATCGTCCTAGGACACCCCAAGGGCACAAAGGACCTTCATAATGTGTGTATGTACCTCCCAGGAGCCGTTCCTCTGCGCGTGCGCCCACACGGCGTCGGGCTTGCCGGGCGCGGGCGCGCGCGGCGGCGGCTGCGCAGGCGCGCGTGCCCCGAGCCCGGCCATGCCGCGCCACAGCGACGTGCCGTCGTCGAAGCCCGAGGGCGCTCGTCGCGCCGCCGGCGGCGACGGCTCCTCCCAGCCGCCCTGTCACAACATAGTCAAACGTCAAACGGAGACCGAGCTGCGGGGCTGGCACAACTGCCGCTGCGACACGACGCGAGAAGAGAAATATCTACCCACCATTTTCTAATTCGAACGGGACAGGGATTGCTGTGTTGCGCGAGATACGGCTTGGCAGCGAGTTGTGCTAGCACACCGGGCCATTTGTGGGCTGAGCCAGAGTAAGATTCGATGGAATAGCTTATCAAGAACTGGACGAAGAAAAGAAGGAAATTACGATGGATGACGCCAGCCGGAGTGCGGCTCAAAATTGTAAAACGAAATGTTAAAACGATTCATCCAATCCCATCGATCGGTCCCTTGACCCTAAAGGATCGGGACCGCTGTGTCAGGAATTTTCATGTGTTCTGCCCTTTTTGGGAATATTTTTTTTTATTAACACTCTCAGCGCCACGTGGGTCACCGGCCGCCCACAAAAATTCCAATAGAGCAAGCCACTGAAAATTTTTGATGTTTACCGGCAGGCCATGTGGGCGGCCGGCAGACCACATTATTCCTTTTGCAATACGCCAAGCGTGGTTAGGGTGACTTTTACTAGCAGGCCATGTGGGTTGCCGGCAGGACACCGAAAAGATTTAGGCGAGCGCCACGTCTTAAAACTGAACAACTTTATTAACTTCTACAGCAGCCCACGTGGGCGGCCGGCGGTACACCATGTTAACTTTACCAGCAAGCCATGTGGTACGCAATGATCCCACAAAAACCGTTTCTTGTCTACTGACAAGAAAATTCGTCATAAATCCAATCGAAAAATAAGATTATCAGAATTTCTTGCGAGACACGGAGCTGCTGCTCAATGCTGCAGACTCTTTTACAACATTTTCACTATAAACATTGGAATTACAAATTTTTATTGTGGTGATAATACTTAACCAAGTAATTGTCTTAATCGCTGTTTGATGGCGATTGAATAAATAGGGATGTTGACTCAAAATTTATTATAACTCCATTCGAAAGAATACATAAAACTATGCCAAATAGTGAAAATCCTATTCAAATATGTCAAAAAATAACGAAACTACAACCGTTAGAATGTCTTTAGTTCGAGAGAGAAAGCGCTACAGATCAGTGACGTCACTGACCTTAAGCGCCATAGTAAATGACGATCGTTCAATACAGAGGTGCGTTTTGCGGAACAGGGACAGAAAATGCCCCCTCCTAAAGCTTTGAAGACTTATAATTATGTATCTATTTATTCTTTTGAATTACTTTTTTCGCTATTTGATTGAGAATTTGATCCTTTTTCGAGAAAAATCGGATTCATTGATTTTCTTATATGGTGTCAACATCCCTATTACAGGCTAAACTTCTCCTAAATAGGTGGAGGATAACTAGTTTAAAATTCAGTTGCGAGATTTGTCCCAAACATACAAGATTCATTACTTGGTAAATAAAGATAAATTATAAGATACGTAGCAAGTTAAATCAAACTTTGTTATAAAAAGCAAACACGAAGATTACACTGAGAACATATTTTTCTTCTAAAACTCTGTTATAATTTATAATTCGTCCTAAAGTCGAAGAATGGTGTTTTTGACTTTAGCCGAAGAAATGTAACAAAAACTGATATGGTTTTTAAATAAGATATACCCTTGTCAACACATAGAAAAGTTCGCGCGTTTGCGCTTGAAATGTTGATCTGCGAAAACGATCACTTATTTTGGTGGCCAGCCGGTATACACTTTGATTTATCAAGATCAGCAAAAGTGTTCACGTACGTGATGCCTATCCAGTGGTACGCGGGCAGCCCACGTGGGCTGCTACAAAAGCCGATACAGATTTGGCCTGGGCCGCTGGTAAAGTCTTTGCGTGTCCCGCCGGCCGCCCACGTGGGCTGCCGGTAAACACCCAAAAAATCGAATGTGGCTTGCTGCGCTGGTACTTTTGTGGGCGGCCGGCAGCCCATGTGGCCTGCTGCTGTAGACATTTAGTTAAGTTCTATGGCGCTGAGAGTGTTAATAATGGGCTTGCTCTCGGCCAGCATCTAGCCAGGGGGCAAAGATGAGGCCGACGATAAAGCGAGCTCACCCAGAAAATGCCTATTCACTCTTACCTTAAATAGGTCCAGGTTATATGAACTATCGGAAATACAGATGCCAGCAGGGAATTCCAAACCTTAGCAGTGCGCATTATAAAAGACGACGAAAAGCGGTTTGTTCGAGTAAGAGGAATTTGAACCAGGTAAGGATGGTAACATCCGCATACATCCGCGAAGAAATTCAAAGTTGTATGTGAAGTCCCCAACCCGCTCTGGGCCAGCGTGGGGACTACTGCCCAATCCCTCTCATCTATGAGAGGAGGCCTGTGCCCAGCAGTGGGACGTAGATAGGCTGATGATGATGATGATGATGAAGGATGGTAACCCGCCGTACGTCTGGATGTCCGATGGAAGGGGGAAGGCGGTATGAGCTCATGGAGCTCCTGGCGTCTACGTCTACGTACCTTCATGGAATCCTTGGGTCCCTGCGCGCCCCACTGGTTGACGGCGGGCATCACCTTGTTGGCGGGCGGGTGCTGGTGGTGTTGCGTCCACATCTCGCCGTTGAGACGGCCGGAGATTCCACCTGGTGCAGTAAAATTACGGTGTTGTAAATCATTAACCCCTACTTTCATAAAAATTAACAAACCAGTTTTAACTACAATCCTGACACCTATAATTTTCATATAGAGTAAATCGCCAGTAACTGGCAACCCCCTAATAACTGGCCACTTCGCAAAAATATACACCAAGCAACTAATTGTTGGTATTTATTTCTGCAATTAAATAAATAAAATTGAACTGGGTTTAGAGCTGACTTCATGTATTTTATTTTGTTGAAGGCGGTCTTCACTGCACAAATTCCGTGGCTAGTAACTGAATGACATTTTCTTAAGTGGCCAGTTACTGGCGATTTACCCTACATTCTATTTTATAACCCAAGAGCAAGCCCACTTTTAATAAAAAAATAAAAAAGTGAAAACAAAATGTCTAACCGCGCAGGTCGTGTCGGGGGTCGGCGGGCGGCGCGCGCACGTCGGGCCGGTGGTCGAGGCGCGGGTCCGCGCGGTGCGGCTCGCCCCACGCGTTCCAATCGTCCTTCTTCGGCACCGGCCACTGCTGCGCGTGCTGCGGCGGCCCCGCCGGCCATTGCTGCGGCGGCGGCGGGCCCGTCCACACATTAGCCGACTCCGCGGCGTCATCATCCTCCCCCCAGGTCCCCCCGATGTTCGTCGTCGGCGTGTGCCCCCACGGGGTCTTCGCCGCGGGCTGCGGCGGCGGCTGCCCGCCGTTCCTCAAGTTCGCCTCCCACAGGTCCGTGCCCAGGAACGCTCCGTTGTTCACGTTGGGTTTCCAGGCGGGCGGCCCGCCGGCGGTCGGCTCCACCTTCGAGCCGGGTTCCGGTGAACCGGGAACCTCCCAATTGGTATCTTGATTCACGTGTTGCTGTGAAAGAAACTCTTTATTGAGTACGCTCTTTCTTAGTTAAGTTTGAAGATCAAAACTATCAAGATTAGATAAGATAAGATAAGATAATCATTTATTTCACAAAATTCTATAAGGGTCCTGTCCTAAGGGTCCAGGGGTCCCCACACTAGGCCACGCCTGTATCGTGGAGATTATTAAAGATATGTATACATTGATAATTGCAGACAGGTGCAGCAATTTATTTTTGGTGTAGTGAATTTGTTTGCAAATTTCTTTGTTATTATTTTTATCAAACTTATCGCTCATAGTTCATATAATGAACGGACACGAATTTACGCATTATCTTGACCATTATCACAACAATATCCTTTCAAACCCTAGAATATACCAACGCTGGAAAGGAGAAATGGGATAAGCAACATTTTTGGTGATATTAAGTTATTCGAATAGACTTTTTGTCGCTTATCTCATCAGTGGTTTTGAGGTTCACGTACTGTAACTTATCCCATTTGTCATTTCTAGCGTCGATACTTTTATAATGTAACTTACGCCGCCCCAGCCGTCCTGGCTGAACAGGGCCTCCCTCATGGAGTTGAGCTGCTCTATCTTAGCGGAAGACGTGGTCGTTGTCCCGTTGCCGTTGGCCGCGGGCGGCATGTTCGCGCCAGAGTTGGGCGAGTTGCCGCCATTGTTGCCGTTGTTCGGGTTCGTGCCTGGACAAACAAAAGGCACAATAAATATGCGCACGTGTCACGAATCTCGGGCTCCTTGGGGCAGAACCGGGATAACGCTATACTCTTTTTTTTTTAATCTATAAAGTACTGATGATGATGATGATAGTCTTGACCTATTACGGCCACAGCGACTGTATAATCTGGTTTAGCATATTTAACAGAGCCTCATGGTGGGTTGTATTGTAAGTATAGTATAAACTGCTATTCCTATACAAGTACTATGCAAAAATTGGCAATAAACAAATTAACGTGCCATATATTTTTCTATGGCAGTACTTTACAGATAAAAAACAGGGTATAGGAAGTCACAACTGCAACAACGGCTAACCAGCGCTCGTCAGATACTGCACTTAAACTAAATTGGTGGTTGTAAATTCAGGTACTGTAACTAAATTTGATGTTTCATATGGTCCAACAGATCTTTATACATATAACCTGACCGAAGTAGAGCATGCCTGTCCCCTATACCACAAAACTTGACAAGTCTACAGTATAACAAAATTGTACTATTTTCCATAGAAAACGTTAACAAAAAGTTGTAGAATTGAACACTTGTAAAGTTTCGCGCTACAGGCCCCTGGTCTGCTGAAAATATTAAAAATCGACTTTTGTTTTATTCTGAATCGACCTCGTTACGAGCTGTTCATATTCATTATTAAATAGACTGAATCTTTTTCATCTCGCGAATTCAGTCAGTCTCTGCCTAAGTAATCTTGTCTAATTTACTTAATTTCAGAACGTGCTACAGACAGTACCTTTCTGTGTATAAAAAATATTTTTCTCAAAAATGGCCCGCAAACTGGACTTTAGTCGCTACATATTGGAAAGTAAAGTGTATAGTTTAAGGTCAGATCCAAATTAAAAAGTAAAAAACATTGCAGGCCACATATATGGCCTGCAATGTCACATATAAATTCCTTTATTTGTCGAGTTATGAACTTTTTAAAATGTAGAAACTGTCATATAAAAGGAGGCACAGGTCGTATTCAGCCAATTCAGCTCATATTTTTCTGTTGAAAACGCGACGTTTTTTTATGTGCGAATAATTTGCGTTTTTCGGTGGAAAAATACAATTGCGATTCTGTTAAAAAAAATAAACGGCGGGAAAACATGATGTTTTTGACGTTTTAAGGTTATGTTTATCAAATCTTAATTAAATTTTTGTCGTATTTTCCCCATTTTTGAGAAAAGCACTATATTAGCCTCGGCCGGAATGGCAATTGCAGGCTTCGTATTATAATTAAACGGACTCGCAAGCTCGTCCGTTTAAACAAATACTCAGCCTGCAATTGCTCCCTTCCCGGCCACGGCAATAATGTACTATTAGGATTTATAACGCATTCTTACTATTTAATCCACTGTCGTAGCTTATTTTATGGCACACCTGGCCATAAAGTGGCCATTATCGCACGCTCCGCGCGCGAAAAAACCCACTTCCTGGCCAGGGGGTGACATAAACTTTTGTACTGACCACGGGCGATAATAAAGAAAGCCTCAGATCGCATATTTATCGCCCTTGCCTTCGGCTCGGGCGTAAAATACCTGCGATCTGAGACATTCTTTGTTTTATCGCCCTTGGTAAGTAATGTACTATATCCCCAATCGGATGTCGTCAATATATCAATCGCGTAATGAAAACATCCTAACTGACCACATTACAGCATCGAGTGTCCTCTCTTGTCCAAATTCCTATGTCGTCAACATCTCATCATTCATTGCCATTTAGACTACTGTGCTAAATTGTCAAAATGTTTATCTTCAACTTCCGTTACATAATGGCCAATGGTACATACATATATTTCATTTTATTGGGCATATATCGTCGGGTGAGATTGAAGACAGGTAGGAAGTGTGTAATTAAAATCTTAGAAACCAAGTATCTCAGTACTTAAACTATGCTGAGATTTTAATTTTATGTAGGTATTTGCTATTTATGAGTTTTGGTTGTGAAGAGGATGAAGTTGAATGTTCAAGGCCGATTTGCATTAGCAAGAACGTGCATGAAAATTTCTTTACATCGGCCTAAAGATGACGTTGGACGAATGCGGAATCGGAATGAAATGGAAAGGTGTACTTTGGAAATTTACCAGCATTTTTTACTTCCATTTTCGAGAGTTCTTTTGCAATGTTTTGTTTACTTCGGAAATTCGCCAGATAAGAATGTGTACTAGTTAATAGTTAGAGCAGTAGACAAAATAGCAATGAGTTACCTACGATACGAAGTACAAAGTGAGGATCATTTAATTGAAATCGTCAATGTTGAGAATATGATCAGCTCTGTAATATTTTCTCAAATTAGAATTATGTGTTTGGAGGATACTTTGCTCCAGGCATGCCGAATTCAGTCATATTCATATTACTTAATGCTCCCAGCCTTTTAATGATCGAGTATGATACTGAGCTATTTATCGGTAAGTCTCAAGTATACCAAAGAATCGTTCTACGATATCTAGACAATGATAGCCTATATTGTTTATGTGTATTGTTCTTTACACCTGTGAAGATCGGTATGCAACTAACCATTGCTTGCAGGCGCACCGTTATTGTTTGGCTGTGTATTTGGCATGTTGGGAGGGGAGCTCTGCCAACTCTGAGACGCGGTGGTCGGCGGCATCTGAACATTACCCTTGTTGCTATTCACTGCAACGAAAATCTCTTATCAATTCACGTGGAAAATTTGATGCCGTGTAACCATGCGGTGTTTTATGATTACGACCAACGACATTACTTTATTGTTTGTTGTGCGCAAGCAATTCTATACGTAAAACGAATTGTACTAAGTTGCTAAGTGCCGATTCAACCAAACAGGAATATGTTGAACTTATTAAAAATTTAATATTTTGTTCAACAAGTATATTATCATACCGCCCTCTTTTCAAAATTCGACTAAACAAGAAACAACAATTCATACTAAAGTTTGTGTATATTTTAGAATAATATAGATAAGGTTTTGTCTATCAGCACAATATAGGTGTTGGGCTTTTACACAATTTGTCTGTCAATATTACGGCAGAATATTATTTTCACAGCATGTCTCTTCTTTCCGTAGTCCAAATATAAAAATAGTTTAAACTAAGATAATGCCATAGAATTTTAATGTTTAACCGCAGAATAAGTCTCCAGTTTGGTCAAAACGGGCCTAAATTCTTGAGCATACACATTCTCTACATCGATAACGTAATAAGTCGATACAACTAGCTATTTTCACTGGAGACAAACAATTAATGGTAATTAACATACAGGTTTAATGTAATCACCATTAATTAGATAATTAGGCTATACAAACGTGACGTGTAACTTACTGTCCGCTTGTGAAGTGGGCGGGCGTTGCGCGGCACTGTTCCATTGTTGGGAGCTGTTTGTTCCATTATTTGTTTGGCCGCTAGAGTTACCGCCCCAATTACCTGCCAGTGTAAAGGACTATTTAAAGACAATCATCATTTTTACATAGAAAACCCTATATAGCCCCTATAGGATCTCGGGGTCCGTTGTGTACATTAGGTACAGTCAAGTGCAAAAATATGGGTGCATACAACATGGTCATAAAATATGTCCCATAGCTCTTATGTCGGTGAATTAAGGTTTTGGTACATATTTATGAGAGGATTCTATCAATATATATTTTTGCACTTGACTGTACTATCTAATCCCAAGATCTAGCAAGGAAGCGTGGAAATGACAGTAGAAAGGGGAACTATGAGGAACCTCTAACCAAATAGGAGGGAATCGAAAAAAACTCCCAGGAATAGTCTAAACCGAAGCGTAGTCGAGTCAGTAAGTCAGTATCGTAACTATTGAAATGCCTAATTGCCTATGTGATCTCTGCGTACAGTCAATCAATTTGGTTTTGCGGCCACTTCGTACCTTGTCATAGTGACATTAATATGAGATTTCTAGCAACTTTCATATTGATTTTCAATGTGACAAGGTACAAAGTGGGCCAGTAAGCATATCCATAGTAATATTGTAAATGAGGTACTGTGAACAGATTTAGATGAAATTTATCATTGAAACAGTTACTGACCCCGGGAAATACTTTAGAATCTTAGGATAGTTTCTAACTAGATCATTTTCACTTAAGGGTGGTGGAAGTTTTATAACTATTGGGGAGCGATAAATAGTTAAATAAAGTAATAGCAAAATAATGAACATCGCGGTTAAAAGCTGATAAAATATAATAACTACGATCAATAGGTACATTGAACTATGCGGTACGATATCGCGGCGACCCGTCTGTTTCGCGGTTAGTGTATCTCAAATGGCCCTAAAATTTGTCGGGGAGTCTAAAAATTCTTTAATATCCAACGATCATTTACTTGGATCGATAGTATCGATACTGCTTCTGGGCTTGTGAATATGTAACTAATGTAACAAGCTGCCGAAGTTTTCGGAGCGGGTAAAGAGTATATCCCCCTTAAGCCCGAAACGCACTGACAGCGGTAGCGGGGCGGGGCGTCGCGGTGCGGAGGCGGTACCGGCGGTGTTGGTTCGAACTAATATGAAAGGGTCCGCACAGAAAACCGGCCGGGAAAAAAGCGTTCTGTGCGGACCCTTTCATATTAGTTCGAACATTACAAGCCGTACCACCGGTACCGCCTCCGCCTCCGCACCGCTCCGCCACCGCTGTCTGTGCGTTTCCAGCTTTATTCATACATGTCTATCAGAGCTAATTTGAGTTAAAAAGCCGCTATAATTAGTTTTTCCTTATTGTAACTTCGACATTTGTTTTTTGTTTTTCATACTACGACGGTGGCAAACAAGCGTACGGTCAACCTGATGGTAAATGGATACCGCAGCCTATAAACGTCACTTCGACATTTATGTTTCTTTTATACAACGACGGTGGCAAACAAAACAAGCGTACGGTCAACCTGATGGTAAATGGATACCGCAGCCTATAAACGTCACTTCGACATTTATGTTTCTTTTATACAACGACGGTGGCAAACAAAACAAGCGTACGGTCAACCTGATGGTAAATGGATACCGCAGCCTATAAACGTCACTTCGACATTTATGTTTCTTTTATACAACGACGGTGGCAAACAAAACAAGCGTACGGTCAACCTGATGGTAAATGGATACCGCAGCCTATAAACGTCACTTCGACATTTATGTTTCTTTTATACAACGACGGTGGCAAACAAAACAAGCGTACGGTCAACCTGATGGTAAATGGATACCGCAGCCTATAAACGTCACTTCGACATTTATGTTTCTTTTATACAACGACGGTGGCAAACAAAACAAGCGTACGGTCCACCTGATGGTAAATGGATACCGCAGCCTATAAACGTCACTTCGACATTTATGTTTCTTTTATACAACGACGGTGGCAAACAAAACAAGCGTACGGTCCACCTGATGGTAAATGGATACCGCAGCCTATAAACGTCACTTCGACATTTATGTTTCTTTTATACAACGACGGTGGCAAACAAAACAAGCGTACGGTCCACCTGATGGTAAATGGATACCGCAGCCTATAAACGTCACTTCGACATTTATGTTTCTTTTATACAACGACGGTGGCAAACAAAACAAGCGTACGGTCCACCTGATGGTAAATGGATACCGCAGCCTATAAACGTCACTTCGACATTTATGTTTCTTTTATACAACGACGGTGGCAAACAAAACAAGCGTACGGTCCACCTGATGGTAAATGGATACCGCAGCCTATAGACGACAACTACAAAGCAGTCACGTGCGGCGCGGCTGAGCCTTTATAATTTTTGTTTTTTTTTTTGCATTTTGTGAGCAAGGGACAAAACGCATATTAGCAGAGGCTCTTGAAGTCGCAAACGCTGCTAAGACTGCTTACCATCACGCACTCCGTACGCTCGTTTGCCACAACCGTGGAACACAATATGCGGGACCGGTTTACTATTTTTGAAATATCTCCCAAATTACTTCTCATATTTATCCCCATTTTTATTTTAATATTTGTTTTTGTTAGCCTTCTTTTTCGATTTATAGTGTAGGTACGAAAAAATATCATATAACGCAATTAACCGAAATTTTTAACCGGTTAATGTTAAGAAGACGAAACCAGCTTGCGAGCCCCGGAAAATCGATCATAATATGCTCAATGAAATGGCGAAAAAAGTAACTCAAAAGAATAAATAATTACTAATTATTATAGATCTTCAAAGTTTCAAGAGGGGGTTCTGTCCCGTTTCCGCAAAATACACCGTTGTATTGGAACAATATGGCGCTCGAGGTCAGAGACGTCACCTATATGTGGCGCTTTTTCTGTCTAACCAGCAACGTTAAAACGGTTGTATCTTCGTAATTTTTTGATATTTGAATACGTTTTTCACTATCTATACATATAATAAAGCAGAAGAGGGTCAAAAATCTGTACATTGAAGATATAAGAAAAAAAATCGATTGAGGGGTCTTAGAATCGATAACAGAACACATTTCAACGGTTTTTAGAATTCATGTCTGTTTGTCTGTTTGTCTGTCTGTTTATTTGTCTAACTATCACGTGAAAACTAGCGAATGTATTTTAATACAGCCTTCAATAATATGTTTATTGGATCTTCGGTGAGGTTATAGGCTATAAAAATCATACAGATTGGGGATTAAAAGGGGTGAAAACAGGGGTTGAACTTTGTATGGGAAGTCCTTCAATTTGTGATTTAAAGGCTTGAAAATTGGTAAGCATCTACTTGGAAGCAAAGGAAAAAGAACCCCATTCAAACATTGTGCAATAAACAGATAGTATTTGAAAAAACGGGCGACGAAATATACTTGAGAGGCCAAAGACAAAAAAACAAAAGTCCCTCAAACCATATTAACTGTTTGATATGAGAGATCTAATTATGTTGGACAGTCGGTCGCTATCAATATTCACAAACCTAGGTACATACCAGTCGAGAGAGTTGGCCGAGTTGCATCAACTTTATTTGTTTAAAAAGCCATTTTACTGTTCAAATAATAAGGTTCAAAATGTATAAATTTAAATAAATCAAAATAATCATTTATTTAAATAAATTTTAATAATATTTTTGTATAATAAATCTTTTTTTGGGGTGCTGATTACAACAATGATATCCATTTTCAAATGCAAGATGGCGGATATGTTTGAGGTTCTTCGGAATACGGGGATATCAGGAGTGGGGAAGGGGGGGGGGGCGTTCTCAAAGCCAGAAAATAAACGAAATCGCAGTTCGCATCGAAGTAAAGTTTGTCAAAGTTGCAAATTTGGATGAACTAACTGCCGAACATACCGAACCTACAACATACCGAAGACCGGCCGGGTCAGACTTTCCACATTACAGGGTATATAGGTATTTGTTAGTAAAATATAGGTATGTAACAATAAACATTAAGTATGACCAAATTCGAAATTCATAGGCCGATAGAAAACAAAAACTCAATCTCAGAAAATCACACATCTCCCAGGAACAACCAGGGTGGGTGCGCTATCAACCTGGGCCTCTACTCCACCTTTGAATGTGAAAGAACAAACAACGGTAGTAAGGTTCTCCAATAATTTTTAAACAAAAAAATATGTATTCAACCACCGACAACTATTTTTTTTCTTTAAAATTTTGCGCTCGCTGCGCTCGCGTTTACATCTACATTCCTTAATGCGTAAGAAGTCTTTTCTGCACCCTGCATCACAATGTTCTAAAAGTTTCACGCTCGCTTCGCTCGAGTTTTCATCTACATGACTTGATGCGTATAAAGTCTTTTCCACACATGCATTACAATGTTCGAAAAAATTCGCGCGCGCGTTTTCATCTACATTACTCGATGAATATGGAGTATTTTCCGCACATGCATCATAATGTTCGAAAATTTTCGCGCGCGCTACGCTCCCTACATTACTTAATGCGTGTGAAAAATATTCCGCACCTTTTTTTTCTATTTTTTTTCCTCACCTGTATCATAATGTTCCAAATAATTCGCGCTCGCTTCGCTCGCCTTTTTAACTACATTACTTGATGTAAATGAAGTCTTTTCCGCTCCTGCATCATAATTTTCGAAACATTTCACGCTCGCTGCGCTCGCGTTTTCATCTACATTACTTAAACTTAATGCGTATGAAGTATTTTCCGCGCCTGCATCATAATGTCCGAAAATTTTGCGCTCGCTTCGCTCGCGTTATCATTAACATAACTTGATACGTGTAAAGTATTTTCCGCACCTACCTACATCGTAATGATCGAAAATTTTCGCGCGCGCTACGCTCGCGTTCTCATTTAATGACTTTATACGTATGAAGTCTTTTCCGCACCTGCATCATAATGTTCGAAACATTTCGCGCTCGCTACGCTCGCGTTTTCATCTACATGACTTAATGCGTATATTGCGTATGAAGTATTATCCTCACCTGTATCATAATGTTGCAAATATTTCGCGCTCGCTTCGCTCGCCTTTTTAACTACATTGCTTGACACGTATGAAGTCTTTTCCGCACCTGCATCATAATGTTCGAAACATTTCGCGCTCGCTACGCTCGCGTTTTCATCTACATGACTTAATGAGTATGAAGTATTATCCTCACCTGTATCATAATGTTCCAAATAATTTGCGCTCGCTTCGCTCGCCTTTTTCACTACGTTACTTGATGCGTATGAAGTCTTTTCCGCGCCTGCATTATAATGTTCGAAACATTTCATGCTCGCTGCGCTCGCGTTTTCATACATTACTTAATGCGTATGAAGTTTTTTCCGCACCTGCATCATCATGTCCGAAAATTTTCACTTACATAACTTGATACGTGTAAAGTATTTTCTGCACCTACATCGTAATGTTCGAAAGATTTCGCGCTCGCTACGCTCGCGTTTTCATCTGCATAAGTTAATGCGTATGAATATTTTCCGCACCTGTATCATAATGTTCCAAACATTTCGCGCTCGCTTCGCTTGCCTTTTTAACTACATTACTTGATGCATATAAAGTCTTTACCGCACCTGCATCATTATGTCCGAAAATTTTCGCGCTCGCTACGCTCGCGTTTTCATCTACATGACTTAATGCGTATGAAGTATTTTCCACACCTGTATCATAATGTTCCAAATAATTCGCGCTCGCTTCGCTCGCCTTTTTAACTACATTACTTGATGCGTATGAAGTCTTTTCCGTGCCTGCATCATAATGTTCGAAACATTTCACGCTCGCTGCGCTCGCGTTTTCATTTGCATGATTTAATGCGTATGAATATTTTCCGCACCTGTATCATAATGTTCCAAACATTTCACGCACGCTTCGCTCGCCTTTTTAACTACATTACTTGATGCATATAAAGTCTTTTCCGCACCTGTTTCATTAAGTCCGAAAATTTTCGCGCTCGCTACGCTCGCGTTTTTATGTACATGACTTAATGCGTATGAAGTATTTTCCTCACCTGTATCATAATGTTCCAAATATTTCGCGCTCGCTTCGCTCGCCTTTTTAACTACATTGCTTGGTACGTGTGAAGTCTTTTCCGCGCCTGCATCAGAATGTTTGAAATATTTTGCGCCCGCTGCGCTCGCGTTTTCATCTACATTACTTCATGCGTTTGTAGACTTTGTAGTATATTCCGCACCTGCATCATAATGTTCGAAACATAGGGAAGGACATGGGACACCGCAAGGGGGTGGAAGAGAGATAACTAGCTTAGCGCCTAAAATAAAAGAATAGCAAAAACATTCTAATACGATGACCGAGTTCTACGCAGACGAAGTCGCGGGCAAAAGCTAGTTTGGTATATTTTTTTGCCGTTTCTTTTGAAGTATTCAAATTTCGTATCATTTACTCTATTGGAATGCGTCCAAGTAATTAAAGTGACAGGGTACAAAAATGATCGACTTTTGTTGCCGACTGTGTACAGTCAACATCGAAAACATCTATCAGCACTCAATGACTAAAATAAACGAATATAAACTTTCATAACATGGGCGTAAGAGCGTACAGATACTTTTGTCGCTTTGGGAACGTATATATAAGAGATTGACTGTAAACTGTAAATGAACCAAAACGGTCTACATTTCCACGCATTCTGTCTCGTCAACACAATGTAACAATAGCAATACCATCAATAACAGTACTGCAGGAAAATATTATTTATATAACAACTTGATTGTTTATTTTAGGATCAAATACTTCAGACTTTATCCCTCATTATTATGCGAGCTACGAGCCTCAATTTGAGGCCAAAACAACATGTCTGCCGTAATGAAGTTTATGTTTATTAAGTTGTAGATTGCCAGTTGGCTGAGAAATGTAGTTTAATGGCAAATTTCAAAAGTTAATCTACTTTTTTAGGGTTCTGTACCCACAGGGTAAAACGGGACCCTATTATACTATAAGGCTCCGCTGTCCGTCTGTACGTCTGTCTCTAAAAAACCGTGATACTTAGACAGTTGAAATTTTCACAGATGTATTTCTGTTGCCGCTATAACAACAAATACTAAAAAACAGAATAAAATACACATTTAAGGGGGCTCCCATACAACATGGTTTTTTTTGCCATTTTTATTGATAATGGTACGGAACCCTTCGTGCGCGAGTCCGACTCGCACTTGGCCGGTTTTTTTAACCTGTCTGTGGCTTTATAGGCCAGGCGCAATAAAGCGAGAGGGGTGCGCGGTTGGGAAGTAACCCGGGGAAAATCCACGGGAAACCTTCGACACGACCACGCTGGCGGTCTAAAGTTTAAACAGAGTTTGCGTTGCATTGAGGTTTGTTGAGCGGCTTCAACCGAATATGAGGTGTGAATGGAATCGAGCTACTGGGTGTCAATGTCGCTGGTTCACTAAACCTAGGCTAGCTATGAGTCCAACAAGAGTCTCAGCTAAATTAGTCTCTTACTCTCAAACTGGAGAGTAAGATGAATGATGAACAGGGGAGGACAAAATCTAGGATTACCAATATTTATTGTGTTGTTTTCCCAAAGGATGGTCAATAATGTCATGACCCCATTTTGAAATTTCGTGGAAAAAACGCTTTTGCGTAAAATCAATCACTACAACATAAAGAGGCGCGCCTCACTGGTTAGTAGAAGAGCCGGTGACACTGAACCTAGTATGATAAGATTCCCAGATGGCATATATATAATTAGGTGCGTCATTAGTCGGGGAACACGAAACGGCGATGCTGCAATGCGAAAAACCTGGCGAAGCCATTGAAAATTAAAATTGAAAAATGATGAAAAATCCGGTTTCTAGTGTGATAAGATTCCCAAGTTTCGTTTGTTCCTCGAAACAGGGGAGGGGTAGGACTATACGATAGTGCAGTGCTGCAAGCCCTCCTGACTGGCCTTGTCAGTGGCAGCAGTATGACAAGCGACCACTTTTCTGAGGTATCTAGTATGATCGGATTCCTGAAAAAAACAGGGCTCATCTGAAAGATCAGCACTTTCTGTGTAAGAAAAACCACTGCTGCATTTTCCAAACAGTGGAGAAGGTGGTTGCTGCAGCGATTAAAGGAGCCGACAACACTGAACCTATTTCGATAGATTCCCAGATGATATATATATAATTAGTCGCGGCATTAATGGGGGTACACGAAATGGCGATGCTGCAAAGCAAATGAGCACGCAAACATATTAAAAATCAAATTTAAAAAAATAAAAAATAAACGGTTTCTAGTATGATAAGATTCCCAAGTTTCGTTTATTTCTCTAAATAGGGGAGGGGTAGGACTATACGATAGTGCAGTGCTGCAAGCCCTCCTGACTGGCCTTGTCAGTGGCAGCAGTATGATAAGCGACCACTTTTCTGAGGTATCTAGTATGATCGGATTCCTGAAAAAAACAGGGCTCATCTGAAAGATCAGCACTTTCTGTGTAAGAAAAACCACTGCTGCATTTTCCAAACAGTGGAGAAGGTGGTTGCTGCAGCGATTAAAGGAGCCGACAACACTGTACCTATTTTGATAGATTCCCAGATGATATATATATAATTAGTCGCGGCATTAATGGGGGTACACGAAATGGCGATGCTGCAAAGCAAAAAAGCAGACAAAGCTATTAAAAAGAAAATTTTTAATACATAAAAAACTGGTTTCTAGGATTATAAGATTCTCAAGTTTCGTTTGTTCCTCGAAACAGGGGAGGGGTAGGACTATACGATAGTGCAGTGCTGCAAGCCCTCCTGAATGGCCTTGTCAGTTTCAGTTTCGAGGAACAAACGAAACTTGAGAATCTTATCATACTAGAAACCGGTTTTTTTATGTTTTCAAAATTTCTTTTTAATAGTTTGTCTGCTTTTTTGCATTCAGCATCGCCATTTCGTGTCCCCCATTAATGCCGCGACTAATTATAGGTATATATATATTATCTGGGAATCTATCGAAATAGGTTCAGTGTTATCGGCTCCTTTAATCGCTGCAGCAACCACCTTCTCCACTGCTTGGAAAATGCAGCAGTGGTTTTTCTTACACAGAAAGTGCTGATCTTTCAGATGAGCCCTGTTTTTTTCAGGAATCCGATCATACTAGATACCTCAGAAAAGTGGTCGCTTATCATACTGCTGCCACTGACAAGGCCAGCCAGGAGGGCTTGCAGCACTGCACTATCGTATAGTCCTACCCCTCCCCTGTTTCGAGGAACAAACGAAACTTGGGAATCTTATCATACTAGAAACCGGATTTTTCATCATTTTTCAATTTTAATTTTCAATGGCTTCGCCAGGTTTTTCGCATTGCAGCATCGCCGTTTCGTGTTCCCCGACTAATGACGCACCTAATTATATATATGCCATCTGGGAATCTTATCATACTAGGTTCAGTGTCACCGGCTCTTAAACTAGGTTGGATTGGGTACTGTACTCCTAATGATAGACTATATTATCTGAAGGGAGACCAAATTATCAAAAATATGAAGTGGTACTCTCAGGCGTGGCTTCACTTACGGACATCAGTGTCAACTCACAGGGTTCGTTCTTATACTTTTTTCGTAAAAAAAATACATTTCAAAATGTATACAATTTCTAAGAAATTTGGTAACAAAATAGGTAGGAGTAAGTATGTCAATTATTAAAGAATAATGCTTAATCGGTACAGCCAACTGCAAAAATATGTGTCAATCTTCTCATAAATATATAATGTCATACCTCTCATAAACATTGTTAATTGGCTGACATAACAACCATGTGACACATTTTTGCACTTCACTGTAATTTTGTTTAGAAATGCTTATTATTAAGTTGGTAATAGTAGGTACATTACTTACCAAGGGAGTAAAACAAAGAATGTCTCAGATCGCAGGTATTTGCGATCGATAAATATGCGATCAGAGGCTTTCTTTATTACCGCCCGTGGTAAGTACGACATTTTATGTTACCCCCCTGGCCAGAAAGTGTGATTTTGCGCGCGCGTAGCGTGCGTTAATTGCTACTTTATGGCCAGTAGGCCTAGCATATGATGGCGGTGTCAGTTTGTCGGCTATCACTTTCTAACAGCACCTATAAAAAAAAGACTCGTAGCTCGAGATAAGCCAACATACTCTCGAGCGCAACATGTGCTAGGCCTACAGGTGTGACATAAAGAATCTTACCGTTTGTTGAAATATAATAAACGGGTCACTCACCTCTTTATCGTCGAATATCGCTCGACATATTTCGGGTCAATACGTGGTCCTTAAACGCGAGGCCGCCGCGACCACTCATGATTAAGGACCACGTATTGGCCCGAAACATGTCGAGCGATATTCGACGATAAAGACGTGAGTGACCCGTTTATTATATTTCAATATGTCTAAGACTCACAGAAGTTTTCTATTTATGTCACACCTGGCCATAAAGTGACAATTACCGCACGCTCCGCGCGCGGACAGGCGGACACTCCCACTTCCTGGCCATGAGGTGACATAAAATTTTGTACTTACCACGGGCGGTAATAAAGAAAGCCTCAGAACGCATATTTATCGCCCTTGCCTTCGGCTCGGGCGTCAAATACCTGCGATCTGAGACATTCTTTGTTTTACCGCCCTTGGTAAGTAATGTACTATTATGTCACACCTGGCCATAAAGCGGCAGTTACCGCACGCTCCGCGCGCGGGAAATCTCACTTCCTGGCCAAGGGGTGACATAAAATTTTGTACTTAACACGGGCGGTAATAAACAAAGCCTCAGATCGCACATTCATCGCCCTTGCCTTCGGCTCGGGCGTCAAATACCTGCGATCTGAGACATTCTTTGTTTTATCGCCCTTGGTAAGTAATGTACTATTAAAATCTTACCGTTGTTGTTAGAAGCGGGCGGGCTACCCCACCCCGAGGCAGCGTTGAGCGAGCTCTCGCCACCGCCGCGGAGCCGCAGCCGGCGCGGCACCCCCCAGCTGTCCTTGTCGCCCGTCATGGCTTTGGTAATCGACTCCTCGTTCCTCATCAACTCCAGCATGGCGTCCAGCGTGAGATCACCGTTAGCAAAAGTCTTCAAGCGTGACTGAGATGTTACATCGACTTCTGATACATTATTGTCATGGTTCCTTATCGACTTTTCGTCTTTTATCATTCGAGTTATCGTTTTGCATATCATATGAGCAGACTTTTCGTTTAGCAGTTGCGTTTCCATGCAAGGCTCATCTCGTATAATACAAACTGAAGATTTAAAAGCGTAATCAGACTTGTTCATATACTCGGGCGCTCCAAACGCCATCTTATAGTTTAATTTAAAGCTACTGAAATACGGGTCACTGTATGAGATACCCTGGACTGTTATGGCGTTAATCGTTAAAGGAATGCAGTTGTTAGGCGTATCGCCAATCATTTGGTTTTGTTGGATACTATCAACAAACTCTACATTATAAATATTATTATCTACCATTTTTACACTAACTTGCTGACTCTCATTCTTCTCTCCGACTCGCTTCAAAGCACCAAATTTATTTGTGTTCGCCACCAGCATAGAGGTGGAGATATTACATTGCATTGGTTCGGTAACAGTATAAATATTGGAGTAACAATTATCCTTAATTAGATGTGGAACACATAATATTACAGAAACATTAGACATCAGACAATTATCATAAATACCCTTATTAGAATAATTTTCTACAATATCCACCTAGAATTATACTTATTTTCACAGATTGCATATTGTTTCAATTATAGACTAAGTAACAATGGTTCGTAGTGATGCATTCAATAAAGCAGGTAGCAGTGTTTAGTGCCTCTGTGGCAGAGGGCAGGTGAGATCACCGCTTGAAGCTGCTGCGGACTCGCCTCTAGCCCCGAGTGGCCCAGCCCTACAAAACACATCAAGTCAGCACAGTCTTCTCACGGCTCAACAAGAGCCCCACGTAAATGCACAAATCATTCCTACTAACTACAGAAAACCTGCTACTTATTCAAACAATGAATTGATTTTAGTGCATGCCAAGTATATGCCGCATTTGGACATTGTATTCAAATTTAATCAAATATTCGTTAACCGTATCAACATCGTTTTCTATAGCCGGAAAGGCAAGCATACATTTTGAATGTTCGATATACGCAGTACGCACCTTATAGGACGGACGAGAGGCTGAGCTGTATATCACAGATAATGCGGGCTCGGCAGATCCTTTAGAGCAGCTTCGCAGTCAGCTCGCCGTTCAGCTTATCTATAGGAAGCACAAAAATGCAACCTCATTACTAAGAACGTTGACACTCCTCAGTCAAATCACTACCGAGTTTTCTTCTTGTACGACACAATTTGAGGTTATCTCAAGGACTAATAAAATAATATTACGGACGGACTGGTGCTTGTGCCAGCCAACATGAACTTTATTTACGTCGCGACAAGCGCTCGAGCGCGATAAGAAGCTATTCTACACATTACTATACTAAAATCAAGCACTCGGTTGGCTCTCAAACAGTAGCAAGGTACCTAATAGTACCTACCTAGCTCATACGCCATTCGACAAATGGAAGCTTGAGACTTTGAGACCGTAAAAATAAATAAAGTTTGCTCACCAGATAAAAACCTTATCAGAATTTCATAATTTACAACTTCATAAGATCCCGTAGGTACCACTATTATGTTCATTTGCCGTGTATATAATATAGATATTTGTGTATTTCGGCCTTGAGACTCTGCGACTCGATGTTATACCTGTACTGTATCTATGTATCTATATCATCATCCACAGTGTACGTATCTATCTATATCTAGAGTGAAAGTTAGCACGACCTATATGAAACCATGGGAGTAATCAATTTAAAACCCAGTATCCTACCGTGAAAACAAACGCACTATTGAACTGATCACAATAAACGATCACTTAAAAATTTTACTGCTAGCAAAATACAAAAAAAATCTTACGTGACACGACCGAGCACAACGGTGTTATATTACTAGAATGAGACGGAGAATTAAACATATGCTAGCTTTCCGTTCACTGAAGCGAGACAAAAGATACGCTTGAGAAAGCGATGCCATAAATGCCAAAAGCAATTTGACGACTACAATGTTCACAAATTTTGATAAATTTTGATTATTTATGGCGTACCTTCGTTTTGTGTACTTGTTGGCACTAGAGATTTACACAAAAACAACCCCCCGAGAACACAGCTTCGACGGCTGGATGGAATGATTTCGTCGTCGATTGGGGTTCGCACGAAGAGCGGGATATGACACAACTTTGAGAGGCCTATCAGGGACATTGTAATACGTAGAACAACGGGACGTTTCGTTTTGGTCGGGTTATAGCAATTTGCTATATATATATATATATACCTATAGCTTCCTAAGCATATACGTACATGAGACAGTTGTACATATACCTATATCTACTATAAAAGTACTTGTGCCTTGCTCTTCTACAGCTATAGGCACATTATCGTGCGAATACAAGCAAGCAATACTTACAAACAAACCTATAACTACTAAATACTTATTGTGTATGTATACGATCATAGCGAGCGAACCAATCTGCTGTGCTGTACTTTGCTTGGGGTAGAGCTTATTTGATAGGTACCTTATCGAGTATTTTATGTGATTTGATTATATTTTGCATTAGAAGCTTGTAGCACACACAATAAAGTTTATATTTAGTTCGTTTTATATTTTCAAAAACGTTAAACTAGGGTTGAAACTAATAGATATAAAATGTAAAAATCAATAGAACTAGGTAGACTTTCGATTGTTTTATAACTTTAAAAAAAAATACTTATTTCTAGTTTTCTAGGACCTAAGCAGTGTTGCCAGGTCGAATCTGAAAAAAACAGTAGCTAAATGCCCTAAAAAACAGGAGATTTGATAAAAAAACAGTAGACAACATTTATTCCATAAAATTTACCTAAATGCGTGTTTCATAGTGTTTTAAGTGATAATTGATAAGTCCTGACCCTGGAAGACTTAGGAATGGCTCAGCTATAGGAAAACACATCTTCATACAAGGATATTTATTACAAGACTAAAGAATGACATAATAAGGTGACACGAGTCTGTACGGCGAGGTTTACTACTGAATCACCAAGAAGGTTGGCACATACATCACAATAATACTAGTGGCTCTGTGAGCTGTAGACCTCGTGAGTGTTTTTTTTATTTCCAAAACTATGTTAGATATCGAACCTGTAGAGCAGAGGTCGGCAACCTTTTTGCACCCACGGGCCACATAGTAGCTAAAAAAATCTTCGCGGGCCGCAGATGATAATAATGATCACTGTCTGTTGATATCAACTCGAAACAAATTGGTACGTCGTACGCGACAGTAACGTAGTAAAAATTCGCACCTCTTTTTACGTGAAAAACGAGAAAGACGAAAAAACCGACTTTTCACAGATAAACCAGCTAGTTTCCTTACCAAACCCAGATAATTCGCATTTCAACCGCATCGTTATTTCGCGATTATATATCGCGATATAGAAACTTTAAGGGGGGGACGGGTCATAAAGTCATAACACACCTAGATGAAAACGCGAGCGCGAAATTTTTCGAACACTGATGCAAATGCGGCAAATACTTCACACGCATCAAGTCATAACACATGTAGATGAAAATGCGAGCGTAGCGAGCGCGAAATTTTTCGAACATTAAGTATGATGCAGGTGCGGAAACTACTTCATACGCATCAAGTTATGTAGATGTAAACGCGAGCGCGAAATTTTTCGAACACTGATTCAAACGCGGCAAATTCTTCATACGCATCAAGTCATAACAAATCTCGTTGAAAACGCGAGCGTAGCGAGCGCGAAATTTTGCGAACATTATTATGCAGGTCTGGAAAATACTTCATACGCATCAAGTCATGTAGACGCAAACGCGAGCGCAGCGAGCGCGAAATTTTTCGAACATTATGATGCAGGTGCGTAAACTACTTCATACACATCAAGTTATGTAGATGTAAACGCGAGCGCGAAATTTTTCGAACACTGATTCAAACGGGGCAAATACTTCATACGCATCAAGTCATAACAAATGTCGTTGAAAACGCGAGCGTAGCGAGCGCGAAATTTTGCGATCATTATTATGCAGGTTTGGAAAATACTTCATACGCATCAAGTCATGTAGACGCAAACGCGAGCGCAGTGAGCGCGAAATTTTTTGAACATTAAGATGCAGGTGTGGAAAATACTACATACTGTCTAACGCAAATGCGGCGAGCGCGAAATTTTTGAAAAAAGTTTAGATAGATTTAACTGTAAAGTATACTTACAAACACATATCTCGTCCTGACCAACTGTGAAAATATTCGTGGTTGGCGATACAGACGCTTTCACGTATGTTAAGAATTTCAAATTTTACCTTTACAAACAATAAAGCCAGGGCTCGCGGGCCGCACGGAAAGGGCTCGCGGGCCGCCTGTTGCCGACCGCTGCTGTAGAGGAGGACAAACCATAGATTTTTTTTTAGATTACTCGACAAAAATATTCGATGTAATCAAAGAACGTGCTCACAATACTTCACGAGAATCTGTTGTGAAATGCGACCCTTTGAGGTGAACATATCGAAATTCGGCCGCAGAAACACAAAATAATTGATAAAAAAATTATTTTTTAAATTTTGAAAAAGTGACTCGATAAAAAAATTCTATAGAATTACCGCACCTGCTCACAAAATTTCACGAAAATCGGTTGATAAATGCGACCTGTAGAGGAGAACAAACCAATGACTAAAATAAAAAAAAATTAAATTTACAAAAATTTACTTGCCCAAAAAATTCTATGTAATCATAAAACCTGCTCACAAAACTTCACGAGAATCGGTTGAGAAATGCGACCTATAGAGGAAAAAACGGCCGCAGAAAAATACGAAATCATTGATACAAAGTTTGTTTTTTCGAATTTCAAAAAAGTGACTCGACAAAAAAAATCTATATAGTTACCGAACCTGCTCGCAAAATTTCACGAAAATCGGTTGATAAATGCGAACTGTAGAGGAGATCAGCCAACGACGTAAAAAATTTTTTTTCAAAATTTACAAAAATTTACTCTACAAATAAATTATATGTAGTCATGGAACCTGCTCACAAAATTTCACGAGAATCGGTTGAGAAATGCGACCTGTAGAGGAAAAAACGGCCGCAGAAAAACACGAAATCATTGATACAATGTTTGTTTTTTTGAATTTCCAAAAAGTGACTCGACAAAAAAATTCTATATAGTTACCGAACCTGCTCACAAAATTTCACGAAAATCGGTTGATAAATGCGACCTGTAGAGGAGGACATACAAAAATCCGGCCGGACATACGAAAAGCATTTTTGTCGAAGCTAAAACAGAGACCTCGTTTTACTCGGTCAACAATAAAAATAAGTACTAACTGCCACACTCCGAGAAATTTCATAATTACTAAAAATATCTACTACTAAAAAATCTCATTTCATCTGTCACTTCAACTTCAACTAACCATAACCAACCATAACCAAGTAATGCCGGTTGGATCCACATCAAGGGTCATGATGGCCCATCAAACAATGACCATTATCGTGGAGATGGAGACCATGGCTGCTGTTTGCTTGCTCATGTATAGCTATAGTCCTCCTCGCCATGTCCGGCGACAGCGACTCCGTCAGTTATTAGGATTACGAGTATATAGTATAATGTGGCTCGCAAAGCCAAATTTAGTTTTGAATGTGAGGTTACAGGATGCGCCACTGCGCATGGGAGCTGTTCCGCGAAGTTGTAGGTATACGTCTAGCAGGGCTTTGGCCGAGCCGTGCGGATATGCCACTTCACGTCCAGATTTTCCAAACGCCGCTGTTCAAAAAAGTTTACTTTTGTATGAACAGTAGAGCCGTTCCGCTCCGCCATTCCGTTCGACGCTGCGCACTTTCCTCCCACTACCCCTACACTCGCTTCAAGAAATTTGACAAGTTATATGTATGTTATTGTTTTTTTCTTGATAATTGAATTTGGACAAGTGAAATTCTAAAATCCAGTAGATTTTTTAGAAAAAACAGTAGACTTTTCTAAAATACAGTAGATTTTTGGGGAAAAACAGTAGAACATAGACACACCCCGAAAACAGTAGATCTCATGTAAAAACAGGAGATCTGGCAACACTGGACCTAAGCTGCGTGCATTGTTGTTAGTAGAGCTAGAGGTACTGGTGAAAGGCATGGGTTCAATGTTCCGATGTCCGTACACTATAACGGTGTTAATACAATATTCAAGTACTTATATTTGGCAGAAAATTAGAAGTCACAGATTTACTCTTATTTTTATATATTTATTTTATATTTTTTAACTTAAGTGCGGGAAAAATAAACTGAAGAAAGCGAACATCAAGAACATTATCAATAATGTGTGGGTCTACCTTATTTCCTATAAAATCAATAGTTATAAAATCATGATCTATAACTACGAATTCTATAAAATCATTCATTATAATGATTCGTTTACTATAAATGTCATTTTGTATAACATTCAAATGGTATAATTCCAAAATCTTTAAAACCCATTAAATATAATATTCAATATCTAGAAATTCAGTTGATATATTATTCATTGCCTATAATCATCATTGTGTATAACATTCAAAATCTAGAAAATCGGTTGATATATTATTTATTGTCTATAATCATCATTGTATATAACATTCAAAATCTAGAAACTCAGTTTATATATCATTCATTGTCTATAATCATCATTGTATATAACATTTAGAATCTAGAAAGTCAGTTGATATATTGTTTATTAACTATAAATAATATTTGTTTGACCTCAATATAATATAGGTAGAACAGTTACAAGTTATAATGATTATTAGTCCTATTTAACAGACGTGTCAAATTTTAAAGTCTGATGACGCGCCACCCCGTCGACGGCACCCCGCTCACGCCGGGTGCCTATTCCGCTCTGAGGGGTGCAAGTGAACCCTAACCTAACCGAACCGTAACAGTACCTATTTAACAGATGTGTACACCTTTGAAATCAGATGACGCGCCAGCGTGTCGACGGCACCCCGCTCACGCGGGGTGCCTATTCCGCTCTGAGGGATGCAAGTGAACCCTAACCTAACCGAACTTTAACAGTACCTATTAAACAGATGTGTACACATTTGAAAGTCAGATGACGCGCCAGCGTGTCGACGGCACCCCGCTCACGCGGGGTGCCTTTTCCGCTCTGACGGATGCAAGTGAACCCTAGCCTAACCGAACCGTAACAGTACCTATTTAACAGATGTGTACACATTTGAAATCAGATGACGCGCCAGCGTGTCGACGGCACCCCGCTCACGCGGGGTGCCTATTCCGCTCTGAGGGATGCAAGTGAACCCTAACCTAACCGAACTTTAAAAGTACCTATTTAACAGATGTGTACACATTTGAAAGTCAGATGACGCGCCAGCGTGTCGACGGCACCCCGCTCACGCGGGGTGCCTATTCCGCTCTGAGGGATGCAAGTGAACCCTAACCTAACCAAACTTTAACAGCGCCTATTTAACAGACGTGTACACATTTGACAGTCTGATGACGCGCCAGCGTGTCGACGGTACGCCCCGTGAAGTTTAGACTATCTAACATTTATAACAAATTAACATTATAGCAAGCAATTATTATAGAATTTGAATTTATAACAGGTGAATATTAGAGTAAAAGATAATTATAGAATATGAAATGTATATATAATGAATTTAGACTATTTAACATTTATAACAAATTAACATTATAGCAAGCAACTATTATAGAATTTGAATTTATAACAGGTGAATATTAGAGTAAAAGATAATTATAGAATATGAAATTTATGTATAATGAGTTTAGACTATTTAACATTTATAGTAAATGAACATTATAACAAGCAACTAATATAGAATTTGAATTTATAGCTGGTGAATGAATATAGCAAATGAATTTAGAGTATAAGTAGTTATAGCCATTAATTTTATAGGAAATGAGGGGATACCATAATGTGTACCTTAGAAGCCTAGCGCTATATTTCACCATGAAAGTGTGAATTTCTTGATATTCTTATCAATAATCAATAAAAATATAAAGGTTGAGATATTCTAAAAATTATATAAAATAACTATCTATCATAGTACTGCTTTTTACTGTAACCACACTGTTTCATTGTTAAACTCACGTTAAACTTAGTGACTCGAATAGCTTACACTGCCAAATGAAATTTCAGTGACAGTGGCACTGACAGTGTATACGTCAGATAGCGGTTGATTTGGTTCGCGTTGCGGTGATAATTGGCTTTCATTCACGTTATCAGAAATTTAATACATGACAGCTTGATACATTTAAACCATTTCAGCGCTAATAATCAGGCAGAAATGTCGTTAGTTAAATTATTGCTATGCCGCGTCGTTTCTGGGGTATAAGGCGGTTGTTAAGAATGCCTGTGGCAGAGGTGGGGGATCAATATTCAATATGGGTATGTTCTTTGTTATTATAAATCAAACAACAGGAAAACAATAGTTTGAACATATGTTCCACGTATGGCACAATACAGATTTAGTAACGTGGAACTTCACTGATCAAAATGTTCTCATTATTCTTTGTTTTGAATTGACCTTCATTTGATGTTTATAATTAAGGACCTTCCTTTCACCTAAAAGGCCTATCACACCGCCCTATCGGAAGGGCCCCTATCTCCTAAGTAGGGTGGTGTAATAACAGATAGAGAGACAGGCCCTACTGATACGTCGATCGGGTGTTCCCGACCACACTTGCCCTATCGATAGTGTGTGGATAGTGTAGTGTAATAAGAGATAGGCAGTTAGTGTCCTCAGTTTCTTAAATCTGGTGGCTCCAGTACACTTAATAGCTGCATATTCGACAACTTTTCCCGTAATTTCAAGTACTCCTTCACCCACGTCTTTCTCTTCCTTTTTTTAATTTTTGTTGTAGCGACCACAATTGTCGAGGCAAGACCTATTTTTTGATATTTCGATAGTGCAGGTGCCATAACGGTAATGCTCGTGATAAAATAAACTGTGTACTGGAGAAAACGATATGTGCAGCCAGAACGCTAAAATGCCAAGACTACTGAGTTAGGTCCGATGGATAGTGTGGTGTGATAAGTGACTGGAAAACTAGGGGGCCACGCCCACCCTATCGATAGGACCCTACCGATAGGGAGGTGTGATAGGCCTTTAACATCTAACTTGCAAGCCAATAGTTATTATTAATTTATTGTTTATATATAATATGCATTATTGTACGTTTTCTAAAATTGATTTAATTCTTATCCGAGTTTATTTAGTTGATAGACACAGAGCCACACAATAGAACTAAGGGTGGAATTGCACCATCAAATGGATAGTAGCTCTGCCCATGCAAACATTTCTCCATTGTTCTCTATCTCAATACCCAGGCTCTTTCATTTTAAAGTAGAAATTGAATATTATATTTTATATATATCATGTTACAATTTGCACAATATTCCATTGTAATAATGCAAAAATGCACACATATATTCGTCATTGACCACAGACTAACACAATACATTAACCCAGGGCCCAAACTTTTTAAAGGGGGCAAGAAATTGTATGGTAATAAATAATAACAAATGACAATGGAGCCATTCATTCCACAGAATAATAATATTTATATACTTGATGATGATGATGATGATGATGATGATGACAATGATGATGAGTTCCTATTATCCCTCATTAGGTTAGGCACATAGGGATAATAAACTTAAGAAAAGAAAACATTTCATGTTCATTTCATGGTCATTTGATGCTGTTCAAAAAGTATTAAATGTTAAAAACTTGTGATACAGGCATAACCTCACTTAAGCTATACTTAAAATTATTTGAACTGTCCGAGTTTTATCAAATTAGGCTGTTCAAAAAGCGACTTTACTGCCCAAGCGTAAAGATTCAAAGTCCAATGACAAGTTTTATAAAATGTTGGACATTTTAAATAATTTCTACTATACTCAACTTTTTGTCACAACATAAGGAGCACAAATTCATCTCTCAAAAGTTATCTTCCCCTTGATTTATTTCTCATTCCTAATTTCGACCCCTGGTGCCTAGAATTGTCAGATTGTCAATCTATACTAGCCGGCCGGCCGGCCCTTTTTTAAAAATTAATAACGGGATTGCTCTTGGCCAGGATCTAGCCAGGGGGCAAAGATGAGGCCGACGAGCTACGGTGTACCACAAGGAAGTGTCTTAGGTCCCCTTCTCTTCCTTGTGTACATCAACGATCTACCTAAAGCTATAAATCACCCAATGGTATTGTTCGCCGACGATAGCACGGTTATATTTACAGAATCAGACATGCATGTACATCAGGACAATATAAATCAGACATTACATATTATAATTGAATGGCTCAACAAGAATAACCTTCATGTGAATCTTGAGAAAACGAACATTATGAACTTTAAATTACGGTCCAAAAATACATCTAATCTAATTATTACCTACCAAGACCAAATAATTAATGAAACTGACATTACCAAATTTCTAGGATTAAGCTTAGATAGTAGTCTGACATGGAAAACTCAAATTGACAATATATGTATGAAACTTAATCAATTTAGTTACGCATTGTATAATTTAAGAAAAATTGTAAACCTATCCGCCGTGCTGACTGCATACCATGCACATGTAACGTCTACTTTAAGATATGGTGTTATATTTTGGGGTAATGCTACAGATCGTGAAATGGTGTTTAAGAGTCAGAAGAAATGTTTAAGATCTGTATGTGGAATTAAACCCATCGATTCATGCAAACCATATTTCATAAAACATAAAATATTGACTCTACCTTGTCTGTACGTGTACGAAATATCAATGTATGTCAAATATAACATTAATAAATTTCCTAGATTTAATAGCTTACGGCATCAGGCGAAAATTAACTATATGTCTTCAAAAACCGCTTTTCTATCAAAAAGTGTGTTTGGCATGGCACCCCGAATTTTTAATAAACTACCAGCAAAGATTTTAAAATTAGAAAGCGATAAAGAATTTAAAACTGCATTATATAATTTTTTAGCATCTAAGGCCTATTATTCCATTCAAGAATATTTAAAAGACATTGTTTCTTAGTATATAAGTAAATTATGCATGCGATACACATGACATTCCTTAAATATTTGCATGTCCTTGTGACCAAACATGTAGTTCTTTATATTGTTCGATAATTACCTATTTTGTACCATGTTTTAGCAAATAAATGACTGATTACTGATTACTGATTACTGATGAAGCGAGCTCACCCAGAAAATACCTATTCACTCGTGCCTTAAGAGGAGGGGTAGGGCAAGCTCTCTCCATACAAACTTTGTGCAGGATTTACTTCGTTTGTGTTTGCATTAAAGTTATGATTTTTGGTCAGTATGCTTATTTTTCTAATAGCTATTTCGTGATGTAATTTTTTTTTTATTAAATTTATTTTTTAAATTTTTAAATTTTGAATTTTTTTGAAATATTTGAAAATTTTCACATCACGAACTTCGCATATCTAATATTTACAACCAAAAAAAATATTATATTTGTTAGTGCCAAAACAGACGAATAAAACGTGCACAAAGTTTGTATGGGGAAGGCCTTGCCCTACCCTGCGCCTTAAATATGTCCAGGTTATATGCACTCGTAAATACAGACGACGGATTAGCGATAAACGAAATCCTGTCACATGCCTATTCTATTAACTATACTATTATTTCAGTTTGACATTTTATTTTATTTTTGATAATTTAATTTTAAATAATCTTTTGACATTTTAATTGAGTAATATGTATTTGGACGCTTGCATACAGGCTAGATCCATGAAACATAATTTATTGTAACATCTCTGTACAAATAAATAATTTCTGATTTCTAAACGAAGTTAACTATTTGATTAACGGTGCCCACCTCTGTTGATACCATTGTCACAGAATAGCCCCCTCGCACCGAGGTCAGTTACCTCGTCCCTGACAGGCCCAGGCTGACAGGCCGGGTTATGATCGGGTTACCGTCGCGTCTCGCGATTCGTCCGCGCCACGCGCTACGCACTCACGCAAACAATTGACGCGTGTACCGACAGCGCACGCACACATACTTACCCACAGCGCTTAGTTTCCTTTGCGATTGCGTGTCACCCCCGTGCCATGGTGTAGAATGTTTGAAATATTCCAGGCAATATACAGGGTACAAATTTTTTGGGGTGCTGGTTGGGTCATTTGCTACCTTTCCACCCTTGGACCCTGGGTTCTGAGAGTGACGGTCATGGAGGCACGATTTTTTAAAGTTTTTTCTTATTTACCCAAAATCTGGCATTCGAAGACACATAACTTTTTTGTGTATGCTTTTAAATACGTAATTAATTTAAATATCTTAAAAAATCGTACCTCCATGACCGTCACTCTTAGGACCCAGGGTCCAAGGGTGGAAAGGTAGCAAATGACCCAACCAGCACCCCAAAAAAATTTTACGGTCCATGTGCCGAACACCCTGTATAAAACTGGCAACCGTACTGTCTTCTCGAAGATCTTATAGCGCCTGTACACTCTTGCCGAGACACAGCGGGACAGGCCGAGCGCGAGAGTGTACAGGTGGGGTCTCGCCGTCAATTCCCACCTCCCCCATCCCCGAGGGGGGCATCCCGAGTGTTCTCGCTTGAGAGTGTACAGGGGACCTACTTAGTATTTAGTATTTAAAACTTACAGGCTTGTTCATGAGGCTCGTCAGGCCTCTTTTGGCTAAAACGTGTCTTGCCTTTAAATCTTACCCACAGATAATGAAACTTAAACGGCGTTTTCGTTGAAATGGGTTTCATGAGGGTTTATGAATAAGATCACTATCAATGAAGTATTTATTAAATAAGTTATAATAATAATTGACCCGCGGGGGCAGCTTGTGGCGAGCTGACGGTGAGTGGCAACACCGCGGACCCCTATTCCAGAGGGTCCGGTTATCCGGCCCTCGCCTCTGTGCTTGCCTTAACCGGCCGGCCGGAGTGGAGTCGCAAGAGCGGAACCTATGCTCCAGGTTGGAAGTGTAAAATGTTATAACGCCGGCGGCCTGCTGTACGGATTACCGGGATCTGGCTACCGCAGACTCACCTCTCGACAACTTTACAGCCGCTCAAAGGGATGTTGCCCCATTGTTGTGTGTCTGGGGTCCACCCAGTGAGCAGGCAAGTCACCGCCTGCCTTTTCACAATTCTGAGACTGATTGTCACGGCAGGCGTCCGCTAGTCTCCTCCCATAACCCAGTATCCAGTCCATCCAATTTTCAACTCAATAGCCCAATGACCTTAGTTCCCATCGCAGCCATAAGGCTGCACTCCAATAGTCTGCACCTGGCGGGGACCGTCTCCGGATGTATCATGTTGTGCGTTCGGAGACGGTACAACTCGCGCGAATTAACTGTGCACCTCGCTCTATGAAAGAAACAGTAATAACAACAGGGGATTGACTGTATCTCGACAATTAAAACGAGCCACGCGCAACGGTAACAAAGATGCTATCGCTACTGAGCGCTTACATTTTTTTTTCATAGCGATAGCATCTTTGTTTCTTTCACAGAGCGAGGTGCACAGTTAATTCGCCCGAGTTGTATCCGCCATGTGTATCCCTTGCCTTTAGATTATTGTTGTTGTGTTCGTAGGCCCCTGCCTATGCGCTGTTGGCTTCGGCCCCACGCATGCCTTCCCAAGGTCCGGGACCCTGTGGTCCCGTGATATGGTAAAGACTACATAATAATTGTCATTCGATCAGAGGCGTATTTACCCTAGGGCCAAGGGGGCCATGGCCCAGGGCGGCAGGCTGAGAGGGGCGGTGAAGCCGCCAAATTTCGAAATACGCCCCTGCATTCGATAAATAAATATTCCAGGTGGGCCTCGTATACGTGTTCAACCTGATCGTGGGCACGGGCGCGCTGACGCTGCCGGCCGCGTTCGCGCGCGCGGGCTGGGGACTCAGCACCATCTCACTTGTGTTCCTGGCGTTTATGAGCTTCATGAACGCCACGTACGTCATCGAGACTATGGCGTGCGCTAATGCGGTCTACAAATGGAAGAGGCTGCAGGCTATTAAAAGAGACAGCGTGAGTATAATCGTTTTGGTCACACCGCTTGCGCCACGCAAGCGGGACGCTGCGCTGCGCGCCAAAATGTATGAAACCGTCCCGCTCGCGTTGCGCAGCCTGTGTGGCGTCGCTTACCTGTTAGCATACGTTCCAGCGCGCAGCGCGAGCGACGCGCAGACGTCGCGCAACGCTGTGTGACCAAGCCCTTTAGGGTTCCCTACCCAAAGGGTATAACGGGACCCTATTACTAAGACTCCGCTGTTTGTCCATCCGTCTGTCTGTCTCCGTCTGTCACCAGGCTGTAGCTCATGAACCGTGATAGTTAGACAGTTGAAATTTTCACAGATGATGTATTTCTGTTGCCGCTATAACAACAAATACTAAAAACCAGAATAGAATAAATATGTAAGGGGGCTCCCATACAACAGACATGACTTTTTTGCCGTTTTTATAGATAATGTTACGGAACCCTTCGTGCGCGAGTCCGATTCGCACTTGGCCGGTTTTTTAACGTGGCTGTGGCTTTATAGGTCGGGCCCAATAATTCGCCGGGCCGGTTTTCTGTGCGGACCCTTTCATATTAGTTCGATTATTACAACCAGTACCGCCTCCGCACCGCGCCGCCCCGCCCCGCTACCGCTGTCAGTGCGTTTCGAGCTTTAATGGTAAACCGTGTTCGTTATTGTAGATTCAAGACCACGACGGGCACGACACGGACGAGCCCTCAAACGACATGGAGGAGCCCCTAGTGTGCGCCTCCGTGCCCTCCCGCTACTATAGTCTGGACCGAAGAGTGGAGCTGGGCGAGATGGCAAACCTCTTCCTGTCTCGTACTGGCAGGAGCTTGTTTTACTGCACGCTCTGCGTTTACCTGTTCGGCGATCTGTCTATATACTCGGCGGCGGTCGCGAAGTCAGTTATGGATGTTGTGTGGTGAGTCGAGTTTTTTATTTACACGTTTTTATTATAACACCGGCAGAAAACTAGGCACAAATTTGAAAAATGCATTTTTATATATTATTAAACTAAAAGCTACGGTAGCCCAGTGGTTCAAGCATGCGGCTGTCAAGCGGCGGTCGTGGGTTCGAATCCCAGTTCGTACCAATGAGTTTTTCGGAACTTATGTACGGAATATCATTTGATATTTACCGTTAGCTTTTCGGTGAAGGAAAACATCGTGAGGAAACCTGCATACATCCGCGAAGAAATTCAAAGTTGTATGTGAAGTCCCCAACCCGCTCTGGGCCTGCGTGGGGACTACTGCCCAATCCCTCTCATCTATGAGAGGAGGCCTGTGCCCAGCAGTGGGACGTATATAGGCTGATCATGATGATATATTAAACATTATTTAATTTATTCAATTTATAGCTTGAAATCACGAAAACTTTTTGTGCCAAATTTTCTGCCGGTGAGTGTATTTACTCCTAGATAACTCCACATTCGGAATGGTGACTAGTTTACGAATTGGGGCAGCAACAAACGCTCCACATCGGTGCTAATGCGGTGCGATGGTAGATAGCCTAGGTCATCACGGCCACACCTGTGACACGCGAAGGAACATAAGCGCTGTGGGTAAGTATGTGTGCGTGCGCTGTCGGTACACGCGTCAATTGGCTACTTGACAGTTTTTGGAAATGTATTTTAAATTATACGTAGGTTTATTTTATACCTGTAACAATTATCTTTTTCCCCCAAAGAGCTTAATTTCTTTCAAAAAAACAATTTTTTCTTTAATTAATTTGAATTTCGCGCGAAAACAGTCGATCACGTGACTGTGAGTACTGTGACGTCGCACTGGATAAACAACTAAAGGTTTACTTCCGCAGCCGACAGCAGACGGCAACTGCACGTTACACCGCACTCCAAATTGTACAGTAACTTGTGCTGTTGCGACACACCTCCGCTCATTTTAAATAGAGCTTTTTACGAATACCGTTACGGTTCAATTTGGAGTGCAGAGAAACATAACGTGCAGTAAGTGCAGTTGCTGTCTGTTGCGGAATTAAACCTTAACTTTGAAATGTGACGTCACACGCGTTTCGGTTTTTGTAATCCACAGATAAAAAAACTCTTAATTTATTTTTTAAAAATAAAATGTTTTCAATTAATTTTAAAGCACAAAACCTATTGTATGAGTATTGCAAACCTATAAGCTACTGTATCCAACACATTAATTATTTTATCTTTACAACTGTCAAATAGCGAATTGTTTGCGCGGGTGCGTAGCGCGTGGCGCGGACGGATCGCGAGGCGCGACGGCACCCGATCGGCACTAGGTGGATCTCTCAGGGACGAGGTAACTGACCTCGGTGCGGGGGGTTCGTGTCCGTTCTTTATTGACCGAGTAAAACGAGGTCTCTGTTTTAGCTTCGACGAAAATGCTTTCGTATGTCCGGCCGGATTTTTGTATGTCCTCCTCTACAGGTCGCATTTATCAACCGATTTTCGTGAAATTTTGTGAGCAGGTTCGGTAACTACATAGAATTTTTTTGTCGAGTCACTTTTTGGAAATTCAAAAAAACAATCATTGTATCAATGATTTCGTGTTTTTCTGCGGCCGTTTTTTCCTCTACAGGTCGCATTTCTTAACCGATTCTCGTGAAATTTTGTGAGCAGGTTCCATGGCTACATATAATTTATTTGTAGAGTAAATTTTTGTAAATTAAAAAAAAATAATTTTAAGTCGTTGGCTGATCTCCTCTACAGGTCGCATTTATCAACCGATTTTCGTGAAATTTTGCGAGCAGGTTTGGTAACTATATAGAATTTTTTTGTCGAGTCACTTTTTTGAAATTCGAAAAAACAAACTTTGTATCAATGATTTCGTATTTTTCTGCGGCCGTTTTTTCCTCTACACGTCGCATTTCTCAACCGATTCTCGTGAAGTTTTGTGAGCAGGTTTTATGATTACATAGAATTTTTTAGGCAAGTAAATTTTTGTAAATTTAATTTTTTTTTATTTTATTCATTGGTTTGTTCTCCTCTACAGGTCGCATTTATCAACCGATTTTCGTGAAATTTTGTGAGCAGGTGCGGTAATTCTATAGAATTTTTTTATCGAGTCACTTTTTCAAAATTTAAAAAAACAATTTTTTTATCAATTATTTTGTGTTTCTGCGGCCGAATTTCGATTTGTTCACCTCTAAGGGTCGCATTTCACAACAGATTCTCGTGAAGTATTGTGAGTACGTTCTTTGATTACATCGAATATTTTTGTCGAGTAATCTAAAAAAAAATCTATGGTTTGTCCTCCTCTACAGCAGCGGTCGGCAACAGGCGGCCCGCGAGCCCCATCAGTGCGGCCCGCGAGCCTCCCTGGCTTTATTGTTTGTAAAGGTAAAATTTGAAATTCTTAACATCGTGAAAGCGTCTGTATCGCCAACCACGAATATTTTCACAGTTGGTCAGGACGAGATATGTGTTTGTAAGTTTATTTTACAGTTAAATCTATCTAAATTATTTTTCAAAAATTTCGCGCTGGCCGCGTTTGCGATAGACAGTATGAAGTATTTTCCACACCTGCATCTTAATGTTCAAAAAATTTCGCGCTCGCTACGCTCGCGTTTTCAACGAGATTTGTTATGACATGATGCGTATGAAGTATATGCCGCATTTGAATCAGTGTTCGAAAAATTTCGCGCTCGCGTTTACATCTACATAACTTGATGCGTATGCGTATGAAGTATTTTCCGCACCTGCATCATAATGTTCGAAAAATTTCGCGCTCGCTACGCTCGCATTTTCTTCTACATGTGTTATGACTTGATGCGTATGAAGTATTTGCCGCATTTGCATCAGTGTTCGAAAAATTTCGCGCTCGCGTTTTCATCTAGGTGTGTTATGACTTTATGACCCGTCCCCCCTTAAAGTTTCTATATCTGCTATTCTACATGCTTGCATTGATCGAATGAATCGCGAAATTACGATGCGGTTGAAATGCGAATTATCTGGGTTTGGTAAGGAAACTAGCTGGTTTATCTGTGAAGAGTCGGTTTTTTCGTCTTTCTCGTTTTTCACGTAAAAAGGGGTGCGAATTTTTACTACGTTACTGTCGCATACGGCGTACCAATTTGTTTCGAGTTGATATCAACAGACAGTGATCATTATTATCATCTGAGCCCGCGAAGATTTTTTTAGCTACTATGTGGCCCGTGGGTGCTAAAAGGTTGCCGACCCCTGCTCTACAGGTTCGATATCTAACATAGTTTTGGAAATAAAAAAAACACTCACGAGGTCTACAGCTCACAGAGCCACTAGTGTAATACTATTATACTATTCTGTGCCACGGCCTCTCCTATGGTAGAAGCACTGTGCGCATACCCCGTCACGCCAGCATATACGATGAGATCCGAAGGGTCCTTGTCAGCGTCAAAGTTCCAGCCATCCTAGAACCAGTTGGTTTGGCAAGGGACGACGGCAAGAGACCCGACGGCATGACGTTGGTGCCTTGAAAGATGTAAATCGGTTCAGCGGTTTAAGCGTGAAGAGCTGAAGAGGTAACAGACAGACATACACACTTTCGCAATTATAATATTAGTATGGATTATGGAATAAATAAAGCTAAAATAAATAAATATGTGCCTGTTGTCTACCTCTGTTTATATCTCGCTGATATATAGGAGAATTGCCTAGTAACCTTGGATCGAAAGCGCCAATTAAGAAAAGAGAAGCCTAAACCCATCTACGTGTACACGTAGGTATAACACGTCTGGCCAACTCTACTGTCACGCATGCAATAGAGTATTCAAGAGCAAGTTTGGCCTAGCCAGCCATATCAGAGCTCACAATAGGGCAAATACATAGTTTGTCAGGGTCGCCGTCATCGAAATCGATGAGGAGGACTATATTATATTATATATCTCGCTATGTTGTGTTTCCGAACTGTATGTATTTTTACTGAGGTGTGCAATAAACAGTATTTGTATTGTATGTACGTAATGTATTCAATATTGGAATCCGTTTGTTATGATGACGCCGCCGATGTTCGGATTTGGAACAATCGTGTACCTATTATAATTTAATAGCGAGTTATTGTTTACCTACACACGCTGCCCTCAATGTAATATTATACGCATGGATCAAATTGGATTTCAACTTTAAATGGCAGGCGAATCAAATTTTGTTATTGATTATAGGCGTGAAAACAAAGTTTACGTTGAAATCTTATTTAAGTAATACATTTACCATGAGGAATCGAGGGAACTCCTCAAAATTGCAAGGGAAACATAAAACGATTTTAGTATTTTCGGTTGCAAATTGGCAATTGGCATTCAGAAAGTAGCATTTCGTGAATTGGAACTGATGAAGAAGACCACGGATGGTCATAAAAAACTCCAACCGTTTCGTGGGTGGCGCTAAGATATTTCGATCAAGATAGAACGAAGACGAAGGCAATTTAGATATATTTATCAGGTATTTTTGGAGTCGGTGCCAGCCCCGCTGCGCGCGGCGCTGCCGCTCCGAGACTGTCGAAAGTTTGTGGCAAAGCAGGAAACTAGGTATCTTCCTGGGCTGGCACAGACTCCAAAAATACCTGATTATATATTGTGAATATGTATATAAATAATAATATTATGTATTATGTATATTATGTATGTGTTGTATTATGTATTATTTATGTTAATCACTTATTTATGGTGCAATAAAGAATATTTATTATTATAAATAAGTAACTAACTGATTACATTAATTTATTGTCCTGTAAGCTCTTTGCTTTGAAGTTACTAAAATATATTACTTTCTACTTTTTAGTTAAAATTTGTACATTTAATTATTGAAGTCGGTTTTTTATTTTTTAAATTATTTTTTATGTTATTTTTTATTTTATTTTTTGACATGATGTTATTATTACCATTTTGACTATTATAATTATTATGTATTTTGTAAAATTATTATAGCTACACCCTATGGGTAAAATTGTAAATAACAATTTATGGCTTGAATAAATGAAATGAAATGAAATACTATTATTGTACTTTCGACGTCAAGGTTAACTGACCATAAGTAGGCCTTATCTCGTTGCAATAAGGCTCACGGATGGTTAGTTAGTTGGTGATGGTGGTGTGTCTTCGATAGTACATGAGTAAAACACAACAAAAATTACAAGAACATTCAGTTATGTCTGGTTTGTACGCAGGTGTAAAGCAAATATTTGATCAAGTGCGTATGTCGCGCTTTATTTAATTTTGTGCCGTCATTATTGTTTGATGTATGTGTTTATAGCACATGCTCTGTCGTCTGGAGGGTATCCCAGCGAGGAACTTTATTGTACAAAAGTAAACTTATGGTACCAAATGCTATAAGCATTCTCTACCAATCACACTGAGCGAAAAAAAAACTAATTATTAGTAACTTTATTTTACTAAACGGTTAAAACTCACGTATTAATTGTCACTTCGGGCGACATGTTTCGAACTCTTCGGGAGTTCTTCATCAGGATGAGTGCGTCTGCGACCCGCGCCGATTGCACACTGTCGAACATGTCGCCCGAAGTGACAATTAATACGTGAGTTTTAACCGTTTAGTAAAATAAAGTTATAACATGTCTCGCGAAAGTTTAAATTCAAGAATTATTAGTAAGTTTTAGTGAATCCCAGGACAAGGAGATTATATACTAACGGTTACAAAACAGTTTTTGATAATAGTAGTTATTTACTAATACCAAAAAAATTGTCCTTGTAACTTGTAGTCTTTGCTTGTAACTACTAATTACTACTAAACTGTATTGTAACCGTTAGTATATAATCTCCTTGTCTTGGGATTCACTAAAACTTACTAATAATTAGTATTTTTTTCGCTCAGTGCAACCTTACGGAGACCGGCTTACAAAAGTATTTGCAGCAAAAGACTGAAAATGAACCTTACTTGATAGCGCGTAGGTTGCCCTTACATCGAAATAGAATAGGTACCTTAGCATTTGACCTCTATCTCATCTCACCTGTTGGTAAGTGATGATGAGGCCGAAGGTGTTAAATGTGTACCTAGATAGTGCCTATTCACTCTCTTGAAAAGATCCAAGTAGTAGTAGTAGTAAATACCTCGCCTCGCTCTTCGCCTTTGTACTTTAACGTGTATATTGTTTTAACCTGTTTTGTGTACAATAAAGTGCTTACATATAGTGCGCGCCATCCACGAAGGCGCGCCCCTCCACAGCCCAAGCCGCAACTGCGCACAGATTATAGTCGTGGATGGCGCGCACTTTACATCATCATCATCATCATCATCATCATATCAGCCGAAAGACGTCCACTGCTAGACATAGGCCTCCCCCAAAGAGTGCCACAATGACCGGTCCTGCGCCACCCGCATCCAGCGGACTCCCGCGACCTTTACCAGGTCATCAGTCCACCTACATACATACACTATACATACATACACTTTATTGCACAAATCAAGTAGGTACATACAAGAAAAACAAACTTAATAGTAGACATTTGTACGAAGGCAAACTTATCCCTTTAAGGGATGTCTTCCAGCTAACCTTTGAGAAAAAGTTAGCTGGAAGAGTGTGAATAGGCACAAGGCCAAGTTATATCTGGGAAAAGGTTAGCCGGTAGAAAATTCCATTCCTTAGCCGTTCTCGCAAGAAGGCTAGAAGCAAAGCTATATATAAAGTCTTGGCGTGTGGGGAAGTAAATATGCTGACTTTAATAACAAGTCAATGGCGGCGAAAAGATTAAGATTTTCTCCCCATATTTTTAATACGTATATTTAGGAGCGCTCGTGGCCCAGCCGCGCCTGCGTACCGCTTGCGGTATCTAAGGTTAAGCAACGTGGGCAGCGGTCAGGACTTGGATGGGTGACCGCTTTGAGTGGTTACTAACTGTGCGCTACCGTGCTTTGGAAGGCACGATAAGCCGTTGATCCCGGTTGCTGTCTATGGCAGCAGCCGTTAAGCCAAGTTGGAGGCCTTCGGGCGGCTTGAGAACTTCTCTAACAGTCAAGTTGCCCACTCACTTGACAAAGCCTAATCCCAATAAGGTCTAGTTTCCCCGGGTTGGAAGGTCAGATGGCAGTCGCTTTCGTAAAAACGAGTGCCTACGCCAAATCTTGGGATTAGGTAGCGGACCCCAGGCATCCTTCAGGATGCAACTGTACTGGGATAACGCTAGGAGGATGATGAGAGTGATAAGATTATTAAGATTCTCAATTAATGTTCTGAAGTGTCTCATTTAACGTATGCGATATTGAGATAATAAGTTATCCTATGTTTCTAATTTTACTTATTTTTATATAACTTCATACATTTTGTTAATTACTTATAGTTTAGTATTTAAGTTTGCTACACCCGACCAGGGTCCATGAGATACTTTTACATGTTGTAACAACCTTATTAAACCATGGTGCAATAAATGATAAATGATGAAAAAAATAAAAAAAATGATGATGATGATTTTTAATACGTATATTTTCCCCCAGCTCCCCAGTCCCGGCTAACATGACGAACGGCACCGACTGGGACTCGCTCCCCTGCCTCCCCGGCGCCGGCGCCGGCGCGGCCGCACACACGCGGCTTGGCTGCTACCGCGCCGCGCTGCTCTCCTTCACCGCCGCCATCGGACCCTTCGTCTTCTTCAACGTGCAGAAGACCAAGTATCTGCAGCTGTTCACTACTGGCATGAGGTGGCTGGGTGAGTAACTTGACTACTTCCTTCTTACTAAGAAATACCGTGATTCCAGGAATAGGTTTCCTAGATACCTACCAGTATAATATATCAACATACTAACGACTCCAGAAAAGGCGATTTATCAGGGTCTATCAGCATATTAACGAACCCAGAGAATCCTGCACCGAGTCGCTTCACTTCTGGGATGTAGTGACTAGGTGAGTGTTTTCTACCATTAAGCTCCGCCTTCCACGCTTTTCTTTCTAAATTTTTTTCTTTCTTTATCAAGAAGAAAGACTCCGTCAAGGTACCGTTATAGGAAATTCTTGGTAAATTGTCTACACACGAAAAAAATTTGCTTGGGACTACTTCGGGAAACTAAAAGCCAGATCAACACACTTTACTGGTAAGCTTTGTTGCGCGTCGCTCTAGGAATAGGTTTTCTAGATCCTCTATCAGCAAATGGAAAGGCGATTTATCAGGGTCTATCAGCGTAGAATATTAACGACCTCAGAGAATCCACCCTGACACTCCAAGAAGACTCCAAGACAAATAGAGGTCTATCCATGCTTTCTCGGTGAGTAAGTATCTGCAGCTGTTCACTACTGGCATGAGGTGGTTAGGTGAGTTTAGCCCAATCAGGCAATCATCCAAAAGAAATAGAAAGTCGGTAATAAGGCACTGGTCCCACCGCTGCGCCGGCGAGCAGCGAGTACTTTCATGGTAATTCTCCTCGTTTTGTCGCTCAAGCGAGTAGAATTATTGACTGTACTCTCTATTTCCCGGCGGTGGGACCAGTGCCTAAGTTATGTGAAGTCTTGATTAGATTAAATTCTTTTGGAACATACTTGTTTGAAATTGAAATTAGAAATAGCAGTTTCAGTAGATACCTAGTTCTTATAAATGTATGGGCTAAACGACATATATGAAAACACAATCATCTGTGTCTGTGATGCTGCTAATTTCAGTAGGTACCTACGTAAGTTTTGGTCGAATGTTCTTTGACGTTAACACCCCAGATTACTATTAATAAAACTCTTGTGTCAGCCTTTTTATTGAATTCTTATTCACAACTGGCATCAAATATTTCGACATTAATTTCCCCCATTTGTTCCAGCCTTCACCATAATGATATCATTCGCGATCCACCTGCTGGTCGCGACCGGCGCGCAGGGCCACCCGCCCCCCTTCGACGTCACCGGTACTCCAACCCTCTTCGGCGCCTGCGTTTACTCCTTCATGTGTCACCACTCCCTCCCCGGCCTCATAACCCCTATACGGGGCAAGAACCGCCTCGGCCTACACTTGGCTCTAGACTACACGCTTATAAGCATCTTCTATCTACTGCTAGCGTTCACGGGCGCTTTCGCGTTCGCGCATCTCAACGATTTGTACACGTTGAATTTCGTGCCGGCGAACGATGACGGGTTATTCATTAAGATAATTGAGTATTTCCTTGCACTTTTCCCCGTTTTCACTTTATCGACCAGTTACCCAATCATAGCTATAACTTTAAGGAATAATTTGCAGAGTCTGTTTCTAGATATGACTCGTTTGGAGTCGTATAATTTTGTTTTAAGGAGGTTATTGTTTCCTCTGGTGGCCGTCGCGCCGCCTTTAGTAGTTACATACTTCTTAGAAGATATAGGTGTGCTTATTGAGTTCACGGGGTCTTATGCTGGTACAGGGATACAGTATTTGATACCTACGTTCTTAGTTTTGTCTGCGAGACGGCACTGCACAAATTTGCTAGGGCTGGGGGTTGTAAATAAGTACAAAAGTCCATTTTCGAATGTAGCTTGGGCGGTGTTCGTGTTAGTATGGTCTTTTGTGTGCGTTGTGTTGGTAACAGTGAACATTGTTGAGAAGAAATCATGACAATAATTGTATCAGGTATTAACGTATGTAATTAATATTGTTCATACTTAATTTATGGTTGTTAGAGCGCAAATAAAATTTTATAATGAGAAACTTATGTTAATAAACAAACGTGGACATTTTAGCTTTAGTGTGCGTACAATAAATTTTAATAAGTACATAAAATCCCATAATTGTATGAAAATTACAGGCATTATCATGTCATGAAACTGCAAGCTCTATTTTTAACATTATAATAGTAAAATAGGCATTCAGGGCTTTCATTTTGAAAGTTTTCGAATGAAATGTGCGGTAAATGTTTGAAGTCTTCCAATATCCTCATGATTTCTAAAATTATTTTACTGAAGAATGTCAAAGTAAAATAAATAATATTGTTTGTCTTTCCTTACCTAGTGTTTCATCGCCATCCAATATTATTTGCACTATTCAGGGTGCTTAAAAATATCTGAACAGAACAGTACAGTCAGCGTCATATAGTATGTAGCAGCCAAAGTGGCCAAATAGTTCGGTACACCATATATTTTGTATGGTGTGCCGAAGTATTTGGACACTGGCTGCTACGTACTATATGACGCTGACTGTCTGTACATACAAGTGTATCGTGTTTAGAAATTTATGAGCACCTTGTGCACTCCGATATATCTGTTGGCGACTGTACTTTACGGATTATGGTAACTAAAGATCAATTAACCCGGTAACAAATACATAATTAACCTTGTGTAGTCATGTCGGAGTATTATAATGAATTTATTTTGTTTACTGTGATAGAACAACCATTTCATTGGTATTAATAAGAGAATAAATATAATTTTGCATTACGATATACAAGATTTAACTATTTGGATAATAAAGTAATTTATATTTTGTGTGAAATATGTGTTTCATTCCTTAATTATTAAGGCTTAATACAATATTCTGATAAATAAATGGAAACGTCGTCGTGTGTTGCCACTTACGATTATCGCCAGTTTACTTCGATTACGTTTTATCCATTTAAATTTTAATACTGTGCCGTTCGACGATACAACGTATAGTTTAAGAAAATCGTAAATTTGTACAGTTTTTATTACACACGTTCCGATTATCGTTGCAGTTTCAACGGTAGTCAGCGCCTGTAGCACATGTTGCGCTCGAGAGTATCTCGACTTCTCGAGCTACGCGTTTTTTCTGATTGGCGCTGTTAGAAAGTGACGAATAGCTCGAGATACGCCGACATACTCTCGAGCGCAACACGTGCTAGGCCTACAGGTCGTAACGATTTCTCGTAGCGTGTGTGGCAGCCAAAAGCAAATTTTTTTTTTAGAGAAAAAAAAAACCGCAAAATGTTGAAGAATTATTTTATTTATCATCACCATTATACATACTTGTCACTTACCGCGTACACAAGCGACAGAAGCCTTCCCATAGCTCAATTGACTTTGGCATGAAACAGTTTGTGCGGCTCCGAGACCATGCCATTTGCTAACCCTTCCAACGCCGTGGACGTGGAAAGATGCCGTACGACTATAGACGTCATGATTTCAAATAACGTTGATATTCAGTTTCTTGTAGATGGTATGTGTCGTTTTTATTTTGATATATGACATAAATGGCGGTGAAAGGGTTATAGTTAACCCATATCATTCACAGAACACCAGATTTTCAGACAAACTCGAAAACCAATTAGGTATATGTGTCGCAGCCGGATTGTATAATCCGCCGTTTTACATTACGGCTAGCCGTTTTTTAATATGGCGGGTTAACGATTAGCCGGATCGTCATTACAATACTTTCTACAATATAGCGGCTCACGTTTAGCCGGATTGTACATGCCGGATTGCATAATTCGCCGTTTTACATTACCGGCTAGCCGTTTTACAAAATGGCCGGATTGTCATGGCTAAAACAGCGCTGCGAGTGTTAAAAATGGGAACTAAAAGCTGTTAAAGAGGTGACAGCTAAAACGACGCTATTTTGTAAAAAGGCTAGCCGTAATGTATTACGGCGAATTATACAATCTGACGGAACCGCTTTTTTACATTACAACTAGGCGAATTGAAGAATGCAAAGCGCACGAACACATTTCGGCGGATTTTCAATCAGCCGTATTCAATCCGCCTAATCGTTGGCCCGCCGTAATACAAAACGGCTCTGTTTTATAAAACGCCTAGCCATAATGTAATACGGCGGATTATACGATTTAATTAATTTAATTTAATCTTTAATTCGGACTTACAATCCATATGTTGTTGTTTGCCTGCGACATAATATCTGTAACCAATAGCCATTTGCTGTAGAGGTATGCTAGGTTTATGATAAATCTGGCATTTTGGGAAAAAGCACTAGTGGACAACATAAAGATAAATTTGAAGGTCTCGAAACAATAGTATTAGCTTAGCACTGGTTTGATAGCACTATTATAATTTATTTTTCATACATGAACTACATTATAATATGTGGCGTGAAAGTGTACGCCTATAGGATTTTGCCGCCCGAGTACAAGTACAGGAACTATTGTGAGTGGGGTAAAGCCCCCGCTACGTGAACAATACATTGGTTAAGACAGCTTTGATTTAATTAAACTAAACATGTGTCGTGTAACAACTGCTATATATGTACCGAATTAGAAAAAAACATGCTCATTAAAATAATTCTCGCTAAAAAACAAAAATAAGAAACTATAATAACATAAAAAAGGGGTTTACACACGCCACGAAACATACACGCTCACAAAATAACATTAGCCGATACACAATCCATACATACATCCTTATAACAGGTTGTGACGAATCGACCTGAGAATCAATCTCGGAATATACTAAAAATACGTGTCTTTATCGAATTTGTAGCATGCTGCAATAGTATAACAGCAAAAGCTTTGAAAATAAACCTATTTTAGGATGACGCATGAAAAGTAGAGATTACTTTAACAAATAATTTATAATTATCAATTATTAGATATAATAATCATTTCGCATAAGATCATACATTTCATTTAGAATTTGATTTAAACGACGGACCCCGAAGCGTCGTATTAGACCAGTAATACGAGGGACGGAGTCGGCCGGCATGCAATACTAACTCACCATCCACCATGCGTCACGACGCTCCCAACAATGACGCATCGCGGAGTGACGCCAACGCAACGCGTCGCGAGTTCCATTATCAATTTAAAAGAACAGCCGGTTCGCACTAAAACATACCTACATTCGAAAATACATCACAATAAATACTATAACTACATCAATTTGAAACCGCGAGCGGCCGGCGTATTTTTTTGTGCTCGCGTCGCGAGCGCGTATAAATAACATTTTAAGTACTATACTATTCTATTACTCGGGCTATAACTCGCATGGGATCTCTTTGCGGCGGAGCGCCGCGCGGAAATACTCGAGGGAGGAGCGGAGAGTTAGACAGAAGCCCCGCGAGGCGGGTACGAGGGGGAATTCTGGGGGGGTTATGTCAGAGGCGCCGTTGGAAAGTTCCACCCAGCCCTCGAGTCGTTGGCAGAGCGAGGCCGCGTGGGTGCGGAGGTGCTGGAGGATCTCGTCGCGGAAGGGCTCGGGAGGGTTGCCGAGCATCTTCGTCATGGACTGGACGAGCTTTAGGAGAACCATTTCGTTGTACATGCGCGAGTTCTCCGTGCCCTGTTGCGTACCTGTAATAAAACGATTATTGTAAGAAAGAAAATACGTTTATCTACACACACATATCATAAATCCTCTAATATGCGTTCGGAAACCGTAGAAAATGACTCTCATTTCAACATTCAATGAATTTATGGCAATTTTCTTATCTGTGGCTAAGGCTACAGCAGTAATATAATTTTCATTTTAATCTCATATATATGATGTTAATAGTACATTACTTACCAAGGGCGATAAAACAAAGAATGTGTCAGATCGCAGGTATTTTACGCCCGAGCCGAAGGCAAGGGCGATAAATATGCGATCTGAGGCTTTCTTTATTATCGCCCGTGGTATGTACAAAATTTTATGTCACCCCCTGGCCAGGAAGCGGGTTTTTTCGCGCGCGGAGCGTGCGATAATGGCCACTTTATGGCCAGGTGTGTCATAAAATATTAAACTTCAAAGCTGTCAAAATTTTAATGTCAAAGTTGACATGTCCCTATTCTAGTATCACTGAAAATTCAAATTCAGTCGATGCGAAATGTCAGCTCGATGTTTTTTTAGTATATATCGCACGAAATTTGAGCTAGAACGACATGATCACATCAGAATAGGGACTCTTTACTTTTTAAAATAACATTCAGGTATCGGTTGCCACTTCTGATTTCGATATTTCCGCAACCGTGAAAAAAGGTTGTATTAATACAATTATTGTATTTATTTACTACGGTTTCTGAACCCATCTTACAGTAGTTATAATATGTGTGTAGATAATAGTACATTACTTACCAAGGGCGATCAAACAAAGAATGTCTCATATCGCAGGTATTTTACGCCCGAGCCGAAGGCAAGGGCGATAAATATGCGATCTGAGGCTTTCTTTATTATCGCCCGTGGTGAGTACAAAATTTTATGTCACCCCCTGGCCAGGAAGTGGGTTTTTTCGCGCGCGGAGCGTGCGATAATGGCCACTTTATGGCCAGGTGTGACATAAAGTAATGTATGCAACTGTACATAATTAGTGATAATTCGTGTGACCTTATTATAAAACTCGCCTTCGGCTCGTTTCATAAAACACACTCGTGTTTTAATGCCCCTCATTATGTACCAGTTGCATAAACTACTATTATTTAACGCCACAATTTACACAAATTGCATTTGCATTGTAGAGTATGCCCCTTGCCCCACACCTCCACAGCAGACACAACACCTGAACACGACTCACCCTTCTGTTTCTCGTAGCCTGCCTCGTTGAAGTAGGGCTCCGCGTTGAGGATCAGCCCCTGCAGAGACACGATTACTTGAAGCAGCGAGCTGTCCTTGCCCCACACCTCCACGCCGCGCCCGGACCAAGTGCCGAGCAGGGACACGCACACCTGAACATACAAAGAAACTGTTATCCTACTAATATTATAAATGCGAAAGTTTAGATATTTGGATGTCAAAAAAAATTTGGATCTTTGTTACTCAATCTTAGAAAAACTGATTGTGGTTGGGGACACCGAAGGTAAAAAAGATCTCGCGTTCGCCCACCATAGATCGATCCAAGTGAAAGACTCTCTCGAAAGTATTACGATGAAACTTGGTATACAATGAGTTTGAAGCCTGGTTTAACATGTAGGATTCTTTTAAACCGAAAATCGTCCTATGAAATAGGGACAGTAAGTTTACGCGGCCGAAGTCGCAGTCAGAAGCTAGTAATTAATAATTATGTTAAAGTGACACTGATATCATAAGTCAGCTGGTATTTTATGGGTTATCAGCGGGTACTATAGTCGGGTACTATAATCAGCGCCATCATTATTTATTTTATTTACTTATTATTGTTCATATAATTAATATAAACACTACACACCACATAGGCAATTACACTTACAAAATAAAGCACACGCAACATTTAGTTCAGCACACGAAACTTCGCCGTATCGTGTGACGTCACGCATGCCGGTCGTGCTATGGACACCCGGCCGCCTAACGGGTTTCTTGAGTTGCTACGTGCGCCGCGCCGCATGCACGCCAGCCACTCGTGATTTGACCTCTGCGCGTAGACTCACTGTCGCTTATGAATGTTATGTTTACGAGATCCTGAACTTGCTGTGCTCTATTGCTTCTTGGCTTTCTTTTCTCCTTCTGACGTTCATCTAACTATGTGTGTGGTGTCCGTGGAATATAAACCTATTTATCATTCGTGGGATTTTTATCTCATCGAGGTGAAGCCAGGGATCGGATACCGGTATTATTTTCAAACCGGTTTCGGCCATTGACCCCAAACCGAAATGAATAGCGTTTGTGGTTTCGTTCTTATTTCTGGTTTTCGGCACTCAAAACCGGTTAGTGAAGGAACTGTTCTGGGCCCAATTTCGTTTCCGTGGAACGAAATTAACCGGTTTTCGACGGAGACAACCAGTCTTAACTCGAATTTTTGACAGAGGCCGCCAAGGGTTACTATTATCCGCAGCGGGAGTGCGCTTACAATTTATTTAAAAGCTAATTTATAATTTGATATTAAATTTTACCACTAGACCTGATGTCGAGGGTCTGATGATGCAGCCGGAAGAGAGCCACTGGAACTGCCTAACGGAAAGTAATAAAGTAGTCGAGTTTGGGCTTGTTTGTTTTGTTGTCTTGAGTACTTACCAATGGACCTGATGTCGAGGGTCTGATGATGCAGTCGGAAGAGAGGTACTGGAACTGCCTAACGGAAAGTGCTACGATAGTCGAGTTTGGGCTTGTTTGTTTTGTTGTCTTGAGTACTTACCACTAGACCTGATATCGAGGGTCTGATGATGCAGCCGGAAGAGAGGCACTGGAACTGTCTAACGGAAAGTGACAAAGTAGTCGAGTTAGGGCTTGTTTGTTTTGTTGTCTTGAGTACTTACCACTGGACCTGATGTCGAGGGTCTGATGATGCAGCCGGAAGAGAGGCACTGGAACTGCCTAACGGAAAGTGATAAAGTTGTCAAGTTTGGGCTTGTTTGTTTTGTTGTCTTGAGTACTTACCAATGGACCTGATGTCGAGGGTCTGATGATGCAGCCAGAAGAGAGCCACTGTAACTGCCTAACGGAAAGTGATAAAGTAGTCGAGTTTGGGCTTGTTTGTTTTGTTGTCTTGAGTACTTACCCCTGGACCTGATGTCGAGGGTCTGATGATGCAGCCGGAAGAGAGGCACTGGAACTGCCTAACGGAAAGTGATAAAGTAGTCGAGTTTGGGCTTGTTTGTTTTGTTGTTTTGAGTACTTACCAATGGACCTGATGTCGAGGGTCTGATGATGCAGCCAGAAGAGAGCCACTGGAACTGCCTAACGGAAAGTGATAAAGTAGTCTAGTTTGGGCTTGTTTGTTTTGTTGTCTTGAGTACTTACCACTGGACCTGATGTCGAGGGTCTGATGATGCAGCCGGAAGAGAGGCACTGGAACTGCCTAACGGAAAGTGATAAAGTAGTCGAGTTTGGGCTTGTTTGTTTTGTTGTTTTGAGTACTTACCAATGGACCTGATGTCGAGGGTCTGATGGTGCAGCCAGAAGAGAGCCACTGGAACTGCCTAACGGAAAGTGATAAAGTAGTCTAGTTTGGGCTTGTTTGTTTTGTTGCCTTGAGTACTTACCCCTGGACCTGATGTCGAGGGTCTGATGATGCAGCCGGAAGAGAGGCACTGGAACTGCCTAACGGAAAGTGATAAAGTAATCGAGTTTGGGCTTGTTTGTTTTGTTCTCTTGGGTACATACCACTGGACCTAATGTCGAGGGTCTGATGATGCTGCCGGAAGAGAGCCACTGGAACTGCGTAAAGGACAGTGCTACGGTAGTCGAGTTTGGGCTTGTTTGTTTTGTTGTCTTGAGTACTTACCACTGGACCTGATGTCGAGGGTCTGATGATGCAGTCGGAAGAGAGGCACTGGAACTGTCTAACGGAAAGTGATAAAGTAGTCGAGTTTGGGCTTGTTTGTTTTGTTGTCTTGAGTACTTAGCACTGGACCTGATGTCGAGGGTCTGATGATGCAGTCGGAAGAAAGGCACTGGAACTGCCTGACGGTAAGTGCTACGATAGTCGAGTTTGGGCTTGTTTGTTTTGTTGTCTTGAGTACTTACCACTGGACCTGATGTCGAGGGTCTGATGATGCAGTCGGAAGAGAGGCACTGGAACTGTCTAACGGAAAGTGATAAAGTAGTCGAGTTTGGGCTTGTTTGTTTTGTTGTCTTGAGTACTTAGCACTGGACCTGATGTCGAGGGTCTGATGATGTAGTCGGAAGAGAGGCACTGGAACTGCCTGACGGTAAGTGCTACGATAGTCGAGTTTGGGCTTGTTTGTTTTGTTGTCTTGAGTACTTACCACTGGACCTGATGTCGAGGGTCTGATGATGCAGCGGGAAGAGAGGCACTGGAACTGCCTAACGGAAAGTGAAAAAGTATTCGAGTTTGGGCTTGTTTGTTTTGTGGTCTTGGGTACTCAACACTAGATCTGATGTCGAGGGTCTGATGATGCAGCCGGAAGAAAGGCACTGGAACTGCCTAACGGAAAGTGATAAAGTAGTCGAGTTTGGGCTTGTTTGTTTTGTTGTCTTGAGTACTTAGCACTAGACCTGATGTCGAGCGTCTGATGATGCAGCCGGAAGAGAGCCACCGGAACTGCCAAACGGACGGAACGGACTACTTTATCCCTTACCGTTAGGCAGTTCCAGTGGCTCTCTTCCGGCTGCATCATCAGACCCTCAACATCAGGTCCAGTGGTAAGTGCTCAAGATAACAAAACAAACAAGCCTAAACTCGACTACCGTAGCACTTTCCGTTTGGCAGTTCCGGTGGCTGTCTTCCGGCTGCATCATCAGACCCTCGACATCAGGTCTAGTGCTAAGTACTCAAGACAACAAAACAAACAAGCCCATACTCGACTACTTTATCACTTTCCGTTAGGAAGTTCGAGTGGCTGTCTTCCGGCTGCATCAGAAGACCCTCGAAATCAGGTCTAGTGGTAAGTACTCAAGACAACAAAACAAACAAGCCCAAACTCGACCCCTTTATCACTTTCCGTTAGGCAGTTCCAGTGCCTCTCTTCCGGTTGCATCATCAGACCCTCAACATCGGTCCAGTGGTAAGTACTCAAGACAACAAAACAAACAAGCCCAAACTCGACTACTTTATTACTTTCCGTTAGGCAGTTCCAGTGGCTCTTTTCCGGCTGCATCATCAGACCCTCGACATCAGGTCCAGTGGTAAGTACTCAAGACAACAAAACAAACAAGCCCAAACTCGACTACTTTATTACTTTCCGTTAGGCAGTTCCAGTGCCTCTCTTCCGGCTGCATCATCAGACCCTCGACATTGATCCAGTGGTAAGTACTCAAGAGAACAAAACAAACAAGCCCAAACTCGACTACTTTATTACTTTCCGTTAGGCAGTTCCAGTGCCTTTCTTCCGGCTGCATCATCAGACCCTCGACATCAGGTCCAGTGGTAAGTACTCAAGACAACAAAACAAACAAGCCCAAACTCGACTACTTTATCACTTTCCGTTTGGCAGTTCCAGTGGCTCTCTTCCGGCTGCATCATCAGACCCTCGACATCAGGTCCAGTGGTAAGTACTCAAGACAACGAAACAAACAAGCCCAAACTCGATTACTTTATCACTTTCCGTTTGGCAGTTCCATTGCCTCTCTTCCGGCTGCATCATCAGACCCTCGACATCGGTCCAGTGGTAAGTACTCAAGACAATAAAACAAACAAGCCCAAACTCGACTACTTTATCACTTTCCGTTAGGCAGTTCCAGTGACTCGCTTCCGGCTGCATCATCAGACCCTCGACATCAGGTCCAGTGGTAAGTACTCAAGACAACAAAACAAACAAGCCCAAACTCGACTACTTTATCACTTTCCGTTAGGCAGTTCCAGTGACTCTCTTCCGGCTGCATCATCAGACCCTCGAAATCAGGTCCAGTGACAAGTACTCGAGACAACAAAACAAACAAGCCCAAACTCGACTACTTTATCACTTTCCGTTAGGCAGTTCCAGTGACTCTCTTCCGGCTGCATCATCAGACCCTCGAAATCAGGTCCAGTGGTAAGTACTCGAGACAACAAAACAAACAAGCCCAAACTCGACTACTTTATCACTTTCCGTTAGGCAGTTCCAGTGACTCTCTTCCGGCTGCATCATCAGACCCTCGACATCAGGTCCAGTGGTAAGTACTCAAGACAACACAACAAACGAGCCCCATCTCGACTACCGTAGCACTTTCCGTTAGGAAGTTCCAGTGGCTGTCTTCCGTTCCGGCGGCATCATATAAATTAGCTTCTAATCTAAATATTATAAGCGCACACGCGCCGCGGGGCCCGCGGGTGATGGTATTACCTGACGACAAAGCCTTCAAAAGTGAGAAAGTGACAGTCGTGACATTTTAAACCGGTTTAATAAAGTTCCACGGAACGTTAAAATTCCGTTCTCCTAGAATACTGGTAACCGAAATAATTCGTTCTTTCACTAACAGGTATTTTGATAAACCGGTATTATGTAAGAACGAAATCAAACCGGTTTAGGAACAAAATAATACCGGTATTTGGAAACCGGTTCCGATCCCTGGGTGAAGCGTAAAACCACTGAAGGTAAACAATACATATTTATTATACTTCTATACGTACTAACCTAATATGGATTTTTTCTCAAAAATGGCCCGCAAACTGGACTTTAGTCCCTACATATTGGAAGGTAAAGTGTATAGTTTAAGGTCAGATCCAAATTAAAAAGTAAAAAACATTGCAGGCCCGCCTGCACGCCTGCAATGTCACATATAAATTCCTTTATTTGTCGAGTTATAAACTTTTTAAAAAGTAGAAACTGTCATATAAATGGAGGCACAGGTCGTATTCTGCCAATTCAGCTCGTATTTTTCTGTTGGAAACGCGACGTTTTTTTATGTGTCTCGAATAATTTGCGTTTTTCGGTGGAAAAATACACTTGCGATTGTGTTAAAAATAAATAAACGGCGGGAAAGCATGATGTTTTTGACTTTTTAAGGTTATGTTTATCAAATCTTGTTCAAATTTTGTATTATTTTCCCCTTTTTGAGAAAAGCACTATATTAGCCTCGGCCGGAATGGCAATTGCAGGCTTAATATTATAATTAAACGGACTCGCAAGCTCGTCTGTTTAAACAAATACTCAGCCTGCAATTGCTTTCTTCCCGGCCACGGCAATAATGTACTATTAATGTGGTCCGAAATAAATGATTTTTATTTTTATACATTCAGGCGACATGTGACAGTACCTTGCCGTCCTCGTACAGGTTGGGGTTGAGCCGGTCGGAGCAGTACGAGTGGTAGTGGCAGAGCGGCGGAGCGCGCGGATACTCTCCCCCCAGTTGCACGTCGAACACGAACAGCCCGCCCTCGTACGGTGTCTTGTTGGGGCCGGCGATCATTACGGACAGCAGGTCGATGCGGTCTTCGAAGCCGCGCACCCACACCTGAAAACAAAACCCTGTGCGTCAAGATTTAAGGCCCTGTCACGTAAGAGATTCGCATACGAGGTTAACTAAGGTCAAGTCAATAATTCGGCGGAGTAAACTGGCAGATGAGATGTTGCCAGGAGTAGAAAAAAAAATAGTGACGGTATATATCGATAAAAATATGTCGATAAATATAAAGTAACTAACTATTCACGAACAAAAATGTGCCAGCTTTTTCGGAATTTTAAAATCGATATACTATTCGATAGGAAGTTTTTTCGATAAAGATTTAAGTCCTACTACTTTACTACCTAATTTAATAAATGAAAAGTTTCTACTTTTCGGCAACTAATAGCTCATTAAGGCTGGGTTGCACCAAACCGTCTGTAATCGTAAGCGTTATCTGTAAAAGTTTGACAAGTTTCTATGGGATGACAGCTGCCGGCGCCATATTTGACGATGACCGGTCTGTGTTCGTACGTTGGTGCAGCTGGCACTAAGTGGACAAAAGTAAAATAAATATGAGATATATGAAAAAAATCGTAAAATTTACAAATCATTTTCATTTGTCAAATTGAGAGCATTTTAGATTGAGAGAAACACTATTACTAATTTCGATTATCTCGGCAAGCACCAAGGAGTACCCGATAAATTGATCCGTAAGATCCGTACGTCTAGTGAGGCCTTAAATAATATCGATATGAACAGCACTGGCCGTACTTTGGTAACATTTGTGCATTTTGACTTGTCAAACAACTCCGCGGAATGGTGGACCAGACCTTACATTGCGCGGTTTTATAGCGCGATTGAACTCATTATACCTTCGTGACCCGCAGTGTAATGGAACTCGCGTGCGACTCTCGTACGTGTCTAAATATGGCCTTAGTTAATAGCAAGGACACAGTGCACGTACTGGGCAATTTGTCAGACATCTCAGTATAGTGCGCGCCATCCACGACGACGCGCCCCTCCACAGCGAATCTCATACTAATCTGTGCGCAGTTGTATGGCATGGGCTGTGGAGGGGCGCGCCTCGCCTTCGTGGATGGCGCGCACTATAAAGCTGTACCTAGATGAAAGACACAAACGTTGTAGAAGACAGCAACAGCCATAATATCACCACTAAATAACTACTTTCTCAGCAGTTTTATTGTTGATCGCGGAGTAGAAGCTCCTTGATTAGAAAGCTGCAGCATGGAGAGACAACAGCCTACTCAACCCTCCACGACCTGCCGACTCCACTGTCATCTCCGCCCTCAGCAGCCTCTGTACTGCCAGGGATTGGGGTCTGGTTTACGCCTAGCGATCTGGTGAATGCAAATGGTGCCACCAAGTGACTCCAATGTTCCACTGAGGGTATTAAACTCACCCCTGGAGGAAGGTCGCTCTTCAGCAGCTTGATCTCCCGCTTGACCGCGGAGTAGAAGCTCCTCGGCTCGGAAGGCTGCAGCATGGAGAGCCGGAACCGGTGGTGAGCTGGCGCCGTGTCCAGCACGCAGAAGCCTTCTCCGCCCTCGGCAGCCTCGGCAATGGCGGGGGCTGGTGCCGGGTCCACGTCAAGAGGCTCGGCGGTCGCTAGCGGGGCGGTTTCTGTTGGCGGTGCTGTATAGGAAATAACAATAGTTTCTTAAGTTAATTTTCTCACATATCCAGAAGGCTGGTACAGGGCAGGAACGATCTAAAGGACAATCTCCCAACCGTGTAGTGATGACATCATGAAAAACATAGCTAAGGCTGGGTTGCACCAAACCGTCTGTAATCGTAAGCGGTGTTCATCAAATCTGATTGTAAGGAAAGTTTGTCAAGTTTCTATGGGATGACAGCTGCCGGCGCCATATTTGACGATGACCGGTCTGTGTTCGTACGTTGGTGCAACTGGCACTTGCAACCTAAGGCATGTTCCGAATCACGCTTACAGCGCTAAAAACGCGTTTACGATCGGACCGAATCACGCTCATAGCGTTTACATGAGATGTCGTGACGTCACTGATGATGTCATGGAGGGCGCTCACGGTGCTCACACTCCGAGGCGTAAGCACCTTGAGCCAAACGTCAAGTTGACGTTTGATATATGAACATGCCAGTAAACACGGGCTATGAGCGTGAATCGGTCCGATCGTAAGCGCGCTCAAGCGAATAGCGGTCCGAATCAAAACACTACTCACGCGGCCTTGAGCGCGCTATTTGATTTGGACCAGCCGTAAGCACTGTAAGCGCTGCGAGCATTTTTAGCGTGATTCGGAACAGTCTGAAGTTCTTGCCAACACAAAGCCGGAAGTTAAGATCAGCCGTATACTCCATCATGTAGTTGTAGAACCATGATTAGTGGATCCATGATGGGCATCCCACAGCCATCTTCACTTCCACATCATACTCGTCTTGTTGTTCCTCTAATTCTAATAAAGATCGCGCTCATTATCGACATTTGTATCACTTTGAGCAAACTTATTATTTGTAAGTATGGTTTGGAACAGCGGTCGGCTACAGGCGGCCCCTTATGTATTAAACTTTGCTTTCCTGCCCATAATAGCAAATAACAAACTTCGACAGCTGGGCCAACTGCCGTAGTGACTCCAACAAGTGAGCACAAAAACGGGAGCCCTTATTTCGTTAACTACGCGTGACACGCGAAGGAACGTAAGCGCTGTGGGTAAGTATGTGTGCGTGCGCTGTCGGTACACGCGTCAATTGTTTGCGCGGGTGCGTAGCGCGCGGCGCGGACGAATCGCGAGGCGCGACGGCACCCGATCGACACCAGGCGGGTCTCTCAGGGACGAGGTAACTGACCTCGGTGCGGTTCGTGTCCGTTCTGTATGTAACGCTAGTTTAGACCTATTGTACTCACGGATTCCCTCAACAGACGGGGCCGGTGTGGGGCTGGGTTCCTTGTTATCAGCCGTCTCGCTCTCGCCGGCCGCCTCCTGGTCCGCCATGCTCACCACCAACGCACCGTATTGGCTGCACACACACACACAAACATGTGAACAACATTTATACGGATGGATCATAGGCTTACGAATTAACCCCTCGTATACGGTATATAGAAACTGGCTAATTTAAGTTGAGACTGTGGTTTATTTTAGAGACTATAGCAAAATTCGCATTAAATATATTATCTTAGAGTCTGTTCCGCTGAAATAGCTACTTCCATATCAGACTCAGTTTCTATTTTCTCACTTTCACTACATAGATCAGTATAGGTATACTGAACGCAACAAATACTGAACTATATAGTAACATTTTGCGTCGTAATATTTGACACGTGTTGTAAAACGTAGTTTTTATTTTATTTGCCGATTTTTCCAATTTGAACTTTCACTAGCCAGGATCTAACAAAAAAATAGTTCAAATATATATTTTTTTAATTCTCGCACTTTGTTCACATACTTAAAAGATTTGTTTAAACGAGGGTATACATAAGTATCGCGTTAGACCCGTTAAAAAAACCTTAGTATACGTTCAAATGTTAGCACGCATTCGTATCTGCGTTAGCTAAGCATACGATGGGTTATTTTAAGAACGTGGCAATTGACAGAGACACAACTATAGTTAAAATGCGAGGTAAGTATTACTGTCACATTCTGACTACAACTGTATGTCCGTCGGTTGTTATGATAAATCGCTACGTCTGTACATTGGTATTAAGTATAGTATATACAATGGTTAATAAATTTAAGTCATATCTGCGGTACTCAATAGATATAGTCAATTTTGGTATTTGTATCAATTTACCGCAGTTTATATATTGATTTAAACTTACACGATTTTCACACATTATTATTGGGAAACGGAAATTAGTCGCGGCTAAGTATTGATTAGTTACAATTGTACGCGATTAAGTCCCGTTTCCCAATAATAATGTGTCACCGCAGTTTAAATCAATGAACAAGGCGATAATCGTGATAGGTCTAAGAATTCAAAATATACATAGGAAAAGTTTAAGACATTAAATATGTTACCAATTTCCTGTAGATTCAACGTAATTGAATGTTATGTTTGAATAATATGAACATTACCAGTATCTGTTTATAATCAAATAGCTACTGTATTGAAACTCTCAAGCTAATTATGGAAACATTTACAAAACCATTCCAACCAATTATATTGGGTTATAAAATATTAATTTACATATAATAAAATTACGTTACCAAAATTACACATATATCAACAATGGAACAACATGCTCGAATCAAGTTCACCCCACAAAATACAAAACACAGGTATAGTGCGCGCCATCCACGATGACGCGCCCCTCCACAGCGAATCCCATACTAGTGCCAGTTGCACCAACGTACGAACACAGGCCGGTCATCGTCAAATATGGCGCCGGCAGCTGTCATCCCATAGAAACTTGTCAAACTTTCCATACAATCAACATACAATCCCTAATCTTTGCGCAGTTATACGGCTTGGGCTGTGGAGGGGCGCGCCTTCGTGGATGGCGCGCACTATATCACGCAAGACTCACAGTAAATAATTCAAATTCTTTAACCCCTAGCCGCCCAGACACCTTCAAGTCAAGGCATCCTCTTCAATGGAATTTATATCTTTCTAAACTGGAACAGGCATTTGTTTTGTTCGATTTAAAACAAAACAAACTCTATTCCACATTACGTCGTAATTTCATATTTCGTCTATAAGCGAGTGTTCGAATGCGACGGGCAATTACTCGAAAAATGACCGCTGTTTAGTCTCTGATCGCCAAGCGAGCATCGCTGAGCGAGTACCGTTGAGCGATGCTCGCTTTTATCGCTGCGATCAACTAATGAAGAGTCCCCGCCGGCAGTGTGAACAGCCAGCGATCAATTATAAATAAACCTGTCACTTTTACTGCCACGGGTTCTACATCTTTTGTTCGTTTCTTGAGCGAGAAAATTGCCGATAGTTAACCGCTTCCTCGCCCTTGGTGGGACTAGTGCCAAATGGAAGTCTCTCACCCTCAACACAACGTATCGGCGGCTAGAGGCTACGCGGACTCTAAGGCTGGAAACAGTGCTCGACCGACGGTCAGCGCGTATGGTCGGTCGAGCGTAGCTATCGCTGTATGAAAGCATACGAGCGTTCAGACCGATGCTCACCGTCATCGTCAGCGCGTATGCGGCCATACAAAACGCGCCCGACCGACCATACGCGCTTCTGCCCGTCGGTCGAGCACTGTTTCCAGCCTAAATACTAACGAGAGGGCCAACTTCATAAAAACAAGTTTGAAAACCAGAGAAATTAAGTTACCACTTTATACAGTATTTCTACTTGAAAAGGCATTGCATAACTGAAATAAAAAGGGGTTGGAAACCGAACACTGCAGGGTTTTAACTACGGGATGTTTTACGTACCAATTTTGTTCCCTTGGCCACATGATGCTAGTGTCGAAAATGAAATCAGATCAGTGTTCACCTAAAATATGTCTAAAGTCTGTATAGTCGTGTATATGTAAGGAAATTGTTGTGGAATAGTCTGGAATATGTGAGGTCAGGACTACAGTGCGATCGCCGTGGGATGTTGACAACGGATAAGAAAATTAATAACCAAAATTTTCTAGAAAAAGGATCAGACTCTCAATCGAATAGCGAAAAAAGTAATGCAAAAGAATAAATAATTACATAATTATAAGCAGGGGTCGGACAAAAAGTGCCAATGACGTCAAACCACTTATAGGTGATTTCAAATAGTTTTTTTTTTCATAAACAGTTATCAATTATTATTTATCAACCTCTTTATTAAACGATATCGCCACTTGAAATGAGTAAGTACGTTTTTGACTGACACATTGTCAGTCAGATGAACAATAAATTGACTTCGTTATTGCTTAACTATTGTATCTTCACGATTATATTTAGCAAAAATTTTTATTTACAAGTTTCGTGAAATTTATTTTATTCACTACATCACCCTACCACCTGTATTATTAATTCCATGGATTTATTTACGTTATTTTGTTACTTTATTAATACTATTTTGTTACTACATATCACACGGAAGTTTAAATACAAACATCACCTGTGTGCAAGATTACGTCATTTTTACGTCATCCGCACTTTTTGTCCGACCCCTGATTATAAGTCTTCAAAGTTTTAGGAGGGGGCATTTTCTGTCCCTTTTCCGCAAAACGCACCTGTGTATTGAACGATCGTCATTTAATATGTTGCTCTAGGTCAGTGACGTCACTGTCCTGTAGCGCTTTCTCTCTTTAACTAAAAACATTCTAACGGTTGTAGTTTCTTTATTTTTTGAGATATTTGAATAAGATTTTCACCATTTGTCATAGTTTTATGTATTCTTTCGTATGGAGTAATAATACATTTTGAGTCAAGAGTACAAGTACGTACGAGTCATTAGACATTGACCTGTACGATTACACTGACTGGGACGGTTCAAATTCCTTTGCCTTAGTAGAATGCGTCCGGATCCCAACTGGTCGATGAGAATCCTATATACCTACTGGAGTCTTGTTTATTAGCTTAGTTAGGTTTCCGTTGGACATGCCCGCGTGCATTGCAATTTCGTTAAGATTTTTTTTTGTGGATAATGTTTCGTTATTATATTATTTTCCAAGCTTGCCGTAACGACGACAATTTTGTATTTAGTGTAAAAAAGCTCAGTAGTGTTAGTAGTGTTGTGTAGTGTTTCTATGTATTTAAGTATCTATTTATATCTATATAAGAATGTATATCGTCGCTTAGTACCCATAGTACAAGCTTTGCTTAGTTTGGCACTAGGTTGATTTGTGTAAGATTGTCCACAAATATTTATATTTATTTAAAGTATCTGCAGTGTACAGTCAGGGTAGGATAAAACTAAACATATACAAATAAAAGATGAATTGAATTAGCAAAATAGGTAACTAATTTGGGGCGATAATTGTATTATTTAATATAAGTATTGCGATGTCGATTTCTATGGGTCAAATCATTTAAGTATGGATGTTGTTAAAATTTATAGTTAACTATAACACCAACATTGTACAGTCAGATTCATAAACATGTGTACACGTTTTAACCTTATCTTTTAACAATAATGTACAGTACACACTTTTATCTCACGAGCGCGGGGTAGCCACGGTTGTAGTTGTGGCACATACGAACACAGCTCTCAGTCTTACGCTGACGCACACATAGACAATGTGCATGTATAGCTCAACACACAACCATGGCTCACCCGCGCTAGTGAGGCAAAAGTACTGTACTAGAATGTATCCACATATTTATGACTGCAATACATATCATGCCGATACATTGTTGATAAGATAGTAAAGCTGGTGATTCACTAGGGGACAAATGTCCCACGACATGTGTCGGCGACATGTCAAGCGAAGCCGGCCAATTTCGCCTGACATATCTGGCGACATCGCAAGACTTATGTCCGTAGCGACGTGAGGCGAAGTCGTCCGACTTCGCCTGACATATCTGGCGACATCGCGTGACTTATATTTCCGTAGTGACGTCATGTCGCGCGATGTTGCCAGACATGTCGAGCGAAGTCCGGCAACGTCGCGCTACTTCACTGGCGACGTGTCGCGCGATGTTGCTAGACATGCCGAGCGAAGTCCGGCAACGTCGCGCTACTTCACTGGCGACACGTGTCGCGCGATGTTGCCAGACATGTCGAGCGAAGTCCGGCAACGTCGCGCTACTTCACTGGCGACACGTGTCGCGCGATGTTGCCAGACATGTCGAGCGAAGTCCGGCAACGTCGCGCTACTTCACTGGCGACACGTGTCGCGCGATGTTGCCAGACATGTCGAGCGAAGTCCGGCAACGTCGCGCTACTTCACTGGCGACACGTGTCGCGCGATGTTGCCAGACATGTCGAGCGAAGTCCGGCAACGTCGCGCTACTTCACCCAACGTAGCTAGCGACACGTGTCGCAGGACATTTGTCCCCTAGTGAATCACCAGCTTTATGTGATACTGATTAATTGATTATACACGTAAGGGGTTTTTAGTGGAAATGTCAAATGGGTGTCAAAGTGCAGCTACTTGATCTCTTCATAAGAGTTGCCGGTTTAAGGTGGTTCGAATTCCATACAAACCGACTTTACACATTCGCAGGCTAGCGGCGTGATATTTTAAGAAACTTATGTAACAAACTTTCATAAATTGGCTTTCCATTTGCGCGAAATTCCCCCTTTCCTAAAGAATAAACTTGACTTAACTTTTTAGAATAAACTTGTATAAACTAGAATAATTTGAAAAAAATGATGTCAACATTATTAAATGATGAAACAAACTAAATTCTCAAATAACGCCGCTAGCCTGCGAATATCAAAATACGTTTTGCATGTAAATCGTCCCACCTTAAACTTGTATAATTTTAATTTGTGGCGCTATATATGCGCGAATATAAAAAATGTCCACGTGACAAGTTTCACGTAAATGCCCATTTACACCATAAAAGAACTTGCATGCGATTTTCATTACATTGCGGGGTTCGATCGTCCTCGACTTACCTCGGTAATCCGCTACCCGCAATGTAATGAGAATCGCATGCGTGAAACTTGTTTTGCACCATATAAATCGGCCTAACGGTGAGCGATCTAGAAGCTGCCCTTATACCATTAACTTTCCACGAAAACAATAACGGTGCAAAACCAAAAGGTTAATTAAGAACACATGATACAACATAAAAGGTATGGAATTCTGTACAAAATTATATATAAAAGCAAAAATGAGCGAGTGTTTTATGAAGCTTGTGTTTCGTATAACTTGCGTTTACGATGGGTCTGGGATACTTTGGGAGATTTAACAGTTATGCGTAACATCTTTTAATAACTTTGTGTCATGCAGTGTCTGTTATTAAGGTTGATAATCATGTAATAAGCATTGTGTATAATTTTTTTTTATATATTAAAAATGGGATTGCTCTCGGCCAGCATCTAGCCAGGGGGCAAAGATGAGGCAGACGGTGAAGCGAGTCCACCCAGATAATGCCTATTCACTCGTGCCTTACAGGTTATATGAACTCGGAAATACAGATGCCGGCAGGGAATTCCAAAACTTAGCAGTGTGTCTAGCATGACGAAAAATAAACTATTCTTGATTTTTTTTTTAATATTATGACGTGGTTGTCTCATAACGATGGTACAAGATACAAAGAGTACGATTTAAAATTAACGTGAGTGACCCGTTTGTAATATTTCAAAGATTACGATGGGATAACACCGCATTCAAATAATATAGAGTAGGCCCATTTTTGAAGAAGTAGCATGCTAGAAGCAAGTCATGTAACAGTTGGGGTGACAACGTTATCAGAGGGCTTAGACCCTGCAGAATACGGTTCTGCCTGTCACCATCCCCAAATTTGAGCCGGAAGTATGTTATACCGGGTAATGTGCAGCCCATACAAATTTTTTCGTTGTACATTTGGTAAATCGTGGTTCCGGTACCCTAACTATTGTCCGATTGTTATAGGTTTTTGATATGCCGTAAAGGACAATATTTGTCATTGTATCCCGAAATTTTCGACCCTCCAGCTCCATATCTTTCTCCGCCATCTTGGAAAATCTGTCACTTTTTCAGTTTTTTCCTTATACTGTCGCTAAAGTTCATTTTAGTGCTAAACATGGTTCGGCAATATTGTAGAAGACAAAATTTGGTAAAACTTTTGGCTACAAAGATTTTTTGTATGACCCCTAAGGACGAAGGTATGACAGGAGATATCTTTAAAACTGCAAATATGAGAAGAAAACTGCAAAAGTAGCAAATTTCGACGGTGGTACTCCATAGATGACTTCATATCTTCTCTCCTAATGGTCGTGGCAAAAATATTTCAATACAAAAGTTGTAGCAAATTTTGTGATCTACAATATTGCCGAACTATAGTTAGCGCTAAAATGCACTTAAAATGTAAACATGAGCGGAAAACTAGAAAAAAGTGGCAATTTTTAATGATATATCCTGTCATATCTTCGTCCCTAGGGGTCATGGAAAAAATCTTTGTATCCAAAAAATTTAGCAAATTTTGTATTCTACAATATTGTAGAACTATGTTTAGCACTGGAATGAACTTTGACGACAGTAAAAGCAAAGAAATGAAAAAAGTGACACTATTTCCAAGATGGCGGCCAAAGTTATGGAGCTGGAGGGCCGAAATTTTTAGGTTACCATGGCTAATATTGTTCTTCACAACATACCAAAAAACCATATTAATCGGACCTCTTTTAGGGTACCAGAGCAACAATTTACTAAATGTGCTACGCATTTTTTTGTATGGGCTGCACATTACCCTGTATAACATACTTCCGGCTCAAATTTGGAGATGGCGACAGGCAGATCTGTATTCTGCAGGGTCCAAACCCTCTGATAACGTTGTCACCTCAACTGTTACATGATTTGCCGCTTGCATTGTTTAGAGACGCCTTTTCCAATTCTGTTCCTGCTCTAATAGTCATATCAGCACCTTTTTGTATGAAATGTCATAAACGCTCGGTTTGTATTAAGATTGTGGAGAAACATGATCCCAAGATTTGGCGTAGGCACTAGTTTTTACGAAAGCGACTGCCATCTGACCTTCCAACCCCGAGGGGAAACTAGGCCTTATTGGGATTAGGCTTTGTCAAGTGAGTGGGCAACTTGACTGTTAGAAGTTCTCAAACCGCCCGAAGGCCCCCAACTTGGCTTAACGACTGCTGCCATAGACAGCAACTGGGATCAACGGCTTAACGTGCCTTCCAAAGCACGGGAGCGCTCAGTTACTAACCACTCAAAGCGGTCACCCATCCAAGTCCTGATCGCTGCCCACATTGCTTAACCTTAGATACCGCAAGCGGTACGCAGGCGCCGCTGGGCCACGAGCAGTGTTGCTAGCGATAATAAATAAAATATGTTTTATGTCGCACCTGGCCATAAAGTGGCCATTACACACGGAAAATCCCACTCCCAGGCCAGGGTGACATAAAATATTGCACTTACCACAGACTGTAATAAAAAAAGCCACAGATGGCATATTTATCGCCCTTGCCTTCGGCTCGGGCGTCAATTACCTGCGATCTGTGACATTCTTCATTTTACCACTCTAAGTAGGTCATGTATTGATTTACGTACTAATTTAATTACGCTCTTACAAGAAATACACATATGACTGTTATATCTCCCAGATTTCAAAACACACCCATCATATGTCATACAGATGTAAAATGATTTTCTTTCGGGAAAACTCGGATCTCAATCGGAATACGATGGCACCCGAACTGTCAATCAATGATTGTATTAAATGATTGACGTTTTCATATCCATTATTATGGAGCTTTATTGTTTAGTGTCAAATGTCAAAGTTACCCCCACGGCTGTAAGATGGGTACTGAAGCTAATTGAGAGAGCACGATAAATACGAACTTTTCCGATAAAGTACGAAGGAAAATCATTTTGCACTACATCTGTCTGTACCTACATATAGTTTATGCAAGTTATAATGTACGGAATTCCAATGTCCTGCCTGCCGCTTGGGGGATAACAAATAAAAACAAAAGTAAGCTCACACTGTAAAGTGGTAGTGTAACTTCTCTTCATTCACGTTTTGTTTTTCCATTAAGCCGTTAAGGAAATCGGCCAATTCTTGAGGCCTTCTCCTGTGAAAAACAAAGTGTTTATTTTTATTAGCAACACAAGTAATAATATTTACATAAGATTAGCCGTGTTCCGAATCACGCTAAAAATGCTCGCAGCGCTTACAGTGCTTACGGCCGGTCCAAATCAAATAGCGCGCTCAAGGCCGCGTGAGTAGTGTTTTGATTTGGACCGCTATTCGCTTGAGCGCGCTTACGATCGGACCGATTCACGCTCATAGCCCGTGTTTACTGTCATGTTCATATATCAAACGTCATCTTGACGTTTGGCTCAAGGTGCTTACGCCTGGGAGTGTGAGCACCGTCAGCGCCGTCCATGACATCATCAGTGACGTCACGACATCTCATGTAAACGCTATGAGCGTGATTCGGTCCGATCGTAAACGCGTTTTTAGCGCTGTAAGCGTGAATCGGAAAATGCCTAGTGTTTAACTGCCTTGAACAGAAGTCCATTTTAGATATGATTGTTTTAAATTATATATTTTTAAACTGTAGTTGAATGGGAGTCTCTTGGCGATAGCTTTGAGCCGTGAAATAAAATATATGTGTGCTAAGCTTCAAATTCAGTGTAGAACACAACTCACACAATAAACCAGGCGTACAAAATAAGCGTCAAATCTCAAATATGTTCCTTAAAATTGATAATAAAAAAGCCACTTCTAATAACGTACAATTAAGATTCCATTTTTTAATGAAAACTTTTAATATACAGGTTGGCCCTCGGCTATGCCACATGGGGTTGGATACTATATTTATTGAAAAAAAAAAAGACATTTCACTAGAACTTTCACAGATATTGAAAAATTTACTGCTTGATACGGGAAACAAACCGGCTAAAAAGTGCAATAATCAACTTGATTTTGATTATTAAAGGGTTAATCACATCGATTTCCTAAATAACTAAAACAAAGTACGTTTTTCGAAGTTGGGTCAAATGAATATCCATCAGAGATGTGTGAATTAGAGTTGTCATATATTTGACACCTCGTGTACTTGACGGTCTTGTAGTCAGCAGCAATGGTTGCTACGCGGGCGAGGTGTTCAAAATGATCTACACACGCTCTTTTTCCCTTATAATAAAGATGTGTGAAGATAATTTTGAGCACCTCGCCCGCGTAGCAACCATTGCTGCTGACTGTACATCTCTGGTGACCACTCACGTTTAAACGTTCGCTCATTGATAGAGTAGCAATGGCGTATCTGTGTACGTACCTGGTAGCACAAGTACAGTACCCGACGATAAGGATTACACATCGACATTTGGAAAGAGACTTGGATAATTTCTTCACGAGCGTTGTAATTACCACCTGCGCTGTAGTCGATTTTCGGATGTATCTCAGTAGGCCTAGCACGTGTTGCGCTCGAGAGTATGTAGGCGTATCTCGAGCATCAGTCACTTTCTCACAGCGCCAATCAGAAATAGACGCGTAGCTCGAGATAAGTCGAAATACTCTCGAGCGCAACATGTGCTACGGGCGCTGATGGGACTAGCAACGGTGACCCCTAGCACACCTGTGACACGTGAAGGAACGTAAGCGCTGTGGGTATGTGTGCGTGCGCTGTCGGTACACGCGTCAATTGTTTCCGCGGGTGCGTAGCGCGTGGCGTGGACGAATCGCGAGGCACGACGGCACCAGGCGGGTCTCTCAGGGACGAGCGAGGTAACTGACCTCGGTGCGGGGGGTTCGTGTCCGTTCTGTATGTAATACTATTATACTATAGTGTGCCCCTAGTAAACCCGCGGGAACAACGGCGTACGGGTTCTACCTCGGTGCCTATACGTACCGGCTGACTTCTTTATGCGCCTTGACGAGCTGCGAGTGTATGAGAGAGCACAGCTTGTAGCACACGTTGCGAGTCGTACCGTCTGCGTCCGCTGGTTCCGCGGCAGCTGCAATAGTTTTCATTCAAAACAAATAGGTTAAGCTGTAGTAATGTAGCCCCCCCCCTCCAATCATTGGCCTCTTGAACGCTGTATTATTTTCAAGTGTTCTACCTGTCAAGTTTAAAAAACCATCTACTACATTTTAGAGTGAGGTAAACAAAGAAAAATATGAAACTTAACGCAACCAGCTCGCGACCACGAATGTTGCGATACATTCGAAACGTCGGGCAAAACCTTACAAAAGGTAAGTAAATCATAATTGTACGCGATTAAGTCCCGTTTTCCAATAATAATGTGTGAAAATCGTGTAAGTTTAAATCGATATATTATGAAACTTATTTTCAACCTTATATTGAAGGATTGCGCTTAATACACTGAATTATCATTCAATGGGCCAGTGATTGCATGGGGGGGGGGGGGGGGGGGGGGGCAACATTACTACAGCTTACCCTATTTTTTTTAAGAAAACGTCTAAACCAATTGGTGTTTCAGAGGTGTTACGAGGTATAGCCAAACCAACGAAATAGATATTTCATAACAATAGGACCAAAAAAATATGCCAAATGATGGAAATCCTACCCTAATGTCTCAAAAAATTACGAAGTAATATCTGTTTTAATGTTGCTAGTGTGACACAAATCTTTAGCGTCATAGTAAATGACGATCGTTCCATACGAAGGTACGTTTTGCGCAAAAAGGACAGAAAATGCAGTATTATAAGTTTTTTTTTTCATTTTAAGTTTTATAGAATATGAGGCATTTTAAATAATTTCAACCATAACTTACGATTGTCCGCAATGACACTCATGTCGTTGTCCTGTTCGGCGCTGGAGTCAGATCCCGAGGGCTGAATGCTGGCTGCCTCGGCGTCCAATTCTGATTGCTTCTTCGGAGACATGTTTTCCACCTGAAAATATAATACGCTATTAACACAACAATGAAAATATATTATTTTTTACGTCACTTGTCCTCGTTGCTTGCCGCAATCACGCGTTCTTTCGTTCCTAGTGCGATCGGTTACGTCAACAAGCCGAAGAGGTATGCCAGAGTCGGTGCCAACCTTTTTAACTTGTAAAATGATGTGTTCGCCTGTAATTGCGGTAGATACATTTTTAATAATCATACCAAAGACAATTGTAACCTTATCTTATGTACTCTGTTGGTGCCCCGTGCAATGAATAAAATAAAATAAAATTGCTTTTTCCTGCAAATGTGTCGAAAAACGTCGTATAATACACGTGAAGTACTTGATTATTACACTCTCGGCTCTCTTAAACAAAAATGCTAAATCTACACACCTCCATTTGCTCGACGCACACGTTGGCGGTGATGATGGCGCGCGCGGCGCGGTCCTCGGGCGGTAAGTCCGGCTCGGCGGGCGCGAACAGTCGCGCCAACTGTTCGTGCACTGTAGCTACTACTGTCTAGTGCTCACCTCCATCTGCTCGACGCACACGTTGGCGGTGATGATGGCGCGCGCGGCGCGGTCCTCGGGCGGTAAGTCCGGCTCGGCGGGCGCGAACAGTCGCGCCAACTGTTCGTGCACTGTAGCTACTACTGTCTAGTGCTCACCTCCATCTGCTCGACGCACACGTTGGCGGTGATGATGGCGCGCGCGGCGCGGTCCTCGGGCGGTAAGTCCGGCTCGGCGGGCGCGAACAGTCGCGCCAACTGTTCGTGCACTGTAGCTACTACTGTCTAGTGCTCACCTCCATCTGCTCGACGCACACGTTGGCGGTGATGATGGCGCGCGCGGCGCGGTCCTCGGGCGGTAAGTCCGGCTCGGCGGGCGCGAACAGTCGCGCCAACTGTTCGTGCACTGTAGCTACTACTGTCTAGTGCTCACCTCCATCTGCTCGACGCACACGTTGGCGGTGATGATGGCGCGCGCGGCGCGGTCCTCGGGCGGTAAGTCCGGCTCGGCGGGCGCGAACAGTCGCGCCAACTGTTCGTGCACGCGGCGCTCGCCCGCGCGCGGCGTCGTGGCGCCGCGCTCGCGGACTCGCTCGAGCAGACCCTGACAATCACAACCGCCAAATAAATGTTAAAATGAGCGACTGCTTCCGTCGTGCGTTCTGCACTGTCTGTAGACAGCGGGTCGGCGACGGGACATGGATCGATCACTGCGCTCGACCCTTTGATCTGCCGAGCTCAGTTGTGTAACGCACCGCGCGCCGAACCTCGCTCGGCTCGCGTCTTTATGCGCCGCTTAAGGCACGGGGTAGGGCAAGGCCTTCTCCATACAAACTCTTTTGAAAAGTACAAATAAAAACATGTTTTTTCTCCAGGTTCTGGCTAACAGAAAAATAAGCATATTGACCAAAAATCATAAGTGTAGTGCAAACACAAGCGAAGAAAAACTTGCACAAAGTTTGTATGGAAAGCTGCGCCTTAACTGCTGTCGAGCATCGATGCTGTCGATGGGTGACCACGACTGGTCAGTCATTCCTACGACACACTAACTTCTATCTCAGTTATTCATAATAAAAAAAAACCTCTGCTAACTAAAATCTGTTTTGCCGCTTTCTCACGAACAAATGTCAAAGTGACAGATAAGAACAAACGAGTTTAGCTAAATTAGGTTAACGAATGATAATGATAAGTGGGTATCTGTCTGTATACTGTTAGATAGGCTTATTAGATCGTAATGGGTAAAAAAAAAGAGAAATTCACTTTCTTATCATCAACTTACCAAAAAGTGATCCTCATGGAAGAAAGATGTACCCATCAAGCGATCCAAAAATCTGCAATCCTTGTACAGATTCAGTAGCTTGCGCATGATCTGCGAAATAAACCGATTATTTGATAAATATAATAGACCACCAGGAAATAATAATATCAGATTCTACAAAATATAGAAGAGGAAGATAGGAGACAAACAAGGGTAATGTACGTAATATTAGAACACAACTCTTTTATAGAGAGCGCAATGGGCATATTAAATCACTCGTATATAGAGACATCGAATATCTCTAACTGGAAACAAAGCGGCCTCCATTAAGCCCTGCCCCTCTCCCTCCCACAAGGTACCCAGCTTGATCGCCCGACTTGCCCTCCAACGCTTCTTTTATGTATGACTGAACAGCGATTGACCTTAGTGTCACCAGATCGCTCGCTGGTTCAGTAATAGCCTATTCACTTTTGCCTTGAAGAGGCCTACATTATAATAGGGATGTTGACACTAAATAAGAAAATCAATGAATCCGTATTATCTCGAAAAAGGATCAAATTCTCAATGAAAACGCGAAAAAAGTAATTCAAAAGAATAAATATAATTATAAGTCTTCAAAAGTTTTAGGAGGGGGCATTTTCTGTCCCTTTTCCGCAAAACGCACCTGTGTATTGAACGATCGTCATTTACTATGGCGGTCGAGGTCAGTGACGTCACTGACCTGTAGCGCTTTCTCTCTCAAACTAAAAACATTGTAACGGTTGTAGTTTCGTTATTTTTTGAGATATTTGAATAGGATTTTCACTATTTGGCATAATTTTATGTATTCTTTCGTAATAATAAATTTTGAGTCAACATCCCCATTGTCCGGAAACACAGAAGACGGGAGCAAGTTCCACTCCTTTGCTGTTCGCATAAGAAAAAAAACCGGCCAAGTGCGAGTCGGACTTCGCACATTTAGGGTTCCGAACCGACCGCAAAGTTAAGTTGGTTTTTATAGGAAAAATAAGAAAATTTCAAAGAAAAATCTAATTTATCAATATATTAGTATTTGTTGGTAAAATATACGCAATAACAAACATTATTACCAAATTTTAAGTTTATAGGTATTTGGCAAGTTAAAAAATTCTTCGGAACAAAATTTCGTAAAAAAGCTGACTTTGGTGGCTTCTCATTCCTTTGTTTTCCAATATTTTTTTAATTAAAAATATAGTAAGTCTCTAACTCAATGAGCTCTAAACAACGATACCCCACTCGATAGGGTAGGATAAAAAAAAAAATTCGCGCCTCCCTTTAGCTGTATTGGAGCCCCCCTTAAAACATTTAAAAATAAGTTTTGACTATATGGCTTCGGGCCAACAAGATGCTTATACTGTGTAAATTTGAAGCCTGTAGCTCCAACCGTTTGGCTGTAAAACTTGTATGACAGACGACGGACGGACGGACGGACGTCTGGGCGTCACCAATAGGGTTCCGTTTTGACCCTTCGGGCACAGATTATATAATAGTTCTTCGAACAGATACGTATGTTCTAATAAAAAAGCTCATACCTACCGTTTTAAATGCCTACTAAATTTAACAATGGAGCGACCTTGAACGCTTCGGTCATTGGCTGCACGCGCCGAGCAAGCGACGCTAGGGTTGTCACCACTTAGAAATAAACTTTAGTGTTGGTTCTCTGGGATTTTCCGAGATCCTTCCAGTATCCGATCTGCATTTACATACATAGGTACAGCCATATCAACGCAGCAAGTTAAATAAGAGCTTTTCTAAAATTCAATGCCATGTATATAAAACGATAGGAGTCCACGGTAGGAGAGTGGCCTGGGGAAACCTCCGACACGACCACGCTGGCGGTTTAAGCACTGGAAATACTGTATATTGTATATCTCTCACCCTGTCTATGGTTACGTTACGACATACGGCAGAAAGTACTTAAAACATATTACAAAACGAAACACTTTGTTTAGATAAGTACCTACCTAACCTATATTCCGACGTAAGCACTAAAGTAGTCACCTGTCTTCGTTATTTATTTATAACTTGTATAACGTAACAACGTGTTTAACGTAATAATAGTAATAAAAGTAGCACTCCAAACTTGAATTAGTCACTAGGCAAAATATATTTTAATATAAGAATTCTGATTACGCGTCTCACTTTTGAGGGTGAATTCCAGCCCTTCCAAAAGGTCACAAGTCCCTATAGTAACGGCGATGCCTTTTCTTAGGCCGTACAATGCCACCGCAAAACTTGACTTGGAAATCATAGTAAATAAACTATACTTAATACCAATTACTACCCAGGGATAAATATAAACATAAAATCAATACAGACAACTTAATTATTTGGATATAATAGCAGTTGCGGAGTAAACTTGCTAATTCTTTTGCATCGAAATAATTTTTGATTCGGTACAACTTTATTACGCGTGGCACCGTCCGGTCGTGAGCGCGTGTGCCAGCCAACTGACTGAGCATTACACGCGCGGATGGAGAGTAGTAGGCATCGTTCTCGGTTCCCACGGCGCAGATACATACCACTGCTTCGGGTACGGAACCCTAAAAAGGAAGCAAATCGCTTCGTTCGAGTAACCGGAATATTAACAACATAAGGATGACACCGCTCTCCTCGTCTGGACGTCCGCTATTGGAACGGATAAGGCGTTATGTACCTCCTGGCTCTGCAGCGTGGGGTGCTTGGCGAACATCTCCTCGAGCCGGCGCATGGCGACCCTGCCCCGCTCGATGTGCGCAGCGACCCTCGGCTCGAGCAGACGCGGCACCGCCGGCGTCGCTCCAGCAGACTTGTCCTCCGACATGTACGGTTACCTCCTGGCTCTGCAGCGTGGGGTGCTTGGCGAACATCTCCTCGAGCCGGCGCATGGCGACCCTGCCCCGCTCGATGTGCGCAGCGACCCTCGGCTCGAGCAGACGCGGCACCGCCGGCGTCGCTCCAGCAGACTTGTCCTCCGACATGTACGGTTACCTCCTGGCTCTGCAGCGTGGGGTGCTTGGCGAACATCTCCTCGAGCCGGCGCATGGCGACCCTGCCCCGCTCGATGTGCGCAGCGACCCTCGGCTCGAGCAGACGCGGCACCGCCGGCGTCGCTCCAGCAGACTTGTCCTCCGACATGTACGGTTACCTCCTGGCTCTGCAGCGTGGGGTGCTTGGCGAACATCTCCTCGAGCCGGCGCATGGCGACCCTGCCCCGCTCGATGTGCGCAGCGACCCTCGGCTCGAGCAGACGCGGCACCGCCGGCGTCGCTCCAGCAGACTTGTCCTCCGACATGTACGGTTACCTCCTGGCTCTGCAGCGTGGGGTGCTTGGCGAACATCTCCTCGAGCCGGCGCATGGCGACCCTGCCCCGCTCGATGTGCGCAGCGACCCTCGGCTCGAGCAGACGCGGCACCGCCGGCGTCGCTCCAGCAGACTTGTCCTCCGACATGTACGGTTACCTCCTGGCTCTGCAGCGTGGGGTGCTTGGCGAACATCTCCTCGAGCCGGCGCATGGCGACCCTGCCCCGCTCGATGTGCGCAGCGACCCTCGGCTCGAGCAGACGCGGCACCGCCGGCGTCGCTCCAGCAGACTTGTCCTCCGACATGTACGGTTACCTCCTGGCTCTGCAGCGTGGGGTGCTTGGCGAACATCTCCTCGAGCCGGCGCATGGCGACCCTGCCCCGCTCGATGTGCGCAGCGACCCTCGGCTCGAGCAGACGCGGCACCGCCGGCGTCGCTCCAGCAGACTTGTCCTCCGACATGTACGGTTACCTCCTGGCTCTGCAGCGTGGGGTGCTTGGCGAACATCTCCTCGAGCCGGCGCATGGCGACCCTGCCCCGCTCGATGTGCGCAGCGACCCTCGGCTCGAGCAGACGCGGCACCGCCGGCGTCGCTCCAGCAGACTTGTCCTCCGACATGTACGGTTACCTCCTGGCTCTGCAGCGTGGGGTGCTTGGCGAACATCTCCTCGAGCCGGCGCATGGCGACCCTGCCCCGCTCGATGTGCGCAGCGACCCTCGGCTCGAGCAGACGCGGCACCGCCGGCGTCGCTCCAGCAGACTTGTCCTCCGACATGTACGGTTACCTCCTGGCTCTGCAGCGTGGGGTGCTTGGCGAACATCTCCTCGAGCCGGCGCATGGCGACCCTGCCCCGCTCGATGTGCGCAGCGACCCTCGGCTCGAGCAGACGCGGCACCGCCGGCGTCGCTCCAGCAGACTTGTCCTCCGACATGTACGGTTACCTCCTGGCTCTGCAGCGTGGGGTGCTTGGCGAACATCTCCTCGAGCCGGCGCATGGCGACCCTGCCCCGCTCGATGTGCGCAGCGACCCTCGGCTCGAGCAGACGCGGCACCGCCGGCGTCGCTCCAGCAGACTTGTCCTCCGACATGTACGGTTACCTCCTGGCTCTGCAGCGTGGGGTGCTTGGCGAACATCTCCTCGAGCCGGCGCATGGCGACCCTGCCCCGCTCGATGTGCGCAGCGACCCTCGGCTCGAGCAGACGCGGCACCGCCGGCGTCGCTCCAGCAGACTTGTCCTCCGACATGTACGGTTACCTCCTGGCTCTGCAGCGTGGGGTGCTTGGCGAACATCTCCTCGAGCCGGCGCATGGCGACCCTGCCCCGCTCGATGTGCGCAGCGACCCTCGGCTCGAGCAGACGCGGCACCGCCGGCGTCGCTCCAGCAGACTTGTCCTCCGACATGTACGGTTACCTCCTGGCTCTGCAGCGTGGGGTGCTTGGCGAACATCTCCTCGAGCCGGCGCATGGCGACCCTGCCCCGCTCGATGTGCGCAGCGACCCTCGGCTCGAGCAGACGCGGCACCGCCGGCGTCGCTCCAGCAGACTTGTCCTCCGACATGTACGGTTACCTCCTGGCTCTGCAGCGTGGGGTGCTTGGCGAACATCTCCTCGAGCCGGCGCATGGCGACCCTGCCCCGCTCGATGTGCGCAGCGACCCTCGGCTCGAGCAGACGCGGCACCGCCGGCGTCGCTCCACCCGACTTGTCCTCCGACATGTACGGTTACCTCCTGGCTCTGCAGCGTGGGGTGCTTGGCGAACATCTCCTCGAGCCGGCGCATGGCGACCCTGCCCCGCTCGATGTGCGCAGCGACCCTCGGCTCGAGCAGACGCGGCACCGCCGGCGTCGCTCCACCCGACTTGATGGCTGATGCCTCCTCGATTATGGCGCGACGCGCTGCAATGGAAGTACGAGCTAAGTTTTCGGCAGAGGTGCATTTCTACGGCTGTTACGTGTCCTATCATTTAAACAACTCTTCTTGGTGATATTAATCATTACCACCCTTTTCTCTAAGATTACACTATAATATGCAACTATAATACATGCAAAAATAAGCAAGTGGGTGCATCTCATTATCACTGATAGACTTATTGTTTCAGTGGAATAGCAAAGGAATTTTGTTGGATTTATCATGGAATAGGGAATATGCAATTAAAATATTTACCAATGTTTTGTGAACAAAATGGTGAAAAAACATAAAATAATAGCTACTGAAACGTTTTTACTTTATTATATACTAATTTCAAACAAAAATTTCGATTTGAATTAACGTGAAACGGAACGTGTTTTAAAACGGCAATCAGCGCCTGGTGACGTCACACCTGTTATGACATTGACAACCAAAGATAACATGTGTAATCTGTATGGCTAGCAAATGATGGCAACGTCAGTTTGTCGGCTTATCTCGATCTATCCGTCACTTTCTAACAGCACCTATAAAAAAAAGACGGATAGCTCGAGATAGGCCGACAAACTGACGTTGACATCATTTGCTAGCCATACAGATTATATATACTCGTATTCTCTTTGGTTGTCATCATAACACGAGTAACGTCACAGGAACTGTAAATCCAATTAGGCGCGAAAGTTTAAATTGACAGTTTGTAACAGCAATTTAAGACTATAAATCATAGTATTTTAATTTTTTTATACACTCGTGGTCTATTCTACATGCAATTCTTTCAAATGAAAGCAATAATGAAAATATTGCATCTTGTCTATTCAATCAATTATTAGATACCTGTGCCGTTGGGCTGTGGTATCGAGTCCGGCGGCGCTAGAGGCGTGCGCGGCTCCGCGTCGTGCGCCGAGCTCTGCGTCTCCCACGAGTCTTCCGACCCGGACCCGTCCGAGCCCCAGAGCTCGCCTTCTTCAGAGTCGTATTCGCCAACCTGCCAACGTGTAAGTAGTTACGTTAAGAATACCTGAGTTTTTTTTTTTGTTTTTTTTTTTAAATTTGTATAGGTGTGCTCCTGTTTTGGTCTGCAAAGCGGCCAGTGACAGATATAGGTAGGGATACCTCTCCCTGCGGCCTGAAGGGCCAGCAGGGGGGAAGAAAACCTGAGTATTTTTTGCTGTCTATCGATTCGGTTTCAAGAAACAACCTTCTTTTTTTTATACGACGACGGTGACAAACAAGCTTACGGTCCATCTGATGGTAAGCGGACGCCGCAGCCTATAGACGCTCGCAACTCCAAAAGAGTCACGTGCGCGTTGCCGACCCTTTATAAAATTTGAGGATTCACTGTGTTGACAGCAGAAGGGATAAAAGGTCCCTCGCTCTCAACACAGTGGTCTTGAGAAAACGAATCGTATAGGGCTCATAAAAAAGCCAGGAATGAGTAAAAATCAAGTAAGTGTACCATTAAAACGCCGCATACAAATTGGTCTTGAATACGAAAGGTGGCGCAAGTGGGTGGCCAGAAATGACGTACGGCTTGATGGGAAGTTGTCAATCACCTGCGAAATGTAATGTATGATCCCTGATAGAAAACAGCAGTCACACCTTCGGATTTACCCTGTAGAGGTCTTCTAGCCAGCACATGCCCATGTGGTCTAACCTACTGCGCGTGGCTTCATGGGCAGTTGTCGATCACCTGCGAAATGTAAATGTATGGTCCCTGCAATACGAAACAGCATGCACACCTTCGCATTTACCTTGTAGAGGTCTTGCGGCCAGCACATGCTCATGTGCCCGTCCACCCACCACACCTTTACGCGGCCAGATGGGAAGTTGTCGATCACCTGGGGAAATTTACGTACAGGCTTACTACACCGGACATTGGACAATAATAATGAAATTACTTAATAATGAATTACTAAATATCTTAATGAAAAATGCAAGAATAGTACATTACTTACCAAGGGCGATAAAACAAAGAATGTCTCAGATCGCAGGTATTTTACGCCCGAGCCGAAGGCAAGGGCGATAAATATGCGATCTGAGGCTTTCTTTATTATCGCCCGTGGTAAGTACAAAATTTTATGTCACCCCCTGGCCAGGAAGTGGGTTTTTTCGCGCGCGGAGCGTGCGATAATGGCCACTTTATGGCCAGGTGTGACATAAATACATTTAAAATGTATTTCATTAGGTCGCAATAGTCCTGTTCTAGATAGTAACATTGATAAAATGTCAAGAAACTTGCCAATTTAACAGAAAATGGGCTAAATAGATGAGCATTTTTACCTTATAAGGACCCTTAAGTATTAAAATAAATCGGCAAAACAGTATGTTATTTTCTAAGCTTACGTACGAATTATCGTTTAACAGTGGCGTTTCGGTGATCGTGAGAAAACTGGTCTAATTCCACCTAATTTTCCCCTATGGATTGGAAGGTCAGATAGCAAAATGGTACTTTCTTTAAACTATTTCCTACTCCAAATCTTGGGATAACGTGTCAAATCGTAACCCTATCTGGTTAGGATAGGACACACCAGCGAAAACTCTAGTAGGATCGTGATGTCATTTTCACTAAGCCACATTCTAATAAATGACTGCTATTTAATATTGCCCTCTTTCGCTGTTGCATAGCATACCCCATGTTCCGTCGTATACCATTCTGAGAGCCGGAGTAAGAGCGGGTCTGTAAACGAGGCAGGTCCCACGCGGCTACCACTTCGGCCTAGCTAATAGTGACCCGGTCTTCAAAACCAGTGGTCTTGGGTTCGGTTCCCGGTCAGGGCATTTATTTGTGTAATGAGGCTTTGTGTGCTGTATTTGTTCCTGAGTCTTGGATGTTTTTTACGTATATTTAGCTTTCCTTACTTAGGGACTTACTAAGCTGGTTCGATAAGATAACCCAAAGCGGAACTTGGCCTCTGCTCTGACACAAGACAACGCCACTCTTCTCTATTTTGTGCCACCTCACCACAATTGGGTACTCCGAAGTTGGTTACAGTCTATTCATCATTATGTGTCCTATCATGTAAAAACTGACTATTTTTGAAGACGTTAATCATTATCACATTTTTCTATAGGATTACAATACTTTGTGAGCTTCTTTAGATATACAACAACATTTTAAGTGATTCTAGTGAAATCCTCAATGGGTTGTCCTCCCAACCCATTGAATATGTTGAGGAATACATCTATCTGGGTCAAATCATATCATCCAAGGAGACTTTTTCAAAAGAACTGGATAGAAGAGTGGCAAACGGTTGGATGAGGTATTGGAGTCTGAAAGAAGTATTTAAAGACAAAAATGTCCATAATAGAACAAAAGGCAAACTATTCAACACCTGCGTCCTACCCGTCCAAATGTACGGAAGCCAAACTTGGGCCTTAGCAAAACAAACCACTGCCAAATTAGAAGCTTGTCAACATGCAATGGAAAGAAGTATGTTGGGAATCCGGAAAGCACACAGAGTGAGAAACGCCACTATTAAGTCAAAAACAAAAACAGAGGACGTTACAACCAAAATAAAACGACAAAAGTGGAAGTGGTCTGGCCACACGATCAGGGGAGATGATAAATGGAGTAAGCGTGTAACCCAATGGTATCCGAGGGAAGGCAAGAGAAGTAGAGGAAGGCCCCTGAAAAGATGGGATGACGACATCCGCCAAGTCGCCGGACCATCATGGAGCAGGGTTGCACGCGACCAGCACGAATGGAGAAGGCTTGCCGACTGGCAAACAGATGCACAAAAAATCAGGAAAAAAGACATACTACAACACTGACACAAAGTAGCACCTGTCGAAAAGGCTATAATAATAATAAAGTGAAATCCTACAGAAAAGTGTGATAATGATTAACGTCTTCAAAACAGTTTGTTTACATGATACGAGTAGGACACGTAAGGTTGAATATACTGAGGTCTTTGAAGGCTTCGTCATTGCAGCGGTATCCGGCACGACCAACCGGATGTTTTCCATTCGGCCATCCCACATGCGCTGTCTGTCCTCAACTATTTTTTTAATTACCTGTCCCGCGGTGCATGTGGCGCCGTCTCCAGTGAAATTAGCGACGCGGATGACCCATTTTGGTACTCCGAAGTTGACTAAGTCTTTGAGGGCTTCGTCATCGACCAACCGGATGTTTTACATTCGGCCGTCCCACATACGCTGTCTGTCCCCAACTGTCCCCAACATTTTTTTTACCTGTCCCGCGGTGCACGTGGCGTCCTCTCCGGTGAAGTTAGCGACGCGGATGACGACGGTGCCGGGCCGGTACTGGAAATCCGGGTGGTCCTTCAGGTCGTACACGCTCATCTCGCTCTCGTGTAGCATTTGCGGTCTAAAACATAACAATGTCATGAATATTATAGTTGCGATTAACAGTGGGATACTTACCATGTATATTTGTGTTTGTGAATTTCCAATATTTCGGTACTGTTGCAAGCGCCCTTATCACGGAGTAACTGACGTGCTGCAAGTTTTAAAGTGGTCTACCCACACGCCATACCGATCTGCTCTCTGCTTGACTCGCTTTTTTCGTACAGTACTACACTACTATTGTCCGCCTTCTCACTTGAAACTCGAACACGATCACGACACACCACACGCTATGGGTGTGGGTAGACTACAACTAAAACTCGTAGCACGTCAGTTAATCCGTTATAATGGCGTTTGCAACAGTACCGAAATATCGGAAACTCGCAAACACAAATATATTTACATGGTAAATATCCCGTTATTAATCGTAATTCTAATATAAAATTCAAATCTTATAATAAAAAAATAAAAAATTGTTTCTGTTAACACTCATATGTAACTATGTAGTACATAGTATGTACCTATCAAAAACTTTCTTTCTTCTTTTGTTATTAGGTAGGTAGGTTTAAACTTAAGTTATTGTAATGGAACTGTGCAGTCGGCGTCGGGGATGCACTTGCATTTTTTGCACCTTATTACAATGGGATAGGGTGCGAGGGCGTAGCTGTGTCTGTGGCGTTGACTGTACGTCGACAGTGATACGTGTGTATATGTATGCCATCATATATGCGAGATATCGTGTCTCTGACTCACAGTTCCACCAAAACATGTTATTTTTTATCATTATTTTATAACAACTTATTTAGGTCCGTTCCAACATTGAAATTACTATAATCTAACAAATCATTCGGCACTGTTTTGGTCCACATTATATGTAATGTTAATACATTAATTGTATTTTCTTTGTAATGACTGTTTGTGTCAAAATAAAGAGAAAAAAAAAATGTCACGGTTAACTTAATTCGTAAAACTTAAGAAACCCCTGGAGGGATAGCACATAATGGCCTCGAAAGTATCTCGGCTTATCTCGAGCTATGCGTCTATTTTCGATAGGTGCGGTTAATAAGCCGACAAACTGACGTTGCCATCTTGTGCTAGCCATACTGGAAACGAAAACATGTTTTGTCCCATTCTCGCAGACAAATGTGAAAGAGACAGATACTCACACTGGCTCGTCGGCGCTGGTGTAGGTCCGGTACCAGTGCACGATGGCGGTGCGTCCGTGGTGGTCCACGCGCTGCACCACGCCGTACTCTCTGTGCTTCAGCTGAATGAAAGAAAGAAAAAACATTTGATTGTGGCACAAATACAGTACAAATACACATAACACCACAATACAGAACATAGCCACGATGACCTCAAATCAGTGGGGCTAGCATAACATGCATCTCGTCTCTACTCGCGCGCGAGATAGGCTACCTGTCACTGTCTGATTAATGCTGTCAAAAAGTGACAGGTAGCTTATCTCGCGCGCGAGTAGAGACGGAATGCATGTTGTGCTAGAGGGGCAGCATAGTGCTAGCCATTGGCTAGCGCTGGTCTTCCTCTGGGACCACGTGAAGCCACGAAGGACAAAAAACACAAAAATTACAAAAAACAAATAATATAAAACTTAAATAATTGACACTTGAAAAAACATGAACGCGACCATAAATCTTCATACATCTGTCTGTCACAAGTCGCAACTAGCGCCAGCGGACAACTACTAAACATATTGAGGGATGTCGTGAAATGGTGGCGTACACACAAACAGATACATTTTAATTATAAATAAAGATTGAGTGACAATCTTACACAAATCGAACTAGCCCCATGGTAAGCTCAATAAGGCTTGTGTGATAGGTACTAGACGACGATATATTTAATAGATACAAATACTAAAATACATAGAAAACATATCTTTTCGTCCAATATTCCGCAGTGTCTCAAGACGAGAGTCTTTGACCAGTGTGTGTTGCCAGTGATGACATATGGTACGGAAACGTGGTCGCTCACCATGGGCCTTATAAGAAGGCTCAAAGTCACTCAGAGGGTAATGGAGAGGGCTATGCTGGGAGTTTCTCTGCGTGATCGCATCAGAAATGAGGCCATCCGTAGCAGAACCAAAGTAACCGATATAGCCTTTCGAATCGCTAAACTTAAGTGGCAGTGGGCGGGGCACATTGCACGTAGAACCGATGGCCGTTGGGGCCGAAAGGTTCTCGAGTGGCGACCACGGACCGGAAGGCGCAGCGTGGGTAGACCCCCCACAAGGTGGACTGATGACCTGGTAAAGGTCGCGGGAGTCCGCTGGATGCGGGTGGCGCAAGACCGGTCATTGCGACACTCTTTGGGGGAGGCCTATGTCCAGCAGTGGACGTCTTTCGGCTGATATGATGATGATGATGATGATAGAAAACATCCAAGATTCCGAAACAAATATTCATGCTCATCACACAAATATTTGTCCTTACCGGGATTCGAACCCAGGACGCACATCCGGAAGTATCCATAGTTTACATGTCATCTATTTGTCGTAAACTAATAAAGCTCATAAAGCATTGTGTTTATTTGATATGAAACGTAAAAGTCAAATCATTTAATGCATTTAAAAAGGGACAAGTCAAAAAATGTTGGAATAATTTACAAAAGTGCAATCGGCGCGGGTCGCAGACGCACTCATCCTGAGGAAGAACTCCCGAAGAGGTCGAACGAATCATGTCGCCGAAGTGACAATTAATACGTGAGTTTTAACCGTTTAGTAAAATAAAGTTAAAACATGTCTCACGAAAGTTTAAATTCAAGTATTTACAAAAGTATTGATGAATATTACATGTACATATTATGTAAAATGATTTATGTCACACCTGGCCATAAAGCGGAAATTACCGCACGCTCCGCGCGCGTGAAATCCCACTTCCTGGCCAGGGGGTGACATAAAATTTTGTACTTAACAAGGGCGGTAAAACAAAGAATGTCTCAGATCGCAGGTATTTGACGCCCGAGCCGAAGGCAAGGGCGATAAATATGCGATCTGAGGCTTTCTTTATTACCGCCCGTGTTAAGTACAAAATTTTATGTCAATGTACTATTATGGACGTTCGCCAGTAGCCGTAAACAGCCAATTTTCTCTTGCCAAACACCGAAGTGCCGGGTACTATGCTTATTTCATCTCTGGCGGCAGTCCCACATTTTGGGAGCTCGTCCGGGACTGGAACCCGCGGGCTCCATATGGAGGAAACCTTATGTAGGTAATAAACATGTTTGTCTTTAACTTGGTCTCTATGGCACCCGTGGTACAGTCCCATAGACAAACCAGGGCTCGGAAACCGGTTAATTTTTCAAACCGTTATCATGTACTCGCGGCAGAACCTTTTTATTTCGGTTTAGATACAAAAACCGTTTTATTTAAACCGGTTTACGGAAGAGCTTTATGTAATGGTTTTGTCGGATTAACCGCTTTAGAACGATAAAAACCGGTGAATGCGGGCGCACGATTCTGATTGAAACAATTTGAGTTGGCCGAGTTGCATCAACTTAATTTGTTTAAGAAGCTATCTAACTGATCAAACAATAAGGTTCAAAATCCAATAACATGTTTTTAGAAATTTGGTCAACGAAAATAATTTCAACTATACCTAACCTATCGTAATACCTACAGACAGTGACCCCGGCGGACCTCTCGTTGAATAAACCGGTTAATATAAAGTTCTTAAAACGTTCGCGTTCTCAATAAAGTTCGGAGCTAAAATAAACCGGTTTTAACCGGTTAAAAAAAAACCGGTTCCGATCCCTGAGACAAACCTGTTGTTTCTCCTCGACGTTGGCCGCCCCGCTGACCACGAAGTCTCCCGGGAAACACTCCTGGCCGTCCAGATGGTGGATCGGGTACAGCTGGGTCGACGGTATCCCCATTTCTATGGTGCCGTCCTGTACATACACACATACTGACAATAGAACAAATTTTATGAAAGACAAGCTCAAGTAATGTTTGTCGTAGAGTACTTTTAGCTCACGAGCGCTGGTGAGCTATACATGCACATTGTCTATGTGTGCGTCACCGTAGGAGCTATAAGTTTACGTTGTCTATGTGTTCGTATGTGTCACAACTACAACAATGGCCAACCAGCGCTCGTAAATATTTATAAATAAATAAAGAAATATTTGTGAACAATCTTACACAAATCAACCTAGTCCCAAACTAAGCAAAGCTTGTAGTATGGGTACTAAGCGACGATATATATACTTATATAGATAAATAGATACTTAAATACATAGAAAACATCCAAGATCTAAAAACAAATATTTGTGCTCATCACACAAATAAATGCCCCGGCCGGGATTCGAACCCGGGACTTCCAGCTTCGTAGGCAGGGTCACTACCAACTAAGCTAAAGCGATCGTCATGAGATAAAAGTACTATACATTAGATGGATAACCTGACAGCGCACGGTGCGCTTGAGCCGCTTGTATAGTACAGTAGTGTACGGTACCTGCCACACGACGTTGGCGCGGCTGGTGGTGTGCAGGGTCTCGACGACGACCCGCTCGCCGAGGCGCGGCGGCGGCGCGGGCGGCGCGCGGCGCACGGTGCGTTTTAGACGCTTGCCGCGCAACAAACGCACCGCGAGCTGCGGCGAACGCTTGCCGCGCGTTGACGCGGCGGACGAGCAGCGGGAGGACCATGTCGCTCCACTAAACAGAAAAAATAACATCTGTGAAGATAGTATCCGAAAGTGGCTCATCCTGGACAGTTGTCAGAAGTGTCCAGGAAGTAATGCCAAAGGCGCGACACTAGTCTATCGGTGTGAGTCGAGTGTCGGTGACCTTGGAACGCTACGATTCTATACTTTGCCCGTCCGAGGAGTGATTTCCACACACCGCGCCACCCTCGCGCGCCCCCGCCCCCGTCCGGACACGCACACATAGCCGCGAGACGGGTTTACAGCACACATGCTTCGGTGTCGCTTCTTGTTACGTTAGTATAAATCTTCTTTGGTAATACCTACTGTCCAGGAAGTAAGTATGTAAATCCCATTACATATCATAACTTACTTACTTACTGGTCTCTGCAGTAATGTACTAATTCCCCTTCCCGTTGGGACGTAAGACTCAACTCTAGACGTGGGGTTCAAATTTGTAGACGACGGGCTACCTAAGCAACTTACCATTGCAATATCATATCACACTCCCTCTCTAAACCAACAATTGCTAAATTGCTAAAAGTGGCAACGAAATTGGGTCACGTAGCATGATACCTTCCCTCTGTCGAGAGTGTTCTCCCCAACGTTACCTGTCGGTGTCGCTGCCGTCGCTGCTTGTCCTCGATTAAAAAAAAATGTCCGCGAGACGTACAGACGGACAAACGGTCGCGCGAGTGACAGCAATAGGGCTATAACGGGTCACGTAGTATGCTACCTTCCCTCTATTGAGAGTTTACTTCACAACGTTACCTGTCGGTGTCGCTGCCGTCGCTGCTGGTGTCATCGAGGTAAAAAAAAATCCGCGAGACACAGACGGACGCGCGAGTGACAGCAATAGAGCTACGTTTGCTTGGGTCACGTAGTATGATACCTTCCCTCTGTTGAAAGTTTTCACTACAGCGTTATACTTAAAATTATTTGAACTGTCAGAGTTGTATCAAATTAGGCCGTTCCAAAAGCGACTTTACTGTCCAAGCGTGAAGATTCAAAGTCCAATGACAAGTTTTATAAAATGTCGGACATTTTATTAAATAATTTCTACTATACCTGTCAGTGTCGCTGCCATCGCTGCTCGTGTTCTCCCAGTTGTCCGAGTCGTCGTCGTTGAGCGCGAGCTCCGACTTGCCGTCGCCGTTCAGCAGCTCGCCGCCGTCCTTGTTCGGCTCGGGGCTGTGTATGTGCGATTTGCTCAGTCCGCTGTCAACAAAAATAGTACATTACTTACCAAGGGCGATAAAACAAAGAATGTCTCAGATCGCAGGTATTTTACGCCCCAGCCGAAGGCAAGGGCGATAAATATGCGATCTGAGGTTTTCTTTATTATCGCCCGTGGTAAGTACAAAATTTTATGTCACCCCCTGGCCAGGAAGTGGGTTTTTTCGCGCGCGGAGCGTGCGATAATGGCCACTTTATGGCCAGGTGTGACATAAAATACATTATAATAATAGTTTCAGACCGAAAAAGGAAAAAAAAAAATCTAAAAGAGTGTCAGACTGGTGGCCAATTCATGGCAAAAGGAGCGTCGGCCGTCCACCGGCTAGATGGGTCGATGATATTAGGAAGATCGCGAGTCACTTTTGGATAAGACTGGCTCAAGACCGGGACGAGTGGCGTACTCGAAGAGAGGCCTACGCTCAGCAGTGGGCGATTACAGGCTGAATAATAGTTTATTTAGTGCCAGCTGCACCAACGTACGAACACAGACCGTTCATCGTCAAATATGGCGCCGGCAACTGTCATCCCATAGAAACTTGTCAAACTTTCCATACAATCAGATTTGACGAACACCGCTTACGATTACAAACGGTTTGGTGCAACCCAGCCTTAGAGCCCGGACACATGTCCACGGTACGGCGCCGCGCCGTACGCGGCTACGTACAAAGAACAAAGGCCGTAGACGGTGCCCGGCGCCGTACCGTGGACATGTGTTGGGGCCCTTAGACTCCATCAACCAGCAAGGTGTACAGGGACTACCCTGTACACCCTGGCGGGTGCTGTCTCTGTGTGCGTCCCATTACGCGGGCAGGGACAGAATCCGCTTGGTGTATCGCTTGCATTTCATTAAATTGTCAAAAGAAATACTGGGATTTTTTATCCCAATAGTTCTATCAACAAGCTGTTCTGTGAACAGAACTAGTGGGGCGGCGGTACCGGGACGAACAGATGTGTTGAGATTGGTATTCATTCAGCTTACCCAATCCCGGAATCGTTTTCCTCCTCAGTGACGGTGTCTTCTTGGCTGCTCGCTATCGGCAAGGAGACATCCGCGCTCGGCTCGATCTTGATACTTGGACAGCTGACGAATAGGGACTAACAGATGTGTTGAGATTGGTATACACTCAGCTTACCTAATCCCGGAATCGTTTTTCTCCTCAGTGACAGTGTCTTCTTGGCTGCTCGCTATAGGCAAGGAGACATCCGCACTCGGCTCCATCTTGACACTTGGGCAGCGGACGAATAGGCACTAACAGATGTGTTGAGATTGGTATACACCCAGCTTACCTAATCCCGGAATCGTTTTTCTTCTCAGTGACAGTGTCTTCTTGGCTGCTCGCTATCGGCAAGGAGACATCCGCACTCGGCTCCATCTTGACACTTGGGCAGCGGACGAATAGGCACTAACAGATGTGTTGAGATTGGTATACACCCAGCTTACCTAATCCCGGAATCGTTTTTCTCCTCAGTGACGGTGTCTTCTTGGCTGCTCGCTATCGGCAAGGAGACATCCGCGCTCGGCTCGATCTTGATACTTGGACAGCTGACGAATAGGGACTAACAGATGTGTTGAGATTGGTATACACTCAGCTTACCTAATCCCGGAATCGTTTTTCTCCTCAGTGACGGTGTCTTCTTGGCTGCTCGCTATCGGCAAGGAGACATCCGCGCTCGGCTCGATCTTGATACTTGGACAGCTGACGAATAGGGACTAACAGATGTGTTGAGATTGGTATACACTCAGCTTACCTAATCCCGGAATCGTTTTTCTCCTCAGTGACGGTGTCTTCTTGGCTGCTCGCTATCGGCAAGGAGACATCCGCGCTCGGCTCGATCTTGATACTTGGACAGTTGGAGTCCACTTTCAGAGCTTCGTCCAGGGATTCTAGAGTGTTCTCCGCGGGATCCACTTCCATCTCATTCTGGGGGAAAATATTAAGAAAGGTTTAATTAATGTATTAAACAAATTGGGTATGATGCTTTTATTACAATATTTTTTTGCTATTATTGTGTGTAGTAGAATTTAAACGGAAAAACCAGTCTATAGCTTGAAATCTATTTTGAATGACATTTGCAACGAAAGATTTTTCTTTACGAATCGAAATCCAAAATATTACATGTAAAATCTATGATAATGATTCACACAATATAACTAGATGAGCGTTAAATCTTGATCCCGTTAATGTAGCCTAAAAAGAGTTCATCCATCGTTCTAATGTCTAAGAGTGAGAGGGACGAATATTATGTCACGCAAAAACGAGCCAAGTTACATGTTAAATCACAGAAAATAGCTTGAATAGATGAGCGTTTTTAAACTGATATGTTTTTGAAAACTAGCGTAATTGTGAATGTAACTCACATCGACGGACTTGAGTTTCCTATGCGCCGACGCCCGCTTCTTAGGCCGTGAAGGCACATGCTCCGCGCTTTGCTTCTTGCTGGGCCGCGCCTGCTTGCGGATGCCTCGGTAGTATTTACCTGGAGCAAAACGTGGGATGCATTAGCTGTGAGAATAGGGAATATGGGGAGCGATTTTTGAGTGTCGAACGCTCGACTTTTCACTCGACATCTGTCAAAACCTCATAGCTTTTTGACAGATCTCGAGTGAAATGTCGAGCGTTCGAAACTCAAAAATCGGCCCCATGCACCTATACTGACTTAAAAAGGCACCATGGACTAAGAGTATATGTCAGTGTCAAAGTAATCGAACAGTAAGAGGGTTTAGGCCTCTTTATTCTTAAGGAGCATGTGTAAGCTGGAAGACTTAGGCTGGGTTGCACCAAACCGTCTGTAATCGTAAGCGGTGTTCGTCAAATCTGATTGTATGGAAAGTTTGACAAGTTTCTATGGGATGACAGCTGCCGGCGCCATATTTGACGATGACCGGTCTGTGTTCGTACGTTGGTGCAACTGGCACTTAGCAAACCTCGGTGTAAACTGGCGCGAGGTGTCGCAGAATAGAGAAAAGGGCGTTATCTTTTGCCAGAAGCCAAGATTTTTGGCTCATCGCGCCAGGGCAGTAAGGTTTTTTTTAACCTAACTGTTGTTGATGTCCTAGGGAACCCCGGAGGTGCAGAGGGCCTTCGTCAAATTGCGCCACGCCTTCCTGTCTAAAGCCACGCTTCCCGCTTCACTCCAGCTAAGGCCGACGGCTCGTAGCTCGCTCTCGACGATCCGCCGCCACGTGTGCACCGGACGACCGCGGTATAAAATAACCCATGACTTTATATGTCAGGCATCTCAGATAATAGACATACGTCAATTTGTGCAACTCTTACACTCCGTTAGAAAAGTCAACCCTAGCGATAATTTGATCTCACAGAAACTTTTGTTAAAACTGGTAGACCACTTTCTTGGCCGACTGTACTTCAATGTAGTAAGTATGTAGTGGTACAAATACAAATACAAATCATTTATTGTCTGGTTATGGGTTACAGAGGTGTTAAGCATGGTTTATGTTCATGGTTTGTGTTGGTTTGTTGGCATGGTGTGTATGTACTCACTCTGCTGTTTCCGCCACTGCTGCTTGCTCACGAAGGTGTCTTCCGCGCCGATGGTGAGGAAGTTCCGGTCGCCGACCTGCAGCGTGCACGGCTCGAAGACATTCAGCAACTTGAGGTTCTTTAGGTCTTCCCCTGTGAACGTTCGAGGAACATCAGCTATCGTACTAGGTTAAAAGGTGAAAATGACTTCGCATTAAGGTCTGACAGGATAAGTAATAAGGACAGTGTTCATTGACAAGTCTAATTAAATTTGAACTCTAACCCCCGAAACACAGGTTTTTATACCTAGTTCTTGGGCTGGATGAATTGGCCATTGTTTATGACTCTATTGTAGAAAATTGTTTATTTTTGAATTCCCGTCCTCTCCCGACGAAAAAATAATAAAAATAATAAAAAATAAAACAAAACATTGTTTTGTTATGTGCCCGGGGATCCCCGTCACCGGGAGACGACGGTTTATGGATGCCTGTGTAACCTTAAGTTCATGTACAAATAAACTATTATATTAACTATTAAAAAAAAGGATAGAGCCCCCGTCTGCTCGCGACCATTGCTGCCACAAGGTGGAATGATGACCTGGTAAAGGTCGCGGGAGTCCGCCGGACGCGGGTGGCGCAGGACCGGTCATTGTGGCACTCTTTGGGGGAGGCCTATGTCCAGCAGTGGACGTCTTTCGGGTGATATGATGATGATGATAGAATGTTCAAATTTCCCAACTCCAATAATATCCGACCGTTTGATATACATACGATTGGTCACACAGCGCGGGCGACGGCCGCTGCGCAGTGGAACGTACGGTAACAGGTTAGCGACGTCACACAGGCTGCGCGACGCGAGCGGGACTTTACCATACATTCCACTGCAAGATCGTTGCGCGGCGTCCCGCTTGCGTCGCACCGTGACCGTGACCAAGTGTGTATGCTCACCTTCGACGAGGTACTTGGGCTGCTGCGGCGCGGCCACGTCCGCCGGGTGCGTGCAGAGCGCGCGGCACTGCCAGTGCACGCCCACGCCCTCCGTTACCACTGCTTCCACCGTGAACTGAACAAAACAAGAAGTCACAAGTTAATTAACCCTAGAGTGCTCGCGCTATGAGCATTTTGCCGCGCGCTGCACCATTTTCGTGTTATTTTGTAAACGATACATTTGTCAAGTTCAAGTTTTCTAGTAGCTGCCCCCTCATCATATCTTAGCTCCTTATTTTATAAATTAGAATAAAATTAGTGCGTGGGTTATCGCAGGAGGCAAAGATTGTCGCAGGTGTGTCGCGTTTGGCGGAAAATTGCTCACTGCGCGACTACTCTAGGGTTAAATGAATGATAGCATTTAACCTGAGCTAAAACATTTGACCGGACCCGGGGTCTCCCGGCAAAAAAATAACAATAGGATTCTTTTGTTATGATCCCCGCACATTGGTGGAACCGGGAGAAGATGTCATGTTAACAAAATAAGCAGAAGAAACACATTGAGAAATCCAAATCCGCTACGCAGGCTTCGTCAGGTGGGTACAAGTACAACTATGAATACGACGTAAGCAACAGGCGTCGTCACATTAAATTAAAATAAATAAATAAATAAATATTTGTGGACAATCTTACACAAATCGCTTGACTGTCGCTGAGTATATAGATGTTCTTCCCTTTGGTTCGTCTATCTATATTCTCCTGTGCACAGGCAATTATGGCGTATGTCTCCGCCTGGAAGACAGTCGCGAATTGCCCCATGCTCACACTACTACTGTAGTCATTTGCATAAATGCCTGCACCCGTACCGGATCCCATTTTGGATCCGTCTGTGTACCAAATGTTGTCTTTGTCACCACCGCTTGGTGGTTCAAGACCCTCAGCCCATTCGGCCCTTGACTGAACTTTTGTAGTGAAGTTCTTATTACTTCAAGGGTCTATTTTAGATTTAAGTAAGTTTTAATTTTATTTAAATAAATAAATATTTGTGGAAATTCTTACACAAATCAACCTAGTCCCAAACTAAGCAAAGCTTGTACTATGGGTACTAAGCGACGATTTATATACTTATATAGATAAATAAATACTTAAATACATAGAAGACATCCAAGACAAAAGAACAAATATTCGTGTTCATCACACAAATAAATGCCCCGGCCGGGATTCGAACCCGGGACCTCCAGCTTCGTAGGCAGGGTCACTACCAACTAAGCTAAAGCGGTCGTCAGAACGTAAATCATGGCTCTTGCTGCTTGTTACCAAGATTTTATAGGGTTTAATTCTACTAAACATGAGTTTTGGCGAAGATTTAAACCCGTTCGGTACTTCTAGTATAAGTTCTTTTTCAGGGCAACGCTAGCAGCGCCTCTAGTAGCCTTAGGTGGTAAACTATCTTTTGCCATATAAATTGAGACTAAACGCAAACGTGTTCCTTTGTGTCTTGCGACTTGATTTGCTTGTAGCCTTGTGCTCGTGCATCTTATGCTTCCTAGCAGTCTTCATCTCCTTGGTCATGTCGAGCCTAAAACGGGAATCGAACCCACGTCTCTGGTTAGCGCCGGACCAGCGCCCTTACCACTAGGCTACACAGACCACTACGTCATCACAGCGATTTTTTCCCTTATTCTAAGCTGTTACTACTAGCGACATCTCTGTAAACACTAGTGAACTAACCTTATGCTCGTGCATCTTATGCTTCCTAGCCGCCTTCATCTCCTTGGTGACGTGCAGCCAGTTGGCGCTGTCGAGCCCGCCGAGCGGCCCGTACACCACCTGCCCCGGGTAGAACTCCGACGAGGAGTAGGGCGTCGAGCGGCGGCGGCGCATCGAGTAGTCCTCCAGCGGACAGTTGTCCAGGTCAGGGTATTCGAGCCGGGAGCCGTCGGAGGATACGAGGCGGAGTTTGCTGTTCACCGTCTGGAACAAGGGTATCCATATTCAAGTATTTCGTGGTAGTCATGCCAAAGGCGCGACACGGGTCTATGGGTGTGAAACGAGTGTTGGTGACCTTGGAACGCTACGATTCTATACTTTGCCCGTCCGAGGAGTGATTTCCACACACCGCGCCACCCTCGCGCGCCTCCGCTCGCGTCCGGACACGCACACATAGCCGCGAGACGGATTTAGGTACAGCACACATGCTTCGGTGTCGCTGTTTGTTACGTTAGTATATATCTTCTTTGATCGTGCGCAAAATGTGTCACTATAGTCATTCACTCAATCATGGCGTTTATGTCACGTACTCAGGGAGCGAATGAGTGGGTAAATTATTGAAGTACATACCATATGAATCCGAACTGAACTAGTGAATGAAAGAGTGACACGAGGTGAAGTACTTCATTTGAATCATTCATTCGTGAACTACTCAAACTCATGTCTGTTTCATGGGGTGACAACTAAAGCTCACTAGGAAATATGTCATTACTCTTAGAATATCGTATCTTAAGTATGGCTAGAGTCGTTCGTTGGCCACTCCGATCTCAGCTATAGACATGACGTTACTGTCTCACCTTGGATGTGCCGACCCACGAGTCGAGACACACGGCCAGATCTGGTGTGAACTCCTCGAGTGGCTGGAGTCGCTCGCTAGCCACGCTGATCTCACTTGTAGTCATGACGTCACTGTCTCACCTTGGATGTGCCGACCCACGAGTCGAGACACACGGCCAGATCTGGTGTGAACTCCTCGAGCGGCTGGAGTCGCTCGCTCGCCACGCTCGGAATGACGTGCTTGGTGCCGACGACTTGTAAGGCTGCGGTCATGACGATGTCGCGACAGTAGCCTCGCTGCGTGTCCTTGCCGGCGATCAATCGGCGGACGACGTCGCCCGGCATCAGGGAACGGTCGGCCAGACCGACCTGAGAAAGAAGAGTTTTCACAGTGAATTGGTTTCTGTCTTAAGCGGGTATTACACTGTCCTGAACTCAGAATCCTGACTAGTGGAGGGGAGTTGAAGCATCTCGCTCTAACGTATAGGTCCGAACTAGGGTTGCCAACCGTCCCGCCTCAGGCGGGACGTCCCGTTTCCAGCACCCTAGGCGATGCGTCCCGCAAAGGATGCGTGCGGGACGCCAATTGTCCCGCTTTCAAGCCTTGGCAGAATTATAGGAACTGGAGCGAACATTTTGTTTCATTTCAGGAAAGGGTGCACAACTTCGATAAGTGAAAATAAGTAATTTGTATCCCGCTCCCGGAGGACCGTACTCGTAATAAGATAATTTTAGCTCGGAAATCATCCACTAAGAACGTATATCTCGCGGGAATAAATAATGTGTCCTACATCACAATTATACGTTAACAATATTGATACGAGTGCGTGAGTCCCGCATTTTTTTGCCAAGTCCCGCAATTCTACAACAAATGTCCCGCAAATCGGAGCACATAAGTTGGCAACCCTAGTCCGAACCCTTCCAAGTGTCCTGAATTCAGGACAGTATAATACCCGCTTTATTCGTCATTTGGGCATTTCCACTTACCGGTGTACCCTTAAACTTTGTTTTTCGGATCTAGGTTAGGTGAGGCTAGGTTTGGGTTGTGTCTTATTCGTCATTTGGGCATTTCCACTAACCGGTGTACGTTCCCAACAATTTTTTTTGAATCTAGGTCATTTTGCGTTTTCTGTTTCAGGTACTGTCGATTCTGATGAATAAAAAAATGTCCCCGATTTTCCATACAACTTTTCTTCAGTTTTGTGACGAGCCATATAAACAGTATTAAAAAAGCGTTACAATACAGAATTTTTTTGCGGACGCTTTTTTCTATATGAAAAAAAAATTTTTAGGGCTCGTGATTCTGAGCCAGTAAACCGAAAATTATCCAAAACCTTAAAAAAGGTAAATTAGTTATAATTGTACGCGATTAAGTCCCGTTCCCCAATAATAATAATGTGAAAATTATCCAGTTCCGAAAAAAAGGTAAAGGTACACTCGAGAGTGAAAATTCCGATTTGTGTCTTCCGTCACGATTAGTCATGTCATGGTCAGTTATTTTTATTTTATTTATATAAAATTACAGCAAAGTAACTATTAAGTTATGCCTAACACAGTACTTAACCTCTACGGGTGACCTTTTACAAAGCATTTCGCACCCTAGCGTTTACGAGGGTTTCTAGCCTGCCAGAGGGAGGAATGACCTTGATCCTAAGCAAATACAGTTTATTTATTCTGTCAGCAAGGAATTAAGTTCATTAATCTTTTTACTGTGAATAAATTAGCAGTCTAAACACGTCAACTGTTAACCTTAAGTTTTTCTTTTATTTGGCTAGTAATGTATGACATATAATTTTCGTATAAAAGTGTCGAGCAATATTCTACCTTAAGGCGAGGAGCAAGCTCTCTCCATACAAACTTTGTGCAAGTTTTTCTTCGCTTGTGTTTGCACTACACTTATGATTTTTGGTCAATATGCTTATTTTTCTGTTAAGCGGTCTACGCTACACACAGCCCTAAAATCATTGGTGAATATCACGTAATCGTAAACGCATGTCATACATTCTTCATTTTCAAATACTGCCATATCTACTTGAATGGAATGCCCAATATGCCCATTAGTCTAATCACACACTCAGTACCGAAGGAACCGAAGAACCGGGATTTTTTTCCGCCAGAACTGGTAGCAAAAAGAACTGGTTTCAAAATTCCTGGAATTTCCCGGGAATTTCAGTACCGGGATTTCCCGGGAGCATGCCCTATGCCTATAACCCGACCAAAAAAAAATGCCATTTTCTCTTATAGGAATCGCAATAAGGCTCTTTTCAATCTTTCTCCCTCAAAGCGTGTCAGGCCCTTGATTTTAGCACCGTAATTACACTCACAAGCATTGAAAACTTTATCATAACTGATACAAAAGATACTGTTTTTCATAATTCTCTAGTGTACATGTAATTTAATGTCTTTCTTTCAAAATCAGATTCAAGAAGGAGAAACAAAAGTATTACACGCATAATGACTAGGGAGAGTGGTGGGGAGCACCCTAGATTGCTCCTTAGATCGCCTCGTCTGTAGGTAAATCGTATACGATAATCATATACGATTTACCATGGATGCACATTGTTAATTAATATTAGTATGTCATTAATATTTTAGTTTAAGTTAAGGCCGGTGCAGATTGGTTGCGTGCGCACCACGTAAGCGTCGACGTGCACGTGCACGTGCGCGTTGTAAAGTATGAATCTCCGCAGTTGATGTCAGACCGATTGCGTGACGTGTGCGTGCGCGGGTGACATCGACTGTGGAGATTCATACTTTACAACGCGCACGTGCACGTGCACGTCGACGCTTACGTGCTGCGCACGCAACCAATCTGCACCGGCCTTTTAGGAACGCAATGAGCCCAAACATATGCGGTGTGTTTCATACTCCGTTGTATGGTCCGGGGTATGCCTATTACATACAAAGAAACACTCTTTTGGCAATTGGCATGGTTAGCTAATTAGTTTGAGAGTGACCTAGTATTATCCATTGCATTGAATATTTATGTTTTTTAAACATATTGTGACTATGACTTGTGCTAGTTTCAGCCATATGTCTAATTACATCTTATTTATATCTCCAAAGTGAAGTTTAAACTAGCAAGATTTGGCGTGCAATTTTCAGTGAATTTTCATTACATTGCAGGGTTTGCTCATATTCGTCTTAAGGTTTGTTTTAACAGGTCTAACGCAATATTTAAGTATTTTACCGACATTTCGACGCGGGCATTAGACTTGTTAATACAAACCTTTTAAGTATGTTTACAAAGCGCGAGAGTTTAAAGTGTTATACTACATCTTACCTACCCCGCAGCCCCACAATGTAATGAAACTTGCATGCAAGTGCTTGCTAATGTAAACTGGCCTTAAGCTGCCTTTTCTGAATTTACATTCAAAACCAATCCTTCTTGGCTTTTCAATGTAATAGTACATTACTGCAGAGACCAGTAAGTAAGCCATCCTGGACGAGTATGAGTTAGCCGGCCGAGCCGAAGGCGAGGTCCGGCTATAATACGAGGCCAGGATGGCACTTATGGTCGAGGCATGTATAGTGCTTTTCTCAAAAATAAAACAAGTTGTATAAATAGCGGTAAAAATCATATTTTTCGCCAATTCCACCTCGTTTGTTCTAAAACCGTGAGGTCGGACTAGCTGTTGTTTTTGCGGGCGCGGGCGCCCCCCGACCCCCGCCCCCGCCCCCCGCCGCACACCCCGCTGCTGCTGCTGCTGCGGGCGCTGGCAGGGAGGCGCCGGCGCCCGCAGCAGCAGCTAAACTTATGATATGTAATGGGATTTACATACTTACTTCCTGGACAGTAGGTGTTACTTCCTGGACACTTCTGGCAACTGTCCAGGATGACCCACTTTCGGATACTATCTTCACAGATGTTATGAGAACATTACATACTATTTTTGAGAAAATACTGTTTACTTAAGAGTTTGTTTCTTCTACATTTTTACATAGGGGTAATGAGATTCAGAGATGTTGAGTTGTTTTTTCAGAAATTATGTAACTTGATTTATGGGGTTTAACCGCTCAGCCTTTGATATATCTATGAACATGATAACATGTCTGCTATTGCTATTACTCTAATTGGTGCAATTATTTAGCATAGTAAAGGTTATTCATAGATACTAAAATAATTTAAAACTATCCTCAGTATTACCAAATTTTATAATAAAATTCTTTCCCTTATTGTTCTTCAATATCGTTGCATATCATTCATTTACTCTAAGTTTCTACCATGTGCTTATTGAAGTCACAAACTGAGGGTAGACCAGATCAGTATGTTAACCAAGTCTCTATAATGTTGTCCTTACCCCCACAATCGACATTGATGCATAATGAGATCATTGCATGCATTATTCAACCCCTAGCTGCACACTTAGGGGTGGATGAACTTTTCACGAACTCATTCGTTGTTTTTCATAAGCACAAAACACCACATGTAAGTAAGGTAATGTGGGTATGTAATTAAGTATTCTGCATGCCAAACTCACCGACTTTTCCGATATGACACGCTCAGTGCCTGACGGGTGCCACACAACACGAATTTCGCCTTTTTGAATAGGTGTCTCCATATCGCTTTCTTGGTCGCTTGAGTTGGCTTCATAGTTCTCAAGCACCAGCCCGAACACCACTTGCCCGTGATTGTTGATTTTATACACTTCATCCTCGTAAAAGTACTGAAAGTCAGTCGGCGAACCCGGATTTTGCCCCGCCATATTGACGGGAATTATCTAAAGACACAAATAATTTTGTTTTTTACGTGATTATGTTCTTTCTGACAGCTGATTGCAATTGAATTGTGGCGCATGCGTCAAATTAGTGATGCCCGCAAGGGTATCAAGTCGATAATAGTAGTAGCTTCATCGATTTGTAGATTGTGTAATCGAGATCGAAATTCGAAAATAAGTGCTCGGATAAAGTGATTAAAAATATATGAACATGACTGTATTGTTAAGGGCATCAGATTACAATATCATTTTTTTATACAAAATTTTAATACTACACATAATAACATAAATAATATAAAAGACGACCGCTTAGTTTAGTTGGTAGTGACCCTGCCTACGAAGCTGGAGGTCCCGGGTTCGAATCCCGGCCAGGGCATTTATTTGTGTGATGAGCACGAATATTTGTTCTTGGGTCTTGAATGTTTTCTATGTATTTAAGTATCTATTTATCTATATAAGTATGTATATCGTCGCTTAGTACCCATAGTACAAGCTTTGCTTAGTTTGGGACTAGGTTGATTTGTGTAAGAATTTCCACAAATATTTATTTATTTAAATAAAATTAAAACTTACTTAAATCTAAAATAGACCCTTGAAGTTATTTATTTATGAATTCGACTGTACGGTAAAGTTGTGTAATTTCTCAACTCGACACTTTCTAGTTTTTGGTAAATATCTAACCAAAGTTTTAATCACATTTCGCAACAACATAACAAATTGTCAGTCATTAAACATTAACATATTCGTAGTCAGTACAGTACTAAACATGTAGTAGTAATTGTTATTTTTTGCAGAATGTTAATACATTATCGATATTTCTCATAAAAAAACTCGATTAGGACATCACTAAGCAATTATGCAACGGGAACGCCATCGTGCGGGCGTTGTTGAAAAAAAAAACGAAGCGTTTCGTTTCACTCAAATCTTAAGCAGTGCTAAAATATATTTTATACCTACTACATGTCATCATCGTTGAGTTAATTAAAATGTGATTAATATATTTATAATATTAATCACATTTTAATTAACGTATTTCTTCTAACGAGAAAAAAGTTATTAAAATTTGTTTGCTACAGGCTACAGTTAAAAAATCTTTTTTCAAGTAATGAAACGGAATTCAACTAATAACCTCTAATTTTTAATGTACGTATTTTCAATTTTTTGGCATTTAGGTGACTGTTATGTTTAAACAAGTTTAAAATATAACTTGATGACGACGATGACGACAAACAGATATAAATAAATGAGTCAAACTATGTTTTCTTAAATGCTTGCTGCATTTTTTTGTGGCAATTAAATGTGCTTTCGTAACTATATAGTTACTTACATCTAGTACTTACTAAAAACTTCTACAATGAAGTAAACCATAGTAAACTGAAGTGGAGGAACAACGAGCAATACTATAGAAATTTAGTAATAAAGTTCTGATTAAAAATGCCTTCGTCGAGCTTCGTAAGTCTGTGTTTAAATCATAATTACGCTAAATTCTACCTACCCATTTTAATGATTAGGTATATCTGTGATTAATAAACCTTATTGATTTTTTTTGATCTTCATCAATGCATTACATTACACTCGCATAAAAACTTCCATCCCTCTTTGCACTCCATTGATTTCCTGGATAAATCCTATCATATCCAACGTCCTTTCCGGGGACTAAACTATTTGTCTAAATAATACGCCTTCTTAGTAGCTTCTTTACTTAGTAGGTAACTTTACACTAGGATACTTCGTAAGTTCCTATAGAACATATGAGCGATAGACCGAAAAAAAGCCCGAAAAGTAGCAGCCAAAAGTAGTCCCGAGATATCTCGTGCTTCCATTTTTGATATATAGTCAGCAGCATCCATATGAACAATTGAAGAAAAGAAAATCTTCTACACCATCTTTTGCACGAGCAAAAACACTAAACTGACTACTCCCCGGGCACAAAACTGACAAAACAATGTTTTGTTTTATTTTTTCGCCGGGAGAGGACGGGAATGTTAATATATGTCATATATATGTATACCTACTTTTTTGTGAACGAGTCAAACACAAATCCGAGACTGAAAGCCAAAGGCGTACCTACATATAAATGTAGACTTCTCATGCCCCTTCTTGATTTTGAATTTTAGACTTATATTAGGTAGCATGCCTTTGCCGAGGACTTTGTGTAAGTATTGTACGACCTTTACTGAAGTTTAGTTACTTATATACTATACGTATTACGTGTAAATAATCTAAAATCCTTACAGATACGCTACGCATTGTAATACAAATTAAATGTTTCGAAGTTGTGTCAGCGATACAGTATAATAACATAAGAAGAACATATATATTTTAGCATCACAGCTACCTTGTGCCCTTTCGGCTTCAGTACGCTCACAGCTGTCACACCGGACGGATCAATACTGTTCTGTTATCAGTGTGGGTGTTTATTCGCGCAGTAGCAACACAGCCGCGCTCTGATGAGGTCTTACGCGATAACGTAACAGAAAAATGTGAATATGCCGTTTCCGGAACTGCTGAAAAGAGCCTCCAGCTATTTCCTAGGACTTGAGTTCGAGGACTATGAGGAATTGCCCGACTACGTCGACAATGAGATCTTATTCTGTAAGAACAACGTGTGTGTACATCCGCCGACGATTGCGAGGCATGAGCTCGACATCATACACCACCCTGGCTACTTAACAGTTACTACCAAGGTATTTACAGACCAGCATAACAACGCCAAACGACCCACGCTATTCTTAAACTGGATACCTAATTCTACGCTCAAAAAGTGTCCTTCTGCCGTCGAAACTAGCCCGAGCGATGAACTCGGGCTTCGTAAAGCAGAAATAAAGAAGCCAAAGGATGTAAAGAAGGATCCTAGCAACGAAAATGCCTTCTCAGATTCTTCAGAAACGACCAGTATTAATTCTAACTCGGACAAGCATAGCATTAAGTCTAATGAGACGCGGTATACGCATGAAACTACGCAGGAAGAATTGTCATCCATATCAAAGCCTACAGTGAAGACTGTTGAATCGGCAAAGGACAGCGTTTTCGGGAGTTTTGAGCACGATACTAAAGACGACGTGTTTTTGTATGATAAACATGTTAGGTCACAATCGATGACGTCTGTAAACATAACTATCGCTAATCCGACTATTGAGAACATCGATTTAACCCCAGATTCAGTGTCGGGTGATAAATTTATAAGGTCACTTTCAATGAGTTCGTGTGACGAAGGCAATCCCAACTGGATGAGCACTCCCGAATTCTTGGCTTTGAAGCATAACTTGGTGTTTCCTGAGAGTGTTCAGAGCTCACCGTTGCCACAGAGACGGGCGCCAATCAAATGTCGAAGGTAAGCTAAACCACAGATTAGTATAATAGTACCTACTACAAAAACTAAACTAAGCCCAATCATCGCTGTTATACTTTGCCGTGAACGTCCACGGCACGGTAACACTCTATGGTTTCATTCGTAATTAGACCAAAGTCTATAGCCTATGGTCTATTTATGAATGAAACCATGGAATTATACCGTGCTGTGTGTGGCCGTCGACGATAAAGTATAAAAGCGTCCATTATCTCTTGAGACGCGTGGCATTCCGCGGCGCGTTGAGTTGGGTCAGTCAAGAAAACCATACACGTTGGATTTTTCCAGTCTATAAGGATCACCATATAGCTTGAATTCAGTGCGAACTGCGTCGCATCAGAACACAACTACATGCGTCGATAAAGGCCTAACCGAAAGCGTTTACGTTAGCGTGCCTAGGGGGGTTATTAATTAATCACAGTTTGGCTAGCACTTCACTATACGAGGTCCGGCATAGGCTGAGCTCCGATTATGGATAGTTAATATACAACCCTTATTTACTTAGGTACTACGCTGGCACGATGACCCAAAGAGGATCTTGGCCTTGACACAAGAGAACGCCACTCTTCTCTGTTCTGCGCCACCTCGCGCCATGGTCTTTGAGGGCTTCATCATTCCAGCAACCATACAATACAACCTTAGGAATCAATTTATTACCTACAAGCTTTTGCCCACGACTACGTAGTCTAGGACAATAAGTACGCGGACGTCTGAATAAACTTCTACTCGGTTTTTCATCCCTTTAAAGATAATTTTCTGTATAAAAAGTATTCTTTCTGCTTATCCAGGCTATAGACTCTACCTTCAAACTTTCGTCATAATCTCATAATCCATTTAGATTTAGCCGTTAACTATCCAAACCATATCCAAACGTCTAAACGGCATTTATTTATAATATTCGTATCTAAGACTTTACTGGGTGACACATAAGTCGTGATACAAAATAGCAAAGTATGATTATATCCATGATCCTGAACCACTTTTACTATGGGACCTACCTTGTACGGGCAAAAAAAACTGCTGTGTCATAGAAAAGGGTCTTCAATCGACTAATCAAAATGTATGAAGAAGCATTTTTTTTCGCCCGTACAAGGTAGGTCCCATAGTAAAAGTGGTTCAGGATCATGGATATAATAATATTTTGCTATTTTGTATCACGACTTATGTGTCACCTTGTATATGTATATCGTCACTAGTAGAGTAGGATGGTATCTAATATTAGTAGGATTCGCGGGAAACACAAAGTACCTACACAGCAGCTTACATTCGTATGTATACGAGTAGGTTGGGATCTTTTATAATGCGCAATGCTATTGCTATTATGGCCCTACCGGCATCTGTATTTCCGAGTTCATATAACCTAGACCTCTTTAAGGCGCGAGGGAATAGGCATTTTCTGGGTGAGCTCGCTTCACCGTCGGCCTCATCTTTGCCCCCTGGCTAGATGCTGGTCAAGAACAATTCCATTTTTAATAAAAAAAGAGGCCTTCTGGGTCACTAAGATCAATGCTAACATCTCTATTAGGCCATATAAGGCAAATAAGTTTACTTCAGAGGGCGTAAGTAGTTCCATTGCAAATGTCCCACTATAACACGCGTGAGTTTGCAAATTTTGCAATTAACCATCCCGCTCTCTACGGAAGCTCAGTGCGTACTTTTCGTAAATATTGATGTTTATTCTAAACGTGTACATTTATAAGGATAATCTTTTTTCTCAGGTTTGAGAACTTGTCAACTTATCATTGTACAACTATTAAACCAAAAATCATTGTTAAAGATGGGAGGGTTTTAAAGATCGAACCAACAACATCGAAAAGAAGGGTTATGTTGGAAAAATAAAAGTATCGTGAAAATTTTTGCAAATCGTGTTTACACTTTTAGCAGACTGGAGGAAAATAGTTCAAGATTAATATACTGAAAGGAATGATATTTAATCACTATAGATGACAGATGTTGAGATTGATGTCGATAAACATTGGCAAATTTGCATATGTGGGCTCTTAAACTCTGTGTATGTAGTTCAAATACTAATTTGACTGCAGGCTCTGATACCTATGCTGTCGATGCCAAATGTGTTATTTTACACCAAGTAACTGAAGTACTTACCTTATCTACTGAAATGTACCTAACGGGTGCTAACCTCGCTGTCATGAAATCGATCCTCCATTGCTGTTCATTAATAATGCAACGAACGCAGATATCGAGCTTCGTTACATGATACCGTAACCACAAACCTATAGCTTATAGGTACCACGGACCGGAAGGCGCAGCATGGGTAGACCCCCCACAAGGTGGACTGATGACATGGTAAAGGTCGCGGGAGTCCGCTGGATGCGGGTGGCGCAGGACCGGTCATTGTGGCACCCTTTGGGGGAGGCATATGTCCAGCAGTGGACGTCTTGCGGCCGATATGATGATGATGATGAAACCTATACTAACATGCATACATAGATATCCTATGTCTGCTCCATGATGAATCCAGTATGTTGATTGTTGAATATCAATTAATGTTAATAAGTTAGGTGGGCATTTCTCAGAGCGTTTACTTTCAACCGCCAGGACTTCAGTGGTCGCATTATTGAAGACATAACTGCAGAGCGGGCGACCATATTAGGCTGTAGTAAGTATAGCAGGCGGGAATGGCTACCATCCTTTTCAAAATGGACCGCTGTAACCCTAAGGACATCGTCAATAATACGACCACCGAACCGAAGTCACAGGCAGCGGTTGAAACGCTGTGAGAAATGCCCAGGCATTGAATCTCAAATCCGTTGTTTAAGCTGCATGTTAATCTACCTATTCAATTAACTATTTAAGTATGATGTAATATGTCAACCGTATACCTACCCTACAACCGTCATTAGCAGAGACAATCGAGGTGTGTTAGATAATCACTCGGGCATTGTTTACACCGTTCATTATGCATCATCATATTCAATATCCTCCTAGCATTATCCCAGTACAGTTGCATACTGAAGAAGGACCCCGGGTCCGCTACCTTATCCCGAGAATTGGCATAGGTACCAGTTTTCTCGGCAGCAACTGCCATCTGACCTTCGGGAAACTAGACCATACTTATTGGGATTAGGCTTGTCAAGTGAGTCATCAGATCAGATCAGCTTGGTAACTAGTATCATTTAATTTGTAATTTTTTAATCAATGACTTGTAACTAATATTATTAAATAAGAATATCACACTAGTATCACGATAAAATTGCAATGTCTCGCAAATTACATAAGTGACTCAAATTTCAGCTCAATCGGTTAAAAGCTTATAAAATGAAGTGCTGTTGACTAAAACTGAAGACCTGTCTTGTGGATTATTTTAAAATGCTGACGTAGACTAGGTACCTACCTATCTAAATGTATTTTACATGCAAAGCAGTAAGGCAGGTCGCCTGTCGTTTTAAACATTATACCTACCTAATAACTACTTACCTACCTTAATCGCTTTTTAAATGATGTTCAACTCTAACACAGGAAAATACTTTGAAATGCGATATGACGATATGAAACCGGCATTTTGCATATATTATCTAAGCATGTATAGGTAGGTTCAGTCGCCATCAAGTACTAGGTACAACTGAACAGTATACATTCAGCGCCTTGGCAATACATAGGTACGAGTAATAGTCGTGTTCAGATACGACTTTATTGCCAAGGTGCTGATAGCAAGGATAATAGGGATGTCGACTCGAAAATTTTTATTACTTCAATAGAAAGAAGACATAAAACTATGCCAAATAGTGAAAATCCTATTCAAATATCTCAAAAAATAACGAAGTTACAACGGTTAGAATGTTCGTAGTTAGAGAGAGAAAGTGCTACCTAGCCGTGACGTCACGTTTAAGTAGCGCCATAGTAAATGACGATCGTTCAATACAAAGGTGCGTTTTGCGGAAAAGGGACAGAACATACCCACTCTTAAAACTTTGAAGACTTATAATTACGTAATTATTTATTTGTTTGAATTATTTTTTTCGCCATTTGATTGAGAATTTGAGCCTTTATGTAGAAAATTTGGAATTATTGATTTTCTTTTATAGTGTCGTCATCCCTATTATATGCTCCGGTGTATCCGAAGGCAACTGCATTGCATACTTGGGAAAACGGTTTTTAAAATATAAGATTTATAAAAAAAAATAGACCATAAAAAAAAAACATTGACGCCTGTGGGGAATCTAATAGCAAACTTTTCTTAAGGCGACACAGGCGTTTTTTTTGTGTAAACTAGTTTTGCAACGTTTTCCATAATCTCCATTCGATATTGTAGCTCGTACACAACTCTTGAGGCCAAATTCTGTCAAACGACCGCAAGCAAAACTCGACTTAGAGCTCTCATTGTAAGGTAGATTTTTGCTTGCTTTAATTTGACAGCACTTGGCCTTACAGTTTTGTACGAACATACCTATATAGTTTTGGAGCCATATTAGACGGACGACTACGCACGAGTCTACGCAAACCAAGTCGCGGGCAAAAGCTAATTGAAAATAATTTAATGTTGAGAGAAATCCTCGATGACTGCGTTGAGCTTGAGACATCGTGGGAGTTTTATTTCTTAGTCGAAACGAATACAGCCCAGCTCAAAGTACGCCCACATAAAATTTTGTATTAAATTTTCCGTCGACTAAATATATAAATGGAAATCCTCCAGCTAAATATCATCTCAGCTCATAATTATGCCTCAAACCGCTTCGCCCTTTATTCCGTCCATTGTTCTGGAGAAATGTGGAGAATTTCATTACCTACTGTTGGATCCGTCGCCTAGTGCGCTTTATTACCCGGATAATAAAATATCGACGCGACCTTGGATGGTTTTGATGTATATTTATATTGTGCTGATTCCTACTTGCTATGTGGTTATTATACCGGAAGGAATAAAACACAGAATGCCAAGAACGCCTAAGAGCGGTGCGGTTACGTCTTGGCGTGCTCACTGCGTCAATCGTTTAGTAGCGTTTTCCCGATTTTGTTCTAAAGCCAGACTATGTATGACTGAACAGGCCAATCGCTGTTCAGTCATACCTAAGCGTGGTCCGCCTTGACACGTAAGCGCAAGATATGGCGTAGGAACTAAGTACCTTTAAAGTGCCAGCTGAACTTCCAAACCTGATAGAAAACTAGACCACGTTAGGATTAAACCAGTCTTCCCACGATGTTTTCCTTCACTGAAAAGCTCACAAAATTTCACGAGAAGCACTGCGACCTGTATAGGTACCGTAGAAAAACAGCCGGTAAAGGGGAATTTCGATCGCTTCGCTCACTCGGTCAATAACTTGGTTGGATGAAAACCGGCCAAGTTATTACATAGGTAATCAAAAATCCTTGTCCTATTTTGGTAGTGTAGTCACAATCACATAGCGACCTGAATCTCAGAACGCAATGTCCGTAGAAATTAAAGACTCTTTGGTCAAATATGTACCTACATACCTATAAGCGGAGATATAAATGATTATAATGGAAGGAACCATAACTTATTAGACACCTATTAGGTATATAGCACGCCCATAGATTTAGGATTGACGGAGCATGCGTAATACCAGCATCGAGGTACAACATCGAGGATATATAATTTTTTTCAATCCTCAATTTCTTTCCACCAGGTTCTCAGTAGACCTGAGCCAGATGCGCTCCCTGCGGCTCTTCTTCAACGACGACAGCTGCACGTGCGGGCAGCTGGTGGTCGCGTCGCGCGAGTCCCAGTACAAGATCCTGCACTTCCACCACGGAGGGCTGGACCACCTGGCCCAGGTTCTGCACCGCTGGCACTCGCTGCTGCACAACATCAAGCTCACGCCAGGTGACACGTCTCCTAACCCTCAGTGTGAGCTGTTGAACCACAGGTGTACAGGTGCCAGCCCCAGTGCAAGATCCTGCACTTCCACCACGGAGGCCTGGACCACCTGGCCCAGGTGCTGCACCATCAAGCTCACGCCAGGTGAAGTCTCCTAACCCGCACTGTGAGCTGTTGAACAACAGTTGCCATCCCCAGTACAAGATCCTGCACTTCCACCACGGAGGGCTAGATCACCTGGCCCAGGTGCTGCACCGCTGGCACTCGCTGCTGCACAACATCAAGCTCACGCCAGGTGACGTCTCCTAACACTCAGTGTGAGCTGTTGAACAACATTTGCCATCCTTAGTACAAGATCCTGCACTTCCACCACGGAGGGCTAGATCACCTGGCCCAGGTGCTGCACCGCTGGCACTCGCTGCTGCACAACATCAAGCTCACGCCAGGTGACGTCTCCTAACACTCAGTGTGAGCTGTTGAACAACATTTGCCATCCTCAGTACAAGATCCTGCACTTCCACTACATCGGAATTGTTGACCGTCAGCTGCTCACCCAAGCCGCATGCAGACATTCTGCATTGCAGTCCTGCAATCTATAAGACAGAACAAGAAAATCAAGCTTATTTAGTCCATCCTTTCATAGCTTTCATCAAGCGACGTTTGCTCAACAGCCTTCAAGCTGTTGAAGGCGTGTAGTTGGCCACAGATATACTCGTATGATATGTGACTGTGTGATGTTGACTTTATTACCAGTGGCGGATTTACATATTTGCCGCCCCTAGGCTATTCAAATTTTGCCGCCCCTGCTGACCTCCACAATTCAATACCCTAATAGTTCACATACCTATTAATACTTTTTCGTCGTAAAAAAAACGACTGTTTTTTGAAAAACTAAATTCTAAATGGTCGCAGGGAGCTGAATTTTGGCATGTGAGGACATGGGTCCGCTGATAATAAAAAAAAACAACGGGTTGCACTCCGGGAGTGCCGGCAGAAGTGAAAACTCAATAAAGATAGTAAATGGGTCATTGTCAGATTTAGGTGCGCGTCTTTTCGGTGGACAGGACATGCCAAAAGTTAAGGGCTATAAAGCTTAATTTTCGATTGATCTGATAACCCGCATAATCTGTAATTCCGTGTCTATAAATCCATATAATAAAAACGTAAATTACATGCACATAAGCCGTTAACTATTGTCCACCGAATTGTCAGTCGGAAAAACAACTTTTGTTTTTCCGACTGACAATGACCCAAATAACAAAGATATTCATATCGGTATCGGTATCCGTATCTGTACTGTACTCATACTCATGTTCATATTCGCATAATCCATTTACATAATATGTCCCGAGTATCATTGTGTCTTACGCATCTAAGACCAGGAACCTGTACCACAATACTTTACAAGCGTACAATTCGACAAATTTGTGACCTTTTTTTATGGAAAATTGTGCAATTTTGTCAAATTGTAGACTTGTAAAGTTTTGTGGTATAGGGGCCAGCTGAGTTTAGCTGAGTTGACACCTCCTAACATCGCAATCACGATTACTAGGAGCGGTCAACTAGCTGGTCTTAGAATCTTAGAATCTGTCGCGAGTTCAACAAATTTTCCCCAGTACAAAAGTGCTCAGAGCCGCTAAAGAAGTTTTCACTTCAAAAATTGTAAGCAATACTACCTATTTCCCATTTTTATTTCTTTAGATTCGTTGAGTGTGCTCAGGAACTCCATGAGCTCATACAGCCTTCCCCCTTCTTCCATCAGATATCCAGACGACGTACGACTGGCTACTTTCATTACCTGGTCAAAATCATCTTTGTTTATAATGTTTACTGGTTTGGTATAAGAATGGCGTATTTTTTTAAGGTACGAGTGAATCTTCTGGGTGAGCTCGCATAAGCGTCGGCCTCATTTTCAATTTAATAGTAGATTGTTAACCAAGGGTTGAAAGCGACCCATCTCAGACGAGATATTTTGGCGCTCGAACGTAGTGAGAGCGCCAATAGTTCGAGGCTGAAATGGGTGGTTTCACCCGAGTTAAACACTCTGCTTTTCATTCCGAATACGAGGAAACTAAAAAAAATTTTTTTTACTTAAAATTAAAAATTAATATAAAATTTTAAATCCTTATCCCTAATTAGTCGAAATCAATAATGATTTTTCGCAAAAAAAATAATGTTTTTACTTAAAATTCAAAATTAATGTAAAATTTGAAATCCGTATATAATTAGTCGAAATCGAGTATAATGACGATTTTTCGAAAAAAAAAATTTTTTTTTAAGTTTAATTAAAAATTAATATAAAATTTGAAATCCTTATCCCTGAATTAGTCGAAATCGAGTATAATGAGGATTTTTCACAAAAAATTTTTTTTTGCTATAAAATTCAAAATAAATGTCAAATTTGAAATCTTTACCCCTGAATTAGTCGAAATCGAGTATAATGATGATTTTTCACAAAAAAATCTTTTTTTCCCTTTAAATCCAAAATAAACATAAAATTTGAAATCCTTACTCCTGAATTAGTCGAAATTGAGTATAATGACGATTTTTCACAAATAAATTTTTTTTTGCCCTAAAATTCAACATAAATGTCAAATTTGAAATCGTGATCCCTGAATTAGTCGAAATCGAGTATAATGATGATTTTTCACAAACAAAAACTTTTTTTACTTAAAAATCAAAATAAACATCAAATTTGAAATCTTTACCCCTGAATTAGTCGAAATTGAGTATAATGACGATTTTTCACAAAAAAATTTTTTTTTTGCCCTAAAATTCAAAATAAATGTCAAATTTGAAATCGTTATCCCTGAATTAGTCAAAATCGAGTATAATGACGATTTTTCACAAACAAAAACTTTTTTTACTTAAAATTCAAAATAAACATAAAATTTGAAATCCTTACCCCTGAATTAGTCGAAATCGAGTATAATGACGATTTTTAGCAAACATTTTTTTTTAATTTAAAATTCAAAATTAACATAAAATTTGAAATCCTCATCCCCGAATTAGTCGAAATCGAGTATAATGATGATTTTTAGCCTAATTTTTTTTTCTTTTTTCTTTTTTTTTTACTCAAAATATAAAATTGGAAATCCTGGTTGGCATTGGCTGATTTGCTGGCGACGTGTTTTGTGATTGGTGGATTCAATGAATGATGAATGGTGGATGTGATGAGGTGAAGCATTTGGATTGGTTAATTTTAAATGTTTTGGAATCAAAAATATGTATACATGTTAGCCCGTGGGGCGCAATGGCCCACTTTCAACCCGCTCCTTAGGTCAAATATGACCCACTTTCAGAGTATGAGGAATGAAATAGTACATTACTTACCAAGGGCAATAAAACAAAGAATGTCTCAGATCGCAGGTCCGAGCCGAAGGCAAGGGCGATAAATATGCGATCTGAGGCTTTCTTTATTATCGCCCGTGATAAGTACAAAATTTTATGTCACCCCCTGGCCAGGAAGTGGGTTTTTTCGCGCGCGGAGCGTGCGATAATGGCCACTTTATGGCCAGGTGTGACATAAAAAAATATATATGACTGGTTAGAATTAGGCGTTTATTTAAGAAAATTTAATTTAGCTGTTTGCTCTAAGGAAGAACCCAAATATGGTGTATTTTGAAAATTAATTTTATTTTTTAGGAAATATTATATTATTAATATCTATTCATTTAATCTGACTCGTTTACTTTCTTTGTCTATTCTTTAAAGATCTTATTCTACCGTTTTCTCCGCGTCATCGATAGGTATACTCATGCCAAATTACAGCTTTCTAGTACTAACGGTTACTGAGAAAAACGGGGGTCGGACGGACGGACGGACGGACATGGCGAAACTATAAGGGTTCCTTGTTTACTACGGAACCCTAAAAACTGAAAAAATCAAATTACTTGAATTTCCCGAAACGTGGGGTAATCTTCAGGGGATTTTTTTATTATTTGTTGGTATCCCGAAATCGAATTATAAACCGACTGAATGATGGGACATCAATTCTAAGCTGGCTTCTATGGTAGACTAGATTTATACTACGCGATTTGATCGGTTTATATGTGAAATGTTTGGAGGTTATTTTTGAATTAATTTACATATTTTTCCTATCTCATCAAGTGTCTCATGATATAACTTATGATTTAGCTCAGTAACTTGGTACCGGTGAGATTTTAGAAATAAACACGGGTCCAAAATGCAAAGAAAATGTACTTACGCAAATTACGCATGGAATGTAACATCCGCCTTTTTTCGGTCGAGTTTGCTTTTACAGCCCAACACTGAACACCCCACCATGTTTGCACTGAACACCCAAACACTACGGATCTGATAATTGGTAAATTATTATTCATTTAAACCAAACTTATCATTAATTCTCCATTTATAAAATGCACTACCAAATATTGCCAATTTGTTTTGCAACCTTCTTGACACAAAACTTTGACTCCCCCCTGTGGCCCTTCATTCCCCCCTGTGGCCCTTCAGGCCACAGGGAGAGGTTATCCACCACTATATCTGCCACTGGCCGCTTTGCAGGCCAAAGCAGGAATCCAACTATTCAAAAAAAAAAAAAAAAAAAAAAAAAAAAAAAAAAAAAAAAAAAAAAAAAAAAAAAAAAAAAAAAAAAAACTTTGACACAAATACAATTTTTTTCGATCAGTGATAAGGACAAAACATCGCACTATTTTCTACTTCCTCTCATAGGAATCGCAATAAGGCTATCTTTCTCTTACAAAGCGTGTCAGGCCCTTGGTATTTTATCCATCACTCTTGGCTACTAGGTATTTTGAAGGGAACTGTCACCGTATTTAGGGACAATAAGAACTACTTTCCATGAGAATTTATTTGAAATATGATCTTTACGGAAATCGGTCAGTCTGGCTATCCGATATTGGACTTTGGAAACGCTTTTTTAAGGACAATAAGAGCTACTTTCCATGAGAATTTATTTGAAATATGATCTTTATGGAAAATCTTAGGATTGTCTTAAAACAGTTAGAACCTTGGCTTTCTAAGAAGACCAGCTGGGGACCCCTCGTAACATAGCAATCACGATACTAGGAGGGGTCAACTAACCTGGTCTTGGAATTTATCGCGAGTTTATACATTTTTCCCCAGTACAAAAGTGCTCAGCGCCGCTAAAGAAGTTTTCACTTCAAAAATTAAAGTATCCAAAATGGCGGCCGTCAGAGACAAAACAATTTTCGAGTAATTTTTGCGAGGGCGAGCTTACCGCGAGCTGCGAGGCCGCAGGCCGAAGGCTCGGGGAGCCTCCATTCGAGAATCTATGCCAACTCTCCTCCCCAAGTAAAGTTTGAGACGCCGAAGGCGGGAGGAAGGTGTTGCCCAACTATTCATATGCCCCATGTATCTTAAAGCTAACCTGAAGGCCAGCGCCGGATCTAGAAATTTTAGAGGAGGGACAAAAACCACGAAATTCCGCCCCCGTGTGCATGAAAACGCGAGCGCAGCGAGCGCGAAAATTTTCGAACATCATGATGTAGATGCGGAAGAAACTTCATACGCATCAAAACATAACAAATCTAGAAGAAAACGCGAGCACAGCGAGCGCGAAAATTTTCTAACATTATAATGCAGATGCGGAAAATACTAGGCATCAACTTGTAGCAAATCGAGAAATATAACAAATCATATGCATCAAGTCATAAAAAACGCGAGCGCAGCGAGCGCGGAATTTTTTGTCCTGTCAATGTCAAGACGTATTTTGGCCTGTCAAGAAGTTCGAATTTGCCGCCCCCCTGCCGTCCCCTAAACTTGCCGCCCGGGGCATGGGCCCCTGCTTGTCCCTCCCCCCTAGATCCGGCTCTGCTGAAGGCCGAAGGCCCGAAGCGTCCCATCAGAGCGCGCTTTCACTATTCCTGTCATTGTTACAAGCGAACTTGAAACCCAAGGCCCGAAGGTGAGCGGTAATACCACGCGAAGCCGAAGGCTCGAAGCTTGTTGCCCGACGGGCGAGGCCACACGGGCACTCGTCCTAATCCCAGACTCCCTCCTCCTTCTCTCCCATTCCTATATTCCCTCTCCCTCCTATACGAAATAGAAGTCCAAACAGTCCGAAGTCAACTTAAGGGCAACCCAAGATCAACCCAAAGAATCCGGCGGGATGCTTGCGTATGGGGCAAAAAAGTAGTTTATATTTTTTTTTCGCCAAAATTTGCCGCCCCCTAAAATCTGCCGCCCTAGGCTTCAGCCTACTCAGCCTTGGGGTAAATCCGCCACTGTTTATTACCATAATTCCTAATTCATTCGTTGTTCTACCTTCATCATTTTCAGCCTGTAATCGCCCACTGCTGAGCATTATAAGCCTCTCTTCCCTTGCTGGTCTCATCCAGGATAGGAGTAATATTTTTAGCAGTAACAAGTTAGCATTTTTGTCCACATGCCATCGCTCTGTCTGGCAATTTTCTACCTTAATGTTAATTTAATATTTATAAAGGCCTCTCCCCGTGTTGTCCAGACGTCCCCATCCAGAGCCTCTTCCTCCCAGTTGCAAATACGTCCAGGTCATCTCCGTCTGGGCCTGACCCGTCTCGTCTGCGTCTTCCGTCATGTGGCACCCACTTGGTATCTGCATTAGCCCACCTATCCGGGTGCATGCGACAGACGTGGCCGCCGGCCCAGTCCCACTTGAGCCTGGCTGTTTTTGTACCCACGGCAGCCATACGTGTTTTGGAGCGTAGCGTAGTGTTTCGGACGCGACGCGATCCGTCCTTTTAACAGTTAATAGTAGTCTATATTATTTCGTAACAAGTCATCAGTGAGCGCTCTGCGCTTAAGTATAATAATAAGGGACGACGGTGCGACCCTTCATTACGCTTTGGTCCCTAATGGATTGGATACATAAGCCCGTACTTAATGTCATTATATATGTGTCACATACTGAACAAACATTCAACATTCTTATTGCAATATCAACTCTATTTCAGGTTCAGAAGAGCCAAATTTGCCATACCGCCATTTCATGGTCTGCCGTCCCGAAGTACAAAAATCAGAACAGCACCCTGAAGAAGGGAAAATACCAAAAATCACACCTGAAATATTCTACGGAAAGGTGATGGATGGAAAGGGATTCATAGAAGATGACCTTTTCTTAAGGAAGGGAGTTTTCTTCGGGGGTCTAGATAAAGAATTACGAAGAGAGGTCTGGCCGTTTCTCCTTCACTGCTACCCGTATAACACTACTTATGACGAACGAGAAATAATTCTCCAAATGAGGACTAGAGAATACGAAGAAATTACTAGAAAACGTCTTGAGAAGATGACTCCGGAACAGTATGCCGTGTTTTGGAAAAATGTGCAGTGTGTGATTGAGAAAGACGTGGTGAGGACTGATCGAGGGAATCCGTTCTTTGCCGGTGAAAACAATTATAATGTAGAGATTATGAAGAATGTATTGCTGAATTATGCTGTATATAATCCTGTTTTAGGGTAAGTACATCTGGTTATTGGATTAGCCAATTCATGTCCATAGAAATATTTGCCCTGACCGGGATTCGAATCGAAGATTCGAGAAGAGAATTCGTAGAAGTTGTGACGGTCTTCGATTTTTGAACAGGTTCACTAACCACTAGGCTGAACCGGCCGTCATTCCATTCACAATTGATCCAATATTTTGGAGGAAAAGTATGGTTTTTAGGGTTCCGTACCGAAAGGGTAAAACGGGACCCTGTTACTAAGACTCCGCTGGGCGCTGTCCGTCTGTCACCAGGCTGTATCTCATGAACCGTGATAGTTAGACAGTTGAAATTTTCACAGATGATATATTTCTGTTGCCGCTATAACAACAAATACTAAAAAACAGAATAAAATAAATATTTAAGGGGGCTCCCATACAACTAGACGTAAATTTTTTGGCGTTTTTTATAGATAATGGTACGGAACCCTTCGTGCGGGAGTCCCACTCTCGCACTTGGCCGGTTTTTTATATGCTTAAATTCGTGAATAATGTGTCGATGTATTGATTCATCGGAGACCTATTTTGATGGGTCAGTTTATCGGCTGATTATCACGGTAGCGCCAATCCTAAATCTATGGTCCTAAAAGGTCTAAAGGTTCTAAGCTTAATTCTCCTATATTTTGTAGCTACACACAAGGCATGAGCGACCTGTTGGCACCTGTTCTTTGCGAGATCAAGTGCGAGGCGGAGGCGTTCTGGTGCTTCGTGGGGCTCATGCAGCGCGCCATATTCGTGTGCACGCCCACCGACAACGATATGGACATTAATCTTGTAAGTGGTTTACCTCAGTTTGTAGAGATACAAGGCATGAGCGACCTGTTGGCGCCCGTGCTGTGCGAGATCAAGTGCGAGGCGGAGGCCTTCTGGTGCTTCGTGGGGCTCATACAGCGCGCCATATTCGTGTGCACGCCCACCGACAACGATATGGACATTAATCTTGTAAGTGGTTACCCCATTTACATTCAGCCAAGGGGGTCTTAGGCGACTTCCTGACTTGGCGGGGCGGGATCGATATGTGACATTTTCTTCTTTGACGTAAACATACTGACGGTGACGTCGCAAAGATTCCCACTTGACAGAGTGCTGTCAGTATTACATTTGCGCAGTAGTAATATTATGCGCAGAAGCGGAGCAGTACCGCCTTCGCATCGTCCCGCATCCGCGCATCCCGCGCCAGTCAGGAAGCACTCATTTAAATGTAGGGGCGCAGTAAACAGTAGTACTGAGTTGACTGACAGTTGACACTGACATTTGACAGTTTTCTCATTCTTCCTCCGCACCGACAAATCAGGAAGTTGCCTTACTCCGCCGCTGCAAGTACATCCGTAGGTACCATTCAGTGGCCGCGCATTGCTAACGGACGATCGCGTCGTCGCGTCATTCACTTGGTGTGGTCAAAGTTTGTTATTAGCGTATTATAATTTGGGGTTGTAAATTGGGGGGATTTGTTAACAGTGGGATTTCTGGACGTGTAGTACTAATTACTTATTCTTATATTCAGCTCACTTCCAGCTGCAGTGAGCAAGGAAGTTGGCATAGATGTGGGCAGGACGAGTGGATGTACCTAAACACGATACTTCTCATGCTGCTTTCTCTGCCCGGTAATTGACCGGTTTTTTCGGACGGCAGTGCGTTTACATTCAGCCCAGAGTTCACAATATATTCACACAAATTGACAATATTCGAAAAAAGTCTTAATTCGAAAACCATTTTGGTAAAAACGTGTGAACTACACAAAAAACATTTTTTTAGATTTTTTTCTCCGTTAATTTTGGAAAAAATCGCAAATTACTGTAAACTGCAAGTTGACGTCATCTTCCTCGCTGTATTCAGGGAGACCTTAGTACAGAGTACAGACAATCGCTGCTCTGGATTCTTGTTGGGAAGATGACGTCATATTTTACTTACGCCCTTTTGGAATGACCTACTTTTCAACGTGTTTTTTTTGTATGAAATAATGAGTTAAATTGAAAAAGAAAAAATACGGGTGGCTTAAATTTTTACCTATTTTCTAACTAGTTCATAAAATAAAGTATGTGATACGCTGCTGAGGTTCTAAGATATTCGCTTATATGTCGGACATATAGCATTCGTCCCTTACTGTCAAGTATGTAAGTGAGAGAGTGACGAATGCTGTCCGACATATAAGCGATCATCTTAGCCCCTCTGCTGTTGAGAGAGAGAAATATTATATGATATACTATGTTTTTTTCAGAGTTACCTCCGTGAATTAATAAGGATAATGTTGCCACATTTCTACAAGCACTTGGAGAAACATGCTGACGGCATGGAGCTTCTGTTCTGCCATCGATGGATATTATTGTAAGTGGCTCTCATAATAATAATTAGGTAATTGAAGCATAAGTAGGTACTTTATGTCTAAACTGAAGTGTAGCATAGGGGCTATTCATAAATTACGTCATCTATTTTTGACGATTTTTGACCCCCCCCCCCCCTAAAATCATCCAACCATCATAATTCGAATGACCCCCCCCCCCCTATCAAATAAAATGATGTCATTTCTAAAAAACCGGCCAAGTGCGTGTCGGGCCACGCGCAAGGTAGGGTTCCGTATCCGTAGTCGTCCACCCGTTACATTATGTGGACCATAACAAAAATTATCACTTCAAAGCTTAATATCACGCCAACCAATTGTTTAATCAAAAAATGCTTTTTGAAACCTTATAATATTTTTGAAAGAGCTATACAACGATACCCCACACGATGGGGTTTGAAAGAAAAAAAAATTGCACCACCACTTTACATGTATGGGGAGGTACCCTAAAAAAAAATTTTTTTTTTTAATTTTATTCTACCGTTTTGTCGGCGTCATTGATATGTATCCTCATGCCAAATTACAGCTTTCTAGTACTAACGGTTACTGAGAAAAACGGGGGTCGGACGGACGGACGGACGGACATCGCGAAACTATAAGGGTTCCTTGTTTACTACGGAACCCTAGAAATGCGTTCTTAGCTTAATTTTTCAATAAAAAACTATTTAAAATGATTTAGTTATTATTATTTCTTTAAAGTTAAAACAATCAACAAAACAACAAATTAACAATCAACTCTAAATATCAAATAACAATTTTTATTAATTTAGTGTTTATAACAATTTATTGTTGATTCAAGTTTAGTAGGTAATTTTTTATAGCATTAACAGTTTATAGAAACACGAATTTCATTCCTTTTTTACTCATTAAAGCACTTTTTAAAGATGCGAGAGATGATGTCATCTTGGGATTGACCCCCCTCCCCTCCTACGTCATGCTACCATCATCCAATGTTATGACCCCCCCCCCCCAAATTTGAAATGACGTAATTTATGAATAGCCCCATAGCACCGCCCGATCCTCTTGCCGCTTCGGCTTAAAGCTGGGTAGACCCTCGTTTGAGTTTTTCTAAACCATATGAGACATAGAATATAGTGTCTTAAATTCTAAAAACAATATATGTGTTAGATAAGGGTCTTTAAGCCAAGTTAGAGGCTCGAGAAAGTTATGAACTTACTTGACAAAAGCCTAATCACAATAAGGTCTAGTTTCCCCTCGGGTTGGAAGTTCAGATGGCGCTCGTTTCCGTAAAAACTAGTAAGTATTTATGCCAAATCTGGGATTAGGTAGCGGACTGGAATAAGACTGAAGACTGAAATCTGGGATAACGCTAGAAGGATGATGATTTGATACCCAACCGTGATTCCAGATGTTTCAAGCGCGAGTTCACCGAGCCGGTCGCGCTCCGCATGTGGGAGGCGTGCTGGGCCAACTACCAGACAGACTACTTCCACCTGTTCCTGTGCCTGGCCATCGTCGCGGTGTACGCCGATGACGTCATCGCGCAGGACCTCAACACCGATGATATGCTGCTGCACTTCAGCTCGCTAGGTGCGTATGGGGAGAAAGGTTCTTGGTGGGCGGAAAGGTTCTCGAGTGGCGACCGAGTACTGGAAGGCGCATCGAGGTAGCCCCGCAAGGTAAAGGCACAGAATAAGTAATAGTAATAGTCACGGAATAATAAATATTATTTATGTACTACGTACAGAAGCCTCACTGCTATCAAATCCCCGCGAGAAAGGCCAAATGTGCCTACGCATTGAAAGTCACCCGGCGGGGGACCTTTGAGCGGCGCGATGACGTCACGCAAGTGAGTCGCCCCTGGTAAGGTCGCGGGCGTCCGCTGGATGCGGATGGCACACGGTCATTTGGTACTCTTTGGGGGAGCCCTATGCCCCGCAGTGGACGTCATTCAACTGATATGATGAAATTCTTCTGTTCAAAAATTTCGGCCGGGCCTATCCTTACTTATTACCAAATTAAAAAAAAACATTACACTCCTTTTTTTGGGCAGTCGTGTAAGGCTGTTTCCACCAGAGATGTGCGAGGATGCGTTTTCATACATTTGACACCTCACAACGCGTCGATCGAGGTGTCAAATATATGAAAACACATCCTCGCACATCTCCGGTGGAAACGCAGCCTAAAAAAAGGAGGAGGCTCTCAATCAGTCTTTTTTAATCGTTAATCGGTTAACGTTATTCCACAGCAATGTACATGGACGGTCAGCTGATCCTACGCAAGGCGCGCGGCCTCCTACACCAGTACCGTCAGCTGTCTCGCATCCCGTGCTCGCTGGCCGGGCTGTGCCAACGCTGCGGGCCCGGCATATGGGACTCGGCGCACCGGCCCAGCGTAGAGTGCGGCCTCAACCACGACTGCTGCAAGTACGCTGTCCAGTAACACCCGCCATCCTAACCACCTCTCGTCACCTCCACCACACCTGTGCGTGACACGCGAAGGAACGTAACGTAACGCTGTGGGTAAGTATGTGTGCGTACGCTGTCGGTACAACAGTCTTTTCAATAAAATAAAAAAAGTATGGATTATGTTACGATGTCCGATTATGGGTGACAAACATGCTTGTGTACATAGATATAAAGTATGGTTTTTATTGTACAATAGTACATTACTTAACAAGGGCGGTAAAACAAAGAATGTCTCAGATCGCAGGTATTTGACGCCCGAGCCGAAGGCAAGGGCGATAAATATGCGACCTGAGGCTTTCTTTATTACCGCCCGTGTTAAGTACAAAATTTTATGTCACCCCCGGCCAGAAAGTGGGATTTCCCGCGCGCGGAGCGTGCGGTAATTACCGCTTTATGGCCAGGTGTGACATAAATATATTTTACATTGACTAGTACAAAATATTGTCAGTATTGCCTTCATTAATTACTTATCCTAAATGCTTCATAGTAGTTGTTACCAATTATGCAATTATTTAATTTAAATGTTGTTAAATAAGTGGATGCGTCCGCTAACGAAATTATAATTTTCAAAGTGAAAAATTGATAAATTAACTTCGCGGTAGATGGCGCTACGAGCCGAGCCGGCTTAATTAGCCAGAGTGTACTGATTGAAAGATTCACCATCACAAGGGATTACCACGGTGGCTCAGTTGGTTAGAGCAATGGACGGATTCCAGAGGTCGTAGGTTCAAACCCCACCTGTGGCATTTAATTTTTAAATTTTTCACTTTGAAAATTAAAATGTTGCAATAAATTTGTATCATAGTACATACATATGTAAATGGCTTTTTTAAGGTTATATAGAAACATATCAAAGCAAAGTTGTCGACGGAAAATACCTATGTTCACAGAGTGGTTACATTTATATATTAAAACCGGCCAAGTGCGTGTCGGGCCACGCGCAAGGTAGGGTTCCGTAGTCGTCCACCCGTTACATTATATGGACTAAAAAGTTCGAAAACTTATATTTACTATGTTTTCGAAAGAATTAACAACATTATCTAAGGTATCAATGGAAATTGTACGAAAGTTTGCTTTTGCAAAGTACATTTCTGAAGTTCGACTATTACTCGTTAACTAGTAATGTCTACTTAGCTGTGATAGTTTTCCTTTTAAATTCATCGTATATACTACTACCATGAATTTTTTCACATGCCTAGTAGCCACCGTTTAGCTGGCAGGGGGGGGACACAGTACTAACGGTTACTGAGAAAAACGGGGGTCGGACGGACGGACATGGCGAAACTATAAGGGTTCCTTGTTTACTACGGAACCCTAAAAAGGCGGGCTGAATGCTTCGAGGCATTTGCTACCGGTAAACTAAGAGGTTCAATGGACCCTAATTCCGCACTCTTACAGTATTCCAGTGTTTAAACCGCTCGCGTGGTCGTGTCAGAGGTTTCCCCCGGATTTTAGCTAGGCTGGTGGTTGAAAACTGTCTCGCATAATCGGGGTAACAAATCTAACAATCCCATTTCTCATTTATTTGCTTTAGTAGGTACTTTATAGGGACATATCATCGTTAAATATTTAAAATTTGTTTTTATTCTTGTCAACCTACCACCGGTTGCGTTCGTTTTAGTTATTATTATTAAAGCATAATATATAAAATATACTATGTACCTATATGAGTAACTGAGGGACGGAAACATATGGTACAGTCACGAGTTTTAATTTGGTACCCCCTAAGGTTGAAAGTACCGTCAAACAGTATAGAAATTCAAAGAAAAAGTTTGCGAAATGGGTCTTAATTTAATGCACGTGACCGTACCTACCTACTAAGTAATATTTTTATTTTTCGCATGTTGTGAATTGTTATTCTGTGATATAATGATCTGCTTGAATGTAATATAATTTATGTCACACCTGGCCATAAAGCGGCAATTACCGCACGCTCCGCGCCCGGGAAATCCCACTTCCTGGCCAGGGGGTGACATAAAATGTTGTACTTAACACGGGCGGTAATAAAGAAAGCCCCAGATCGCATATTTATCGCCCTTGCCTTCGGCTCGGGCGTCAAATACCTGCGATCTGAGACATTCTTTGTTTTACCGCCCTTGTTAAGTAATGTACTTTATGTCACACCTGGCCATAAAGTGGCAATTACCGCACGCTCTGCGCGCGGGAAATCCCACTTCCTGGCCAGGGGGTGACATAAAATGTTGTACTTAACACGGGCGGTAATAAAGAAAGCCTCAGATCGCATATTTATCGCCCTTGCCTTCGGCTCGGGCGTCAAATACCTGCGATCTGAGACATTCTTTGTTTTACCGCCCTTGTTAAGTAATGTACTAATATGGTAAAAGTTTGTTCTATTAATAAACTGTCAATGTACCTATTAAACATAGTCATATCTTATTAGAAATAAATGTACGAGCATTGGACATTGTGTTTAATTTAATTACTTTTCTAACTTAATGTGTTATTTTCTATGACGCCTCTAAGATACTAAATATAATATCTGGGCGACCGAGCATTGCTCGGCTAGTACTATTACTTATTCTGTGACGGATCCCTAAAAATACATAAGTACCTACTATGCCAAATTTCAACCGAGCAAGAAACATTTGCATGTTTCATGCTTGTTTGCTTACAGACACGGACGCCGGAATAGTTAAAAACTATTAAGATACAGTTCTTTAATAATTTTGAATGAATATTTACACATTTAAGTAACCATGCATGACCTATTGGTCACTTTTATACTTTACCGTGGACGTCCACGGCACGATAAAACTCTATGGTTTCATTCAAAACTAGAGCCATAGGTAGTCTATGGTCTATTTATGAAAGAAACCATAGAGAATATTATGGACGTGCACGTCCACGGTAAAGTATAAAAGCGACCAATTTAAGGATATATCTGTCAACAATATTTGGCTAGCCAGACTCTATACTCGCCTCTATATAGAAATAGAGGCTCAGGCGCAGCACTAAATAAATGAAATGATAAAAAGTAAGGAAACAAACATGGTGACATGGCACGTTGTCAGTAAACAGCTGTTGGCTGCGTCAAACGGAAGTAAGAGCAACGTGTAGTCATGCTATTTCTTTCACCATATGCAATTGAATATTGGAAAGAAAGAGATAAGTTATGTATTTGTGTTTCTGCTTCGATTTTATAAATATTCCGTCATGTCATTGAACGACGTTAAAACCTCACTCCTTTTTATTATCTTGTAGCTTGTCTGAATACATATGATGCAATTGATAACCGTGTAGGTAATGTGGCTGCATGACTTGTATTTTGTGCTAGTACGTAGTTATAAAACTCTAATTTCAGTATCGCACCCATTCTGTCATTGTTATTCGTTTTAACCGGCAGATTCCCGAGTGCATAGTTTAAGAAAGTGAAGTTTAAGTTGAAGACAATATGATGAAAACACTGCCAAAGATAATGCGAGCCGTTGGGCTCTACAAGTACTTGCCTATCGCGGACGCCCAAAGCCTCGTGAATTTGGAGGTACCCGTTCCAACTTTAAAAAGTTCCGATGTCTTAGTGGAAGTGAAGGCATTGGCTGTGAATCCTATTGATACGAAAATACGGACCGGTGTACGTCGGGTCCCTGGCGAGGAATTCCCTCGAATCTTAGGCTGGGATGGTGCAGGGATAATTGTAGATAAAGGCCAAAATTCTAAATACTTTAAAGTTGGCGATGAAGTGTTTTTCACGGCTGACTTTGCAAGAAATGGAGTTAATGCTCAATATGCTGCTATTGACGAGGTGATGGTTGGTGTTAAACCAAAAAACCTGACTTTTGAGGAAGCGGCCGCTATGCCCTTAACTACTGTCACCGCTTATGATTCTCTGTACGATCGGCTGCAGCTCTCGGAGAAGGACAAAGGGAAGACTTTACTAATCATCAGCAGTGGAGGAGGTGTTGGTTCTGTAGCGTCCCAGTTAGCAAAGAACTTGGGACTTAAGGTAATCGGCACAGCAGCCCGGCCGGAGACTGAAGCTTTTAGTTTACAACACGGAGCAGATATTATTCTTAATCATAGCAAGGATCTGTTGCCGCAGCTTGAGGCACATGGTTATGCCAAGGGAGTGGATTTCATACTAGTCAATTACGACCCAAATCCTTATTGGGACACCATAATGGCAGCGGTGAAGCCCCAGGGAAGGATCTGCCTTATTGTTGACAGCAGCGGTCCCGTTGATATAAAACCACTTAAAGACAAAAGTCTCACACTTGCCTCTGAAATGATTTGGACAAGAATGAAGTATAATACTGATAAGCACAGGTATCGTGAAATGTTCGAGGATATAACCAAGATGTTTGAGGCGGGTACATTGAAAACCACATTGACTAAGACCTTGTCACCGATTAATGCTGAGAACTTGAGAGAGGTCCACAGGTTAATAGAAGAGAAGAAAGTCATTGGAAAGATTGTTATTACTGGTGGATTTTGAAATTTTTATAATACCTATATAGTTAATACAATATAATTGTAAAAATAAAGTCTACATTGTATAAAAAAGGCAATTTCATTAATTCAATTCAATTGTTCTCGCTGGTGGATTTTAATTTTATGTTGTTGTGTTACATGGTACTAACCACGTACTAACACAACAAAAAAAAATTAAGCACTACATTGAAATCTATTTTATTACATTAATAAAAATATACTGTTTATTTTTCTTATTAAACTTTCTTCATGCAGAGGTAATCTTTATCTAACTGTGGGTGTGGGGCTTGATATGAGTTTAATCCTGACACCTGTCAATTGAATGTATGGAATGGAATTGTTTTGTAACCTAAATAAAAGTCTCTCTGGCGGGGGTTCGGTCGTCTCTTATTGTATGGTATGATAAGACTCATGCTGTGATAAGACGATAATGATAAGAAAACCGCACTGTCCGCTCTACACCTATTATCTGGTAACAGTGTAACTTGTTGTTTAAATATTTATTATTATAGTACACCAGTTGATAAACATGTAAGTAGCCGCATGACTTGCATTTTGTGCTAGTTATAAAACTCCAATTTCAGTACGTATCGCACCCATTCTCATTGTTGCTTGTTTTAACCGGCAGATACCAGTGTTAAATTTTTAAGGAAATCAAGTTGAAGACTGTAGTGATGATAGCGCTGCCAAAGACCATGAAAGCCGTTGGGCTGTACAAGTATTTGCCTATCGCGGACGTCCAAAGCCTCTTGAATTTGGAAGTACCTGTTCCAACTTTAAAAAGTTCCGATGTCTTAGTTGAAGTGAAGGCATTGGCTGTGAATCCTATTGATACGAAAATACGGGCACCTAAGACTGTACCTCCAGGTCAGGCATTCCCTCGGATCTTGGGTTGGGACGGTGCTGGGATAATTGTAGCTAAAGGTGATAATACTAAATACTTTAAAGTTGGTGATGAAGTGTTTTTCACGGCTGAGTTGGCAAGAAATGGAGTCAATGCTCAATATGCTGCTATTGATGAGGTGATGGTTGGTTATAAACCGAAAAACTTGACATTTGAGGAAGCGGCTGCTATGCCATTGACTACTGTCACCGCTTATGATTCTCTGTATGATCGACTGCTGCTCTCGGAGAAGGACAAAGGGAAGAGTTTACTAATTATCAACAGTGGCGGAGGTGTTGGTTCTTTAGCTTCCCAGTTAGCAAAGAACTTGGGACTTAAGGTAATTGGCACAGCAGCCCGGCCGGAGACTGAAGCTTTTAGTTTACAACACGGAGCAGATATTATTCTTAATCATAGCAAGGATCTGTTGCCGCAGCTTGAGGCACATGGGTATGCCAAGGGAGTGGATTTCATACTAGTCAACTATGACCCATATCCTTATTGGGACACCATAATGGCAGCGGTGAAGCCCCAGGGCAAAATCTGCCTTATTGTTGACAGCAGCGGTCTCGTCGATATAAAACCACTTAAAGACAAAAGTCTCACACTTGCCTCTGAAATGATGGGAACAAGAATGAAATATAATACTGAAGATAAGCACAGATACCACGAAATTTTCGAGGATGTAACCAAGATGTTTGAGGCGGGTACATTGAAGACCACATTGACTAGGACTAGGGAATGCAGAACCGGTACCATTTATCAGTCCCGGGATTTTCGGTACTGGCCGGTAGAGGAACCGGGATTTCCCGGTATTTTCGGTACTTTCGGGAAATTGCCTGTGGTGGTTTTGAGACGTGAGTAGTTTTAGCCTAATACCTGTTTTGGACAATATGATAATAATATCAGGGATGCAAAACGAAAATACACGTGTTTTGGTATCAAAATACACATTAATTATATAAATCACAATGAATTTGCTTATTTTATCTTAGCGTTTTATAAAAAGGACTCAAAATTAAATCAAAGAGTTTACTAAATGCTTACAATTTGTTCATTATTATTTTAACTTTAATTGAATCAGAGTCTGTCATAATCATTGCTGCCGTGGAGTGTCTTGTACAACTTAAGGTTGTAGTACAGAGTTTGTCCAGAATATAGTAAGTGTAATTATTACACCGTTATGTTACATTGTTATGAAGACAAATCCTGTACAATATTCTTGACTAAAGGTATTTGCATCTCAAAAAGTGTATAAAATAACCGTAAAATTACCAGGATTGTTTACACTTCACAAACAAAAATCATTTCAATAATTAGTTATTGCTTATCTCCTTCTGTCAAATATTCCTTTGTCATTTGGTAAGATGTTTGTCACATAATTTTATTGTAACCGTGTAGGATAATATTAATAAGAGATAAGTAAGATTCTCACTTAAAATATTTTAATAGCTGTAATAAAGTCTAAAGTGGTAAATCGTTCTCAGCCGAAGCGCATCTATAACCCATGGCGGTAACCAAAACCAACCCTCTACAACCACAGTGATACCGGTGGAAGTGTTAGCTGAGGGTGAATTAACACTCTTGCTGTACCTGTAATAGTACCTGCACAAGAGTGTTAATTCACTCTCAGCTAACACTTCATCGGTATTATTGCTGTTATCGAGGGTTGGTTACGGGTATAAAAATCACTGCTCTACAGGCTTTCTGTACCTAATCTTTACCTGCTGTATCGCGTGGGCCTGTTTCGGGGTTATAACGATGTTATAGCATGCTCTAACATCTTCATACAGGCATGTGTTAACACTTTAATAATCATATGGATCCGATATAAGAATGATATACAGGCATTCTTAACGCTAGCGTGCTGGTAGGGTGTTAGTTGGGCGACTACCTACTAATAGTGTAGCTGTAGAACAATGAATACGCACGTTGGGGTAAGTATGCGGGTGGAGGACTGGTTAGGTGATGGCGCTGATGAATTTGTATAAGCGGGACGGAGTAACGGCCAGCCGTGGTCGTGAATTGGCTGCTTAGAGAGGAGTTTCCGTTTATAAACATCGCTTGCGTTATTTTATCGATATATCTCTTATCATTTCTAGATTAGCGTATTAAATTTAAGCTGTAAATTACATTTCCCGAAAATCCCGAAAATACCGGGAATTCGATTTCGTAGTACCGGTTCCTACCTTGGTTCAAAAAACCGGGAAATCCCGGTATTTTCGGTACCGGTATTTCCCGGGAGCAAACCCTAACTAGGACCATGTCACCGATTAATGCTGAGAACTTGAGAGAGGCCCACAGGTTAATAGAAGAGAAGAAAGTCATTGGAAAGATTGTTATTACTGGTGGATTTTGAATTTTTTATAATACCTATATAGTTAATACAATATAATTGTAAAAATAAAGTCTACATTGTATAAAAAAGGCAATTTCATTAATGACGCTGTAAAACACTTGGGTCAAACTCTTTCCCTTTGAAGGGGGATCCATCTGCATTCCATGCTTTCTTGAGAATTTCAATATTTTTGATTTCATCACTTGTAGGTAGTCCCTTTAGTTTCTGCTCTTGATTCCACTGCAGTTCTCTTACCTATAATGAGAGATCTTTTGTATGACAGATATTTAAAAAAATAAATAAACTCCCGACACAAAACATAGCTAAGAATCAACTCCACCATCAGAACTTTCGATTTAAAAAGACCGCATTGAAATCGATTCTTTAGTCAGGCAGCAAAGATGCCACAGGCAGACACACATGTTGCGCGTAAAAAATGTCTCAAGCAAAACGGGGTAGCTATTCGCGGCGTCAATTATCATCCTCCTGGAGTTCTCCCAGTTACCTTATCCTTAGATTTGGCGTAGGCACTAGTTTTACGAAATTGACTGCCATTTGATCTGGGTTGGAGCAGAGGGAAAACTAGACCAGATTAGACTGATTTCCTCACGATCTTTTCCTTCACCGGAAAGCTACTGTAATATCAAATGATATTTCGTCCTTTTTTTTTACACTACTGCCCAAAAAAGGAGTGTTTTACCTATACTAGTGGTACCATAGCCGTAGTTGGAACGAGGGACCTCATGCTGTCAATAAGGCGCCATTTCCATGCTAATGAGAAATGGCCCTTATTGCCATCAAAAAAGAAAGTGCGTTTTGCTTGAGAGTTACAGAAATATTTTATTGGAACAGTGCATGCCTGCATGGAACTGTAGTCACTATCGCCTTGGACTTGGAACATTGTACTACTTACCCCATCTGCCATCATAAAATATGTATTAAATAGGTATTTTGTAAAACTTGTTTCTGTGCCAAGTGTTAGGATTAGGAGTTATTAAGTCGTCCTCTCCTCTACCGGTGACTGGGATCCCCGGCCGGATAACAAAAGAATGTTTTGTTTTTTTTTTTCGCTGGGAGAGGACGGTAAAAAAATACCTTGGCAATATGATCTTCTGGCAACTCATTCAATGGTCTTGAACAGTCAATTTTATCTAAATCGATGGCTTCCTCGCTGTTCACCAGTTTGGTCCACCAGCGCTCCTGTACTTTTTCTGAAAGAAGAGAATATGTTAAAGCCGGGGATTCACTAGGGGACAAATGTCCCACGACATGTCAAGCGAAGCCGGCCGATTTCGCCTTAAACGGCCTACTCACAGCCCTAAAATCAGAGCTGCTACCGCGAACCACAAACGAAGTTTTCCGTCCCTGTCGTACTTACGTTCAGACTTGCAAGTGCGACAGACAGAAAAAAATTCGTTTGTGGTTCGCGGTAGCACCCCAGAGGCGATATCGGGAGAGTGGTGGGGAGCACCCTAGGTCGCCTCGTGTGTAGGTAAATCGTATACGATTATCGTATACGATGGATCTGATATCTGGCGACATCGCACGATTTATGTCCGTAGCGACGTCAGGCGAAGTCGTGCGACTTCGCGAAACTACGCCTGACATATCTGGCGACATCGCGCGACTCATTTCCGTAGCGACGTCATGTCGCGCGATGTTGCCAGTCATGTCGAGCGAAGTCCGGCAACGTCGCGCTACTTCACCCGACGTCGCTGGCGACACGTGTCGCAGGACATTTGTCCCCTAGTGAATAGCCGGCTTTAAACGCGTGCCAGAGGGTCGCCGACAAGTTCCTAGGACGGTGCGACCTTGATCCACAAAGACCGATTTCCAAAGGAAATCTTGCTGGAAACAAGAAACAACGGTCCGTGCGGACCAAGGTCGCTCGGTTTTAGGCTTGTTTTCGACTGTCTGACACGGGCTTAAGGCGCAGGGTAGGGCAATGCCTTCTCCATACAAACTTTTGGCACGTTTTATTCGTCGGTTTTAGCACTCCCGAATAGAATTTTGTTTTGCTTGTAAAATATTGGATATACGAAGAACTTCAAGAATATAAAATCAAAAATAAAAAAGATATTTTTTTCTCCTGATTCTGGCTAACAGAAAAATAAGCACACTGACCAAAAATCATAAGTGTGATGCAAACACAAGCGAAGAAAAACTTGCCAAAAGTTTGTATGGAGAGAGCTTGCCCACCCCTGCGCCTTAAAGTAGACAAAACTTTTATATATTTAGTAGTTTTAAAAAAAGGTGGTATAAATAATAATAATAAATAGTTTATTTCTCGACCAACTTGGATCATAGTGTTAGTAAGTTTTAGTTTTGTTATAAAAAAAGGAACCCATTTAAAGGCACGAAAAAACAACAACATAAAACTGCAGATTTACACAGCAAAAATATTAATTCCACATCAAAACCGCGTTTAGCTGTGCAATTAGTATTTTTGCTGTGCAAAGTATTTTTTGCTGTGTAAGTAAAGTCAGTTTTAAAAAAACCGGCCAAGTGCGTGTCGGTCCACGCGCAAGGTAGGGTTCCGTAGTCGTCTACCCTTTACATTATGTGGACTAAAAAGTTCGAAAACTTATATTTACTATGTTTTTGAAAGAATTAACAACATTATCTAAGGTATCAATGGAAATTGTACGAACGTTTGCTTTTGCAAAGTACATTTCTGAAGTTCGACTATTACTCGTTAACTAGTAATGTCTACTTAGCTGTGATAGTTTTCCTTTTAAATTCATCGTATATACTACTACCATGATTTTTTTCACATGCCTAGTAGCCACCGTTTAGCTGGCAGGGGGGGGGGACACTTGACCATAGCAAAAATTATCACTTCAAAGCTTAATATCACGCTAACCAATTCTTTAATCAAAAAATGCTTTTAGAAACCTTATAATATTTTTAAAAGAGCTATCCAACGATACCCCACACGATGGGGTTTGGCAGAAAAAAAATTTGCACCACCATTTTACATGTAGGGGAGGTACCCTAAAAAAAATTTTTTTTAAAGATTTTATTCTACCGTTTTGTCGGCGTCATTGATATGTATACTCATGCCAAATTACAGCTTTCTAGTACTAACGGTTACTGAGAAAAACGGGGGTCGGACGGACGGACGGACGGACATGGCGAAACTATAAGGGTTCCTTGTTTACTACGGAACCCTAAAAAACCCTACCTACAGTAGATATTTCAAAGAGATATAATAGTACATTACTTACCAAGGGCGATAAAACAAAGAATGTATTTTACAATAGACAGGATGGTAAGGTGTAAGGTCAACATGGCCTACAATAATTAATTCACTATTATTCATTAGATGACGTTGCATACATATAACAATTGTATTTTTTTTACTTGAATTAATTAGAATTCTTAATTGAAGTTAAAGTAGGTATATGAATTTTATAATTTTTTTACTGTGGGGAACTAGTAATAATGATTTAGTTCGACATAACAAAAATCGAAAAAGAAAGATAGGAAAACGAACTTAAACTTACAGGAGGCCCAAACTGGCATTTGTATGGCAAATAAATATTTCTATTTCTATTACTGACAGCGGTAGCGGGGCGGGGCGTCGCGGTGCGGAGGCGGTACCGGTTGTAATATTCGAACTAATATGAAAGGGTCCGCACAGAAAACCGGCCGGGAAAAAAGCGTTCTGTGCGGACCCTTTCATATTAGTTCGAACATTACAACCGGTACCGCCTCCGCACCGCGCCGCCACCGCAGTCAGTGCGTTTGCAGCTTAATGTATTTCACCCAATCTTTTCACACCCCAATCAGTAAACATGTGCTGCGGAGGCTGTGGACCTTGCTGCCCTTGCATCACCATCTACACATGCTGCACGAAGATTCGCTGAGCATACTGCATGCGGTGTTTGCGACCACGGCGTCACCTGCAAGTCTTGCGCCCGTCTTTATGTAGAGTTGCCGTTGTTCAGTGTTGTTACATGAAATAAATTATGTATTACAGCGGCAGTTGTGCTAGCATCTAATTTATAATTTAATTTACCTAAATGAATCAACAGTTTTCCTCCACTGATGGTCCAAACACTGTCCATGGCCTTGATCTTGTACTGCAGAGTATCCTTTAAGATGACGTTGCCGTTGCGAAGCGCCACACTTATGTCAGTTGGGTTGATCGTCACCTTTAAGTGTTTTGCGGACTTGATGTCAGGAGGTAGATTGATTGTTACATCTGAAAAAATAACAACTTCGTTCACCCAGCTATAAGAATGAAGGCAATTATATATTGATAATAAATAATCATAGTAGGACAAGTTTTCCTAAAGTCGATCAGTTATATTGACAGTTTAATTTCAGTCATAATCAATTTTATGAAAATATCTACTTTTTTTCTGTTTAAAAATGGCCTTCCATCAAATTTATGAAGATTTTGCCACCCACGTGTGCAAAGATGTTGAACAGTAACGACACCATGACAGTAGGCAACTAGATTTGTTCGGTAATGGATTCTGCTAGTCGTCGTGCCAAGAGCATGTGTGTTCACCAACGCAGCCACTACCAAAATCCAAATATCTACTTATTCCATTGTGATAAGAGAAACTGTCAAGCATGGTCACCAAGATGACATTAATCAAATAATCATAAAACAAAAACAATATTTACCAACTTCCATGATAGTTTGCGACCAAGAATATTTATCCCTCACAGCACCATTATATGACTCACTATTCTTTTGTACAGGAATCACTGGTGGTTCATAATCTCTGTTGACATTTGGTTTAGTCTCATTGCTTGAAGATGCTTCTAGATTTCTCTCAACTGCAGGTTCAGTGACTTCTGAAGGTTCAATATTTTTAGAATCCTCTTCTTCCGTTTCATTTTCAGCTACAACTTCTACTTCTTGAGCTACAGTAGAGCACATGATCTCATTGTTAAAGTTATCAGGTTTCCGAGCTCCGTTGGTACCCTTCCAGTTCTTTGGGTCACAAGTTCTTAGGACCTTTATGACCAATTCCTCCGCCACACCGGGTGGAAAGCCCATGTTCTCGTAAGGGCCGTCGGGGACATAATAGAAGTCCGTGCTGTAACAAATCAAGTTATTGAAATTGAAATGTATGAGATGAAAAACTAGAGTAAATGTTTTGTTTACCGTCTAGCAAGGAAGTTGAATATTGCCGATAAGAAGCCTAAAATTGACTGTTCCTTTACTAAGATGGATGATAAAACGTCGTCGTATTTAGTAAAATTAGTATCCGCTGACATATTTTTATTCTAATCGTTTAATAACTCTAATAATATAATATCGTTTCGTTTGTTTTATGTTTTGTTCTCGAATCGAATTTATGGAAAGGAATTGAACGAAACGAAACGTCAATGAGGAGCGTTCAAATACCAGCGTTCAAATTAAATATGTTTAAAATTTCAATAACTCATAATACCTTATAACTGTTATACCTGGTTATACCAATATCAGAATAATCCTTTATATTTTTTTTCATTTTATAACATTATTCACCCACATTCTAATTTAAATCAACCGGAGTACTATCGTTCCTCGCAAAATGTATGTATTCGATATGTATGAAATCTATTGAAAACCAAACAGTCTTTAAAAGTTCACTAATGACAGTGACATTTGCAGTGTTGCTATTATTCAATCTCATTACTACTATTACCATTCTACCTCAAGTATTTATTATGAATAGGTAGTATAATTAAAATATGTGTGAATGTATTTGAAAATCTATTGTGTGTCTCAGAATATTTACGTTTAATAAATTTGGAGAGTACAGATATTGATACATTAAATAAAACATATGGAAATGTTAGACTATCAATCAATCAAAATATTTATTGCATACTTAAGTATGTGATTCTTTATATTCATATCGGATTCGCAATCGAGTCATCATTTTTTTAACACTCTTGCACAGCATTCCGTATATAATTATATACGGTTCTCCACAAATACTTAATCACTTGATAACCTCCTATGCCAGCCTATAACGCTGCATACGGAGGCTATCCCGACTGAAATCTGTTACTGGTCGCAATGCAGACCAAACAGAGCAAAAAGCACTTAAAGATTAAATGGAGTGATTTTATTCTATTCCTTGAATCACTTTGTCCTGTTTAAATTTTCATTCCCACATTTTAAACATTAAAACCAAACTATTCCAATTTCTTTATGGCCTATTCACACTGCGCAAAACGACAAACTACGACACAGCACTTTCTGCCTATTATGCTTTTGCACACTCGTGGTTGCGATACGGGAACATGATGTGGGGTAGTAGTATGAATTAACACTATCTGTTCGCTAATGCAAAAAAAAAACAAACGTACACTTGGCATACTAGGCATACGTAACACCCATCTTGCTAAATATGGTATACTTACTGTTTACCTGGGGCCTATTGCATAATAAATTACAACTAATATTACAAGCGGTAGTCTCATTTCAATCCCTTTCATTTGAAAGAGACTTCCGCTTGTAATATTAGTTGTAATTTATTATGCAATAGGCCCCAGGTCTATATATTTTAGAATTGTGCTTGTTTTGGCGAAAAAATAATCACCTGTTCACAAAACATAATGCAAGGTTCAAATACAAATTATGTATTACATGGATAGGTACCTGTTTTGATTTAAACTTAAATTATTACTTTGTATATTTAAGATCGCTACACCCGAACGGGGTCCATGAGAAACTATTTATTACACTTAATATTGTAACAATTTGTGTACAACCATTGTGCAATAAACGATTGATATGATTATTATTTGAAATCTACTATTTAGTAGAAAACCTTTTTAGTGGGTATCACTAAAACCTGTTTTTAATTTACATTCCCGCCACTTGGAGGAGTCGATTCGCTTTCGAAAGTTTCACATCCGCAAGAGAGCGGCAAGGCAAGGCAAGGTAGTGGAGTAGGTAAAGAACGAAGTCTCGCGCGCGAACTCGGTACGCTGCAGGCGATGACCGCAATTTATATGAGTTTTTATTAAATCGTGAGTGTGCTGTCGTGATCCTCCGCAGTGTTTACAAAAATGCTTCATAGGTGAACTCTCTGATAACTTAGTGTTGTGATTGTGAATATTTTCTAGCTCTTCCTTCATTATTACTGTCTATCCAAAGGTTGTTAAAATGCCTTGCTCAGCGGTAACTCTGTCTATAGCGACCATTACAGCAATCGTGGCTGCTGCCTTAATGGCAATAGCATTTTCGACCGACAACTGGCTTTACATCGAAGTGAAACGAACGAATATCCAGGTAAGATAAAAAAAAATATTTAAAAAAAAACAAACTTGGTAAAAGTGGTAAATTACAAGAATCGCATATTAACACGCGAATACCGGTTTTTACGTCCGTTTAAATTAATGTGGCATTGCAATATGAGGATATAGCGAAATCAACGAAACTTAACGTTTATTGTGTCATAATCTTTATCTCTATTGGTGTAAGGTTCATATTGCGAGATTGACCAGCTGTAACCTTAACCCTTGCCTCAGCCATGCCTCAGCTTTCCTTTCTAGCAGATATTAGATCGGCGGTTATCAAACTTGACGACGGATCCCTTTTGTAATTTGTCAGAAGAAAACTTTACTTTTGCCGCGTGTGAAAGACAACGTTCTAATCTAAAGAAATCCAAGAGAAAAAAAATATATCTCAGAAAATGTAGGGTAGGAATAGGAATACCATCTTGCACCAAACTGCGATTAGTTTGCCTTCAAATGTAGCAAATTTCAACCAATCTTGAAAAAAAAAAACGATAAACTACAAGTTAGGTACAGTATGGGTACAGTCGGGAAAGAAAGTCCTCTGCCACTTTTGCACTTTAACGTATGGTAGAAATTATTTAAAATGTCCGACATTTTATAAAACTTGTCATTGGACTTTGAATCTTCACGCTTGGACAGTAAAGTCGCTTTTTGTACGGCCTAATTTGATACAACTCGGACAGTTCAAATAATTTTAAGTATCTATACACATAATAGAGTCGAAAAGTGGTAGACCACTTTTTTGGTCGACTGTACGTTGAAGTTTCGCAATTTGGTGTAAAATGGTATTCCTTCCTACCCTACATAGGTAATTAATATAAACGATCATTACCTATTAAGTACCGGTTCGCGTGATCGCGTAATCGCGTATATGTCGTGTCGTGTCGGACATATATCATTTGTCCCTCTCGCACGTATTTGACAGTAAAGGACGAATGCTATATGTCGGACATATAAGCGATCATCGTAGCCCCTCTGGTCTGGGGGCCGATTTTTGAGTGTCGAACGCTCGACTTTTCACTCGACATCTGTCAAATCATCATAGATTTTTGACAGATGTCGAGTGAAAAGTCGAGCGTTCGACATTCAAAAATCGGCCCCCTGGTCTGTATTTTATTCAGCCAAAAAGGGTAAGTGTACTGCTATTGTTTACAATACAGGTTATACAGGTAGGTAGGTACTAGGTACTCTTTACCTTTAGATATGCAAACAATGGTAAAATCAAGATGATCACGTATCTTAAGCCTTGTGCAACCCTACCCCATTGTTTCGAAAATACCTACATATTACTTTGATGCTGTTGAAGATAGTGGCTATGCTATAGGTCACTAGTCACAAAAATTATGATGTGTAACCAGAGTTGAATCGCGTAAGACGCCAAGGCCTTTTTACTCTTCACTTCACCTACTTAACTCGCGAATTACAGTAATTCTAGCCTGGCGAGGTGATGCCCAAGAGCAATCCCATTTTTAGTAAATAAAAAAACTGACTTTCAGTCAGGTAGCTACGAGTATAGGGATCATATTTAACTAGAGACAACTTCTGTTCTTTGGAATACCGCAAAACAACAAAATGAGCCGAGATCTCATGCAGCGCAAAGCAGTAATCGAACCTGCACCTCAGGAGCTGGACCTCACCAGAGCAGCGCCCTACCATTAGGCAACTCAGACCCATACATCATCAAAGCGTATGTTTGTCTTGCATTCTGATTTCGAGAAAAGGAGTTCTTAAATCTATTCACAATGCTGCAGAAACAGAGAAACGGATGTAAAGGAAATATCCAAGGACAATAAAAGACCCTTCTGTAATTTGAGGATTTACTGTGTTGACAGCAGAAGGGACAAAAGGTCCCTCGCTCTCAACACAGTGCATCCTCGGGAGCTCTGGCAACCTTGCTCACCTCCAGGAACACAACACTACATACTTGTATAGTAAATAATGTTATTATGGCTGTGGTCTTCTGCAAGGCGGAGGCACTTCCCCAGTTGGGCTGCTCCAGATTCAAGCACGAGATGACATTATGCTGTACCCTACCTCTCTTCATTATTATTATATTTTTATTTCATTACGTTTTCCTTGAGTTATTGTTGAGGCGGCGAAAATCATTAGCTCGGCGCCGAATTTTCAAAGACATGTAAAGACCCAGATAATGATCCACGAAAACCACTCGGCACACGAATTCTTTCAAGTCCTTGTGTTACCGTTACCACGCACGCGTTACGCATATGTATGCGCGTTCGTTAACAGTACTGCTTCGTACAGGGACCAGTTGTATTGATAAAACTACGACCGATAAACCGATAACATATTTGGGACATCCAGTTATTGAGGGCCACTTCTTTACTAGCATTGTAAATGGGTCATGCAGAGCCACGAAAATCGAAGTTAGCTTCTATCTCGATCTTTATCGCTCGGATTTATACTTCAGATTCATCGAGTTGCGGCTTGTGTCAAAGTAATTCGTATATTAAGCGACTTAATTTAGCATGCTAGAAGAATCAAAATCCTATAACAGTTTTACAAAATATTGATTGACCAACACAAAAAATCTCAGCTGTACAAGAGCGAATAGTGTAATAAAGATGAAGTTACAAACTTACACATGTTTAGTGATGATTATAAAGTTTTCTTTCGTCTTACCGTGCGATCAAAAATCCGAGCCCTGCTTATAATGATACTAATACTGATTTAAAAAAATCCAGCTGAATAATTGGCTTTAAAAGGACGGAATATCACGCCACGTATATGTAAGGAAATAAGGCTCTTTAGCTGTTGTTCGCTTTATATTGCTCCTAAATTCTCATACATTTGATGTAATTTTAAGTTACGGCACTCTAGGACTCAAATGTTTTTTACTTTGAATATACTAAAATGTGACTGTTTGTCGCCTAAATAAATACGAGTAGGAGAGACTATGGAGAGACTAATCGCAGGTTTTTTGGAAAGTGTATAGTAGATATAAATGAGACGTGATAGCATATTTACTTATAGGGCAATCTCAGTGCTCTTAAGATACGCAATCTTAATTAGAATGACCCTATAACGGTGCAACACCTGGCAGTAATGTGTCACTGTCTGCGCTTACAGTTATCTGCACAATGTTACATTTAGGTTGACTGCTGAAAGCGCATAATCCACGAGAACTGGTAAGTCTCACGGTTAATTTGCTTGAAAGTGTCTGGCGTTCTGTTATTTTTTGCGATTTCTACCTGCGCTTAAGTGTTTAAAAGGGCTGTTGTATAATCTCCGAGACGTGACTTTATCTAAACTATTTATGCTTGGAAGTTCTACCTGCCTGGAGTGCCTGGTTATTGTCCCAAGCTTTCTGAGAATTAAATTAAGTACGGCTTTACCATTTTTGTTTTCGATTTGTGAACGAACGTCTGGGCACAATTCAATTGGTTTAATTTTTTTTATGAGAGTTAGTGACATCGCGAAGTCTTGTCAATCTTGTGAAAATGGTTATAATTTTTTTATATTTGATATTTACCTATGTTCCAAGTCCAATCAACTTCATGTCAACTTTCTATGACACATCAAGTCCCACATGCCTATATCACGTAATTTAGCATACTTTGAAAGCGCATTTCATACAATTGGCAACATTTTCGACAGTGTGGCATTCTTTTTCATTAAATTAAAAATCGCCATTTTTGACATAGCAAAGGTGGTTCTTTTCATTGAGAAAGAATTATCGCGAGCGATTAAATTAACTCGAATTTCGTCCCCGAAGTTCATTGTCAAATGTCATTACCAGCTTACGCAAAAGTAATTATATGGCCATTAATTAATTACATAGTCCGCATTCTTTTCTTTTATCATACCATCATAATGTTTTCAAAACTGTTGCCAATGGAAAACTACTAATGTGTCATTTACATTCGGAATGAAAAATACAGCCGAGGAATATAATAAACAATAGGTATTCGAATATTTGTAATTACGGAAAATAACAGGTCTAAATTGCGTGCTATGGGATCAATTGATGACGTAAGGATCTCTGTGCTTATACAGCTAAAAACGATTTGACTTACGTGTTAACACCAAGCGCGACATGTTTCGAACCCTTCGGTCGGAGTACTTCTCAAGGATGAGTGTCATGAGTGTTTCTACGAATTAGCACGGACAGCAATACCGCCGAGAGAATTAATTGACTTTTTTTTCAATAATTTTTAGTTTTTTAGTCCTGAAAATTATGATCGATTGATTCTGATGTTGAAAAAAAAAACGACCCATAACTTAGGCTTTCGTTATGTGACTGTCCATACCTACAAAATGTATGGGAAAACGCTTAGGTTTTCGTTATGTGACGGTCCATACCTACAAAGTGTATACCGTCACACAGTAAAAACACTGACACTTATTCGCTATTACAATAAAGAGTCCTCAAGATTCGAGTCGAGCGAGTTTTTTGTGTGAAAATGGCCTTCTCCAAAGAAATTGATCGAGAAAGTATAACCTGTGAAATGACCCGTGAACATGCACCATAGAACTCAAACCTACTGTTATACAATTTGTAATGTAAACGAGATACGTAATAGTAAACTCTCAAAGATCACGGAGACTTTCTATTGGCTTAGCGATCAGTTTTCGTTTGGCCATCGTCCACGGTATGCATTATGCAAAGATCAAAGAAAGTTTCGCGTAAAAGTGGGAAACTTGGTACCTACTATTCAATTTCTTGTTACGTAAGTTATTCTAGAGCTAGATAATCTTAGATGTATGTGAATGTGATATGTTAGCAACTTTCTGTTTGGCCTAGTGATTGACTTACAAAGAACGTCTCTTGGCATTAAGTCCGCCCTTCTTATTGATTTTTAGGATTCCGTACCCAAAGGGTAAAACGGGACCCTATTACTAAGACTCCGTTGTCCGTCTGTCACCAGGCTGTATCTCATGAACCGTGATAGTTAAACAGTTGAAATTTTCACAGGTGATGTATTTCCGTTGCCGCTATAATAACAAAACAGAATAAAATAAATATTTAAGGGGGCTCCCATACGACTGTCTCGCACTTGGCGGGTTTTTGAATTCCTACTACATACCTATCATCAAACAATGAACAACGACACGAAATCGAGAGACGCACCAAATCGTTTAAATGAACTAAGACTCCTTTAAGTACAAATGGACAAATGTGGAGAGAAAGGTTTTCTCGTCTTTAGTCCATGTAAAGTCACTTCTGTGTTCAGAAAATGGGTGGACAGAGACAGAGCGCATGAAATTTAATTCCAGCGCGCTTTTAGCAATTGTAGGTTTAAAGATGGAGAAAATGTTACATTTCAGTAATACGTAGTCATGGCAAAAAGGCAAAAATAATGCATTCGTCTTTTCTGACACACGGCTTTCTGATAAGATTTTCATAGGCCCAAAGTAGTCAAGTCGTGGCTTAAGGAAAGGTTTTCAAAGGCCCAAAGTAGTCAAGTCGGCTTTGAGAATTTTGTACGCTCAAATGAATTAACGCTGTCGGCATGCCGGATCAAGGCGCCCGACCATTGAATCATACACCCATTCATCCTGCTATAGAAGTCGTGACATGAATCTCGTAAAACGACTAAAAAAGACACGGTAGAAAGACGCACAAGTTTATTATCATACCTGGGAAGGGTCCGGATGTTATGTTTGTTCTCGTTAAAAATACAGCTCATCTGGGGTAGTCAGTGTTGTTCCTGTCTTTAGGGATGCCGTGTACAGAGTTTTAAATTAGCCTGTTTTGAGAACGATTGCCATGTCAGTTAAAACCTGAAATAAAGACCGTCGACGGGGGAAGTTGATGGTGGAAGTTATATTTCTAGCTTTGAAAATTGCCGATTAAAATAATTAATTTGAATCTGGGATTGTGAAGAAACTGCCGTATGCTGTGTTTTTGATTCGTCTGTGCCTATTACTATCTATTAGTATTACCCTATTGTGTCTGTATAAAAGCGAATGTTGACAACGGCCCATTAAAATTAGTAACGAACGAGTAATTTGTTATATGCTTTCTCTTTTTGACTTGCAGAAATACGAATTTACTGATGAACAAGACAGCTTTGTTGCATATTTGAGCTCGTTAACCTACCTTAGTTAATGGATTGCTAACTGGTATGTCTGGTATCGTAAACCTACATAACCACAGCGGATAATTTAACTGAAAATGAAGTTTGAACGACTTCGCAAATTAACATACCTAATCTTGTTTAATTGAAGCAATAAAATTGATTGTCCGCATATGTACAGTCGCTGGAATAAATATTTATACAATTTTGGACCTTATTTCAATTGGGTGAAAACATGTAAAAAAAAATCTAAATTGTTAATTTTTACATTACAATTTGTACACATATGGGTGCCTTGACTGTAAAGTACTTGGTCTAATGATTTTAAACTAGCAATATATATTTTGTTTTTGGAATCATTTTTTTCATTAAATTGCAACAAAACACTTTAGAAACAAAAGTGCCGCCGATACAAGCTTTGTAGTACAAAAATTCAATCATTTTGTTTAATCTAGAATGATTCGTCACATAACAAAGGCTGCTTGGGTGGTCCGCTTAGACCACCCTTCGTAAATCAATTGAACGGCCATTTTATGATGACCATAAGGCCCAAGTAATTTTTAACACAATTGTAATAACGACCCTGTAAAGTATCAGAAATAACTTTCTGTTTAAAATTTTATGGGTCCTAATAAAGGCTTAAATTGTATTAGAACGAATTATGATTTTATTGTATGGACTTAGCAGAATTTAAGCGAAACAAAAAGCTGTTTGCTTGATATTTGTCAATTTGGATTGAAACTAGGTATATTAATGAATGTTTTTTTTTTTATTCTGAGGCATGCTGGTTAGCAAAACTATGTATGATAACTAATTATGTCATCCCGCAACCATACGCTCGCCGCATAGCATACATGTGCTATTTCGTTACTAGAGCGATCAGGTATATCGACACCCCGGAGATGCCGAATCGGCAATATGGGCCGCCTGGCTTTAGTGATCTAGACATTATTATTAGGTGATGTGTGATGTTGTCACTACGTGCGTCTACAATGGCTAATTAAAATACAGCAACCTGCTTTCTTCGGCGCGGTGTCACCTACTTCTCAGGAGCCGTGCCTACGCTTTTTGCTGTCAGCTTTCTTGCAGATAAATCGACATTAGTAGCGAACATAATCGGCGGAAGTATCGAGTTACATGTGAGTATGTAATTTGGGTGAATTGGCACTTAGCAGCCACTGGTATACTTAGTATAAAAACCTTTTCTAGTGGTCACGTGATATTCAATCTTATAGCGATGCGTTCTGCCTGCCTCTTTTGGGAATAAATAGGCATGAGTGTGCATGCAAATAAATAAAATAAAATAAATAAATATTTGTGCAACTATAAGCCTCGCAAGTGAGTTTTTTCTTGCTAGTCCCTTCAGTTCGGATAACTGTCCTTGCGACATGCTACTATTGATTTGATATAACATGTTATGTATTTCGCAAATATGCGTGTATTATCGTGTGGTAACTGTTAAATGTCGTTTGCCCAAGCACCGTGCGGATATTGCAGTCAAGCGTCATTGCGGACCGTAATGCTGGTGTAGCGCGGAGGGAGGTTACAGTTTCTTGGTCAGAAAGGAAACTTAACACATGTAGTGGTGGAAGTTATGGTTACACTGGAAAAGAAGTATGTGACGTTAACGTTACAGTTGGCTACACTTACAAGCTCCGAGGAACTAAATTCTCAGGAACAGAGTGGTGATGACGTGCGTTTGAAACGTTCTAGCAGGTATCTACTAGGCATTCTTGTTAAACCTAGTTTGCATCGTTGATTGCTATCAGGCGAGATGTCGGCCAAACGCTGCTTAGGTATCTCTAGTTAAAAAAATGAAGGTGAGGAGTGGTTTCCGAGATTCCGAGTTCAGTTAAAACCTGGACCTCTTTAGTTCACTTCACCTTCGGCCTCGTCTTTGGCGCCCCCTGGCGAAACGCTGGCCAAGAGCAATCCCATTTTTAATAAAAAAGTGAGCGTATGTGCGAAGATTAGCGTTGGGCATTGGACACCTCTGCCGAACTCCATTCCAAAGGGTATGGTAATCGCTTTCATACGCAGGTCCTGAGCTTGCTTGTCACCGTCCCGCCAAAAAGCAGTGTTAACAACATCATTGCTCTCTTCCTAGCAATCACAATCGGCGCTGGTTCTAGTCCCTGACGTGGTGCGAGTGCGATTCATTCCGTGCCGTGCCACCCAAAAGGCGCCTGAAGATATTTATGTTTCCTTTGATTTTTCTTCCATTAGGCATTTAGGCGCCCCTTGCGCTTAGAGTGGCTGCTCCATTTGTTCTATCCTGGGACCATCCCTGCATGCATGGTCTGAAGCGATAATTTCTATCCCTTTCCATCGCCATTATAGCTACTTAGCATACAGGGAAAACCTGTAACTGCCACTCTGCATTGATGTCAAAGGTCTGCTATGATTTGTAGCGATAGCAGCGCCTTTCCTCGGACATAGCTACAACACAGAAAAACGCCACTGTTTGATATCTTCCAAAGAACGACAAAAGATGACCTTTTCTTATAAATTCTCACGAGTCGTTTCTTCAAACTTTGAGGCTCGTGAAACGTGACGGGACCACGTAACCCTATAAACTATTCGGTAACGTTACTGTTATAGGCTGGCACTAACATAATTGGCTTCGCTTCTAGTTACTTAATGTTTCAGGCTGCAATGAAACAATAAAAACTGAAGCTTGAAAGTGTGGCTAATCTTCTATCATTACATTGCTTTCACGATCCGACATGTAAATATCGTTTATTTTGTAGTTTTCCGGACTTTCTCTGTTTGCTTTGAACTTAACGAGACTCAACCTACATACATACATACTTAGGTATTCTCACGCCCGTATCCAGTTGTTGAAGTCCCGTTTTACACACGGGATGATTTTTGGGATAAATACTAGAGGTGAGACGTATTTACGGGAACAGGTTTTTGGAATAGGTTTTGGCATGGACGCGTAAGTACGCGATCCCGCTCGCGCGTCTTTTAGCGTATCGAGTACTAGGCGTACGACGACTCGGAAGACTCGAAACGTCTAAGAGTCTTTATGTTCCGCGCTATTCGTATTCTTCTGCGCGTTCGGATTCTTTCGGGGCACCTCGGGTCGGGGTCGGTTTAGCGCGTATTTGGACCTAGTCTTTGGATCTAGTATTTTTGTGGACGCGTACTCGCAAGACTCAGTACGGGTTTTGCCTAGTACGTCTCACCTCTAATAAATACTATCATGACCTTCCTATGAACTATCTTCATACTATCATGTTTAAGTGTGAAAAGGCAACAGTATGACAGATAGAAAGACAGGGTTGTTTTCGCATTTATATAAATTATTACAATAATGCCCTCAAAGGTTAGCTGGAATGGAAGAGATCCCTCATAGGGACAAGTTCGCCTTTGCACTTTAATCATGTGACATGTATATTGTTTTAACCTGTTTAGAGTACAATAAAGTGCTTACATACATACAATATTATGGTTTAGGGTTATAAGTAGGTATATCTGTTTTATCTGTCGGAATATGTAGTCTGATCAATGACACACGTTAAATTAAGGCCTCTCCACATGCGGTACCATTTCGGGTCAATGTCACCCATATTTTACTTTGAAAAGCCCACTTAAAATGACCTGGATCCCTAATTAGTTATTATCATACATAATATTAACTATACAATGTCTCCAACAACAATTTATCTTTGTCTAATATTTCTTCACACAGCGCAGTCTCAGGATTGTGTCATTATATTGCCAACTCGTTTGCGGGTCTTGAAAGGTAATTTAGAAACGGATCTTTTGGTATCATTATAGATAGCAGGCCTTTACTTATTGAAAGAATTTCGTACATTGACCCATCATTTCTTCTTGACAAGTGATGATGGGTTAATGTATGAAATTCTTTCTATTCGTCGCGCGCGCTTTAGCTTTTGCTCGGACTTCCCCCGCGTAAACTCTACCTACTTACTCCATATTTCATCACTTCGCTTCGAGGGAAAATTTTGATTATGTAGTATAGTAACTTTGCCCCTAACGCTCGGTGCATGCTAGATAGTAACAAGCGTGCCACTGTATCTACTGAATCTATTTTATCATAATCACCACATAAATATATACTATGAGTATACTCTTAGATAATTCTAGGATCATTCCTTCGCGTGACTGTCGTACATCTCACGTGTTAGAAATTAGTCTGTCATACTGCTATTATCTGTTTTACGAAGTGTTAAATGCGTTTATTGAGTAATTTGCGATAAAAAATGTGTGATAGAATGCGGGTTTTTCTCTTGTTGAAGATGGTTGTGTCTCGTGGCACGATCGAGCCTAATATAAGACAAAGTGATATAGGGATTATTCTAAAACAAACGCGACTACGCGATTATCGCGCGAACTCGCGACTTTTATTTAGAATATTACTAGTAAAAGTCGCGAGTTCGCGCGATAATCGCGTAGTCGCGTTTGTATTAGGACGATCCCTAACACATGAATGGCCGACTTGCGCTACGCACTATGCTCGTAGCTGATAACATAGTTTTTCCGCTTAGTAGCGAAAACTGGCTACGAACGGTGATCCCGACTATCGGGTATACACTAGAAGTAAAATGTTCAACGTTCGTGAGGCAGAAATAGCCCGCACCTGCCGTATCATGTTGCATATCATCTGCCATGTAATTTAACGCCATACTGCGCACCTTTGAAACAATGGACGCGTATAGCCTTCATACCAAGGCAGATTATAGATAGATATCGTTTATTGTATTGATCATCATACATTACCTTTACCTTTAAAGATGTCGCTTACTTTTTTTTTAAGGATATGAGGAAATTATATGATAAAAATCAAGGTAAGATTGGTAATTGCAAATAATTGTAGTATAAATTGTTTAAAACGAGTTTCATAAGGTTTGTCAAAATGTTACATCATAAAATTAATGAAAAATATTTGACACGTTTAAGGAAAAGAACATAATTAATTTTCCGAATAAAATTTTGTATATGGATGACTTCTCTGCCGTCTCCGGTTGTATCAGCATACCAGTTAACTGACCATTCGTGATCCTTATTGTAAGGAGATAAAGGTCTCCCAATGGTCAGTTAATTTTGATGCTGATAAAACACCCTGTAAAAGGCCTTTCAATAGATTTATTATGTTAAAACTAGCATAGGCCTACCTTTTAGCTAAGACGGCGCCTGTGACGAGTTAGGGGTAATCGGGGGAACGTCAAAGGGTAGCGGGCGGGCAGTGGGCGGAGGCCCCCTGCCCTCCGCTGCCTTTCCGCGCTGTCTCCGTCAATCGGTAGTACTATAGTAACAGTGAACTTGAAATCACAGAACGTGACGATAAGCGATGACGTCCAAAACATTTTCAGGTCTGGTGCATCCAAAATGACAAATGTGGTTGCATTCATGTCACATTAAGATAACTATCGGAACGAATCAACTGACTTTGAGTTCACTGTGTTCATTAAAAGTTTGGGTTTCTAGGTTATGTTAAAACTTAAAACCGCTTGGACAAGTTAAACAGGCGGTTAAACTATGGGTGTTAAAGTGGCCGCTATTATATCCTACGTCGTGTGATGTGACACGCCATCGCATCGCATGCCTGTCTTGCACTTAAAGAGGAAACTAACTACTAAACTACTGAACTTGGGTTGGATGAATATTTCGCGTTTGGATGTAAAGATCCCCATACAAGAATCCATAGAAGAATAACACAAGTCTTATTGGGCTTACTATGGGGCTAGTTCGATTTGTGTAAAATTGTCGTCTAATATAATTTATTTTTTATTTATTTATCCCTGGTTATTATTACTATAAATGAATTGAATTACTCCAAAAGTAACTTTATGGTATTGCACGTTCAGTAACCTTACCTGGACCACTTTAAAGGCACGAGTGAATAGGCATTTTCTGGGTGAGCTCGCTTCATTGTCGGCCTCATCTTTGCCCCCTGGCTAGATGCTGGCCAAGAGGAATTCATATAATCTGAGAAGTGTTTTTACTAATTAGGTAGGTATCAGTGGCGGTGCGTTAAAAATATTTTAAGGCAAGCCGGAAATAATTTGCTCTTCATTCATCTTATTCTTCATGAGCCATAGTAAAAGAACTGGACTGGCTGAAAAAAAGGCAAGCCGGTGGGAATCGAGTTGTATGGACGCTCCGACACTCGTAGGTATGTACATAATATCTACTCGCTTCCTCAAGAAAGTAACGCATATAAATTACAAAACAAACATTTCCGTAGGTTTATCTATATTTACATAAACACATCCGATACCCAATGTGACCTCTGTCGGCGGTACCGGTACGGTAACACAACCAAATAAACGCGCGTATTCCTCAACCAAAGGTCAGATTGCTATAGAAAAACCAAGTCTGTTAGGGCCATTTAGAAGTAATTGAGGAAGGTATTATTGTGAACGCACACATACAAACGCCAACACAGGTAACCCTTATTACAACGCCCATAAAGTGCACGAATGTTCAGTTAATTGTGTTCGCGATGATACAGTCAGCTGCAGAGAAACCTGACCTCTCCTGCATTCAAATTTCTATTGTAGGAGGGGTCATTTTTCTCTGCAGCGGATCATAACCCGGGGTGAAGAACACGCTCTTGGCATTGCAAGGTGAACGGGACGAGTCCCAACTCACGCGCAGCTTACGATACGTATATTACTTGTACGATGTTATATGCGTTTAGTAGCTATAGTACTGGAATCCTATTGTTTGCGTCGTTGATGGCAAGTGACGGTGACGGTAGGTATCTAGAATAACCGGATACATTGTATCACGACATCGCTCTCTTGGAAAATATTTCATATTTTTCAGATGTAGCATTCCTTCTTCATCGAAAACTCATGATTGAGGATGTGTTGAGGATAGTCATCCATCATCCTCCTAGCGTTATCCCAGTACAGTTGCATCCTGAAGGATGCTTGGGGTCAGCTACCTAATCCCAAGATTTGACGTAGGCACTAGTTTTTACGGAAGCGACCACCATCTGACCTTCCAACCCCGAGGGTAAACTAGACCTTATTGGGATTAGGCTTTGTCAAGTTAGTGGGCAACTTGACTGTTAGAAGTTCTCAAACCGCCCGAAGGCCTCCAACTTGGCTTAACGACTGCTGCCATAGACAGCAACCGGGATCAACGGTTTAACGTGCCTTCCAAAGCACGGGAGCGCTCAGTTAGTAACCACTCTAAGCGGTCACCCATCCAAGTCCTGACCGCTGCCCACGTTGCTTAACCTTAGATACCGCAAGCGGTACGCAGGCGCCGCTGGGCCACGAGCACTCCGATTGAGGATAGTGAGTAGTGACCACCACAATTCTTTAGTCTGAAGTGCTCTCCAAACAGGCCAATTATCTAACTTCCTCGATTGCATCGAACTAACGGGTGGGTCTGCGGTTGCCCCCGCTTCTCAATTTGGTGGACGAGTTTTCGTGACACAATGGAATCAATTAAATAGTAGACGAGTTAACAGCCGATGGTCCAAAAATTTCATCCTAATCCAAATGTGTTCCATTCAAATCTTAAATGACGTATCCTACTTCTAGGCATTTTGTCAATAAGTCTCACCATGTCTTATTGAACAATATTCTCATTTAATATGCGATGCATTTAAAAATGTTCCCAGACGATATCGGGTTCCCATATAGACATTTAATTCATTTGTTTTGACATATTAGATATTTTTCACTGTATTCATTTTCAATTAATTGGCTCTTTTTGATCTCGCTTTTGAACTTGTTTTAGTAAGAAATAATATTAAAACTGTCTCTTAATTGATCTGAATGCCCCTCCGGCACAGAAATAGTACAAGTACCTCCGTATTCGCAATACACAGAAAAACACATTGAATTGAAACAATATCTACTTTATAAGGAGAGAAAAAAATCTAACTCTGTATCGTCACAACAATAAAAGTAAAATCAGCGTGCATTCATAAAAGTAGCTACTACCTAAGTTTATTTATTTTATCTTTAAGAACAGAAACATAAAGGGAACTAACTTACAGGTGAATTATTTTGCATGACATTGACTTATCCTCTTACACTCCCTAATGTAGTACAGTCAAGTGCAAAAATATGTATCGAGTGTATCCTCTCATAAATATGGTACTTAAACCTTAATTCACCGACATAAGAGCTATGGGACATATTTTTAGATATATGCACCCATATTTTTGCACTTGACTGTACCTGTTCCTTGCACAAGTTGCACACTGTCAAAATTATTAGGATTTTAATTAAGGCGCAGGGTAGGGCAAGGCCTTCCCCATACAAACTTTGTGCACGTTTTATTCGTCGGTTTTGGCACTAACAAATATAATATTTTTTTTGGTTTAAATATTAGATATGCGAAGATCGTGATGTGAAAATTTTCAAATATTTCAAAAAAAAAAAAAAAATTACGTCACGAAATAGTTATCAGAAAAATAAGCATACTGACCAAAAATCATAACTTTAATGCAAACACAAACGAAGTAAATCCTGCACAAAGTTTGTATGGAGAGAGCTTGCCCTACCCCTCCTCTTAAGTCACGAACACAGACCACCTCCTCTAGACCCCTCGTATGAGCGATTTAGTTCGAATCAAAAGTCACCAAGGTTAGCGGTAGGTGCGGGCTGAGGGGAGGTCGGCAACAGCGCTGCGATTGGCCGTTTCAAAATACGCGCGACTTCGCCGCAAAATGGCGCGCGGGCTAGTGATGAGACACGGTTGTTGATTACCGGTTTTTACCAGCACCCCAATTTATTCTAGGTAAATTATTTTACATGGCGTGTATACTTTATCTATTGAATAGACTATAATAATATCTTCTAGGCATGTTTACAACCTTTACTATTGTATACAATTCAGATTTGAACAATTTTATTTTGATTCATGTATATGCGCTGTATATAAATAAATAAAAATCATTTATTTCAGACCAAATGTTGATCCATACATATTATTACATATAGCGTAATGTACAACAGTGGCGGAGCGTCCATACAACTCGATTCCTACCGGTTTGCCTAATTTTCAGCCAGTCCAGTTTTTTTACTACGGAAGCTAGGGCTAATAAAAAAGGCTTATTATTATTATTCCGGCTTCCCTTAGAATAATTTTGACACGCTGACACTGATGTACCTACAAGTAGAGCACTGATGAATATAAATAAAATAACTGTAAATGTAGATTTATAATTAAGAATTAAGATTATCGGTGGATAGGTAAAGGTACAATTTGTAAGAAAGACAGATAAAATACAATTCTCTTTATTGCCCATCCCTCATAATAAAACAGCATGTAAAACAGAATATACAATGATACAGGAGAGAGTAATAAAAAAATGTAGTGGACAACCAAAACTGACTATCAATTCTGTCTTTACTCTCAAGTAAGGTCAAGTGGACCCAAATTTTAAACGTGTAATTAGTCGCTACCGGGTCAAACTGACCCATCCATACAGACTTTATCCATCTGCCGCTCGCAAGGGGACCGCGCCGACGGACTGGCGGTACTACGATTCGAAGCGACAAACATTCATTTGAAGGGACCTACTAAGAGCCGCGTGTTTTTTTTTACTCCGAGATCCCTTATACTTCTTCGAAGTCCAGCAGTGGGTCAACTACGTGTCACTAGTCCTAATTGCCCACTAAGACGATTCGAAAAACCCAATTGCAGTTACTCCATCTCTAACCAACTCCGAGATCCCTTATACTTCTTTGAAGTCCAACAGTGGGTCAACTACGTGTCACTAGTCCTAATTGCCCACCAAGACGATTCGAAAAAACCCAATTCCAGTTACTCCATCTCTAACCAACTCCGAGATCCCTTATACTTCTATGAAGTCCAGTAGTGGGTCAACTACGTGTCACTAGACCTAATTGCCCACCAAGACGATTCGAAAAAACCCAATCCAGTTACTCCATCTCTAACTAACTCCGAGATCCCTTATACTTCTTCGAAGTCCAGGAGTGGGTCAACTACGTGTCACTAGTCTTAATTGCCCACCAAGATGATTCGAAAAACCCAATTCCAGTTACTCCATCTCTAACCAACTCCGAGATCCCTTATACTTCTTCGAAGTCCAGCAGTGGGTCAACTACGTGTCACTAGTCCTAATTGCCCACTAAGACGATTCGAAAAACCCAATTGCAGTTACTCCATCTCTAACCAGCTCCGAGATCCCTTATACTTCTTTGAAGTCCAACAGTGGGTCAACTACGTGTCACTAGTCCTAATTGCCCACCAAAACGATTCGAAAAAACCCAATTCCAGTTACTCCATCTCTAACCAACTCCGAGATCCCTTATACTTTTTCGAAGTCCAGCAGTGGGTCAACTACGTGTCACTAGTCCTAATTGCCCACTAAGACGATTCGAAAAACCCAATCGCAGTTACTCCATCTCTAACCAACTCCGAGATCCCTTATACTTCTTCGAAGTCCAGCAGTGGGTCAACTACGTGTCACTAGTCCTAATTGCCCACCAAAACGATTCGAAAAAACCCAATTCCAGTTACTCCATCTCTAACCAACTCCGAGATCCCTTATACTTTTTCGAAGTCCAGCAGTGGGTCAACTACGTGTCACTAGTCCTAATTGCCCACTAAGACGATTCGAAAAACCCAATCGCAGTTACTCCATCTCTAACCAACTCCGAGATCCCTTATACTTCTTCGAAGTCCAGCAGTGGGTCAACTACGTGTCACTAGTCCTAATTGCCCACTAAGACGATTTGAAAAACCCAATTGCAGTTACTCCATCTCTAACCAACTCCGAGATCCCTTATACTTCTTTGAAGTCCAACAGTGGGTCAACTACGTGTCACTAGTCCTAATTGCCCACCAAGACGATTCGAAAAAACCCAATTCCAGTTACTCCATCTCTAACCAACTCCGAGATCCCTTATACTTTTTCGAAGTCCAGCAGTGGGTCAACTACGTGTCACTAGTCCTAATTGCCCACTAAGACGATTCGAAAAACCCAATTGCAGTTACTCCATCTCTAACCAACTCCGAGATCCCTTATACTTCTTTGAAGTCCAACAGTGGGTCAACTACGTGTCACTAGTCCTAATTGCCCACCAAGACGATTCGAAAAAACCCAATTCCAGTTACTCCATCTCTAACCAACTCCGAGATCCCTTATACTTCTTTGAAGTCCAGTAGTGGGTCAACTACGTGTCACTAGTCCTAATTGCCCACTAAGACGATTCGAAAAACCCAATCGCAGTTACTCCATCTCTAACCAACTCCGAGATCCCTTATACTTCTTCGAAGTCCAGCAGTGGGTCAACAACGTGTCACTAGTCCTAATTGCCCACTAAGACGATTCGAAAAACCCAATTGCAGTTACTCCATCTCTAACCAACTCCGAGATCCCTTATACTTCTTTGAAGTCCAACAGTGGGTCAACTACGTGTCACTAGCCTTAATTGCCCACCAAGACGATTCGAAAAAACCCGATTCCAGTTACTCCATCTCTAACCAACTCCGAGATCCCTTATACTTCTTCGAAGTCCAGGAGTGGGTCAACTACGTGTTACTAGTCCTAATTGCCCACCAAGACGATTCGAAAAAACCAAATTGCAGTTACTCCATCCTTAACCAACTCCGAGATCCCTTATACTTCTTTGAAGTCCAGTAGTGGGTCAACTACGTGTCACTAGACCTAATTGCCCACCAAGACGATTCGAAAAATCCCAATTGCAGTTACTCCATCTCTAACCAACTCCGAGATCCCTTATACTTCTGTGAAGTCCAGTAGTGGGTCAACTACGTGTCACTAGACCTAATTGCCCACCAAGACGATTCGAAAAAACCCAATTCCAGTTACTCCATCTCTAACCAACTCCGAGATCCCTTATACTTCTTCGAAGTCCAACAGTGGGTCAACTACGTGTCACTAGCCTTAATTGCCCACCAAGACGATTCGAAAAAACCCAATTCCAGTTACTCCATCTCTAACCAACTCCGAGATCCCTTATACTTCTTCGAAGTCCAGGAGTGGGTCAACTACGTGTCACTAGTCCTAATTGCCCACCAAGACGATTCGAAAAAACCCAATTGCAGTTACTCCATCTCTAACCAACTCCGAGATCCCTTATACTTCTTCGAAGTCCAGCAGTGGGTCAACTACGTGTCACTAGTCCTAATTGCCCACTAAGACGATTCGAAAAACCCAATTGCAGTTACTCCATCTCTAACCAACTCCGAGATCCCTTATACTTGTTTGAAGTCCAACAGTGGGTCAACTACGTGTCACTAGTCCTAATTGCCCACTAAGACGATTTGAAAAACCCAATTGCAGTTACTCCATCTCTAACCAACTCCGAGATCCCTTATACTTTTTCGAAGTCCAGCAGTGGGTCAACTACGTGTCACTAGTCCTAATTGCCCACTAAGACGATTCGAAAAACCCAATCGCAGTTACTCCATCTCTAACCAACTCCGAGATCCCTTATACTTCTTCGAAGTCCAGCAGTGGGTCAACTACGTGTCACTAGTCCTAATTGCCCACTAAGACGATTTGAAAAACCCAATTGCAGTTACTCCATCTCTAACCAACTCCGAGATCCCTTATACTTCTTTGAAGTCCAACAGTGGGTCAACTACGTGTCACTAGTCCTAATTGCCCACCAAGACGATTCGAAAAAACCCAATTCCAGTTACTTCATCTCTAACCAACTCCGAGATCCCTTATACTTTTTCGAAGTCCAGCAGTGGGTCAACTACGTGTCACTAGTCCTAATTGCCCACTAAGACGATTCGAAAAACCCAATTGCAGTTACTCCATCTCTAACCAACTCCGAGATCCCTTATACTTCTTCGAAGTCCAGGAGTGGGTCAACTACGTGTCACTAGTCCTAATTGCCCACCAAGACGATTCGAAAAAACCCAATTGCAGTTACTCCATCTCTAACCAACTCCGAGATCCCTTATACTTCTTCGAAGTCCAGCAGTGGGTCAACTACGTGTCACTAGTCCTAATTGCCCACTAAGACGATTCGAAAAACCCAATTGCAGTTACTCCATCTCTAACCAACTCCGAGATCCCTTATACTTGTTTGAAGTCCAACAGTGGGTCAACTACGTGTCACTAGTCCTAATTGCCCACTAAGACGATTTGAAAAACCCAATTGCAGTTACTCCATCTCTAACCAACTCCGAGATCCTTTATACTTTTTCGAAGTCCAGCAGTGGGTCAACTACGTGTCACTAGTCCTAATTGCCCACTAAGACGATTCGAAAAACCCAATCGCAGTTACTCCATCTCTAACCAACTCCGAGATCCCTTATACTTCTTCGAAGTCCAGCAGTGGGTCAACTACGTGTCACTAGTCCTAATTGCCCACTAAGACGATTTGAAAAACCCAATTGCAGTTACTCCATCTCTAACCAACTCCGAGATCCCTTATACTTCTTTGAAGTCCAACAGTGGGTCAACTACGTGTCACTAGTCCTAATTGCCCACCAAGACGATTCGAAAAAACCCAATTCCAGTTACTTCATCTCTAACCAACTCCGAGATCCCTTATACTTTTTCGAAGTCCAGCAGTGGGTCAACTACGTGTCACTAGTCCTAATTGCCCACTAAGACGATTCGAAAAACCCAATTGCAGTTACTCCATCTCTAACCAACTCCGAGATCCCTTATACTTCTTTGAAGTCCAACAGTGGGTCAACTACGTGTCACTAGTCCTAATTGCCCACCAAGACGATTCGAAAAAACCCAATTCCAGTTACTCCATCTCTAACCAACTCCGAGATCCCTTATACTTCTTTGAAGTCCAGCAGTGGGTCAACTACGTGTTACTAGTCCTAATTAGCCACCAAGACGATTCGAAAAAACCTAATTGCAATGGGTTTATCCCTAAATCCCTTACACTTCTTCGAAATTCAGTATTGGGGCCTACTCGTGTCACTAGTCCTAATTGCTAAAAGAAATCCACCACCACTAATTATGTTACTACTATATAAACTTCATAATAAAATAAGACAACAACAAAACTACAATGAGAACAAACTAACTAAATATTCTATCCCATACAACTACACTGATTTGTTTAGCGTATAAAGTAAAACAAGATAAAAAACACTACACTATTACCATCTTTCACCTCCTTATACGAACCTCTACGATTCATATAGTAAAGTAATATTGTCCACGTAAATACTGACATTGAATATCAAAAAATAAAACTAATCAGTAATGTTTACTAATGGAATTTTAATATTTATTAAAATCATTGCGATATATAAAATACGGATGAACCGATAATTAAATGAAATCGGAACCGAACATCACTGGCACAGCACTAGCCCGCGCACGTGCTGTCAGAAAGAGAAAGTATATTGGCATTTGAGGTGGTTGGAAAGGAACAAGCACACTTCACTACGCCTTATAAGCCGGCCCGGCCAGTGTAAAATGATCCCCGCCGGGCAGAATAAAATGTGTATTTGTATTAATTTAACTTACCTATGATATGTAATTCCGCCTTTCTTTAGATTTTTAGTTCGGGAATCGTTCCCACACCACTTTACCGAACAAAAACCCATGCTTACGGTTAGTCGGAACCAAATTTACGTATTTTTTGTGCCACGTGCGTATAGGTCATGAACCTGGACGAGACTGACTGAGCGGCGTGAGGCGGGGCAGTATTATAAGCGCAACTTCTCCCAAGTGTGGCGCGAGCGCGTCGCCCTGAAAGCTCTGTCTAGAGGAGGTGGTCTGTGGTCACGAATAAATGCTTCCTTCTACTTCCACTTAAAGCCATGTGCACACAGCATCCACTCGACACACTACCACACGTGTGCACGTTTCGGCTACTTTCCCCAGTGTCCCACGTTCGATAATTACAAGTCATTGTTCGGGACTTTCGCTTGCTTGTTCAGTTTAGCTTCTCTATTTGTCGTTCGGGTGCGAGATAGCCGATAATATCGCTTATTTGAGACCAAAGGCTGGTAAAATACACCTCCATTAAAAGCTCTAGCCGCGTACACAGGCGACCTATTATAGATATTATTATTATTTCCGCCGATGGGGACGTCCACCGAGTGATCGCGACAACACAGACACATATAGTCCCTATTCGTCCCGGTACCACCGCATACCGGGTAGAGTCAGTCCAACCCAGGTCGGGCCTAGCTGAGTTTCTTGCTGGACTCTAAGCTAGGTTTAGTGAACTAGCGACCAAACTCCACACAACACATCAGACCGATGTAACCGCTCAGCCAATCTCACTGGAGCGCAAACTTAGTACTCCCGTGTTTAAACCGCCGCGTGGTCGTGTCGGAGGTTTCCCCTGAATTTTCCCCAGGCCACTCCAACCGCGCGCGCTATAAAGCCACAGTCAGTTAAAAAAAAATGCAACCCTCAAGCTCACCCTTTGATAATGTCACAAATTATGAATCATTTAAGCTTAAGCCACACACAGAGCGGGCGGGCGGGAGGCGGGCGGGCGTGTGGCGGGTGGCTTTCAAGAAACAGATTGCCTTTTTTTTTTTGAAATTGAAACATTTATTTCGAGTAACATGGGACTCATACATAAATTCTTGTTAGTAAAATTAATTATTATAATGATTATTGTTAGTACTATACCTAATTCTAATGATTTTATGTAACATACTCTGTGTAACAATTAAAATAACAGTGTTTTTAGTAACTTTAACTGTTACACAAAGTATGTACTCTTGGACACATGCATTTGACAGCAGTGCCTCACATATGGACAGTCCAGCCTGTCCGCTATCGATTGCAGGATGGGGTTGGGGCTGGCCCGCACCAGGCGCCGGCGCACCAGGGATGTACACCGCTTGCGCATGGTCGCATGGAAGCAGTAAGCCTTTGCGCGCCCGCCCGCTCCCGCGCGCCACCCGCCCGCCCGCTCTGTGTGTGGCTTAAGCTTTACAAATGAGGTTTCCAAAGTCGAAGCTCGAAGTTTCACAGTTAGTTCTCATTCGGATTCCAAATTTCGGAGGTGGGAACATGATTTCACTCTCGTGTCTTTATACTTAACGCCCGTTGATATCTTTTCTTTGGCGGTTCCACTGCTAGTTATAAAAAAATAAATAAAAATTAAAATGCGTTCATTTAGTTTATTTCAGACCATAGATCCATAATATACTTTTAGAACTGTACGATTACATTGAGTTTGAAACTGAAAACCTAGCGTTATATAAAAAAAAAAGAATAAAAGAATAAAATAAATATACTCTCAGTCTATTGGAATGGAGCGCTCGTGGCCCAGCGGCGCTTGCGAACCGCTTGTGCTTGCTAAGGTTAAGCAACGTGGGCAGCGGTCAGGACTTGGATGGGTGACCGCTTTGAGTGGTTACTAACTGAGCGCTCCCGTGCTTTGGAAGGCACGTTAAGCCGTTGATCCCGGTTGCTGTCTATGGCAGCAGTCGTTAAGCCGAGTTGGAGGCCTTCGGGCGGTTTGAGAACTTCTAACAGTCAAGTTGCCCACTCACTTGACAAAGCCTAATCCCAATAAGGTCTAGTTTCCCCTTGGGGTTGGAAGGTCAGATGGCAGTCGCTTTCGTAAAAACTAGTGCCTACGCCAAATCTTGGGATTAGGTAGCGGACCCCAAGCATCCTTCAGGATGCAACTGTACCGGGATAACGCTAGGAGGATGATGATGACTCTCAGTCTATTGGATTTAGTCTACTTTAACACAAATTTAATATTGTTTATTTCACCAATATACGATTTTTATACAGTGTGTATTCAAAAGAAACCCTGTTACATTATAGTTAAAGGGGAATATCCAATGGAATAAATAGTTACGAAAAAAAAATGGAATAAAAATCTAACCCTAAAATCAAAACATTTATTCTGCAAATAGACCTCAAGCAATCTACCTACCAACTAAAAATAATACAATATTTAAAATCAAACTAAGTAATTAAATGAAGCGTTACATGTCAAAAATAAGACTAAGCTAAATAACAATCCAGATTTGTTAGAGATGTATAAGGTCTCTAATAAAATTAAAAAGGTACCATTAAAACATTATGAGATGTAAGTCTAAGAAACTAATACAGATTTGTTAGAGATGTAGAAGGTTAAAAATTATAAAATCTAATAAATCTTAGAGATGTACCTATAAGGTCTCTGATAAGAGGATATGTCAGTGTCATTCAAACTAACATCTTATTATAATTCGATGAGTTACATAAAGTAATGTACCGGGATCGTTGACTACCTCCTTGGCCTGCTTTTAGAATGCACTGAACTGAAAGGGAGGTCGATTCTGGTTGGTTTACGCTTAAATTATATACTTAATTAGCTTTAAACGGCGATTCGGCCAGAATTGACCTTTGAGATGAACACAGCAAGGAGTATTTTCAATGAGGGATTGAAGATATTTTTTTTAGGTAAACGCCAGGAGCTCGACACTGATTAAATACTTGACACTAGGGAATGCAATCCCGCACGATAATTTCAATCCCGGTATTTGCGGGATTGTGGATTCTCAATCCCGCGGGATCCCGGTATTTGCGGGATCCCGCATGCTTTACTAAATGTTGCTTATAAATGATGTCATAGTTTATGCCTAAAAGGTAGAATTCCAATGAAATAAAAACAATCATTTGTAAATCAGCCTTTATTACCGTCTTAGGTAATTTAACAATTGTTATCAGTACTTAAACTAAGCAATCATTTATAATTTGATAACTAAATATACTTTTAATCAATGACCAAATTGAACTCTTCTTCTTTAGTGTTTGGTAATTAAATACCTATACAGTTTTATCAAAAACAATACACTTAAATATGATTTTGAAAGTAACTTCGCAAAAAAGTAAGTGTTAATGGTTTCGTTAGATAAACGACTTCAATCAATCAATTCTTTAAAAAATGGCTTCCATCAAGTTTATGATGATTTCGCCAATGTCACGTGTTCAATGACGTTGTTCGGTAACGACGCCATGACAGTAGATAAGGATTTGTACGGTAAATGGATTCTGCTCGTCGTCGCCCCGGGCACGTGTGCTCACCAACGCGGCGACGATCAAAATCCCCTATAAACGGCTTCTAAACCTTGCAAGCTAGGTAGCCAGCAGCGGAAAAAGTTAGTTCTGCTTCTACACTAGTAGGAACAACTGTCATCAGCGAGTTAAATAGCCGCGTGCAAAGAAAGACGTATGGGTTTTGTTTTATTTTCAATCCCGCGCGGGATCCCGCAAAATTTACGTCATCCCTTCATCAAACATGCGGGATCCCGGTATTTCGGGATCCCGGTATTGCATTCCCTACTTGACACATTAAATTTTAGGTTCATAACAATACAGGTGTCAAAGGTGTCTTAAAATGCGTGACGATTCATTCAATTATGCAGGAACGAATTGATTGTTATTCTTAATTAATAACAAACGTTGATTCATTTAAAATATCAACAGCCAGCGCGTCAACAATATAACAGCAATTTCAAAACATAAGACTATCTCTCGTTTATATAATGTAATGCGACAGGTACATTATCATTTGCAAACATTAGTACATATATAAAAACTTTCAATGAGTAAATACACTTAGAATAAAGTAAGTTTACAGCAGACTTTAGCATTAACTTTAGTTGTATAACTAACATACTTAAATTTTAATTTACTTAGTCAATTAGGGTATCAGCAAAAGAAAGCAAAGTCGAAATGTGTATTTATGGTTTAGTATAGAATCTAGCATTCAAGCAATCTAGACTCTAAACGCTGAGTTGTGCCCATTTGATGCGTGGCAAAATGCGGTTTGTAAATGTCTTGTTTGTAATTGTTTTGTGTTTGTCACGAATAAAATATGTTTCTTCTCCATCTTACGAGTATAACTCCCGGCCTCCCAAGCGTTATCCCAGTACAGTTGTATCCTGAAGGATGCCAGGGGTCCGCCACCTAATCCCAAATTTTTCGTGCAGGTCCTAGCTTAAATCTAAAGTCTATAAGTTGGTTTAGTTTAGGTCTAAATGGCTTTTAAACGATATTGCTTGCTTGAATTTAAACTTTCGTGAGACATGTTATAACTTTATTTTACTAAACGGTGAGGCGGGCGTGAGTTTTAACCGTTTAGTAAAATAAAGATATTGCTTGCGTATAATATCTTGCCCTCCTATTGAAAAACCGGTTATGCGTGTGGACAATTTCACTGTTGGAAACGGAAGACATACTTCATGAAAATATCCGTATATTTGCCTACACTTGTTCCGTAAATGAAGAAAAGAAAATGCGTTGCATTGTTTTTTTGTTGTATGCAAATGACTATGAGCTACTTTACAATACGAGGTGTAAAAAATTGCACGACAACAATACGTTTAAGTTTTTAAGCAATCAACTTAGAAGGTAAACGTCCTAGTGCTCGACAATGACCCAATATTTGACATATTCAATCGGTACCTATGTCATAATATTAGAGGTGAACTGTCGAAACTTGGGACGTTTAGGTACCTTACTAAGCCCGTTGGGTTAGGATAGGAATGATAGGATAGGATAGCAGCAATCAACCCAACAACCTACATCCGTCTTCTCGAGCGTGTAATGCCATTAAGAATATACTACGGGATACTGTTGAAGTGTGTTGTGGGCGATAGGCTAGCAACCTGTCACTATGTCTTTAAACATACGTAATTGAATGCCAAGTGTTCTGTCTACCCTTTTTGGGATAACACGCGTGAATTTATGTTGTAGGTATGTGATTTGTGAAATTGTATCGAATATCACGCGTAACGTCTGCGATTTTAGTACCTATAATTTCGTAATAAATTACATAACGCCGTCACATTTATATAAATAATCGGACCTTACTTTCCCATCGATAGCATCCGATGGAAAGACTAATCGATTCAACGATCGACGAACCCAAGTTGAAGGAACGTCCCGCTTGGTTGGTTGATCGCTCTTTTATTTGTACTGAAAAATAAACACCCTTAAGTTAAAGATATAAGGTTCATTATGAGCTTGATATCGGTGAGAAATACTAAATTAATGTCCGTGGGAATGCGCTCGGATTACTTATTAAGTAGGTATCGAGAAAAAGATTTCATGACGAAACATGACAGTCAGTGCGTTATACAACACCGTTTTAACAGAATTCACACAGAAAGGTATTAAGTGTATTAACGCAGACAAATGTGTTCTTATTATTCCTATAGTTGAAGTACGGGCCTTTTTACTTGTCCGTAGTCCTATTGATAGAACCAAGGACAAAAAAAGCCCGTTGTACTACCAGTAGGACTAAGCATTAAAATAATATGATCTAATCACGATTAAAAGGGCAGAAAGGTAGGTACTTTGGAATGGAAGAAATATGGATAGGACCTGATATAGGTATCCAATCGGATTTGAAGAAATGTGTAGGAACAGAATTAAAACACAATTAACCTGTAGATCGCATATTTAAAAGAAGCTGTCGCCGCGTATATATTTTGGTATATATATATATATGTATCTATGTATGAAATCACTTTATTGTACACAATAACAGGTTGAAAAATATATGTATATTACTAGCTTTTGCCTGAAACTACGTCTGCGTTAACTTCCTTTCCCTATTTCATCCCTATGAGGGATGATTTCCGGGTTAAAAAGTATATCTATCTATGTTAATCCAGGTTAAGTTAATCCAGTTAATCCATTCAATATTTAAAACTCTTTGTATTGTATACCACAAGTATCATCATAGTCCATTAACGAATATCTAAACATATAAACTTTCCCATTTTATAGTAATATAATATTAGCAGGATAGATCGGTATGTGACAAGGTTTTTAAAATTGTAATTTGTAGCTTTGTCAGTCAAACAATACCATCTATAAAATCGTGAATACCTCAAGACGGTTATATTTGTACGTTATTTTAAAAAGTTACCATTCGACAGTGCAATCTCGGATCTGTAAACATTATTCACAAACTGACTTGGGCGATGTATACACTTCAGTTTAGGTTAGATTTAAGTAGTTATTTATTTACAAGAAAATACAACAATAACTTAAATAAAATTAAAGCTAACTTAAATCTAAAATGCATTGTACCGACGATGCTGGCGGCATTTGCTCACTGTATCGCAATGCTGATACGCTGTGCGACGAAGTCGCCAGCTCTTCGGTACGATCTTGTTTTGTTTCTGTTCTATATTATGTGTTTTTTTAAATATACCTTATAAGTTCCACAAACCGCACTCCGGATCTTTCTCGCCACTTCCACCGGCTCGTAGACAGGTGACGTTGTACCGCAGCCTCCAACCGGTTCCTAGGAATTCGCGGCGAAGGCGCACGGGAAAATTGTGTTTAAAAAGAGATCAGTGGCATCGTGGTATGGGAAAACATCAGCCCAGCAACTTTCATGGTCATGTTTACTAGACAAAACGATTAAAACCTATAATACGGTAATTTTTGACGTTTAAACGTGCCAATAACTGGCTTATTACTAATGTCCTAATTCAATCTGGCTGTGATGAAAGGAATGCAGCAATACTTATAGAAGTTTCCAAATTAAACATCTTATTTAAAACATTTATGCTAGGGACACACTGAACCCACGTACGTAACGTATGTAATGAATTATTGGATCTGAACTCTGAAATTTGTATACTTAGAAACCCACTTGTCACACGAAACTCTGAACTTTGCATATGTAACTGAAAATTTGTAGGTATGCTTAATAAAACCCACTTTTGACACTTGTCACACGAAACGTTGCGTGTGACAAACTAGTGGGTTTCTAATAGCATACAAATTGCAGAGTTCAGATCTCATAATTCGCTATTACGATTAGGTACTTCTTTATACGATTTACATCGCGTTCCACTTCACGTTCTAATACTGTCACTGAATCTGTGCTACATGTCACGTTCATAGTAGGTAAAAACTAGTGTAATCGTATGTTACATTGTTTGAAAGTGATATAGTGTGAGTTAGGCAAGCACAAGTGTTACTGATTGATGGAGCAATCGGGGTTAAAAGATTACACGTCACCGAAAACTGTATCTCTCTCTATCGCACTTGTTAATTCGATTCGAGCTCAGGTGTCGGCGGCCTAATTTGCGAACCTTAACTTGCTGACTATGGAGTCTATGGACCTATTAGATCGACCGCTTAACTGAAGCGGTGTGGGAAGGTCACACGCGCCGTCTCTATACTCTAGTCTATAAGTTCTATAATATGGTAGTCCTATACCCTAATTTAGACAAAGGAAGGCTTCCTAATACTTTAATGTTAGTTTTGTAGTAATGAAGAAACCTTAAGAAACTTTTTTCACCTGACTGTGGCTTTATAGGCCGGGCCCAATAAAGAGATAGACTGGGAAAAATCCAGGGGAAAGCTCCGACACGACCACGCCGGCGGTTTTCCTATACCTTTGTTGCTAATTCAACCCCTGTTAAAAGTAAAAGTAGCCTCAACAACCTCGTAAGTAACGGCACAGCCGAAACGTGTCCAGCAAATCAAAACAAGCCGCAACGGTGCGCGCAAAAACGCGACCCAGCGGCGCATGAACGAATATTAAAATATGGGCTGCACTCGGGTCGCAAAGACATTTGTCTACCAATTCTCGACTCTATCATTTAAAAATTAAGATTCAAAATAGTTTGGCGAGAAATATCTTTGCTTACTGTACGGTCGACGTCAATCATGTTTTCAATTTTACACTTAATGCCTTTGTGATAAGGCGAATAACGTAATTGACAGTACGTGTACGAAGACGAAGCAACTTTATATGCGCGCGTTGAGTAAGTACAAGTATTTATATAGGCAGTTTTACCGTGGCGTTTCTTCGGGGCATTTTGTTGCTCTCGTGCTGTTGTTAGATGAACCTATTGTTGTATTTTTATCCATAGCTTGTAACATTTTGTCATGGATTGTCATACTTAGCAAGTCTCCGAGTTTAAGTACTATCAGAAGACATTCTATGTACCGTGACCATTTCAATCCTAAAGGTACAACAACCGATACAATTTTAGGGGCTGAACTTTAAAAAAGATATAACCGAATTAGTAACAAGAATACATATTACATGTGTAAGAAAGTATTATGATTATAAGGCCGAAATGATATTGTATTATTTCGTCAGGTAATTGGAATTAGATTATATCTGTTTCAGATTACAAAATAGTACGACCAGTCAGATTTAACAATGTTACGAGACTTACGAGCGTGGGGTACGGGGTACGGGATAGAGTTAAACACCTGTTAGGTGGAACTATGGATTTATTTAGCGACTTGGAAAACGCCGAATAAAGCTGATTCTACGCATACCAAACCAATACACTGACTCGTCTTACTCACACAAGTTCTCCGAGTCTGCGCCTGCTAGTCCTGACACAGTTGTTCTTCACTGACACTCGCACTAACACTTCACTGTACTCACTTGTTTCACTTCACTTTTACCCACTATAGAAATAGAAATAGAAATATTTATTTGCCATTAAATGTGGTACATAAGAGGTGTTAATAAATTGTTATAGCGCTATACATTTAGACTTTAAAAAGCCATGCAAATTGAAATTATCCTAAATTAAAATTAGCCTACATTATTTACATGCAAATAATACAAATTTTGAGAAGTCGTGAAGCAATTAATGTGGACACTTCCACTATTTCTCTTCTTCTATTTTCACTTCGTTCCACTCCGGTATTCACTACTGTATGCCAAGAATACGATAATTTCGATCTTCTTTTCGATAGTCATTTTTGTTGTCATTTCGTTATTCATCTGTTCCGAGTAGCGTTCACTATTCCCGAAACCTGTGCCTTAACGAAGATTCTCGAATGTTCCAATCCCATACATTAGTCGTTTAATTTTCTATATCATGTTCATGGAATTTTCTATTCAGTCATTTCTTCTAGAACTTTCCATGCTACTTAGCTTAATGAAAATTAACACTTAAGATTCTGATTCTGAATAATTAATAAGTAAAAGTGTTAAGTCGGCGAATATTGCAATCCCATGATCAACGTGTCATCACCATGACAACCCTACTGTTTACGCCTCCGTCGCAACAATAACAATGTTTGGACTTTCGCCGCCATCTTGGCGAGAGTCACATCTTTTTCTTCTTACCAAGTGGTTTTATTCAATTTTACTTAATTATCCCTTCGTGTGTCATTGGCAAAAGTCCCTGAGGCTGCCATTTCTCTTTTATATCTAACTAACTAATTTATCCCTTCGTGTGTCATTGGCAAAGGCCCTTAAATGAGGCTGCCATTTCTCTTTTATATCTATCTATAACAATGTTTCACGTAAACAAATTAGGTACAATTTGAAATAAAAATACTCAGTACAATATGCTGATGTTTAGTTACGTTCGTTTTGCGAATGCCAGTGAATAAGCGTAAGGCGACACTTTCTGAGAATCCGCATTACAAGGCTTGGGAAAACCTGCAGCATTGTCAGCGGTCCTGATACCTTATTGTACACTGCAAAGGAACTTGCACTTATTAGAAGTTATTGACCGCGGTACAAGGGAACTGAGAATTGGGTCGTCAACATCCATGTTTTGCAATGCTAAAGGCTTAAGATCTTGCTGAACCAATTTTGCCAAGACTAAAGATCTTTTTAGTTTAGCGCGTGTGGACAAAAGTGTTATTATAACATGTGTGATGTGTGTAAACATTTTCCTCGTAAATATTCTCGGGTTCAGGTTATAACTTTTTCAAGACCTAGTTTTACCATTCCTACAATATTTATATATATGGATAGAAAGAAATAATTATACAAAAGTTATATCTAAAGAGCTGAACCACCAACTTAGATAAAATTTAACATGAAAATTGTTCATACCTTTCAGAAGGACATAGGGTAACTTTATCCAGGAAACACTTCCCCTAAGGAAACGAAGTGTTGGATAATTGTGTAGGAGTGCGATAAATTCTACACAATTTCTATGCAGATGAAGTCTCGGATAAACTCTAGTTTAGACAAATATATATTCCAAGACAGGATTTCTAGCTGATGCAAGTAACAGTAAAACCTGTTTCCCAAACATGTCTAAATTAGAATTTCGAACGCCGGAAAACACGTTGACGTACGCAACTGTACCTTGTGTCGGACCAGTAACGTCAATTCCAGCTTGACTGCTTTATATTCATGCTTGAGTAGGACATTACATTCAAATAGTGATTACTAGGAGGATTTCCACTTCAAAATTAAGTTATTTTACGAAGAGCGGCCGAAAAATAGGAATAAAATATGAAGTATTAAAAAAAAGTATCCTCTCAAAAAAAGGTCATGCTCTGTACTCAATTACCTTTTTCTTCGGGAGGATACTTTTTTGCCACTCTGCAATAAGGATCGTTTCTCATGTCATTCCTTTGAAAAATTGCCTCATTGGCATCGTCAAAGTGAGAGCTTGAGAATAAAAAAATATAGCTCTTTCGTTCAAGGATTTTGTCCAATTGCCAGCATTAACCTTCTCATTCTAACTAAATGCTAATAATATGCCTACGATCCCAGATATAAAGCAGCAAAAGTGAATAAAATTAAAAATGTACAAAATTCCTGACACAACACAAATCATTAAGAAAACCCGCGCACTCGTATCGGTTCATCGACGACACACGAGCTACGATGCCCTGACCTGACAGACATAATATGTTAAAAACTTATAACAGCCCTCTTCTCCGTTGCGCGGTTAAAAAGAGCAGACTTCACTATACAGACTCGTATTTGCACTGTCATGGCGAACCCCGAATACCGTTCTCATTATGAATAGGGCATGTTAATTTCCTCTGTAGAACAATATCATCGGTTCCCATTGCCGCTTTCGATCCAATCCCTACCATGGCTGAGAACGGAATGCGTGTAGGAGGGTATTGGACTGTAATTATATACCTTTTGTGTTCTTTGATGGAATGCCGCCGTCTGCCTGTTACGTGTAGTTAATTAAAATTAGGTAATTGAACAGAATAAACCACGAAGGTCTCTGAACTGTTTCAGACGATTTGAATCCGAATATACCAAAATTTTCTTTGGTGTTGGGGTAGAATGACAAACGAGCGTCCTGTCCTGTTTTACTATATGTATTCGACTGTCTCATCCACCCTTTCGGTTTGTCCTACGCGTAGAACAGTCCAACCTGAATTAAAAAATATATAATGATTGTTCCAGACATATGCTGGCGCGGAGAGTTCATCGGGCCTCAACCCTCAGGCTCAGGCCATTCTCGACAGCCTCAACAATAAGTACTACTTCTACACGAGGACACGGGGTCTCTTCCGGATCTGCTACCCCAAGGAGCGGCCGCCTACAGGTTAGTACACAAACTCAGGCCAATATCCTCAAGTGAGGTAGTCAGTGCACATGATTAGTAAATATTAGTACCTACTTCTAGCAATTGTTCGTCTGTAAGATGAACAAAATTTTATATTGGAGTGATAGGTTGAACACTTTAATTTACAGGTCTAACAATTATAAAGGGATATTGTTTAGCTGAGCTTTAGGAAATAAACAACTTAACTAACTAGGCACTAGAAAGTAGGTGAGTTATTAATAACATTGTGTAAGTCAAGAAAAATAAAAAAACAAGAGTTACTCATAAACGCTACAGAACGTAAATGTACGACTTAGTATAGTTTTTTCCGGATTTAATTATTATGAAGACATGCACAATAATTCAAATATTTAATAGCCATTAGTCACAGCTTGTACACCCAACGTACTTTGTTATTATTTTATTGTGTAAAAAGTTTATATCTTACTCTTCCTCTCGCTATTTGCTTTGCTCGATAGTATGAATATGGAAGATGAAAGAGAAAATCACCGATTATGTACGTAAGTAGAGACGAAAGTTGAACCAACTCGATACAACTACACGGCAACACTGTACGTGTACATCATGCCATGCAATTTGACTCATTGTGTTGCCGTATATGTACAGGAATTTACAAAGACGGACATGATAGAAAATATATATGTACATTAGATGTCTAACTAATCATATAAATCAAACCAGACTAACCGACTGAGAAATAATCCTGATGTACTATTATTAGTACATCGGGCTTTTTTCTCTCATGCGTGCTTTATCTGGCCACATCGGTCTTGATTATATAGACACTTAATTGCCAACATAAAATAACATTTCAGGCATATCATAGACACAATTGCGGTACTCGAATCGAGCTAAATACCATCTTCATCGAAAGATAATTACACATTCCGTAATTTCTCAGAAACGCCACAAAACAATCATCACAGTGTTAACTCTAATGAACGCCCATGGTAATGATCTCTGCCTATTGGAGCGTAAACTAACTCACGGGATTATGAACGTAAATACAGAAGAAATATGATTTGTAATTGTTTGATATCAATGCCAATGCTATGGTCAGTGGAACAGGTGTGCGGTAAATCGGTAACTGTTGCTAATAAATACAATAAACACCGTCCTAAATAACTGGTGGTTTGTGTTTGTGGCAGTATCAATGCCATTTTGCGACATTGATGATATTGTTCTTGAGCTAAAAAAATATATCACTATAAATAAAAAAAAAAATACAACCATGTTAGATGACCTAACCATTCCAAGGGGGCCTAATTTTGATTCCCTTTTTTAGCATATTTAGTTTAAGTTAGCTTAGTCTAGTTTTAATTTAGTTTAGTTTAATTTACTTTTATACCCAATCTTTGTTTATGTATTATTAGTTATGCCGAAATAAATTAATGCCTGTTAGATGATAGATGTTGAAGTTATCTAAGCCTTTTTTTTGCAGACAGAAAAATCTGATCTCAATTCGTTTTTAGTTTTCTTTAGTTAGGTAATATTCATTAACTTGTACAATAAAAAAAATGCCTTATTTCATCATTGGTTGGCCTTGTATTGTACCTATATCAGCGTTTACGTATACGTAAAAATGGAGGGGTTATGTCATTTTATTAGAACACTGGGTTGTAATTTGTAACGCTCTAAAATTGTTTAAATCTTAAGTACGATGTAAAATCGTAACGTCCTCCATGGAAACCGGTGTAAACTAAAGCTACTTGCCTTTCCTCCTACCAGAAGCTTCAGTGAAGCATTAAATCACAAATAACGAACTCTGAAATCTGTTATTATTTGAATTTCACTTTCGACCTGCATCCATTATTACACCAATAAAAATAATAATAGAAAGCAAGACACCTAGCGAGTCCAGTGCCACGCCACACCTGTGCCTCCAGATAAAACATAGTCATGAGAATTAATAACATTCATACGTATAGTAAAAAATATTTGAATTGGCCAAGTATCAAAGAAAATCCTTTGTTCATGGTACAAGATTCAAAATCGAACAGCGGTTTTTTTAAATCTCGGCATGCAAATAGCACTTCAATTATATGTCGGTACATTAAACAGTCGGCATTAAATGTTAGAGATTAGGGCATAACGTATTAGATTTTGAATACGCACGTAGGTATGTATACTTAAAATCATTTGAACTGGTACAAAATTACGGTTAAGCAAGTCCATAGGAACAGGTATGGTCCATGGTCCATGAACTAACCCGCACAATTTTTGGGTTACTGGCATTTGGTGACTTCCGGCCACGAGTTGGAAAGTAGCCTGGTTAATTACCTCTCGTATATTCAGCTCGAGTAAGACGCGCCTTCACGGCGGCCATATTTGCAAGGTTGGACATCGATTTTGTAGGTGTAAATGTTTTGTATGCAAAATAGTTTGTAAGGTCTAGGTCGTACGTAGATTTTTAATTTTTGATTCCACTTGAAGGATCTTTATGAGCGATTACAACTGAAGTGTTAATTAGTCGATGATAGTGAGACTGCGTTGTAGTGCAGTGCAGTGCATGAGGTTTGATGGTAAGAATTGAAAAGAACGATTCGTATTAAATTGTATTGTATTAAACCGATTAAAAGTGACATTTGAAAAGCATGATCTCCTTATAGTATAGTAGCCCGGCTTGATAAAGTAATCATACTTTACAATCCTAACATGATGAGCTATGTGAGCATGTACTAGAGATTTGCTAAAAGGTGGCACCTAGCAGTCAAGCATGCTCAAATATCAAAAAAAACACTAGCATTATTATGACATATATCTTTTGACCAAATGACCTTTCACACATTATTTGTAGGTACAGTTCTCATATACACGCAGTCGGTTGGTATTGGTACCCATTGCGCAGCCTACCAGTATAAAATAACTGCATAAAAAAACTCGTCCGTCAATAGGCCTTTACAATGTGAGGGATTCATTGGTTCAACCACAGACGCTGTGGGCTCAACTATACGCAATCGTACATCATACTTGCATTCACTCGCTTGTAGCGATACGATCGTTAAGGTTAAGTCCCATTTACACGATGCAAGAAATTTGCATGCGATTTTCATTAGATCGCGGGGTTTGATCGTCCTCTTCTTAGCTCGGTATTCCGCAGCCCGCAATGCAATCTAAATTGCATTGCATGCATTGCATGCAAGTCCTTACACCATAAAAATCGACCTTTAAGCTATATAAAGTCAAAGTCCCATAAATCCCATCCAAGTACAGTGAACTCTTAAGCTTAAGCCACACACAGAGCGGGCGAGCGTGAGGCGCGCGGGCGTGAGGCGGGCGTGAGGCGCGCGGGCGTGAGGCGGGCGTGAGCGGGCGTGCGGCGGGCGGGTTTCAAGAAACAGACTGCCTTTGCGCGCCCGCCCGCCTCACGCCCGCTCAAGCCCGCCTCACGCCCGGGCGCCTCACGCCCGCCTGACGCCCGCCTCACGGCCGCGCGCCTCACGCCCGCCCGCTCTGTGTGTGGCTTAAGCTTTAGGGTCATTCTAAAGAGCTTTTCGGCCGTCAACGGTTTCGGGACTTTCGGGTGAAATCGTTGATTTGGTATACGTAAGACAGTGTACAAGAGCCATAGAGAGACAAGACAAGACAACCGACCCGATAAATGTTTCAAGTTTTGAGCCTTAATATAAGTATAAGTCGAAAAGTGACACTTCCTTAGCCGACTGTACTATGCAGACGCCAAATCAATTCCACCCATCCACAGACATTGTTAGTCTGCGTATAGCTGATGGCATGTAGCTATGTAGGGCTGGCCAAACGCGTAAGTACGCATTACGTGCCTCGCGTTACCGACGCCAAGGCTGCGCGCGATCACGTTTAGATTGTCACTGCGCTGATAATAGTGATACAACCAGTCAAGGGAGCTCAACAAAGACGTGTTTGGAGTTTACAGGTCGACTGAAACTACAAATAGATTTAAATACCCATCCCAGGTTTACAAAATTTAGCGAGTAATCGTGATCACTACTTTTTTCTGGCACCCCCTTGATATCCTCACACACAACAGCAGTAACTTTCTCCTTCACTAGGTTTAAGTATACTCTAGAGCTTCTTTCTCTGTTTCTCTTACCCTGTAAACTGCGCCTCCTAATTTGTACAAGGTACAAAGTACACCTAAAAGCATTCAGGAAGTAACATCTTACTAACCTACTTGTAAGTCATCATACCTCAAATTGGCTTCTCACGTTTTGTCAAACAACAAAGATTTCGACACCGCGTATTTGTGCGATTGTCACAGACTTAAACAATAGATACGCTACTAGTTGAACTGTAGATACTACTGTAGGTCGCAGCCTTGACTGCTTGTTTTTCTGTGGTCGTCCCCCGAATTAGTGAAGCCATTGTCGTTTTACTATGGTGTCCGAGGTCTGAGCAGAAGTCAAGATTATTGTCATTGAGACTTGGGTCATTATTCGCGCGTTTTAACCGCCTCACTTTCGTGGAGACTTTTTTGACGAATTGGCTGTAGATTTTGGTGGTATTTCTGAGTTAGGTGGTAGATGTCCCGTACTTTTATCAGATAACTGAAAACGGCATTGAAATCTTTATCCAAATTCAATAAAATAGTGACCACGAAAGTGCTTTGGAACAAACGGCCGAATAATGACCCACTTGAGACCCACATTTGATGTTTACCATTTGGCCCCGTGAATAAATTATGTCAATACATACAATACAATACAATACAAATACTATTGTACACCTCATACAAATGGATCAGTTACATAATGCTGATATTTATTTTGGGGGTGTAAGTACAACCTACTTATCATATCAAATGTGTAAGAATATAAAATTAAACACTGCATAACACCTGAAAATTAAAGAACCAATTGGTGAATTGGTTATTTTTCAGGTGTTATGCAGCGTTTTATTAAGCGTTAAGATGCTTTAACTTCCATTATTTAATACTTAAAGCAATGCTTTTCTCTGTCTACTAATATCTACACTACTTCCTTGTTCTATACTTGTCTATAAAACACTACTGGCTAATAGCTGTAGGCATTACGAGAGCTTTTTTTTAAATTCCAAAAACTTACTAGCTTAAAAAATATGTACAACTATAATGATCGAACCACAAAATTTCACGAGAATCGGTTGAGAAAAGAGGACAACAGCCGGAAATCCGCCGGACATACGAAAGCATTTTTGTCCAAACTAAAGCGGATACCTTTCGTTGCACTCGCTCAAAATATTTAGACGCCATCGTCAATTCAAGATTTTATCGAATAAAGATAATCGTCCAATAAGTTGCGAAAGCTAACGTAGCTATATGCTACTGGTCCGTCTAGACAAACGAGGTTGTAAAGTACCTAATGGTTAGTCAGGTTTCGAGACAATAAAGGTATTCAGTTAAGCAAGAACCAGACTTGATGCAAGTTGGCAAAGTGTTGCCTCACGCAACCATTTTAGTATTTTTAGTCTATCACATACACTTATACTACGCACACGCATATGACTACACTTCTGCTCAGCTAGTATGAAAAGGAACGGGCTTGTATGAAAAGTCCCAAATGTCCCGGGATTTTTGCTACTAAGTACATATTTAGTGTCAAGGACTGGGATACGATATCTTAGTCTACTACTACGACAAGAGGTGGATATGTTTCATGTGAGGTGGATACTATAGGGAGATAGATTTCTTCCAAATTTGATTTGCCTTCGCACCGTACATGACTCGAACCAGCTACATAATTATGACTTGTGAAAATACAATTTAAACTAGAAGAGCCATAATCGATCACGTAGGCCTAGAACTATTGCGAGTGCATTAGAATCATTATAGATCTCTATTACATATCGTCGACTCACCACTTTCTCGGTAGAATAATCGCTTTGTATCATTTCACGGCAAAAACGTTGGTGCAAGATCACAGGTGAAATCTCCGTTCCACAAACCGAGAGACAACCGGTCCTGAGACGGCGATAGTGTCGTCTTGCTCGCGTGTAAAGGGAGATGATCGGACCTTTTTTATGGGTGATTGAGATAAGTAAAAAAAAGTTTAAGGCAATGGAAGGTCACGGGCGGCGGCCCTGACGCGAGATGCGCTTAGCGTTACGTATTGGGTGAAATGGGTTAAATATGTAGCTATAGCAGGCAGTCAGGCAGCTTGTACAATAGCTGACCGATATTTTGATGCTTACTGTACAATATCCCTGTACGTTGAGAGATATGCCGTAGTAAGCTTTAAGGTCACGTTCCCGCTTTACTCATTGTCACTGGGATGTTAATTGTTTAAGTTATTTGTGGAAGAATGACATCGGCGCTCTAATGACTGTATTGACGTATTCATGGCCCTTGGGGGCTTTAACTTAGTAATACCTTTTAAAGTACATATTTGTGATAATGTCGTATTTATTTTGTGGTAATTTTTCCTTGTGTACACAAGCTGAGTCATTGCAACATAAATCAAATATTAAAATAATCAAAATTCCGTACGCCGCGCCGCTCCTTTATGTAAGCCTGCCCTGCCATTCAGGAATAATGGTTGTATGCCCCCTGACATTATCTTGTCCCTTTTATTTGCATACAAAAGTGCAAAAGAGAGAACGATATACTAACTGTTTCCGTGGATATTATAGGTAACACATTTTACTTGATGATGGTAGAAGCTTAGGTAAGGTAGTTGCTGAGTTTGTCGATGCAATCCTATCCATAAGGTAAACGTGCTTGTGCTCGACACTGACCCACTAAATGGCACTTTCAAACTTATGATGACAGTGGTGTCATCTATTGGGCACTAAGTGTCAAGCACTGGGACGTTTACCTTAAAGTCTAATGCATGTATGTATTGCCTATCTGTTATTCTCATGCAAAAAGTTGCCGCCGTACGTAGTTTTCTACCATTGTTTATAATGCGATTTAATTGAGCTGATGTTGTTCTTAAAGGCCCATTTACACGATGCAAGAACTTGCATGCGATTTTCATTACATTGCGGGGTTCGGTTGTCCTCGGTAGTCAGCCCGCAATGTAATCAAAATTCCATTGAATTTCTTGCACGGTGTGTCTTAGTGCACTCTACTTGGTGAACAATAAAGAATATTTGTATTGTGTTGTAGTATTTATAATCACCGTGACATCTGATATAAAAAATAAATTGGAATAGTTATAAAATTCAATAATCTTTAAGGATGATTCACAGTAGACCGTTCCGTGTCCGGGCCGGCCCGTTTTATAATACGGACGTGCGACGGCCGTCGATTTCTTGTATAGTTCGGACACAACTCTAAGGCTAAATTCTGTCAAACGAACGCAAGCAAAATTAGACTTAGAGCTCTGACTGTAAGGTAGAATTTTGCTTGCGTTAGTTTGACAGCACTTGGCCTTAGAGTTTTGTACGAACTACACTAGAAAACGGGCCGGCATGGACACGGAACGGTCTAGCGTGAATCATCCTCTAAGGTAGCAATTAGTCTGGGTTTTACGTAGTGTGTGAATTTCCCTAGACAGTCTCGTAGGTATCTAAAGAACAGCACAAAGACTGCAGTAATTATCAAACTGCATAGAACGTACAACGTACAATGCATTCATACATTCAGAATGCTGTCCTAGGCTAATATTCCTTAAAGAGATAATGTCTGTGACTCATTTACTATTACTAAGTCCCGCTTTGTATGGAAATTCAAATGGTGTAGCATAATAAGGTAATAGAGTGGTACCTAATAGACGTATTTTCTTCATTGCTAGTAAAACTACTTACATTTTAATTGACCGAGTGAGCGAAGCGTCTTAAAATAAATAAAATAATATAAAAATGCTTTATTGACACGAACTTTAAATGAAGTTATGTTTATTATTTAACAAAAATAAACTAAGTTACAAACTAACAATAACTGACAAAGATATAAATTAAATATAAAATTAACTTAAAATATCTTATATCTTTAAACGAGCAATTCTTGTATATTTATTTATTTATTTATATATTTATTTCGGGGATCTCGGAAACGGCTCTAACGATTTTGATGAAATTTGGTATGTGGGGGTTTTCGGGGACGAGCAATCGATCTAGCTAGGTCTCATGCCTGGGAAAACGCCGAGCAAGGCTCGGTCGCCCAGATATTATCTAATTAAAATTAAAGGTAAATTACAAACTAAAATCTAATTATAAAACTAAAAATTAAAACTAAACATACTTACTAAACTAAAACATATTTAAAAAATTGGGTCCCCGAGGCAATACTTTAAATTAGGTATATGTATCTTCTAAACAATCTATATTCAATAGATTAATGAACGTGCTTTTTGGATGGAAATAAAAACTTCTATGCTCATATCGGTTTCTACGAAAAATAATTTCGTAAAACATAAATATATCTCTGCATCTCTTGTCTTAGCTGTTGAACTCCCTCTCAAAGCACATAGTACAGGTTTACGTTAGGTTAGTATATATCTTCTTTGGTACAGGTATGTGTAGTTTATCACTCCATCTCTTTCTTCTTATCAGTCAGTCAACTATCTCTATTTATGTAGTGATGTTGGGACCAAATAACTATAATTTTGTAGAATGTGGTTTTAATATTGGTTCCGTTCTTTATAAATCCTTAATACCTCTGAAAATGGTAGTCAAGTGCTAAACAACTTACTACACTTAAGTACAGTTTTCGCTCCATTTCTTTCTTCTGATCTATCTAAGTACCTACATATAAGGTGTCAATCAACTATCTCTTTTTCTGTCGCGCAGCTGAAGCTAAATGTTTTAAGCCGTCCCCTCCCGGCGAAAAAAATATACAATGCCATTCTTTTGTTATCTGCCCTGGGATCCCAGGGACTGGTAGACGATAAGGGGTGTTGGTTCTGTCTTTCATCATCATCATAATCAGCCGAAAGACGTCACTGCTGGACCTTCTCCAAAGAGTGCCACAATGATCGGTCCTGCGCCACCCGCATCCAGTGGACACCCGCAATCTTCACTTCGTTCTGTGTTTAACACCTCAAAAGTAGAAAAGGGTACCTAAACAACTTAACTTTAAAATTAAATACGGAACCCTAAAATTACTCAAATATATGTCGCATGGATCTTATGTGAGCGAATTAAGGTTTCGGTAACATATTTTTGCACTTGACTGTATATACAGCGCAGGCGTACTTAACAGCTACTATTGCAATTGTCAATGCACAAGGTTAAGCCGCTTGTTCTCAACTCAGAATCCAATAATTATCAGCTATTAGCATTGTATTCAAAACCGTCCACGCTAAACTATATTGGCGGAGATTTAACATGCCCTATTGCGTAACGGTAAGACTTATTTTCCAATGACTTTCAATGAAAGTACGTGTATGTGGTTTGGTATGTTTCGAAAGGTCCTATGAGTTTGTGTGTGCAAACTTAGACCTTACTGCTTTGGAACTAGATGGTCATAACAGAACTAATTAGATGAATTAATTAACGGTGGATTAGTAATAGTGGCGAAATGCTTGGTGTGCCTTTAAATGTTGACAGATGGTTCAATTAAGCATAAGGTACCTAATATTATAGAGTAGGCCCATTTTTGAAGAAGTAGAATGCAAGAAGCAAGTCGTGTAACAGTTGGGGTGACAACGTTATCAGAGGGTTTAGACCCTGCAGAATACGGATCTGCCTGTCGCCATCCCCAAATTTGAGTCGGAAGAATGTTATATCGGAAAAGGTGCAGCCCATACAAATTTTTTCGTTGTACATTTGGTAAATCGTTGTTCCGGTACTCTAACTATAGTCCGATTGTTATGGATTTTTCATATACCGTAAAAAACAATATTTTTCATCGTATCCCGAAATGTTTGACACTCCAGCTCCACGTCTTTCTCCGCCATCTTGGAAAATCTGTCACTTTTTTCAGGTTTTTGCTTGTACTGTCGTTATAATTCATTTTAGTGCTAAACATAGTTTGGCAATATTGTAAAACACAAAATTTGCTAAAACTTTTGGCTACAAAGATTTTTTCTATGACCCCTTGGGACGAAGATATGACAGGAGATATCATTATAAATTGCCACTTTTTTCTAGTTTTCCTCTCATTTTTACGTTTAAAGTGCATTTTAGCGCTAACTATAGTTGGCAATATTGTAGATTATAAAATTTTCTACAACTTTTGTATTCAAACATTTTTTCCACGATCATCAGGAAAGAAGGTACGATGTCATCTATGGGGTACTACGGTCAATATTTACTACTTTTTCCAGTTTTCTTCCCATATTTGCATTTTAGTGCATTTCTCGGTCAGCAATATTACAGAAGACAAAATTATCTGCAAATTCAAAGTACCTACGATCTTCTAGGTATCGTGGAAACAGACGATTTTGTCTTCTGAGGGATTGAAGTGGTATAGATCGGAAAGTGACAGATGCTTTATCTTGTTGACTATCACGCTATCAGTCGACCATCATAGATCCCCTACAGATTGCGATTCATTGCATTCAAACCTAAATATTGGAAGAAAACTGGAAAAGTAGCAAATTTCGAGGGTTGTACTCCATAGATGACTTCATATCTTCTTTCCTAATGGTCGTGGAAAAACTATTTCAATACAAAAGTTGTAGCTAATTTTGTGATCTACAATATTGCCGAACTATAGTTAGCGCTAAAATGCACTTAAAATGTAAAAATGAGAGGAAAACTAGAAAAAAGTGGCAATTTTTAATGATATATCCTGTCATATCTTCGTCCCTAGGGGTCATGGAAAAAATCTTTTTACCTAAAAGTTTTAGCAAATATTGTATTCTACAATATTGCAGAACTATGTTTAGCACTCGAATGAACTTTGATGACAGTAAAAGCAAAAAAACTGAAAAAAGTGACACTATTTCCAAGATGGCGGCCTAACTTATGGCGCTAGAGGGCCGAAAATTTTAGGTTACCACGGCCAATATTGTCCTTTACAACATACCAAAAAACCATATCAATCGGACCTCTTTTAAAGTACCAGAGCAACGATTTACTAAATGTACTACGAATAATTTTGTATGGGCTGCACCTTTTCCGGTATACCGTACTTCCGGCTCAAATTTCGAGATGGCGACAGGCTGATCCGTATTCTGCAGGGTCCAAACCCTCTGATAACGTTGTCACCCCAACTGTTACATGACTTGCCGCTTGCATTTTTTAGAGACTCCTTTTTCAATTCTGTTCCTCCTCTATTAAGGCGAAACCCGTCCCGAAATTCACCGCGCAAAGGTGGGATGGCGTCCGGAATTTTCTACTTTATTATTCGAAATCTACAAAATGGGGAAATGATTTTTTCTTTAGTAAAACTTGAAGATATTTTCTATAAATCCCTGGGGCCCAAAACACGATTTGTTTAAATTGCCTCGATAGAAAAGAATCGCAAAGCAAGCTCTAATCTTACGTTTTTAGACATGTTCCTTCGACTAAAAACCTCTAGGTACCCTTTCATTGTCATCCAATATTTGGTTTTTTCTTTAGCGTCCTTTTATTACTCATTATACTTATGTATGATGAATTTGTGTAGATACTCATTTTTTTAAATATTGACCTATACTATTGACTATGTTTAAATATTTTACGAAAACTTCGCGCAGAGCTTCCGTAGAGAGCGGGATGGTTAATTGCAAACTCACGCGACGGATTTCGCCTAAGTTTCTAAAACAAACACTTGTATTCAAACAAAATTAAATTAAACATGGTGACTGATATCTCAGAAATATAAAACTAAACGATACTATATTAAACTGCAGGGTTAAGAAAAATTATAAGGTATATTCAAAATCACGGTTTAGAGATATATGTGAATCAGCAGTTATTGAGTACTTACTATTATTTATTTATATGGTCTATAATCTTCAGAATTTTAATGAACTTGTATTTAACTGTATTTATTTTATAACAAGTACGGTCACGCGCTTTAATTTATGACCCATTTCGCAAAAATTTTCTTTGACTTTCTATACAGTTTGACAGTGGTGGTAAGTGGGTCCGAAATTAAAACTCGTAATCGTGACTGTATATATACGTACATATTTTGCGATCAGTTTGAGTATCAGATCACCACATTCCTCGCACAATCAATCGAGAATGTGACTAGGTACATACAATTAACGAGCAAATACAGTTAATTTCTTGTAAGTGATCTTTATTTGATACTTTGTTTAGTCTTGGTAGCTTCAACTGATCTTTTATACATGCTTAAAGTCTTAACCATGTCGGGTTTAACTCATGGTTGATTGTGTGTGTTGCTTATTTGTGAGTCCATGTAAATTGTAATTGGAGATTTCACTGACTACTGCACACACCATGGACGCAAGTAATCTGCGAGATTCATTTGTCTACAGCTCATTTCTCAGTTATATCCAACTGTAACGTTAAGTTATAGAACGGAATCCCAGGAAGCCTTTATCGCCCTAATTGTTTGCCCGCATTTGGGCACTCTTCCCAGTAGTTAATTCACAATGCGGCACTAACGACGACCCATGCCACTGCAATTACCAAAATTGCTAGATTTATACTCTAAATCTAGCAATTTTAGTAAATTGCAGTGTTCTCAATTTTAGAGACACGAAAAGTTTAAAGACGATAATTTTAAGAAGGTCGTCAAGTTGGCGCTTCCTGCACGAGTCTTTTAGTTTTTTGCAAGTGTATTATATGAACAGGTTGATATAAACATTAATTACTTTGAAAATGTATTGTTATTACAAATAATTAGATACTGATACGTGGGCGTGCGCGAGCAAAACATAAAACAACATACCTACAAATATGTAGTTACCTCTATATTAGGACGACCAGGTGGACCGACGACCTGAAGAGAGTGGCGGGAAGCGGTTGGATGCGGAGAGCTGAGGACCGGGTGTGGTGGCGCGAATTAGGGAAGGCATATGTCCAGCAGTGGACGACTGCAGGCTGAGGATGATGCTGATAATGATTTTTGATTAGAAGGAAGGAAAGAGAAAACGTAGCGCAGGTCGGAGTTCGCTACGTATAGAGATGTAAGTAGTTAAGTTATACCTACTTCGTTCTAGTTTAGATGGCGAAAATGCAATTACGATTACGTACACGTACGATTATATACGATTCGACGCTTAAAGTCTTAACATGAAAATTACTCAGTAACTCTAGTATAAGATTTTTCGAAACATTAACTAATTCGAACGCGTTTGCGTTTTGTCTCAAAATGTATGAAAATGCTCTCACCGAGTTTGAAATACGCGCGTTCATCGGCTAGCAACAAATGTTATACTCGCTGTTTTAGTTTCCACTAGTGACCACCAGAGGCGCTGTTCACGTTTTCATACCACTTTCATATATTTTGAGACAAAACGCAAACGCGTTCGAATTAGTTAATGTTTCGAAAAAACTTATACTAAAGCTACAGAATAACTCCATGTTTTCCAAGAATATGTGGTTAAAGAGTGATGTCATGACACGACCATCAATGTTAATAGCACTGTGGCAAACAAACAGATTTAATGCCCGTAATTACTGGATTATTATGAAAATGAGATTCCGACGCTAATCTTTATCAGTTTTATCACACGTACCTAAACCGATAGTTGCATCAGGTTAAAACGGATCATGAACAATATCTTGATACGACTCTATTATCAAGGTATTAACGAGCATATTAAGATTTTTTTCATGTGTATGTTGGCGACTGTACTTTACAATGTACGTTGTGGTCGTTGAGTGACGTCAAAATCTCTTTAATGTTGGATTAGCCATGGTCCTTGGCCGATTTTTAAGCTTTACTGACAGCGAAATATTCCTAATACCAAGACGCAGTTAACTGGACAGGAACATTCGTGAACCTTATTGCAACAGGATACAGTCTACTATCGGTCAGTGTGTAACCTATGTCGACATATGATAAACGTCAAGACACAAAAAATGGCTTAATAGCAAGTACGTAACAACACAATAGTAATTGTTTTATGGCTTGTAAATTGTTATTAATGATCAAAATCTTGGCTGGACGACAACATAATGCCATTTGCTATGCACTAGTGTCTCTGAAAATAGCTGGTATAAGATACTCGTTGGTATTCATAGTAATTAAGAACGAGAATGCACGAGTATTTACGGTAATAACGCTTTAACGTATGTATGTATACATACCATAAATTAGTCAAAACATGGAATTGCTCATAAACCTTATGTACGAGTAGATGTTCGTTCATACGTGGCCAGCCAGAAACCTCGTTTTCCTCGTTCTTGTATTAACGTAACGTAAATATTATACCTAATATTATTGATTTATTTCATCAATGGGACACGATTCCTAATGAATTTAACCTGTATTTGTATTGTGGTTTACTGTACACAAAGTTAAAACAACATATTCAGAAATAAAACGATTACCTACTTATGTATTACAAAAAGTAAAAACTGTCATAAACACATCATCGGTCAACCGGACAATTAAGACCGTATTGTCCGACTGTTAACCAAGTTAATGATGCATATTATACGAAGACGCGGCATTGAACATTTCGCAAACTACCACTAGATAGTGTTGTAACTTTAACTTTTTAATCGAGAATGGAAGTAACTTCATAGTCGATTCGTATTTAGTATTCAGTTTACTACGATTAGGTCTAGTTTTCCAACTGGTTTTGAAGGTCAGATGGCAATGCCTTTTGTAATGATAGTGCCTACGCTACATCCTAGTATTAGCTGCCAAAGTAGACCCCGGGTTGGTTTTGGCTACAAACGGGTAAACGCTAGGAGGATAATGATGATTGTACGAAAGAACGCAGGCAGTATGCTGTTTGAAACTACATATAGTTGTATGTCCTATCGACGACAATCACCGGCCACACGTGAACCTTGTTGCAACGAGATAAGGTCCACTAATGGTCAGTCGCTATTATATTTAAAGCGTTCATTAATTTAGCGACTAGCGATCGTTCTGCGAAAGAATGTTGCCAGAGACCTAGTGCACCTAGTTTAACTACGACACCTGATTGGACGAGAGATCAGGCAAGCTGTACATCGCATGCCGAATTGCCGACTTTCGGTTTGAGTTATGCAGACCTAGGTTTAAGTACTTAGGACAGGAATAGTCGGTGCCCCTGTTAGAATTGCTGCTGCTTGCTAACTATTAAAGCCCGGTGCACATTGGTTGCGGGCGCACCACGTAAGCGTCGACGTGCACGTAGACGTGCGCGTTGTAAAGTATGAATCTCCATAGTAGATGTCACACCGCTTGCGTGCGCACGCGCACGCACACGTCACGCAAACAGTGTGATATCGAATATGGAGATTGATACTTGGACCAATTTTTTTGGCGTTGTAGTTTTTCCAACTACTCTTCCAACCTACCAATTTTCATGCAATTCTAACGAAAAAAAACTACAACGCCAAAAAATAGAGCTGTCTGCGCTAAGCTAGTCTGTGCTTTCCTTCAGATATTGTTGATATTTCAAATCTTTACGGAGACCCAATCGTAAGGAGGTCATCCCTGTGAAATCTCCAAAGCAGGTCCACCGTCTTTGTATTTACTTTGTGAAGCACAATCAATCACAAAGATATTATCACTTCATAGCTAGGCGTGCGTGCCGTCCGTCCAATCCCGTTGCTTGACCGCAGCGAGTCACACACGACTAGCGTGCGCGCGCGCAGCCAGATTAGAGGCAAAAACTGACGTAGCATGCAGATGTATCCAGGGACCTGGTTATGCGGCTTTTTTGTTGATCAAGTACTGACTAGCGTTAAGTTTGACATGATTATTAAGACTAACCAACATAACAACAAGAGATCTTGTTATTAGGTCTCTTAGATTATTACTTAGGTCAAAGAGACCTAGACCTTTTTAAGGCACGCGAGTGAATATGCTTCTGGGTGAGCTCGCTTCACCGTCGGCCTCACCTTTGCCCCCAGGCTAGGTGCTGGCCAAGTGCAATCCTATTGAATAAAAAAGCGATTATTAAATTAATACTACTGTGGGAAGTAACATGTAAGGATCGAGATGATTTCATTATTTCCCAATGACAGTACCTACAAATGTTCTTAATGTTCTTATACTAGGTACGTAGGTACATATTAAACGAGCAATATTTGTAATTTAGTTCTCGAAAACGTCTGGAATGATTTTAATGAAATGACGGCATAAGGGTTTACGGGGAGCGAAAAATGGATTTAGCTAGTTCTCATTCCCGGAAAAATTCGCTTTCACGGGCAAAAGCACCGCAAACTCCGTAGTCTTGACTTGTTTAGGGTGGACTAGTCTAGTAAAGTAATAACTACATAGGGTGACACCACCAGTAATAGACAAGGCTCAATGATGTACATTAACTCTTATGTAAAAGAAAATAAGAGTCATTCATTTTTATAGAACAATCAATTTGAAACCGTATGATCTTTGAATAAGGTTTGAAGTGTCCATTATTGGTGCTTGTGCTAAAGTGTCCATAATTGGTGGTGTCACCCTAGTATCGTTTCCCAGGAACACCACTGCCAAGTCTAGTAGCCAAGTTAACCCGATTACTAACCAAGGAACGCGTGACGCGTTTTTACTCGTCATGTCCATTTTGGACGATTACAGTATCACGATTCACTTGTTTTTCGAGTCGTATTTATGCAGGGACATATCGTGGCTCATGTTTATGGATTGGCACGATGTTTACTACTCTGCTGATTAATTAGTTGACTTTCATTTGGCTGTAGTTTTTGTGCACACGTACTTTGTAGCGTTCGATATTTAGCACGTTGTGTGAGGGGTGATTACATAACGATTCAAACATAGGTAAGCTCTGTCATTTTTCGTACATAACGTGATAGTATTGAAGAATTTGTTTAATAAAGATAAATAAACAATGGATACATTATAAAGACATATTTACCTACTGGATCACACAGACAAATTGTTCCGACAGTTTTGTGAGACCCTGTTAATTTTATGTTTTTATGCCCTCATTATTAAATAAATAAATAAAAATAAATAAATCTAGCCTAAAATTAAACAAACCAACATACTAATACTTATCTTAAATAAATATAAAATGACAAATCCTACTACTTAACATTATAAATGCGAAAGTTTAGAATTAGATGTTTGGATTGATGAAACTTGGTATACTTACGTACAATAAGTTAATTGGATAAACAATGAAGAGAACATTTTTTTATCCCGAAAATTATCCCTCGCAGGGAAAAAAATGCAGGGTTTTCACGTACGACGTCGTAGTTACAAATAAAAAATACGGCCTCAGTTATACTTTACGTACGTTTGAAATGTGATGTACCTAATCAACCTGCATGAGGTCTGTCTACGTCGAGTGTATGACTGAAATTACTAAGTTGCTATGTTGATCTAAACTAACTCATGATACATGAAGAAGGCAACTTTATGTTTAGACAACAATATTAGCACTGAGGTGTTCGACTTAATAGTAAATCCCATGTTTTATGGTACCTACATTAATGCAACTTTATGGGTTTATTCAATACTTGGATGATCCGATACATTATGATCCTTTGATTTCGAAAAGCGATAAATTTAACAGATATCTTTTATGAATCTTACCTCAACAAACAATACAATTGATATAACAATGCAATTTTAGAAATAAACAGTTACTACGATCTATCGGTAAGTGTTTTTGCGATAAAAACAAATTACAGGCTACATTGTGAGATACGATCCTGCGCTCTTGAGCTCGTCCGGGCTTTAGCAACCGGTGTGGCAATAAAAGAACAAATGCCATATATAATTGAACAGAGATCTAACATCGGTTAACTATTCGCATTACTCGTAACACACTGTACGAATTTTAATCAAGGTGAGACTCTCGTTTCGACTAGGTACTCACATATTTTTGGTATCTGATCACATCACTATTTTATATTATAATATAGTCAAACTGCGACCTTTTTTGTGTATTGAAAATGCAGAATAAATAGGTTGATGTCTGATGTTTTACAAATATTTTTACACGACTGCCCAAAAAATGGAGTGTAATTGTAAGTTTTGCTTATCAATATTTTTCCATTGTTGTTTACGGCGACGAAATAATTGTAACACCATACCATACACAAAATAGGTGTATGGTGTACCCGAACTATTTGGCCACTTTGGCTGCTACTTAAGTAAGTTCTATATACCTATGACGCTGGCTGTACACTTTTTTTAAAAGGTATTAGACCACGCCTTTAAATCCCAGACGTCATAGGTACATACATACCACGGGCACCTAGTAAACGGCGCCGGCCTTCTGTAAGTACATCGGAAAATGGTGGTGAAAGTGAAACTAGTAATTGCTGGTAAAAGTCACCCGTTGCTGGACAGCCATTTGATTTTCTTTCCTGCCGTTAATGTTTAAGTGACTGGCTAATTATTTCATTAGAAACGGGCTAGTTAAAAGGTAAAAGTTATTATTGTTGTTAAATTACGCTGTAATAGCTTAGTCAAAGCCTATCTATAACTTATTACAGTATCGTCATAGTTTGTAGTTGAATTTATTTTGTTCTCAAATGAAGCAAAAGAAATACGATTTTAATTTTGCCATGCAAGGTTTAAATTCCATTGGGATCGAGTGCACATTCTTTGTACATTGGGCGTTACGAAGTAAAAATACATCTAGTATCATAATTACTGGAAGGCAGAGTGAGGTTAAATACATTCTACCCTATTGATTGGCCAGTCATTCAAATCCAAATTACATCTTCCTTATCTAGGTACTGAGTACTTGAGGACAACGCAAGTCTATTCTGTTTTAAGGCCGGGTATTACCACTTTTGAGTTTCTAAAAACCATCTGAGACATAGAATATAATGTCTTAAAATTAAAAAATATATATATGTGGTACATAAGGATCTTGTCTAGTCAAAATCGCAGTCAGTTACATGACCTCATGAATTTCACTCGATAGAAAAAAATCGCGAAGTTACCCCTTTTTGGAATGTTTTTTCAATACTACGGCTATATTACTGATATTTAACATTGAATTTGTGTACTCAATTAAAGATCCTAAATAGTTATAGACAAATTCGCGGGGTTTGCTTTGATAAAATAATTGGCTTAATGCCTGTCACGCGTGTTAGAGCGGGACATTTGCGTTGGGGATACCTCCCCTTATTTGCGTTGGGGATACCTCCCCTTAAGTCTACTCCTAAGTGCTAGAAGCTTGTGTTTTAGAATCACGTAACAATTATTTCGACATAGGCCCTTCTGAATCTTACACATTTGATAATCTAATGAAATACCACAAACAAGTGAACGTCCATGACGCGCATTAACAAATCCATTTTAACGCCCATCCTATTGTTTTAACACTGTTATTATAAACTTTATGTAACTCTTACATAACGTAAAATGAGGAAGTTGTATCTAAATGTAAAATGACTTCAGTTGCAGGCGACTGCATTTTGTTTCTTCGTTTGACCGATAGCCGGTCGGCTTTCACCTCGCCATAAATTAATGCCGTAATAATTTCTCCTGATGTAAGCCCGATTGCAAAGAAAGTAGGATTTTGGAGTGAGTCTGCTTTCTAGTGTCGCTAAGGTTGACCCTGGAGGGTAATTAATAGGGTTACTTATCAAGTTATCAAAGATAACTGACTTAGGAACAGTTAACTACGGAAATATATTGATCGAATCGACAGATACTGTACAGTAACATGTCTGTGGGAAAAGGACAAAATATATTTAAATTAGTAGTGCTTTGTTATGTTTTATGAATAAGGGGGTTGACAAAATATTCTAACATTTTTTGAGCTTAGTGAGTGACAATATTTGCGAACATCTCTTTGAGCTTAGTTAGTGACAATATATGCGAACACCTTTATGAGCTTAGTTAATCACAAAACTGTTGGGCTTAATTAGTTAGTGAGCTTAGTTAGGTAGTAGTTTTGAGATGTACTACTAACAAATATATGGATTCTATGAGTCTGAAATAAATGATTAATTAAATAAATTAAAATATGCGAAAAACGTTAATCAGAAGGGACGAAGTGTCGTCGAGGTCTCCCCTTTCAAATAATTGTTAACCTTTAAGCCCGAAACGCACTGACAGCGGTAGCGGGGCGGGGCGTCGCGGTGTGGAGGCGGTACCGGTTGTAATATTCGAACTAATATGAAAGGGTCCGCACAGAAAACCGGACGGGAAAAAAGCGTTCTGTGCGGACCCTTTCATATTAGTTCGAATATTACAACCGGTACCGCCTCCGCACCGCGCCGCCACCGCTGTCAGTGCGTTTGCAGCTTTAATTTATTTTCTTAACTACCTTAATATAAGCGAGCTAACCTGTCTCAGCAGGTGATTCGCAAGGACGAGCGGACTTTCTCCACGCTGACTCTAAAATGTCGCGGACCGGGTAACCTATTTGCACTCGTCATATTTGGCGATGGTCCAAACACGAACGTGCAGCGATTTTAGATTGCATACTTTAATTGAATGTATAGGTCTCAAAATGGATCCCGTGCTCCTTAGGTCCTCAGTCATTTAAACGTTAGAAGGATGATGAAGACTTTGAAAGTACTGTGACAATTTTATGTCCTCTTGCGACTTCTCTTTCGTCAATGTAGAAGCAACAGTAGTTTACTCTTTTAAGTTACAAATTAGTTGGTTTCTTGAAGTGGAAACCCAATCTATTGTGTAACGTTATTGTAACAAGTGAAATGAATTTACACAAAGTGGACTACAGACATTATGTGCTTGCATTTGTGATTTTGTTCTGTACCGTAGGTGTCCTTTAATTGAAGTGTGAAATAAGTAAGAGTATTTGTATCATATTGTAAATCACCAGAAGAATAAAACAACAATACCATCATCGTTGCCAAGCTGTGTTCAAAGCACAATAATTACAAGTATTGATGTACAGTCAGCGTTAAAAGTAAATGCTATGAAGGGGTCAAAAGCTCTTATTCCAAGAAAAACTGTTGATGTCTTCATATGCGTAAGTTACTTTTGTTACTGAGCGTACATAAACACGTTTATCGCGAAATCAGAGAGGCTACCGCGAACGAAGTTTTTCGTCTCGGTCGGACTTTCGAACAGATTTGCAAGTGCGACAGAGAGGGAAAACTTCGTTTGTGGTTCGCGGTAACAACCCAGCTGCATTCTGATCTCCATCATCTCTTCTATTTTGTTTAATGGAATATGGCGAGTACCATAATATGTCGAAAGCCTTTGCCTCCAACCATATTGCTTTGATATTGAATGTCATATTTATTGTAGGCGTGGGCGGGACAAAGCCTCTGTGGCGTTAAGCTTGTGCTCATTGAATATTCATTTGCACTAAATATCAGGCTTTTGAGTTACACTTAGGTTTGGTTCATTGAATTTCTGATGCTGTTTCTCAATCATACTACTGTACACTTAGCATATTTATTTTTTGTTTTTAAATCTGCAATTAGATGTACTTTGAGCAAATTCGTTGAGAGCTTTATAACATGTCGAGTGTGGCCTCTATTGAACGCCACGCCTACTCCTCCATTAATAATCTAGTTAATTTAGATGACTTATTTTGAGCCTCTTTCCGTAGTCTCTGGCTTTCAGCTTTACAACAAGCTCATTCGAATTATGTTTCAGTCTCTCTTTGTATGCTTTGGTCACAAAGAGTAGGTATTTCTTCCTTCATTGTATTCATTTCTAGATACTTATGTATTTCAGAGTTGTTGGTAAGTATTTTATCACTTTTCGACATTTTCTTTAAAGTTTTAGAATCCTAACCTAACCTAACAGTTATAACTGAGTTATTATATATTATAATATTATGATTAAGTTTTTAAATTGAATGCCTTTATTATTATTTTACGATCATAATATAAAGTCATATAAATTTACTTAGGATAATTTATATTGTGTTTTTATATTATGAAATAAAAAAATCTGACCTAATCTAATCTATTAATGAGACCTGTGCGAACTTCCGCACAAGTGCTATTGAAAATTGTGAGGGAAGATGTAACGTCTTCTTATTATAGACGATTATTGTGGCTTGCGAGTTATAGCCACTCCGATAACGTCATAATATTTACCTATTAATTCAATTATTTTTATTGCGATTTTTAATACTTTCGAAGCATTTCGACCTATATACGACTTTAAACAAGTGCATGGATGACCCTTTAAAATATTTCAATAAGTGTTTTTTCGCATAATTTTCCGCGTTTATTACCTTGAAAATTATTTAAATACCGGTGCTTCCTTATCAATCATCCTTTAAAATGACATCAGTGCTTACATCACTCAACATCGAACAATACAATTTATTCCTCTAAATACAGTACAGAAATTAACCAAGTACCTAATTGACCCTTATTGTCATCGTGATAAGAGCGAAAAAGGTACCTTAGTGATTTGATTTTCTTGACTGTACATACTTATGCATTACATTGCATGAGACTCAGTCAGTTTGCGCGGTTTTTTCTAAGTCGTAACACGATCACGCTTTCGCAGGATTCTGTCACTCTCTATAATATCAAACTGCCTAAGGTTAGACGGAGATAGCTAATTAATTGATCTGCCTTGCAGTGTTTGGTGGGAACAGTGGGAACTAGGAACTAGTTTCATCATTATTATATCTCTGGGTTTAATTGTTGGCGTAATTTTTTTCGGAGATTCATTATTATTAGAATGTGGGGCTTTGGAATAGCGTTTTGCTCGTTAGAGTTTCCTATCTATAGCATTGTGTAACTATGTCTTAGACGCTTAATTCTTGTCATAATATTTTGGTTCAAAATAAGTTATGTAATAATTTTAATGATATTCAAATCAACAACTTATCTTTAATGCAGCAGTCAGCTAGGTGGTCTGTGAGTCAGCTATAGGCGGCCCGCGAGCCTCCTCATTGACAAACTTTGTCTGATAGTCACAAATTATTAACACGTGCGGCCTGCGTCAATTTTGTTTGCTACTATGTAGGTATGTAGCCCTTGGCTGCTAAAAGGTTACCGACCCCTGCTTTAATTTATCCTTTAATAATCAGTTTATTAAGACTTTATTAATTCTAATGTCATAATATGAGTTTCAAACATCTAATAATTTATAAGGCCTCTTAACTATTCATAAAAAGAAGCTGTACCCAGCTGTACCTACGTATACGACAAACACAGTCACATAAACATGTCCAAACGGACAGAACATGAAATGTACCAACACAAAAAAGGTTCATTATTTTACATAGTGTTAACTACAGTAATTTTGTCCGTTTGTCTGCACAACTATACAATTTAGCCGCATTTCTACGCTCCAATCTATTGAAGACGAAACGAAATCACAGCACTTATCTACGATCTGCTAGAACAATAGCGATGCCTCCGGACTATTGTGTGGATTGTGTTCCTGGTTCATTGCGCATCGAACTGCGCATAGGCTCTTCCTTAGATCAAGGTTGCTATGAATCTTGTGTAGGATTCACGTATTTGTCGTAGGTTATTGATTCTATGCATACGACTAAAAAAGTAAAAACGCTAAGCTCTGCCTTAGATCAAGGTTGCTATATTTGCGATGAATATTGTGTAGGATTCAAGTATTTGTCGTACCTAGGTTATAATTATGTGTTCTATAATCTATGGGTATGACTAAAGTAAAGACGTTAATTACGAAGAATTTCGTACATTGACACGCAGTTTACAGTGGCATTGACAGCTCAGTCAATGCCACTGTGCGAGCGGGAGAGCAATATCAGTATGCGCGTGGGATAGAGACAGGAAACGGCGTGTCAAATGTACGAAATTCTTCGTGCTTGGCGTCTTTACTTTAGATCACTCATTATTTTCCTCCTAGTATATTTACTTTGGCTATCTGGCTAGCGACTGGCCACCTAATTATTTGAACTGAGGTGGTTCGCGCTCAAGAGTGTAGGTACAGTTACTCATATTTGTATTTGGCACGCACAAAATATCTGCCAACCTAGCGGGCCTAGAAATACTGTCGTGTCAGGGTGACCCAGGTCGGGCCTAGCAGAGTTTGTTGCTGGATTCTTCTCAGCTAGGCTAGGTTTAGTGAACCAGCGACAAAACTCCCTGTAGCTCGATTCCACTCACACCTCAGCATCGGTTGAAGCCGCTCAACCAATGTCACTGGAACGTAAACTCTTAGAGTATCCTCCATCCTACATACTCACTTACATGAAATATTAATGTACCTATTTCTGTTGTTTCTCCAATAAGTATTCCAGTGTTTCTTCAGGCCACTCCAACCGCGCACTCGTACTTATCGATTTATTGGGCCAGGCCTATAAGGCCACAATCGGGCTTAAAAAATGCAGGCCTTGTTGCTGGTGACTGTACCTACCTACCAGTAATGTTAAGCAGATGTTCTCGGCCAAAGAATTCAACCTTGCTACCTACATGTCATACATTATTCACAGCATATAAACAAATCGTTCTCTTTACAACATTTTGCTTATCCTGAATCGCAATCGATCATGTTCCAATAGAACCAAGTAGAACTTGCCCCATCGTTACATTGGAGTAAAATATGTTAGTTTCTGTATGTAAATCAAATCACGTTTAGTCACCATTGTTTATCGTACGATTTACACAACAGTGCTATCGCGAATCGAAAACGAAATGCCTCTCTATCGCACTTGCGTATTCGAGCGACAGTGAAGGAGATAGGTACTTCGTTTTCGGTTAACGGTAGGTGCTCAGTGCTTCCAACAGGGTTAGGAACCACAAGAACATATATTGTAGTTTTTAGTATCCCTACTCGTATCCCCTCTACTTTTTTCGCTAACAGATATTCTATATTTTTAATAGTTATTACTATTCTGTTCCACTACACAATATTTACAATTGTAATTTTATAAAGGGTTGGCAATGCGCTCGTGACTCCTTTGGAGTTGCGAGCGTCTATAGGCTGCGGTGTCCATTGACCATCAGGTGGACCGTACGCCTGTTTGCCACCATCGTTGTAAAAAAAGGTTATTGTTCATAAAATACAATACAAATACTCTTTATGTCACACCTGGCCATAAAGCGGTAATTACCGCACGCTCCGCGCGCGGGAAATCCCACTTCCTGGCCAGGGGGTGACATAAAATTTTGTACTTAACACGGGCGGTAATAAAGAAAGCCTCAGATCGCATATTTATCGCCCTTGCCTTCGGCTCGGGTGTCAAATACCTGCGATCTGAGACATTCTTTGTTTTACCACCCTTGTTAAGTAATGTACTATTATTGCACACATTAAAAAGATCATAGTACAGAAACAAGTAGTTCATAATAAGACGTGTTGTTAAATCTATGGCTCGGGTGACCGAATTCTCCCGTGACAGCATGACAGCGGATAACGGGCCTCTGTTTCATTCTGTGATCTGGTTTTGCAACTTATTACCAAGTTGATTCATTTGAACATGATCTTACTCACTAGTCTCACTACACAGTACACAGCTGCTCTGACTAAGTATTTGCCGCCATTTGCTAGGACACACGTCAATAAAGCTTTAGAAGGTTATCTTGATATTCGTTTTTTTATAATGAATGTAAGAGACTTTAAAACTAAGTATGCTGAGGCTGATGTGTTAATAATATCTATCATAGTACCTATAGCATATCATATAGTTGCTCACTAACGCAACTGCGAGAATGTGCAGTGTTGGGAGTAAAAAAACCTGCCTGTGTCTAGCTGTTAACTCAAAGAATCTGCAAGCCAATAAAGGTTCGGCAACGCGTTCGTAATTCGCGTCCATAAACTACGATGTCTGCTTGCCATCCGGTAGGCCGTAAGCTTGTTTGCACCGTCGTTGTATAATGACGTCAGTTGTGGATAAATCCTTAATGACATCACACGTTTGATTCATTCAGACTTTTTGCTATACCAACAATTGAATTGAATTTTACGAAATATTATGACCTCAACAGATAATGATTTTTTGTGGTCTGCCTCTTGGCTTACTTCTGCTACTTACCGCAGGTACAAATCATCAAGTGGACGACGAATGCGTTATAATTTGTAGTTTTAAACAATGTCGTTGTCGGAAGGGGAAAAGTGGAAACAGACCAATAACGTATGTTTTCTTCTATTCCAGTGGAGATATACCTATCGCCCGTGGAGACTCACTGCAGCAATGTGGACTACTTCATACCCGACGAGAACAACGAGACCAAAGGGCTCTCTGACGACGCGATGAACAGGTAAATTGACATGTATCATCATCATCAGCCTATATACGTCCCACTGCTGGGCACAGGCCTCCTCTCATAGATGAGAGGGATTGGGCAGTAGTCCCCACGCTGGCCCAGAGCGGGTTGGGGACTTCACATACAACTTTGAATTTCTTCGCGGATGTATGCAGGTTTCCTCACGATGTTTTGATTCACCGAAAAGCTAACGGTAAGTATCAAATGATATTCCGTACATAGGTTCCGAGAAACTCATTGGTACGCGCTGGGATTCGAACACACGATAGCCGCTTGATAGCCGCATGCTTGAACCACTGGGCTACCGTAGCTTTTTTTTGACATGTATGACTTAGACGAATTCCTCAAATTCCTGACTTAGCTTTTGCTTGTTTTGGCCTTTTGACACTTTCTTACCTAAAACCCTCCTTTGACAAGTGACCGTGACTTTACTACTTACTTGTCTCTCCGCATGACATGCATAAAAAAGTATGGAAATGTGCGTATGTAGGCTTTAGTATATATATTGTAGTCTTTGTATTGAGCGCTCGTGGCCCAGCGGCGCCTGCGTACCGCTTGCGGTATCTGAGGTTAAGCAACGTGGGCAGCGGTCAGGACTTGGATGGGTGACCGCTTTGAGTGGTTACTAACTGAGCGCTCCCGTGCTTTGGAAGGCACGTTAAGCCGTTGATCCCGGCTGCTGTCTATGGCAGCAGTCGTTAAGCCAAGTTAGAGGTCTTCGGGCGGCTTGAGAACTTCTAACAGTCAAGTTGCCCACTCACTTGACAAAACCTAATCCCAATAAGGTCTAGTTTCCCCTCGGGGTTCGAAGGTCAGATGGCAGTCGCTTACGTAAAAACTAGTGCCTACGCCACTATCTTGGGTTTAGGTAGCGGACCCCAGGCATCCTTCAGGATGCAACTGTACTGGTATACATAACGCTAGGAGGATGACGATGATTGTAGTCTTTGTATGTAGGTAACTGTGCTCCTACTACCATTACTCATAAGTATTATTTAAAACTTTGTCGCTATAACAATAATTAACCAAGCTGTTTGTAAACAATACAACGTTTTTGTTTTACATCCAATAACAAACAGATGTCAAGGGAAATAACAGCGTATTAAACAGATAGCTACTAAGTGATTCATTGTGGTGACACTAAAACATATTCAGCACAATAAATACTAGCATGACATGTACAACGAGAAAAAGGCTCAGCAAGAAACATTTTAACACGCCGTCGGCTAAAGTCACAAGTAAACCTCTTAACTATAAAAATGGTAAGGGTTTTCCGTGGCCGCAGTTTACTGACATTCGGTAATAAACGTTATTTAAACGTTTATTAACGTTTGTAATTGGAGAATAAATAACTTAGATTTTGACTTTGACTTCGATTCGATTATTATATTACAAAACCACACTAGACAAACTTTCATCTTTGGACTCATTGGATCCCTCTCAGCAAGTACAGTCAGCATCATAAACATGTATGTATATACTTTTCGACCTTATCTCCAAGCAATCAGGTCCCAGAACGTACACATGTTTATGATGCTTACTGTACCTTATCGCGCATTCTTCTGCACACGATTACACAGAAGTGTATCCACTTTTTCACCTTATTGTAATTCAGCCTGAAAGTTTACACATTTTCACTGTTGCCGACTTGTCGTTTTGACGACTAACCTAGCCTACATTCAAACTACTACCAACCAGTCTTCTAACCAGTGTCTATGACGCTTCCAACCGACGCTTTCTACTTCTACCGGTACCGACGTTTTACGACTCAAGGAATTGATCACTTACAGCATCGTCAACATGTCGACAGTATCGACACCTTTCGACCTTATCGTCACACAAAGTGCTAAAATGTATGTTCAACTACCTATTAGTTAGATTTATATTGAGCTGCACCGTTTGTGGTGATAAATGGTCGAAAAGTGCATACATGTTTGTGAGGTAAAACTGTTAACACACTCGAGTAAAACCATTAACTATGCATGCAATTGAGGCATTCCGCATCCGTGTCGGTTGTAATTGCCGCCTAGGGCTCTAACGGTAAACAGTCTACTAACATCGACTTGACTCTGTGGAAACTTTGTAGAAATTATCAAGTCAATTGCATTTCGCGATGCTGTATGAAATACTTGGCGTATTAATAAACAGTGTTAGCTATTGAATTATTAAAACGTAGCTTCGTGTTGGTTATATAACTGTAGAATGTTTTACACGAAGAGTGAGTTGGAGAGGAATTTATTGCACCTATCACTACCTCGCGTTAATTAAGGCAACAGACCAAGGAATTTAATCATGATGCGCCGGCAAGACAATTAACCACACAAAATATACACGATTTCTTGAACAGTATAGATATACAGAAAAAGTATACATATCAAATGAAATCTCGTACTTAAGGTTTTTTTGGAAATCCTATTGTGTTACGTGCCGTGGTAGTCAAGTAAAGCAGTATTCCGACGTTTCAGTTCAGACTCCTTGTCCTTGATACGCTGCTAATTTTATGCTGTTATCAACGTCTAAGTAAGGTGTATAGTGCAGATCATCCACGAAGGCGCGCCCTTACTCAGCCCAATCCTTACAATTGCGCAAAGAATAGTATGAGATTCGTGGTGGAGGGGCGCGTCGTCGTTGATGACACGCACTGTAACTAGATCGAATCTGACCAATAATATTTCTCGTTTCAGATTGCACATGGCGCGGTCCACGGTAGCTCTGTTCATCGTGGCTTTCTTCTCTCTGTTTGTGGCATTCTGGACCGGTGTCGTGGGCTGCTGGAAGCGCAGTCCTGGCAACATCACCGCCACGGCTATACTGATGCTCGTCACTTGTAAGTATTCTTTCAAGGCTTCGTCAGATTATGTGGAAGCGGCAAGTCAGGATGACATAGCATTATACCGTTATTCAGATTTGCGCGGATCCATGCACAAATGCTTCAAGCGCGCGCGAAGACGCGGAAGCGGTTTCTTACCTGACGGGGGCCTTAATTTTATACAAGCTATGATTGTAAGCAAGGGCATTCGAAAGAAAATGCAGCATGCAGGCTCGGCCAGGAGTCGGAAGAAACAATTTACGTAGGTATTTTCTGCTCCTGTGGACGACTAATACGCAAAAGAAGTAGTTTTCCTCAGTTAATTCTGATCAGATCTGATGGGATATTGAGTAAGCTGGCTTAGTTAGTTGACATAGCGTTATCTGACAACATAGCCTCCATATTGTCACCATGTTGACTATGTAGCTACGTAGGTAAGGTATGTACGTACAGCCACCATGGCCCAGATAACACATAATGCAAACCACTAATGATTTCATCGGTGTTGTAACATGGCGTGCTGGCTGCATGCGAATCAATTCATTCAGAAAATTATGACGTGATTGAGAAATTGACAACTAGGGAAATCTAACCATTGAATGAGTCAGAGAACAAGAGAATGTCTTGCTGTGCAAAATTGAATATTTAATGGTAATAGTAATTTTAGGGTAAACGGCCCAGTGCCGGACACTGACACAATACTTGACAGTTTCAATCATGTCTGCGGGGCTAAGAAGATCGCGTATATCTCGGACAATTAGCATTTCTACCTCTCTCACTGACATACTTTACAGTAAGGAACGAATATTAACTGATCGTCTTAGCCTCACAGATGACAGGCAGGACAATAAAGGTGAACGATAGGTGCCTATCTGTCCAATTGGGTGGTGTTTTTTTACCAGTCTGCGGCGTTATATTAGGCCGGGCCAAATAAGGCTACGTTTCCACCAGAGAAGTGCGAGGATGCGCTTTCATACATTTGACACCTCGCGACGCGCCGAGCGAGGTGTCAAATATATGAAAGCACATTCTCGCACATCTCTGGTGGAAACGCAGCCTAAAGCGATAGTAGTGCGCGATTGGAGAATGGCCTGGGAGAAATCCAGAGGAAGCCTACAGGGGAATATAATATTCATAATATAATAATATATGTGGACAATCTTACACAAATCAACCTAGTCCCAAACTAAGCAAAGCTTGTACTGTGGTTACTAAGCGACGATATACATACTTATATAGATAAATAGATACTTAAATACATAGAAAACATCCGAGACCTAAGAACAAATATTCGTGCTCATCACACAAATATATGCCCCGGCCGGGATTCGAACCCGGTACCTCCAGCTTCGTAGGCAGGGTCACTACCAAACCAACTAAGCTAAAGCGGTCGTCAATCTCATACTAATCTATGCGAAAATGTACGGATTGGACTGTAGAGGCGCGCGACTTCGTGGATGACATGCACTATTGTGAATTAACGTGCCTAATATTGATACGCTTACAATCATAATATAGATATTTTTCAATCATTCATCCACTTTCTATGCTAGTCATAAAGATTTACTATCCTATTACAAACTATTATACAGCTTAGAAACTTGCTCTAACTTAATTCGATTTTGATTCATGATTGATGAGAAATTAAACTTCTACTATTCATGAACCACCCGACGTATTTATGAACTTTAGTCATTATCATAAAATAGAAATTAACTTATTAATCTTAGGAATATACAATTATATGATAAAAATACATCTGAAAAGCAGTTCATCTGAATCACATTAAGGCCCTGGTTACATAGACAGAAGAACAGACGTAGACGTGCCTTTAAGTGTGGAGTTCTAGAATTGTAAACGAAACTAACATTCAACTATTGATAGTTGTTTTGTAGATTTTTTAAATACTTTTGATGTTGCATATAAACCTGCTGGATGTGTACCTTCAGAAAATAACGAAAGTTTTCTGTACGATACTGTTCTGCGTGGTATTACCGTATAGGGTATACAAATTAACTGACAAAGATACTTATATACTAAATATGTTAATCTCTTCTTTCAGGCTTACTGGCAGCAGGAGCTATGGCGTTATGGCACGGAGTCGAATTCTACGAAAAAGAGAAGGTAGTCGGAGAGGAGTACTATCAGCAATGGCCCAACGTAAGGCTCTTTTTTATTTGACGAGTTGATGAAACCTAACCATATGTGACTGTAGTCATTTAAAAGAATAGAGCCCATGTAGATATTTTTGTAATTTCGTATGTACTTTGCATGCAAAACTAAAATGCTGTTCTAATAAGGGACTTATTAGGCCTGCATTTGAGTATAGCATATATCTTGAATTGATTTTAGAAATATATCGATTCATTTGAGACTGGATGAATGAAGGTGCGTTAGGTCAAATGAACATGCTGTTTATCTGTGAATTGAAAAACGACTCTTCTGACTGATATGACGGGCGTTATGAATTGACCTATTTAACCTGCCGGATTCAAATCCCAACAGGACTTAAGTACTAAATTTGAAACTAGGATCGGATGTTATCCCATAAGCATAGTTAAGTTTTATCCTTTTAAAGCAGCTGGTACGCTATACCTATAGCGTACCTGATATGTTCATTTCTGCACTATATAGTGTATAGTTGAGTTTAACACTGACCGACCCGCAACAGGTGCTAAAAGACAACTCCTCAATATGGTACGACTGGTCGTACATCCTGGCGTGGCTGTCCGTCGGGGTTTCCTTCGGCGCGTCCATTCTTTTCTTCTCGGGCGCCATCTGCCTGAGCAAGGAGAAGCAGCGGGAACAGCAGAATAACGTGCAGTACATAATGCCAGGTCAGCCGCCATCTTGGGACGGCCATCTTGAGTTCTTGACGGTTACTAACGCTTGGCGGTTACGGAGTTTTCTTTCAGGATCTTAGGACTAGAGATTATACTTTATATTTATTTACGTTTATATTCGATAGGCCGATTGTTAAATACGGAAATATTTATTTTACGTAATTGTTTAAGTATTTATAACTTAATAACGATTTAAGAATTTTAAGACATCTAAAAGATGATTCACGCTAGACCGTTCCGTGTCCGGGCCGGCCCGTTTTCTAGTACAAGAAATCGACGGCCGTCGCGCGTCCTGTATTAGAAAACGGGCCGGCCCGGACACGGAATGATTTACTGTGAATCATCCTAACGTCCCATTTTGGTGATGTTAGTGTGTGTGTGAAACTAACAAAATGCTTTTCTCTTTCTTTTCATGTATCTATGAAACTTGGCTACTGCGTATAACGGACGGAAACGACCATTAATGCATTATAAATAATTGCGCTATTTCTTAATATCTGGTTTACGCCACGCAATACTAACACGCTTACCGACGACCGGGGTTAACATACGGTGTTGTATATATTCGACATAACAATGACTAAACTTCAAACTCTTCAACAACTGTACATAAACTCATTCTACTGACTCTGGACTCTTTCTAAACAATTCAACTACTACAAACTTCATATCACTCATGAATCCTACCCATTTGGTACAATAATTGCATAAAACTGCCTATTGAATCGCAATTATGTATCGGATATCTACTCAAAACAAATAAACAATCACACCACACAAAACCATCCACAACACAAACTCAATCTCCCTTTTTCAAAAATGATTATGATTATGAACACATACCAACCATCACACAAACCACCATAACACACACAAACCACCCACCACAAACCATCTATAAACGTCAATCGCACACGACAAACGCAATCGTTAAACCAGATATTGCGAGATAACGCGCGCGTGTGGTACGACTGGTCGTACATGGTCGCGTGGTGCGGCGTGGGCCTCTCGCTGCTGTCGGCCATCTTGTTCTCGTCGGCCGCCATTTGCTTGCGCGGCGAGCGCGAGAGAGAGGAGGCGCTTAACATGCAGTATCTCATGCCGGGTAACGCTTCTCATATAGATTTAAGTCATTGTCATGAAAATATTGAAAATCATCATCATTGACCTTAGCATGTATAAAAGATGATTTAAACAGCTTCCATTGAATTGCGGCACATGCTTTCGTGGCTTGTCAGGTAATACGAGAGCGACAGTTACGTCGATATGAAAATACCAGGCTTCTATTTCACCAACTTCACAATTGTCGCATACTTAACAGCGACAAGTCGATTTGATCGCTTGTCCAATTTAATTGGGTCAAAGTCTTCCATTTTTCTTAGGTACCTAACAGTGATCACCTGGATACCATAAGTAATAGAGATCATTCTTTATCCAAATGCAGCATTTTGTGTGACTACAATCAAAATCACATTTTCAAAATTTAACTTTTATTCTGCAAGTACCTACACCTCATGTCAAGGGCGCTTTTCAATCTAAAGATTGTGGTAGTAGAATAACCTGGAGAATAAATTAACTTCGGAGATTTTAATTAAAATCACGAAATAAATGGATGTTGCACTATCTGGAATATTCATATTTTCACACTTCATTGAACAATTTGTCTGTCCGTATTGTTTATGACGGTTAAAGTATTCCTGTGGAAACGACTTCGGGATAAATATTTGCCTCGTCTCAGCGGCTGTGTACCATGGTCTTAAAAGAGTGAAATATTCATCATATTAAGAACGTTAACATAGGTACACAAACACAAAAACTCTTTTGTAAATACTTTTTTCTAAAACTTAATCATCGAAACTTGCTTCTGGTTGCTTGGTGGAATTCGGTATTTTGTAAAAAAAAATCGTTTTTTCATAATGTATGTTCGCTGTTGACGAAAAATAATCCAAAGAATCAATTTATATATTAATCTATTATTTTTTCTACCTTACATTTTTGTTTAATTTAATTCTAAAAATTACCCCAGCCTTTACAAATATTTAGGGTTGGTTGCACCCAGCCTTCTGTACCTACCTAATCATAATTATGGAAAGTTTGACAAGTTTTCTATGAGATGACAGCTGCCGGCGCCATATTTAACGTTGATCGGTCTGTTGTAATTAGGGCATGCATGCATTTTCCCGGGAATACTCGGGATTTTGTATGTTACCGGTACCGGTGCAGCAAGCCCTAGATGTAATCGTAAAAGTTGGTGCAATCCTCCCTTAAGCCGTCCTCTAGCGGCGAAAAAAATAAACAATGGCATTGTTTAATTACTGCCCTGGGGTCCCAGGGACTGTAAGACCACAGGCCGTCATCTCCCAAGCCCGAAGATCTCCGGGTATATAAAACAATGCCATTGGTTATTGTTTTTGCCGGGAGGTATAAGCATCACGAGTAGGTATTTACGCCACGCTAAGCTACCTTGTCACGTTTCAGTGTACCCGCAAAAGCAGCAATACGCGTACGCGGGGTACCCGCCGCCCCAGGCGTACCCCGGACCCTACTACCACGGCTCGCAGTATGGGCCCTACAACTACTGAGCATGCGACCAGATGAGGGAACTGGTTAGTCCACGCATTTTATTTACACTTGTATAGAAAAATATAGTATTGTGACACCACCAGTAATGGACAAGGCCCAATAATCAATTTAAAACCGTATGATTTTTTGAGTTAGGATTGAAGTGTCCATTACGGGTGGTGTCACCCTAGTACCGTGAATAGGTATTATTGCACGTATACCTACTTAAGTACAGTACTTAGTAAGTCTACCTACACTACAATAACAATAAAATAATTCACATTATAGAATTACCCTATTACCTAATGACCTAAACCTGCCCCAGAAATTTCCCAAATCTTCTTGGTTAATTTATTAATATCTGGGCGACCGAGCTTTGCTCGGCGTTTGCCCGGGCATTAGACCTAGCTAGATCGATTGCTCGTCCCCGAAAACCCCCACATACCAAATTTCATCAAAATCGTTAGAGCCGTTTCCGAGATCCCCGAAATAAATATATAAATAAATAAATAAATATACAAGAATTGCTCGTTTAAAGATATAAGATATATCGTCGTCGTGCGCGTTGAAGTCTTTTTGACCTGTAACGTAATGTCAACATAACTTTACAAGCAATTTCATTACAACATCGCTTGATGATATTAAGTATTTAGTGTTGTAATGGTGGTAATTTGCTAATCGTACCTGAACACTTTATAGAGGATTTATGATATGAATGTAGATAATTTACTGTTTTTAAATGTTTGTCATCGTGGCAGCCGAGAATCACCTTCTACTCAAAACCAAAATTACCAAAGTAATGGGACAAGTAGCAACGTGGTTTTCGGTCAACGGAATGATATTAAATGTCGATAAAACGAACATAGTTCATTTTTGCTTACGTGGTTCTAAGGAGCATGACCTACATGTCACTTGCAACGGACAAATAGTGCCGCAGGTCGACCAAGTGAAGTACTTAGGCCTCATAATTGATTCTGGTCTAACATGGAGTCCACACATAGATCAACTGTGTGACCGACTGTCATCCGCTTGCTTCGCCCTAAGTAGACTTCGCCCCAGCCTCAATCTTAATAACATTATGACTGCGTATTACGGCTATTTTCAGTCCATACTTACATACGGGATTGACCTATGGGGCGACGCTGCGGACCGACTAAGGCCATTCAGGATCCAAAAACGAGCGATTCGCTGCATATCTGGGGTCCCATGGGACCACCCTGCTCAGGAATTGTTTAAAAAAACTGGTATTCTAACCCTACCGTGTCTATACATCTTCGAAGTAGCAAAATACGTAAGGCGCAATTTAAAACTGTTTCCTACTCGCAGTAATGCAAACTTAAGAAGTTACGGTGAACTGTATCCACCAAAAACACGACTTGCTAAATCAAGGAAGTGTATACACACGGTAGGACCTAAAGTATACAACAAAATACCGCTAGAAATAAGACAGGCTACTAGTGACGGAACTTTCAGTAAAAAACTCAAAATGAAATTGGCATCCAACGCCTACTACACACTTAATGCCTTTTTCGAGAGCTGAACTAGGTTTCACCTTTAAATTGAATAATATTATCGGTTCGCTTGCCCAGCCTTGTTCTTGAACTGTTTTATTAACTATATGACATTAAATGTATATAAATATAAGTTAATTTAATTAATAATGTAAACAAATGACATGTAAAATGTAATATTTTATTAATAAATAATTGAATTGAATTGAATTAAAAACACCTTACTTGCACTAGGTGGCGGCCACCTTCAGCCACGCCGCCCCGCAAGCGCCCGCGCGCAACCTCGAGCGCCACGAATCGCTCCTCACCTACAACTCCCACCGCCGCATCAAACGCCCCAAGCTCGGCGACAGGAAAGTGTACCGGCCCGTCCGGAGACACACCCTATCCAGGATAGACGAGACCCCGCCGCAAACGGTCCGGCCGAGATCGAAGAGCCTTCAGCATTCGACCGATTTCTCATCCACGCGACCCATCCTCCGGTCTCGTTCAAACATATCGGCGGATACGAGCAGGAGCGTGCCTGTATGCAACGAGAGCCACGAGATACAGAATCAGAATGAATGCCACAGCCCGCAGTACGCGGAGCCGAAGGGTTACGATTCAGCCTCGTCCTACGACCGACCTGTGAGTATGAGCGATCTCCCTATAATGGTACCTATCGATCCGGCCACTGGGGCTTACATCCCTTATCCCGAGTACTCGTATTACAACGACGATGGCCGAGAATGTAGATGGTGGAAGCACAAGAGGGTGCGCAGGGCGTCTGCGAAACACAGCAATTTGTATTTGGCGTTCATGTACTGACGCGGGCAGCAAGACGAGTTTCGATGCCGTCACAATATACCACCCATGGTTTTTCGATCTCCTTCTCGAAGCAATCAATCTTCCGATGGGTGGCCCGAATCTGGTTGACAAGCGAAATCTGTACTATTGGCACAGTTTATTTGGCCGATGCACGAGTTGAGGGCTTTAAGTGAGTTCGTGACTAGTCGGTGCGGGGGCGGTACGATGTACCGCTTGTTTACTGCGCGCCTATTTCAACGAGTGCTTCCTGACTGGTGCGGAAACGGGGCGAAACGATTGCAGTACTGCCCTGGGATTGTTACATTTGTTACAGAGCAAATGTACTGATAGTGTCCCATTAAGCGAGGAAATCCGTGCAACATCAGTAAGCTTATGTGAAAGAACAAACATACCGATCCCGCCTCACCAAGTCACGAAGTCACCTTAGCTTCCGTACGGGACTCTTCGACGTCGATAGGTTTTTAATTAAGCTATTTTATTTGACTGACTTTGTAGTCGATACGCTCCCGTACGTAAGTGCCCATTTTAGTTAATTCTGTAAGTTAATCAAAACTCATGCCCGGCCCCTGAGCACGGTTTTTCGAAACTCCGACACAGCTGGTCCCTTCACAAGCGATGTGATGTTAATCGAACAAACGTCTCTGTTACGAATTTAGTTAATAAAGATATTTTACAAGGTGTACTTATCTGAAGGTAGTTTAGTAAAGTGTCCACTCCGCCATAAGTGTGTCGATGCAACAAATTTAGAAGTAGTCAGTCGTAAGCGATTCAGAATTTGTTAAAGGATAATACAAAGAACAAGTTCTATTCTATTGGATTGTGCCTTATGACGTCAATGCTCATTATATATCGAAAATTAGAATAAACATTGTAACAAATAGATAATTTTGTTAATAGTACTGATAGGTACTTATTATGAAAGGCAACACAAGGTAATTCTGAATTGTAGAAGTTTTAATCAAATTATTATATTATCATTTATAATTGCGTAGGTATTTGAATGATTGAGTACCATTTGGTATTGAGTGAAACGTAACTGTCCGATCCGTCCTGTGTACAGTTAGCAACAGAGGTTGCTACGGAGAAAGCGTGTTCAAAATGATGCACAGGTTTTATCGCCTTGAGAATAAAGTCGTGTGTGTTTTTGATCCGTGTAGCTAATATACTGTTGCTGAATATACAGTTAATGTCAATAAATTCCAAGCGCCCATTTTTTTCGACAATGGCACCAAGTTTGGTGCTTTTTTTGGGTAATGGTAAAAGCTTGTGTTTTATTGATGGTGACTTGATCTATGTAAGTGATTTTTTCTCATTTCTCGTAATTTTATTGTATTTAAATAACGGTAGTCAAAATAGCGAGGTACTGCTGGGCTGAGGACCGGTTTTATAGCAATCCGTTGGCGGTGACACGGTTTAAGTTTACTTACGGTTGTATTTGACGTTAGCTGTTAAGTAATAAGTAATGACATTTTTCTATTATTTTTTTTTGCTTTGTGTACATGTCATAATTCGTCACACAAAGCCAAGAAGTAAAATTTACCTAAACAAATATGTTTGAATCTTTAGAAAGTGATACAGTCTTTACTTATTAACCTGAATGATAGAACCATAGATGTCATTAGAGACAATAAATTAAGTCTCGCTCGCGACAGTCCTATGGTTTCATAACATTGACAATGTGTTTACGTGTGCCAGTAAAAAAATCGGAAATATGGCCAACCATTCCATTCGTTAAGACACTCACGTTAAGACTTAAGTTTTGTAAAACCGGCCCTAAGTCGCAAACTGTGTAAATTAATTAAGGTGTACCGTTTACGAGAGTAGAGATTTTTAGATTTATATTACATTTGATAACTGATATTGTATTTAAATTTCCAAATTAAATTTTTAATGAAATTCGTTCGTTTTATTTTTTTTATTCTGCAGTGCATATTCCCAAAATAAACATAGATAGGTACGGGAAAATAAAATAACATTTCATAGTATAAAAATATATTTAAAAAATGTACAAAAATATTATATGGCGACATGTGGGTAAATTGTCATTGGACTGGACATAATTACAGTTCTTATCACATTTTAGCAATACTTTTCGTAATTTTATCTCAATAAGTATTAACATGACGAAACCGTTGAAAGATTTGAATTATGTATGCGTGTGTTTATGTCAAAATAATTATTTCATCATAATTCTTTAAAAAATAGCTTTCCATCAAATTTATGATGATTTCGCCAATGTCACGTGTTCAATGACGTTGTTCGGTAACGACGCCATGACAGTAGGCAAGGTTTTGTACGGTACATGGATTCTGCTCGTCGTCGCCCCGGGCACGTGTGCTCACCAACGCGGAGACGACCAAAATTCAATGAAAAAGTCAATAACTTCAAATTTTCTCGAAGGAATATGAAAACTGGAATCAAATGGTGATGGAAGCAGCATAAGTGTAAGGCCTGAGTGAACGCTCGAGTTGGGCGTGCAGCGGGGCGTTCATGTTAAACAATTGAAACTCATACTGGTGTCCTAAGTAGCCTCTGCACAAATTGTATGCATACTCGCCCGCCCCGCCGAACGCTCCGCTCCAAGCGTTCACTCGACAGGTCTTAGACTAAAGAAATGTGTTCAAAGTTAAGGGAGGGGTGGACCTCCTGTCCCTTTTGCGCAAAATGTACCTTCATATATAACGATCGTCATTTACTATGATGCTACAAATTTGTGATGTCACATTTTTCTCTCTCTAACTAGGTAGCAACATTAGAATGGTTTGAGTTATTGGAATAGGATTTTCATCATTCGACATATTTTTTGGTCTTGTTTCTTTAGAGGGTGAGAAAGTTAATAACCTTCTTGCGTTGTTAAGGAAATATCGTCTTAATGACTTCGCCAAAAGGTCAGTTTTCTTTCAGAAGACAATGATTGAGAGTTGTACAATAAAATATGGAATGTCATCATCCTCCTAGCGTTTCCGGTTGTGCCCTAACCCGGAGTCCGCTTTCGCTGCTAATCCTAAGATTTGGCATAGGAACTAGTTTTACAAAAGCAACTGCCATCCTAGACCTCCCCTCCTGTATGAATGTAATAATGCAAAAGGTGAAGGCGCACAAACGCTCGCATGAAACACGCAAAAAGTGCAAAAATACTAAAACAATTTGAATAGTTGGCAGTGGCGGCGCGTCAAAAATATTCTTAGGGAAGCCGGAAATAATTTACCTTTCCAATTCTTCATGAGCCGTAGTAAAAGAACCTGGACTTGCTTAAAAATAGGCAAGCCGGTGGGAATCGAGTTGTATAGACGCTCCGCCACTGATAGTTGGGGATGTTCTTTAGTAGGTACCAAAATATATCCAGAACAGCGGAAAGCGACAAAATAACAAACTATTATATTACTTATGGGTCATTATTTGAGTGTTTGTAGATTTGTACCAATTCACTTTCGTGGTCACTGTTTTGTCGAAGTGGATAAAGATTTTAATGACGTTTTCGGTTATTTGGTAGAAATACTAACTGATTCAGAAATGCCAGCAAAAACAGCCAATTCGAAGTGGAAACGCTCGAATAAGGACCCTAGGTTATGTGTTCGATCGAATACAGTACGATTACTATTAGTTTGATACTTACAAACTTACATATACTCTAATTTCATTGGATAGTCTACTTTCTATTACGCTAAAAATCAGTTGCATCCTGAAGACTGCCTGGGGTCCGCTACATAATCCCAAGATTTGGCGTAGGCACTAGTTTTTTCGGAAGCGACTTGCCATCTGACCTTCCAACCCAAGTGGAAACTAGACCTTTATATTGGGATATTAGGGGCCTGTCAAGTGAGTGGGCAACTTTACTGTTAGACATTTTCAAGCCACCCGCAGGGCTCTAACTTCGCTTAACGACTGCTATTATACAGCCGGGGTCAACGGCTTAACGTCTCTTCAAAAGCAATAAAAGTAATAATGAAGTAAGAGCATATGCCAGTATCAAACTCACAGTAATGTACGTCTAGTATAAGTTTTTCGAAAGAAAACGCAAACGAACGCGTTCACGTTTCGCGCAGTCTTAATTCGTATGGCAAAAAATTGTTACCATCTACGGCCACCAGAGGCGCTGCTCGCGTTGCCTTACAAAATGGGACTAAACGCAAACGCGTTCGTTTGTGTTTTGTTTCGACAAAACTCATAATAGAGGTTCTGTACGTGCTTATATCGCTGAATCCACAATCGCCCCGGGATGAGTCAACGCCTGCTTCCTCTCCTGAACCGCCGTCACCAGTTTCCTGTACGGCCCCAGCGGCAGCCCGAGGGTCTTCATATCGCTCTCGGTGAGCAGCATCAGGGCGTCCAGGTCTATCTGTTCGTCCTTAAACTTCTGGGTGTACTGCGCGAGGCCCCAGGCGGTGAGGAACCGCTCTAGGGATGCGTAGCCGGATTCGTCGGCCTCGCCTTCCTCGTCCGATGTTATTGTTGAGCTCTCTGGAATTATACGTGTCTTAATGGGCATAGAATAAAAGATAAAGTGATGCGCCAGGTCGAACAGGCCTCAGCTAGTGTGTAAACCGACTATATTTACTACTATATTGTCGATCCGATAATAAGTCAGACGCTTCGTAGGTATGGGATTGATTATTATTATCTATAGGTATGTATTCCCAACAAAATGGTACACCGTGTGATAGCGAGAGACCGGTCTCACTCCCACTTCCCGCGTATCGTCTCGCTCGCGCCCGGAACATGAATTGTCATATCTAGCCAAAACATTGAACTAAAGGTAAAGGTTGCTGTTTGCTGTTCAGTCATTGATATAAGCTTGTTTACCGGATTGTGCGGAGTTCCACTCAGCCGGCTGGTAGGCGTGGCGCGCGGCCAGCGAGCCCGCGGACCCGATGGACATGTCCTCGCCCGCCGCGCCCGGCCCGCCCGGCCCGCCCGGCCCGCCCGGCCCGCCCGCCGGCAGCGCGCCGAGAGTCGCCGTGATGGAACGGCTGTCAATGGAACATCATCATCATTGGCCTTTAACATCTATAAAAGATGATTGCAGCGTACCTACATTGAATTGCGGCACTTGCGTTCGTGGCTTGTATTGTATTGTAAGGCCAATACGAGTGCGAATGCCACGTCCGCGCAAATAAAATGTCATATTATGGAACATGTCCACCAATTAAAGGACTGGTGTTTGTTACAAAATATCTGACAGTTGAAAACTCTTACATGGACTATATTACTCATAGACAGCGCTATCGACGAAGGTGCACATTATGTCGGTGTCCGATCCGATCGATACACTATAATAGTACATTATTGCCGTGGCCGGGAAGGGAGAGTTATCTCAAAAATGGCCCGCAAACTGGACTTTAGTCGCTACATATTGGAAGGTAAAGTGTATAGTTTAAGGTCAGATCCAAATTAAAAAGTAAAAAACATTGCAGGCCACATATATGGCCTGCAATGTCACATATAAATTCCTTTATTTGTCGAGTTATAAACTTTTTAAAATGTAGAAACTGTCATATACAAGGAGGCACAGGTCGTATTCAGCCAATTCAGCTCGTATTTTTCTGTTGAAAACGCGACGTTTTTTTATGTGTCTCGAATAATTTGCGTTTGTCGGTGGAAAAATACACTTGCGATTCTGTTAAAAAAAGTAAACGGCGGGAAAACATGATGTTTTTGACGTTTTAAGGTTATGTTTATCAAATCTTAATTAAATTTTTGTCGTAATTTCCCCATTTTTGAGAAAAGGACTATATTAGCCTCGGCCGGAATGGCAATTGCAGGCTTCGTATTATAATTAAACGGACTCGCAAGCTCGTCCGTTTAAACAAATACTCAGCCTGCAATTGCTCCCTTCCCGGCCACGGCAATAATGTACTATTATGATTGATAATTTTTGAGCCTGTGTGGCGAGGATGACGAGGCAATGGAACACCTGTTGTGTGAATGTCACGCCATTGCCAGACAAAGAATGAATGACTTTGGCAGTGGTTACCCAGAACCAAAGGAATTCAGAGTACTCCCGCTGAACTCCATCATCCGGTTTGTGGAAAGGTTGGAGAGCAGCTTGTTTCTGGAAAGGTTTGGAGGTTTGGAGTAGGCATAAAGGAAAGGGCAATTGCACAAAATATCCCATTGGGTCGAAGTGCATCCGCAAGGGCCCTCATCTAGATAAGTTCTGACCGGAACGCGACGCTGCCGAAACCAGGCCGGTCGAAGATGCTGGCTGGCTCCTGCAGCAGCACCTCCTGTCCAATACCGCTGTCCTCGCCCTGCGCCGCCATGAAATCGGGCTGGCTCGCCGATCTGAAAGCAACCGAGTTGCGTTCACAATAGGTGTCATTTTGCAACGTAGTCAAACATGCATTATTAGTGTAATAACAAATGATCATAATTATCAAAGTTGTGAAAAAATCTGAAAACATTACACTCCTTTTTTTGAGCAGTCGTGTAACAAGTGTGATTCGTGAGAGGTTCCTCCAATGGCTCCAACACAACAGCATATTTTTGTTGTGGGGGTAGTTAGCCATTTGGTTAGCCGGAAGAGGTAAGTTAAGTATTTAGACTAGACTGACCTAGTGAGCGTGACGCGCTCGTCGCTCGGCTGGAACACGTTGGTAAGTTCGCCGCGCGCCTGCGGGCCCGCGCCGAACGTGCCCACGTACATCACCTCGGAGTCCCGGCGCACGCCGCTCAGTGACGTCACGGAGCGCCGACCCGTTCGCTCCACTTCGCCGACCTGCCGTCATCAATAATAATCGTAGTCAGAGGGGTCACACCTTAATTAGCTTTAAGTATCTGTTATATTACAATAGTTTAGGTACTCAGTTGGGCACTATCCTGGTCACGGCACCTAATGTAACATTCCTATAGTACTTTTATCATACGAGCGCGGGTTGGCCATGGTGTTTGTTCTGACACATACGAACACATAGACAACGTGAACTCATAGCTCCTACGCTGACGCACACTTAGACAATGTGCATGTATAGCTCAGCACACAACCATGACTCATCCGTGCTCGTGAGATAAAAGTACTATACATTAAAAACACATCGACATCATTACAACTTACAACTTTCAGGTTGTGTCGATAGAGGCTACTCGTAGTGAAGACCTCCTTCAAAAATCGAACTCAGAGCTCAGGCCACAGGCAAATCAGGATCACAACAACAACTTATAAATAAACTAGTGGTATTATTGCTGCGGTCTTTCGTAAGGTTCCCCAATTGGACAGATCCGAATACCAGAATGAACTTCTTTATTTCAATCTATTCACCTTGTGGTGTTTGTCACACCACATATATAACTCAGCTGATCACAGCTGATACACATCTGATAGAAACTTAACTAATATTAACCTTTGTACTTTTTCCCAGAACTAAGGAATGCAAGAGACCTTGATATTGATTCCAAGAAAATAGTATTAAATAAATTACCATATGTTCTATTTAGCATACCAAACCTTTAGTATAAAAGCAGTGTAATTGTTACTCAATAAATCAGTATTAAATCAGTATTACTTCAGTATTTCCTCGAGTCTCGTCTTATCATTTTAACCCGTAACGCTCCACATCTCATGGCGACCTTGCCACCACCCCGCCTGGTGCCTTGCCTTGTCTACCAGTCCCTGGGATCCCAGGGCACATGTATAACAAAGGAATGCCATTGAATTTTTTGTCGCCGGGAGAGGACGGCCTAATCTAACTTAAACTATAAAATGGCTTTTGTAGGAGTTATTTTGTTCCAATTGGAAACTTCAAATATAGTTAATTAACAAAATATAGTTTGATAATTTTCACCAAAACGAATGTGAGTGCAACTGGAGTGCAACCACAGGTTTGATTACTACATTAACGTGTGACATGGGTAATCTATCCATCATGAAGCAGAAGACGTTACGTCAATACCTTGAAATCATCAGTAGGTCCCGCGCGGCCCACTGTACCATTCTTCATTTTGCTGGCAAGCGCCTTCTTATAGACGGCGCCGCGGCCGCGGGCGCCCGAGTTCACTGTCCCCACCAACGCGCTGTACGTCGGTCGAGGCTGGTCGTCCGCAAGCAGGTTACCTTATCAACAAACGCAAATTGCATGAGTATGTACAGTCAGCCAATGAAAATGTTGAGCATACTTAGAACATTGTCTCATCGAAATCTAAGAAATATTTAGACAGAAACGTGATAAAATTTGAAACCTCTTTAATTTGACAAAGTACTAAAGTGCTCAACATTTTCGTTGGCCCACTGTACAATCGAGGGCATAAATATGTATGTATACATTTTTGGTCTTTATTTCAATGAAATAAGTTGAAAAAAAGTTATACGCATTGTTGCCCACAAGTACAGTCAAACTTGTTAACTCACGCATCAGTGTAGTCTTTTCAGATCTGTATTAATCCTGAAGTTTTAACCCCTGCACATTTCTTAATGTCTGCACCGCTATAGACCGATCGTCTTAATGTGTCCTCGTCTGCGCAATACAGGGGCGCCGTACACACACAGTGGAGGTGCGTTCATTTTAAAAATACTCCTACTCTACCTACATAAGTGTTGAGAAAGGAATTCCTTCAAGCTTAAATTCCAGCTTATCCAATTATTAAAATGTGTACCTTGGCTGGTCGACCTGGTCATCTTCTGCTTGAGCGCCATGAGCACGGTGCTGGGCCTGTGCGGCATGGTGGCCACGTCCTCGTTGTACCCCTGGTCCCACTCCTTGGCCAACTTCTTTAACTCCTTTTCGGCCAAAATCTCCGCTTTGCTTTGCCGCTTCTGGTACTGTTTATGAGATTTCTCGTGGTCTTTCTTGGCTTTCTCTTTCATGGATTTTGCCTTTTTTCTGGGGAAAAGGGATTATGAAACTTTAATTTATTATTAATGCACTTAGTCTAAACTAATCTACATGATCCGGCTCCTGATATTTTTGTAGCGAGCAAGCTCAGAGCTGGGTCAAACACTGTTAAAAAACTATAGTAATCTCTCCTGTGGTCAACAGTACCGCTGGACGCAGTTTAATACGGATACTGATATACTGATCTATCTATACGGATTATGAGATGAGCCCAACCCAAACACACTTAAATTTGTGACCAAAATTAGACTAAGCTGCGCGGTTAGCACAACACGCCATTAAATATTAGTGAACGAGCATTGCCGTGCCTTTCTCATTACTTACTTGTCATTGTTCTCCAACTTAGCAGTAGCCTGGTCCAGGAACCTCAGTATATCGTCGCGCCCGTTGATGGCAGCGAGCTCCTGCGCAGTGTGCCCGTCCACGTCCATAGTGTAGACATTAGCTCCGAAGTTGACGAGGAACGTGACGCACTCCTTGTGGCCGCGCGCGGAGGCGAGGTGCAGGGCTGTGTTGCCGAAGTAGTCCGCCTTGTCGGGTTCACCCCTGAAGATGTAATTGGCCGTTTTCATATTTCGGTGTACTCTTAACTTTATTTTCTGAACTAGGTAATTTAGGATTTTATGAATATCCTCGGTTTTCCATTTTTTTTGTGTCAGGTTTGTTTCGAGCCATATTATAAACTGTACGAAAAAGCGTCACAAAACATACGTGGTTTGGTACTTTTTATTTATATATCTTAACTTTATTGCACAGACAATACAAGTACAAAGGGCAGTCAACCGTAGGGCCAAACAGAAACTTGCAATGTGGGTGCAGTGAAGAAAAATTTCAAAAGAAAAAACATATATTCCTAACTGAATTATATTTATATTTTTAAGATCTCATTGTACTTGAAATTATGTGAAACAAATTATTTGATCTGATCGTGTCTTTCTTTTATTTGCCTGTAGGTATTTATACGGAGCGAGTAAAATAAAAGGGATTTAGGTAGGTACCTACTAGTTGATATTCATTCTTATCTTGGTACTTAAGTGTACGGATATGCAGTAAATCTCCTAATCCTAAACATTGATAAATTACAAATATGATTAGATACGATTATGAATAGTCGTTTTGATTATAAGACTAATAATATGTGTCGTAATATTTTACTAACTCATTTACTACATCCACACTCTCGATACTGCTCCTCCATTGTTATTCTTATCGAATGCAGTAAATTTATGTGACGTGTTTATTGCAGTACTTATGCTGTATCGATGATGCGAGTACCGGGTACCGCCCTAGTCACGTAGGTACAAACTCTTTCGACTTTTTTGTAGGTATTAGGTACATGTATCCTATGGTATAGGTATTCTAGCAAACTTGTTTCTTAGACCCCTGTCGCGGGCTTGAGGACCACTGTACCACGAATCGAAAAAGAAGTATGTCCCTCTGTCGCTCAAATTAGAGCGACAGAGAGGGGAAATACTTATTTTTTGGTTCGCAGTACGTTCTCCGGGTTGTCTCAATGCCTCAAAGACTAGAGTCGTTAGGGCTAACGCGACTCTTCTCGGTATGGCAAACGCTTGTAGTCAAAAGTCAAGATCTTCATATTTTCAAATTCATCTTGCTAAAATCAACAGGCAGTAAAGGCTTGTTCACACAGCGTGCGCGACGCAAACGCCGCGCAATCGTGACCGCTATTACGCGCAGGAGTGTATGATAACTGATAACGTCCCGTGCATGTCGCGGAGCCTGCGCGACGTCGCTAACCTGTTACCTAAGGCCCTGGTCTTCTATAAACGCCATCGGCCGCTTACAGCGTCACGCAGTACATCTCTATAGCTATAGGCTCTGACAGACCTGTGAGAACATAACAGTACATCTCTATAGTAAGTATTGTGACACAGCGTACGGCGTGACTCTGTAAGCGGCCGATGGCGTTTATAGGAGACCAGGGCCTTACGTTCCGGCGCGCAGCGGTCGCGCCCTCGCGCACTCAACGCGTCCCTCACGTTGTGTGACCATGCCTAAAAGCCATACAAGAAAAACTACAATAAGAAGTACCCTCGGCCACATAGCAGCCTCAACGCTTCCACGTGGCCCTCGAAGGCGGCCCACAGCGTTGTCATGCCAGACTCGTGCTTGTTCAAGCAGCGTGCGCTACGCGAACGTGACCGCTGCGCGCAGGAATGTATGGTTGATAACGTCCCGAGCGCGACGCGGAGCCTGTGTGACGTCGCTAACCTGTTACCTTACGTTACAGCGTTAACGCGTCGCACACGCTGCGTGACAAAGGAATAAACACAATGAGAAGTACCCTCGGCCACACAGCAGCCTTAGTGCCTCCACGTGGCCCTCGAAGGCGGCCCACAGCGTCGGCGTCATGCCGGACTCGTCCTTGTTGTTGCATTCCTTCCGCGTCGCCTCGCGCAGCACCTCCAGCAGACCGTCTTTGGCTGCCCTGGAACCAGATAATAAATACTTCTTATATCAGTTAAAAAACCGGCCAAATGCCGTTACTCGCATTTGGTCATGCGAGTAACGTAGATTTGGTGGAAAGACAGCCTAAATTACACATTATTTACAAGATTTTATTCATTATTGTGATAATCCACATTGAAAGGGAACTTATGGCGGCCGGCACTTACACCTTGCTGTTGTTCGAATACAATAGTGAATCGGTACAACGTAAACACCTGCCACCATAAAGTACCTTTTTCATCTCAGCAGCTCGAACAAACCTATATTTTGCTGCGAGAAATCAGTGAGCAAAAACTGTTTTTATTTTCGTATGTCCCGGTGAGATTTGTCCCACTTCCCAATGTCCCATCGAGCTGAATTGTTTCAAACTTATGCAAGTTCGGTGACGATTCATTCGTTGTCGTGTTTGGACCAATTGAAACCCTCTCAGTGATAATTCATGCAAAAAAGTAGTCTGCAATAAAAGCCAAAACATACGCTTGTATGTAGCCAGACGTACGGCTGGTTACCATTCTTACCTTGTTGAAAATTCTCTTACTCAAACCAAGCGCTTATCATCATCTTTTATAATGCGCACTGCTAAGGTTTGGAATTCCCTGCCGGCATCGGCATCAGTATTTCCGAGTTCATATAACCTGTACCTCTTTAAGGCACGAGTGCATAAATAGGCTTTTTCGGGATGAGCTCGCTTCACCGTCGGCCTCATCTTTGCGCCATGGCTAGGTGCTGGTTAAAAGCCATCCCTTTTTTAATAAAAATGAAAATGCCACTTTTAGCAATCGACGGTTTAAAGGTCCAGGAAATATCAAAGCGATCTCCCAAATCTCAATCCGATCGGTATTAAAACAATGATAAGATAAGAATACCTTACGCAATTAGGCAGCGGCTCCTTTTGAATTTATCTAGTTATTTTATTTACAACGATATTGCATTAAATAATATTGGTAAACGACCAAATAATTTACACCTTAATCCCTATAGGTAACAGTGGCGGCGCGTCAAAAATATTCTTAGGAAAGCCGGAAATAATTTGCCTTTCTTATACTTCATGAGCCGTAGTAAAAGAACTGCACTGGCTGAAAATTAGGTAAGCCGGTGGGAATCGAGTTGTATGGACGCTCCGCCACTGATAGGGAAGTAATAACGTCGTGGATGGCGCGCACTATAGTATACATACTCGTATTATTCGAAGAAATAGGTAAGACATAATAAAAGACCCAAGCGTGATGCATAGGACACGTGATTGGTCTGTTATCATATAGATTAGTCGCATATTTTATTATTATCACAGGCTTTCTATATGTTACATTACATTACTCACCTGGGGTGGTAATAAAACGAATAAATTGTCATTATAGTAACCTCGTTGTTCAGTTTTTTGTCATAATCATAACGATGGGTGAGAAAAAAATTGCCGGATAAATTTTTTATTTGTCTAATTTTAATAAAACCCAGCTCGATAGGGGTGGCATATAGTCACTGTAAGAAAACCCCCTGTTTGACCGAGTGAGCGTAGCAATCTAAGGTGTCCGTTTCAGCATGTGCAAAACTGCCTTTCTTACCTATATCCGGATTTCCGGTTATCCAACCAGCCGTTCTCTTCAACTGGTACATTTCTCTACAGATTCTTATAAAAATTTGTGAGCAGCTTCGATAATTAAGTATATGGATTTTTTGTCAAGTCAGTATTTCAAATTGGTGGAGCCATTAAGGGTTGAAAACGTAAAAATCACGAAGTCTATATGTACAGCTCACAGAGCCATTAGTTAATTAAAGATTTAAAAAAGTGTTACGTTAACAAGCTTAAGACACAGAATGCGCCTATAATTAAGTTATAACGCTTGTGAACAGTCGCTATAGCCGATGATCCGAGGGAAAGTCTCAACAATGAGGTATGGATCACTTTTCATGACCGCACCGGTTATGCAATTAATTAACCGAGGCGGTTTCAAGCTATTTGAGGCCTTTAGAGGCTTTATAATAACAGTGAAGGAGTAGTTTTATGTAAGTGGAATAGTTACTATTGCTAAGATAGGTACTCCTGATTCATGATTACTTGAGTTGCCAGAGTTGTCGTCCGTGGAAGGCACGCTGAAGCACGGTGAAGTAGAACTAGTCACTATACTCATGAGTCTCATGATTATTTTCCCGGGGCGGCCCTTAGGAGCACCCCGCGTTAATCTCTTAGCGAATAGAGAAAAGAAATGACTCTAAAGCTATGTAAAATAAAAAAAAAACATGATTATTTGAGCTGCCCAAGTTGTGTCAAAGTACAAGATATTAAGGCGATATATCGATTGAAAGAGACACCCTTTGTTTTTCGCTCACGACAAAACGGGATGCAATCCTCTCCGAGAATGGCTTTATAGACAAATCTCGTTAAATATCTGACTGTGTGCAGGTTTATTAAATTTCCTCTTGTCAGTACCTAGATGAGGTAAAATACCATCATATTAACTTAATCGTGTCTTTTAATAATGCGTTGTTTTAGTAGGCTGAGGAAAAAAAGGAAAATATAGACTCGACTTTGGATTTATTTTCTATCGAGAAAATTTTAAGCAATCATGTTTCACTATTGTCAGTACCACAATCATATAGTCAAGAATCATATATCTGAAAATCAGCCCCTTTTGTTTGCTAGTCTGGGCAGGACAGCGTTTCAAAGTCTCGAAATTTCTCAGTGTAGCGCCTTAAAGTACAAGAATTTCGGGACTTTCGGAAGAGAAATTGTTTTCGGAAAGGATGTTTTCTTTGCCATTAATGGATGATAACTCCGAAATAAATGATTTTTTTTTTTTTTTTTTTATTAATCAAATGTTTTAGGAAAGGAATTCTAGTAACTATGTGCCATTTGTCAATAAGGCTTTCTAGTAACACATCGCGAATAAAAACTGGATAGAAAATGGGTACACCATTTTATTTTGGTTTTCACCATGTATTGTTGAACCAAACTTGGGAGTCATCTGTCACCACAGCAACTCAACGGCCCTAAACAGTAACAATCGATAAGCTGATAAAACTCCATTTACCAATGTAATCCCTAACAATAATACGAAAGGGGCTAGAGTTGGGTGACCGGTAACCCCACGCCAGGTGTATACGCGTTACCATTGCGTTGGTAGCAATTAAATTGCATTTGTATGCAGGTAGGTAGGGTAGCTATATGTATGTTACTTCGCGTTTTTATAATTAGGTATTTTATAACTTTTTTACATCTGCTATTCAGAAACGAGATCTAGAATGAGGGATCAAAGTCGTATTTTTCTTCCCTCATTTGTTGGCAACAATGATCCTTTTTCTCACAGAAGGCGTGAAAAACCAGTATGGCGTAATAGGTAGTAAAATAAACAGCAGCATATAGTCAGCAGATTCGTACTACGACGGTGGCAAACAAGCGTAGGGTCCACCTGATGGTAAGCGGACAGCCGGACACCGCAGCCTATGGACGCTCACAACTCCAAAAGAGTCACGTGCGCGTTGCCGACCCCATATAAAATTTGAGGATTCACTGTGTTTGTCAACTGCAGAAGGGACAAAAGGTCCCTCGCTCTCAACACAGCGCATCCTCGGGAGCTCTGGCAACCTTGCTCACCTCCAGGAACACAACACTACATACTTGTACCTATAGTCAATAATGTTATTATGGCTGTGGTTTTCTGCAAGGCGGAGGTAGTTCCCCAGTTGGGCTGCTCCAAATTCGAGCAAGAGATGACATTATGCTGTGCCCTACCTTTCTTTGATGCGCCCTACCTCTCTTACCAGATTTTTCTCAATAAACAGCATTTATTAACAAAATAAGCAGAAGAAACACATTGAGAAAACCATATCCGTTACGCAGGGCAGGCTTCGTCAGGTAGGTAACTATGAATCAGCAACAGGCGTCGTTCTCCTGATTCGTGGATCGAGAGTTACTGTGATGAATTAGGTAGGTATTAAAAAAAAAAAACAAGGGACATTGAACTTGGCAGGTTGTATCACCCGGATCACAGAGCGTGTCTCCTTCCTACGGCTTCCGGTTCCGTGGTGTACTGTGATGCGTAGCTATACGTTGCTATTCAACACTGACATAATTATTGAACATAGTTACAATACGAGTAACTGGGAAAACTAGTGTTTACGTTTTCAACCTCGCTATTTTCAAAAATATATAAAACCCGACTTAACAAAAAACTATAAAATAAAATTATCGTACTCGAATCGGAGAAATGTAACGTGTATATGGAGAAGATTCCGAATAAATCTCCGGAAATCCACGTCAAAAGCATTTTTGCCTAAGCTAATAATAAACTCCTGCGATCGCTTCGCTCCCTCGGCCAATTGATGTCCTTAGAAATTGCTTCAATGCTTGAGTACCTACTTCGAGTTTCAGCTGGTTTCAGCGAAAACAAACTAACTGGAAGGGCATTCAGTTTAAGATAGTTTATACTAAATACAGGATTGAGATCCCAGTTTACGCAGATCCCTCGTCAGTCGTATTTATGACGTAAATTCAGAAAAGGAACCCGTTCAAAAAATATTTTTTTTTTTAATCGATACCTACGGTGGCAAACAAGATTACGGCCTGCTCGATGGTAAGCACCGAAGCCTAAGGACCCGTGCAAATTTAAATTAAAGGAAAAATTTTGGCTCCAGTTAGGCAATCTTGTAGTTCGCGTTAGCAGCGTTTACCTACTGCTTAATACCTAATACCAAATTAATACCGTAGATTCCGGAAGGAGTCACAGGCGCGTTGCCGATCCTTTATTTGATTTGAGGAAGCATCAGCTGGAAGGCCGTATGCGGGTTTGGCACTGTCGTAGTCTGTGGTCGTAGTATTTTTTTTAAAGTGGCTAATTCTATGTATCGTATTCTTAATGTTAAGAGTCCCTCAGGGTTTAGTCGTTATCTCGAAGTACCTAATAGGTATTGATATTATCATGAATGTTAACTTATTCTCGGAATAAAATTAAACGCATACCTGTAAGCATATTGATAACATTATCAAATATTATCAGATTATTAAATTTTATCAAACGGACTAAGTGGACACTACTTACTTATGGAACCTGTCTGTAGTCATCTTTGTAACTGAACACTAACGGGAATAGAAAAAACAGCTCATTTTACCACTGTCCACATAAAACGCCGCTAAATTTATAAACACGAGAAAGTTTCCAGTTTGTCACACTTCCACAACTAATTCGACGATAAAACTATATTGTATCACTGTTTGAAAAGTTTGGATTACGTGAGACAACGCGGAATGTACACATTGCACACCTGTTTCATTCACTAGTGAGAAATTATGCTATTGTTTTCTATAACACAACTCAACAGTCCGCTGTCATGTGGTGACTGAACGATCGCAAAAAAAAAATTGAATGGTAGGAACAAGTTACGATACAATGACCTTTCCACAAGTAGCGCCCTCTGTTGAAAACTCTTGGAACTATAATGCTCGCGCGCGTTGGAGGACGCCACCTATCGGCTTGTTGTGTGCAAAGTTATCTGATAACTTGCGATTATAACAAAATCCCGATTAAGATTGTATTTGATATTTTATCAATGGTACATTATATTTTGCCCTTAAGAATGCCCTAGTCATACAGATATGCTACATGAAAGTGATGAAAGTTAAACACACTCTCATGTTAGAGCAACGCACTGTGGAATACATCTAGGTAGGTAAAAAGAATAACACAATAAAGAAAAACCCCTCTGGCCGTTTTGGCAACCAAGCTTCGCAACAAGTTATTAGGTATAAAAGAAGTAATCGTCCTGTTACGCAACTATTAGTCGCCACGCTGTTACACAACTAGCGTACGTACCTAGATGATTTTTGAGTTTCGCAACAAGTTAACAAAAATGAAATAAATATCTTTATTTAATACATGATGATTATGTCGAAGATCTTTTGAAGCCAGGAACAGAGACACATAGCTTTTAGTTGATGTATGTTTTGTAAATGGATACTGTAAAGTGAAAAGCCTTAGGTTACTCATTAGAGAACTGTAACCGTAACTGAACGGATTCTACAGTACCTAGTTATATACGTAAGTAACTGAAAGTGCCATTCATAGACTCGTTGCCAGTACGAAGTAATTCATCTTGCACAGGACAGGACAGGAGTTGCTCCGCATTTACCACATTTTCGGTAGGCATATGTGGACACGGTTAACTCTCAGTTCTACTTAAAACCTTACACTGAATATAATAATACATTAACAGAAAACAGAAAGACGGAGCATTACGAACAACCCAGTGAAGGCAAAGGAACGGCACGTAATTTTTTCAGTTTTATTAGGCAAACGCAAAAGAAAATTCAAATAACTTGTCAGATGAAAATTAATTTTTATATACATTGGCATCGACAGCTCTGATATTTTTCGTGTGCAGCAACTTAAATTTTCTGAACGTACACAAGCAAATACCAAGCAGCACACATGTCTTACTTAGCGTAGTTAATACGCCTTGAGACCTAGGTATTCTAAGTGTGGCTGTGGCTACTGGTTGTGAAACAGGAATAAATCTTGTTTTTGTTCAAGTACATAATTGATTCAGTAAGATGTTTTTAACAATTCTGACTTTGTGATTAATTCTTCAGTGGCAACTGGATCTGAAACACAAATAGATTTTCTTTTTGGGCAACTAGTTGCGTAACAGGATGATCAGTGATCACTTCTTTTTTAGCAACTAGTTGCGAAACTTGGTTGCCAAATGTGGCCGGAGGAAAAAAAAACTTGTGGTCAATACCTTTAATAATATGCGCTCCGACTGTTAGTGCACCTAAGTTTCCAAGTTCACCTCTTGTCCATAATCTTTGACCTAAGTTAAGAACTTAAATACTGTCTGAAAAAGTAAGAATAGGGAACAAAAATGTGATACTGATATATCAAATATTGTTTTATGAAATTTATTAGTACCTATCTCGTGTGCCAATAGCACTCAATGAGATAATTAAAATTAAACGATGAACATAATTTTAGATGATAGACCATGGATGAATTAGTAGTTACATTGGGCAAGGAAGTACAAGTTATGGTTATGTTTCAAACAGGTAATTGGAATGGGTAAAAAATAGACCGCTAACTAGAATTAGTAGTCTATTCTTTACAAATCCCAATACCACACTTCACAGACAAATGTGTAAGTTGCCTAGTCATAACAAATAGCAAGACAACATGCAGGTGCGTATTGCTATTAAAAATATTATGTAACTTTCCCACTCCAGAGAAACGTGGCTTCCCTGTATTTAGGCAGTGGTATGTATCTGCACCGTGGGAACCGAGAATTATACCTACACCTCGCCAGCCGCGCGCGGTAGGCTCAGTCAGTTGGCTGGCACACGCGCTCACGACCGGACGCTGCCACGCGTAATAAAGTTGTACCGAATCAAAAATTACTTCGATGCAAAAGAATTAGCAAGTTTACTCCGCAACCAGTGGTATGTATCTGCACCGTGGGAACCGAGAATTATACCTACACCTCGCCAGCCGCGCGCGGTAGGCTCAGTCAGTTGGCTGGCACACGCGCTCACGACCGGACGCTGCCACGCGTAATAAAGTTGTACCGAATCAAAAATTACTTCGATGCAAAAGAATTAGCAAGTTTACTCCGCAACTGCCATTATATCCAAATTATTTAGTTGTTTGTATTGGTTTTTATGTTTATATTTATCCTTGGGTAGTAAGTGGTATTAAATATAGTTTATTTACTATGATTTCCGAGTCAAGTTTTGCGGTGGCATTGTACGGACTAAGAAAGGGCGTAAACATCGCCGTTACTATAGGGACTTGTGACCTTTTGGAAGGGCTGGAATTCACCCTCAAAAGTGAGACGCGTAATCAGAATACTTATATTAAAATATTTTTTGCTTAGTGACTAATTCAAGTTTGGAGTGCTACTTTTACACTATTATTACGTTAAACACGTTATTACGTTATACACGTTATAAATAAATAACGAAGACAGGTGACTACTTTAGTGCTTTCGTCGGAATATAGGTAGTTAGTACTTATCTAAACAAAGTGTTTTGTTTTGTAATATGTTTGTGGTAGATTAAATTCATTAAGTACTTTCTGTCGTATGTTGTAACGTAACCATAGACAGGGTGAGAGATATACTTGGCATTGAATTTTAGAAAAGCTCTTATAGAGAACCAACACTAAAGTTTATTTCTAAGTGGTGACAACCCTAGCGTCGCTCGCTCGGCGCGTGCAGTCAATGACCGGAGCGTTGAAGGTCGCTCCATTGTTAAATTTAGTAGGCATTTAAAACGGTAGGTATGAGCTTTTTTATTAGAACATACGTATCTGTTCGAAGAACTATTATATAATCTGTGCCGGCATGCCTAATTTTCAGCCAGTTCTTTTACTACGGTTCATGAAGAATAACAAAGGTAATTTACTTCCGGCTTCCCTTAAAATATTTTTTACGCGCTGCCACTGGTGTGGTGTATCCCATAACGTTATGGGCATTGGATTCGGGATTAAGATTTTTTTTTATTGGCACCTTCGTTGTGATTTTCGTATGAGCCAAAGTTATCCGACTTTGCTGTACTTATTTGGTCATCGCGGGTAACTTTGAACCCTCAACATTGAGTACAACCTAATATAACAGATAACAAAGTCGAAAATTGGTAGACCACTTACACGCATTAATTAAATATATACTATTAAATCACTTAAAAGCCTTTCTAATTCGGGGGTGTTATACTCGTAGTTGAACTACAGGTCTTTTTACTTGCCCGTAGGCCTACAGTCCACGGACAATCTTTTTTGCCCTTGGTTCTATCAGTAGGACCACGGGCAGTGCTAGGTGCCCACTGCCCACGGTCCAACTGTTAGAACACTTAGAACCAAGAACAAAAAAAGTCTTTCCTTTTGCTATCTCATCACACGCGCTGTCTCAGTTGAATCGGTGGGTATATATTAATTATTTATAAAAAAATAATACGAAAAAATCAGTTTTTTTCCAATTTTATTGAAATTGGTACTTAATACAATTAATATAATAATAAATAAATAAGTGGATCATGTTCTTCACTAGCGCAAATAATATCACTTCCTGATAGTGCATACATTTAAATAAATCATAGACATACATTACGAAAATATAACATAAAATATTAATATATATGTTTACATCAGATAAGAAAGTGGCTTTAAGACCTTATCAAACAAATAAGTAATTGGTTGATCACTTGCCCGTCTGTCTGTACCCTACACTCGATCTGGTTTATACCTACTATTAGACTATTATAACTACTATTACTACGACTATTAGAGGTAGACCTAATCTCGTTGCAACAAGGTTCACGAATGGTCAGTTATTGGTGTACCGTTTAACTGAGACAGCGCCTGTGACAGGAGAGGGGCAAAAGGGGAGACGTCAAAGGGTAGCGGGCGGCAGGTTCCTGGCTCCCGCTAAAAATTCGCGCGGTCTCAGTTAAGCGGTCGACCTTAACTTTGATGCTAATGGTACTGAGACTTGTTGTAGAGACATCATATAGTAATATAAGCGCGGCACACGATCTCGTAGTACTCGGCCAGGTTCTTCGCGCTGCACGAACAATCCAGTGAAGCCAGACTATCAGCATCACAGTTAACTGATCGTTGGTAAACTTTATTTCGTTGCAACCAGCTTCAAAAAATGGTTATTTAACTACTGAGACTTGTTGTAGGGCCATCATACAGTAAACTGAGACTTGTTGCAGGGCCATCATACAGTAATGCAGGCGTGGCACACGTTCGCGGGCAGTCCCTTCGCGCGGCACGCGTCCGGGCAGATGGGGCACGTCGTGATGAACTGCTTGGTGTAGGCGCAAGCGGCCGCCGTCGACCAGCTCTCTAGCGGTCCGTACTAAAAGTATAAAGTTAACCTATAGATTTAACATTTAATTGAGACTTCGCCTATGATGCTGACTGAACATTGGTAAGAAGGAAGACGTCAAAGGGAACGGGCGGTAGGGACCCTCCCGTGCTGTCTCAGTTTAGATTTAACATTTAAGTGAGACTTCGCCTGTGATGCTGACGGGACATTGGTAAGCAGGGAGACGTCGAAGGGTAGCGGGTGGCAGGGACCCTCCCGCGCTGTCTCAGTTTAGATTTAACATTTACGTGAGACTTCGCCCGTGATACTGACGGGACATTGGTAAGAAGGGAGACGTCAAAGGGAGCGGCCGGCAGGGATCCTCCCGCGCTGTGTCAGTTAAGCAGTAGTGCAGCAGTAGAGACAGCGCAGGAGGCTAGGTCTACACCTAGCCTATCCAGTTGCGTTTTGCATTCTGAGTTGAACTCTTGATTAAAGTGGTTGTCACGCTGACGCGGTTTCCGGGTGGCGGTGCGGTGTGCAGGCGGGACACCGCTATAAACATGCATAGCGCTGATCGGTCGCACACAGCACCGTCGTGCGGAAGCCGCATAAGTGTGACAACCGCCTTATACTATATTATATATTGAATATGAATAAGGGTGACTCCTGACAACCAGGGTTTGCCAAAATTAAGTTGGCAGATACACATAAGGTTGAATATCTATCAGAGCAGTGCGAAGCTGTGTTTTCATGTTTTTGACACCTCGTAAGCAAGAGTTAGTGGTTTTCAACACATCCTCGCATATGTCCGGTGAAGTTCGTGTATCTGTATCTCTGTCAATCGACTGTGCAAGTGCAACAGAGAAAATAAATGAACAAACTACGTTTTCGGTTCGCGGTAGGCCTTTAGAAATCGTCTGAGTTATTCGGTAGGGTGCGGTCAGAAAACTGCCACATGCGTAGAATATACGTAAAGTCTAGTAAGTCGTTTTTAGAGTTCCGCTAACCCGAAGAGTCCACACGCTTCCGTCCGTCCGTCCGTCGTCTGTCACAGACGTATACAGCCAAACGGTTGGAGCCACAGTTTTCAAATTTTCACAGTATAATCATCTTTTTGGCCCAAAGCCATACAAATAGTCAAAACTTATTTTTGTTGCCGTTGGTTCAGAACCCTAAATGTGCGACATCCGACTCGCACGTGGCCGGTTTTTTTATTGCTATAAGACGTCGCAACGCAGTGTGGTGGCCGTGCTATATAACTTGGTATTCAGCATCTCAACTCTTACCTTCAACATCCTTATCATGGCGCAATACATGATGTCAAACTCTACGCAGTTCGTGTACACGCTTTGAAAATTCCGGACGGGTAACATCAGGCACTGTGTCTGCAAATCAAAACAAAGAAAACACACTTTATGACACTTTTACACAATGAGTGGAAGTTAATAAATAGAAGTAAGAGAGAGGTAAAGTCTATTCATCCTTACTTGTCTTGTGTACATGACAAGACAAGTAAGGATGCATAGACTCTCTTGAACTCTCTTGAAGACTAGAAAAGGGTAATGATGAATGTGATTTTTGAAGATGTTAATAATTATCGCAGTTTTCTCTAGTTCTTTAGAAAAGGTTGATAATGATGAATAAGAGGCTCACAAAGTATTGCAATCCTAGAGACAAGTGCGATAATTATTTTTCATATCTCCTGTCCGGAAAGTTCGATTTTCAAGAGTAGATAGCCGGGTTGAAAATCGCTTTTCCAACCCTAGGGTGGAAAGTAATTTTTTTTTATTTCCATACGCCGGGGCTGCGCGCCTGCCGCGCTTGGGTGCTGCGCGGGCAGTCAGCCGCGGGCGCGCGGCCCGGCCGGGGGGCGGGGGGGGGGGTGGCGGCGCCAGCTGCTGGCGGCTGCAGCGCGTGTTTTTATTACTGAATCCTTAGAATATCATTTACTATTAATTTTATTTCTCAATTATTTTCCTCATAGTCGAAATGAAAAGTAGAGTGTTTAACTCGGGTGAAAGCACCCATTTCACCCTTGAAATATCTCGGGTGAAATGGGTCACTTTCAACCCTTGGCTAACAATCTACTAAACATCTTCAAAAATAGTTTGATTACATGATAGGACACGTACTTAAAGATGAATAGACTGTAGAATAGAATATAATTTTACCGCTATTATAAAAAAAGTCAATGCACACACCTTAATATGTTGCACCGCCTCCAACCAGTTCCGATTAGCTTGGAGCAGATATTCGTAGTATGCGTTCAGTCGTTCTAAATTGACCTCGCCAGGAGACGTATACCAGCCCGCCGCTTGGAAGGCGCATCTTGCGTCGTCGCACTACGGAACATTTGTTATATTACGCAATGAAAGACATTAGCCCTCATACAGAATACATATACAACTCAGCAGGGCAACTTTACTGCCAGGAATATCATAGGGTCTTTAAGACCAAGCCTGGCCGCGCAAGCTATATTGGAGACAGAAGAAAAAAAATCAGTAATGGCTATTATATAATCTGTGGTAATGGCTAGAGTCGACGTCATCGAAATCGATGTGGAGGACTACATATATTAGGGTTAGCAGATACGAATGCCTAATTTTCGGGATAACAGCGGCGTTAACATATCGGGACTTAAGATTACCTAAAATTGGAGGTAAGTCATTAATTAATGTGTTAGGTATTTTCTTAAAATACTCTGTGTCTATAATCTCCGGAACTACCTACTCATCCGATTTCAAAAATCCTCAAAGTCAAAAGTCGAAGTCAATACTTGTTTAGGTATTTGTGGAATTGGCTACTTGACAGTTTTCGGAAATGTATTTTAAATTATACGTAGGTTTATTTTATACCTGTAACAATTATCTTTTCCCCCAAAGAGCTTAATTTCTTTAAAAAAATTTTTTTCTTTAATAAAGCACTTTGAATTTCGCGCGAAAACAGCCGACCACGTGACTGTGAGTACTGTGACGTCGCACTTGATAAACAACTAAAGGTTTACTTCCGCAGCCGACAGCAGACGGCAACTACATGTTACACCGCACTCCAAATTGTACAGTAACTTGTGCTGTTGCGACACATCTCCGCTCATTTTAAATAGAGCTTTTTACGAATACCGTCACGGTTCAATTTGGAGTGCGGAGAAACATAACGTGAAGTAAGTGCAGTTGCGGTCTGTTGCGGAATTAAACCTTAACTTTGAAATGTGACGTCACACGCGTTTCGGTTTTTGTAATCCACAGATAAAAAAAACACTTAATTTATTTTTCAAAAATAAAATGTTTTCAATTAATTTTAAAGCACAAAACCTATTGTATGAGTATTGTAAACCTATAAGCTACTGTATCCAACACATTAATTATTTTATCTTTACAACTGTCAAATAGCGAATTATGGTACAATAAAAGAGATGGATGCCTCTCATTCTTACATGAAATGGAGCTTTAGGGAGGACAGAAGCTATCAGATCTTGCGATTTTAGTACTGAACTGCAGCAGCTGGGAATGAGACCTGCGATCTGTTTGACTGAGTTGATGACTGAATGCGCCGGAGGCCGGATAGGCATTTTCGCAAAGCTTTTTTGCCAAGTTGGCATGATAAGCTTTGCTCGCGCTTCACTAACTGAAATTCCACTACCATATAATGTCTATACATTCGTTGTAGGCACAGCCAATTTCATCGTAATCCGTTCAGCCGCTTTTGCGTGATTGAGTAACAAACATCTAACATCCAAACGCATTTCGCATTTGCAAAATTAAGTAGGATAATGAGATTAGAACGAACTCACATTCAATTTAAATATGTTAACTGGATCCTTGACGCACTTGTCGCGAGCCCGCCGCGGTAACCACGGAATGTTGCAGCATTCGAACACCTGGAAATACAGTGTACAGTCGAGTTCATTAATATATGTACACTTTTGTACTCTATTCCTTCGTAGTTTTTTTTTTTTTTTTGATAAGTGTGCTCCTGTTTTGGCTTGCAAGCGGCCAGCGACAGATATAGAGAAGGATACCTCTCCCTGCGGCCTGAAGGGTCCTTTGTAGTAAGTAGTGATCGTACTTTTTGTGAGACCGAAGGTTAGCGGGAGGCAGGCCCGCTAGTTCCGCTACCCTTAGACGTCTCCCCTTTTGCCCCTCTCCCGTCACTAGCGCGGTCTCAGTTAACGGTACACATATAGTGAACCTGACTGTACGTTATAGCAAGGAAGGGGAAGACCAACGGAAAGACCAAATGAAATAAGGAAAAAATAGTAACCATGTCATATAAGGAAATCAAGGAGTAGGAGTCAGATGGATGTCTGCTCAAAACAAAGGCGGCATCAATATGTGATACGGCCAAACGGCCCTACAAATAGAATATTTATGCGCACTTTGTTAGAGGAGATATTAATTCTGGTGACTGTCGTCCCCTCTGTTTCATTGTGTAGGTAGACAAAGTTTGTTTCGATGACATGTTTATTACGTACCTAGTCTAATTTATTTTTGTTATTGCTATATTTTACTAAACGGTTAAAACTCACGTATTAATTGTCACTCCGGGCGATATGTTTCGAATTCTTCGGGAGTTCTTCCTCAGTAGCTCTAGTATAAGTTTTTTCGAAGCATTAACTAATTCGAACGCGTTTGCGTTTTGTCTCAAAATGTATGAAAACGCTCTCACCGAGTTTGGAATACGCGCGTTTATCGGTTAGCAACAAATGTTATACTCGCTGTTTTAGTTTCCACTAGTGACCACCAGAGGCGCTTTTTACGTTTTCATACCACTTTCATACATTTTAAGACAAAACGCAAACGCGTTCGAATTAGTAAATGTCTCGAAAAAACTTATAATAGAGCTACAGATTGAGTGCGTCTGCGACTCGCGTGGAATACACACTGTCGATATACCCGCCGCCCGCAGCAATTTTTTTTTGTTCGTGTTTGGTCTGCTTAGCGACCAATAACATAATTTTTTTTATGGATAACCTCTCGCTACGGCCTGGAGGGCCAGTAGCGGGCCGCCCGCCACAAGGCTCAAACTCAAACTCAACATATTCTTTATTCAAATAGGCCTAGCAACAAGCACTTTTAAATCGTCAGTTTTATATTACATAGTTTGAATTGAATTATACAGAGCAATTTATTGATGCAATTATAATTTAAAAAAAAAAGTTGAATTGCTGTAATCTATGTTAAACAGAATATAACAAATTCACAAAAAGATCGTCAATAAGTAAAATAAAAACATATAAAAAATAGAATAATCCAGACAGTTTCTAGAATAAAATCTGAATGCTCGTGACGCACGCGCCGACAGTGCGGGGTGCGAGTCGCAGACGCACTTATCCTGAGGAAGAACTCCCGTAGAGTTCGAAACATGTCGCCCGGAGTGACAATTATTACTTGAGTTTTAACAGTTTAGTAAAATATTTTTGTTATTAATTTAAAATTTAATGATGATGATAAAAGCGCTTACGTCGTCAGGATGGTTCCAGCAATGGTCCATGCTCCTCCTGAACTGGTCGGGAGGAACCGTCGCTGGCGTCACTGGCGTCTTAGCCATCATAACTTTAAGTGGGGCTACAACCCCGGCTGTGAAAATATACATAAATATTTGTGGACAATCTTACACGAATAGACCTGGTCCCAAACTAAGCAACGCTTGCACTATCGGTACTGAGCAACGATATACATACATACTTATATATATACAGGGTGTCCAGTAAATAGCTCTAACCACTGGTAGAGCACCTGAGGCTGGGCCAGAAAATGGACATTCAGGTTTATTAGAAGTCCCTTGATTTGCGAGATAATCGAACGTTCATTTTCCTAATAATTAGTGCCTTGTGTCTTTAATAATACGAGTATAAATACATAGAAAACATCCAACACTCAGGAACAAATATTTGTGCTCATCACACAAATAAATGCCCTGATCGGGATTCGTACCCGGGACTTTCGCTTCGTAGGCAGGGTTACTTACCGACTAGGCTAAAGAGGTCATCAAAATATATCCTCATCACAGTTACAAACCCAAACAGCATCACAATCGAGTAGGTACAAGGGTAGTCAAACAATTTATAACCTCTATCTACCTATAGTAAAAAAAAAACACGCGAAAACATACTTTATCATAGCCACGGAAGGACTCGAATTAGTAAAATGTATTAAATAATCTGTTTTAGCGAAAACTACCGTATATCGTCTGAAAAATTGGCGTCGCCAATAGGTATGCCAGTGCCAAATTGTCAAAATAGGTACCATGATATTCGCAACTGTCTAGTCTAGACTAGCCTCACCATACGTCCTTATTTTACATATATATTGACTTCGAGAGGAGGCACAGAATAGGATAATAGTATTACATACGAAGGTCAGGCTTGTAATGGCTCATCTGAGACGAATTTTCGGTATTTTCGGTAAGCATTGTGAATATTAGCTACCTACCTACGTCACCCTTCTGCGAAAACACGCGTGTTTATTTATCTATGTCATTAGGTTAAGGTGTAGTAATGTTGGCCCGCCTCCAATAATTGGCCTCTTTCTTGAATGCTGTATTTTTTTTTAATGCTGTGACATCGCTTAACTGAGACCGCGCGCAAGAATAGCGGGAGACACGGACCTGCCGCCCGCTACCCTTTGACGTCTCCCTTTTTGCCCCTCTCCCGTCACTATCGCGGTCTCACTAGATCCTCGTAAGTCCATGTCAGATTTTTGTGATTATGAATTTGGAACCTTCAATTATTTTGTTAGAGTTTGAAACTCGATTAGAATTTGTACGTGTACAATGTACGCGGGGACTTTTTTTTTATACTACGTCGGAGGCAAACAAGCTGACAGCCCACCTGATGGTAAGTGGTTACTGCCGCCTATAGACGCTTGCAACACCAGAGGCGTCACTCACGCGTTTCCGACCCATAAGAACCCTTTTCACGCCTTTTTTGAAGAGCCCCATGCTGTAGCCCAATGGGAATACCTCGGCAGGAAGCTCATTCCACAACCTGAGTGTTCTCGGTATAAAGCACCTGTTGAATAGCACTGTACGAGAACGCAGTGGCTCTAAGGTGTGGGGATGAGCTCGCGTACTCACGAGGATACCTGGGCAGATGAGGGTTTATGTGTCTACCTACCGACAGCACCAGTAAATTCTTCACCACCTTCTCGGCCAATCCCATCGCTCGTAAATGGTATCGCGCCATCCTGCGAATTTCAAGACTATAAGTAGAATGTTTTAAAACGTCGTCACTAACAATTTAGAGACGCTATAAGATGGAAAGAGACATCAATAATTCAATTCTTCTTCGTCTTTACAAATTGATAGGTGTGTAGTTGGCACGTAGCTGGCTTTATGTTTCCTATGCCATTGTTATGTACGGTCCACAAATTTGATTTTTGGGCCACTTCGTACCTTGTCACAGTGATATTAATATGAGATATCAGCTTTCATATTGATTTTCACTGTGACAAGGTAAATATAATCTTACACTATGGTTATAAGTCTACCGCCGCGGAATGGGAGGCAAGAGGACCACCCACAATACTACATAGTTTTTGGCAGCGGCGGCATTAACTACCAATTGCGAGGCACCTGGCGGCAGGCCTTCGTGAATCTATTTTTTTTAATTTGCTTGGGTTGTTGCGCAAGGCCCCTGCAAGAGCGAGGCCTCCGGCCGTTTGCCTTGTTCGCAAAATCGCCACCCCCTAAGACCGCCGCTGGTTTCAGGTAAGCAAAAAATAAATTCAGTAAAGTTGTGTGATTCCAAAGTCCCAAAATTTTATTTCGCAAGCAAATAAAGTTTAGACTGCCTGACTTGGCTCTACGTAATATCTCACAACTTTTTGTGAAAGAGTATCGGGACTATTAGGGACTTGATATTTTTTGCATGGAATGATTTTTATGGGATAGTCCTTTTCCCGTCTCAACCGCAGACGGGACAGAATACAGAATCTGTCATCATCATTATCATCTTTTTCAGCCTGTAATCGCCCACTGCTGAGCATAGGCCTCTCTTCGAGTACGCCACTCGTCTCACACACTTAACACAGCAGACTTTAATTACCTTATATTTCCACCATATAAGCGTGACGTTTTTGTGGTAAGGCCCGACCAGAGGATTCATCTGTGCGATATACACCGTTGCCCAGCTGCAAGAGACAATGTCGTCTGTTAGTATATCATCATTTATCATACCAGCCGAAAGACGTTTACTGGCGTTTCTGCCTGCGCGGCGGAGACGTTTACCGCGTGATCGCGAAAACACAGACACAAATATAGTTCTTATTCGTCCCGGTACCGCCGCATACCGGGTAGATTCAGTCCGACCCAGATCGGCCCTAGCTGTTTTGCTGGACTCTTCTCAGCTAGGTTAGGTCACAGAATAAGTAATAGTACTAGGTACAGAAGTCCCACTTTTAACAAATCCCCCCAAATTATAATAGGTAAATAGCAAACTTTGAGCACACTAAGCGAATGACGCGACGACGCGACCGTTCGGTAGCAATGCGTGGCAGCCACTGAATGGTACAACCTACGGATGTACTTGCAGCGGCGCGGCGAACTGACAGAGTGAGACCCCCCTTGTTAGGTTTAGTGAACTAGCGACAAAACTCCCAGTAGCTCGATTCCTGACACCTCAGTTTCGGTTGAAGCCGCTCAACCCTCACTGGAGCGCAAACTAGTATCCAGTGTTTAAACCAGCCGTGTGGTCGTGTCGGAAGTTTCCCCTGGATTTTCCCCAGGCCACTCTCCAATCGTGCACTCCAATCGCTTTATTGAGCCCGGCCTAAAGGTTAACAAAAAAACAGGGATTGTGATATGTGTCTGGAGATAAATAATAATCTATTCATTCTATTATTCTTCAAAGATAAAATAAAAAATGAATGAAATTAACTTTTCACTTCTCATGCTCGAAAAGTGTGTTAAATTAGACCTGTGAAGCGACCTTTGCCATATAATCTATACTATTAATACCTATTTAGTCACTCGACAGTCAGTAATTTTTCCCAAAAGAAATGCTTATAACTATGACAATACCCCCCCCCCCCCCTAACCTAGGTACTTAATATAGATAAATCTAACTATCTAAGTATGTAAGACAACAAAAAACGAAGAAAAAGAATAGGTATGTACAGTCAGCAGCAATGGTTGCTACGCGGGCGAGGTGTTCAAAATGATCTACATACGCTCTTATTCCCTCATAATAAATATGAGTGAAGATAATTTTGAGCACCTCGCCCGCGTAGCAACCATTGCTGCTGACTGTGCAGTGTGCAAGTTACACAAGAAAACATGTCGAAACTGTATACGTCATACCAACTTCGACATAAGAAAAAAAAATATAACAGTGTCGATATAGATTTCAGTACTTACAATAACCACATAGAGAATACAGCTATCAACATACTGCATCGTATAATCCTGCAAAAATAAAGGTTCTTATATAGTAACTATTATTCTAACTGTTCTTTGTACAAATTAATAATACGTAGGGCCTCAGTTTCAGCCCATTTGACGACCGCTTTAGCTTAGTTGGTAGTGACCCTGCCTACGAAGCTGGAGGTCCCGGGTTCGAATCCCGGCCGGGGCATTTATTTGTGTGATGAGCACGAATATTTGTTCTTGGGTCTTGGATGTTTTCTATGTATTTAAGTATTTATTTATCTGTATAAGTATGTATATCGTCGCTTAGTACCCATAGTACAAGCTTTGCTTAGTTTGGGACTAGGTTGATTTGTGTAAGATTGTGCACAAATATTTATTATTATTTATTTATTATTAGTTACGCGGCCTCCATCAGTTTTCGGCCGCCCGAAGAACGAAGTTTATTCAGTTAAAGAATTTCATCATTTTCATATGCCTTAATAACTAAACAAAATAGTGAGTCGTATGCTTTTTAATCAAAAGGTATTGAATGGAAATATACCTATTAAAAAAAAAACGAGAAAATATCCTTTCAGTTCATCAATTCATCCCAGTGGCCGCAAACGGGCGCATTAAACTATTAGCTGGCCATCGACCCTATATGGTTTCACAAACCTTGTAGAGCTGTTTAATGGAATTTAATATAAAAAAATATTATATCGATTTTTTAAACTTACACGATTTTCACACATTATTATTGGAAAACGGGACTTAAAAGAGGGGTAGGGCAAGCTCTCTCCATACAAACTTTGTGCAGGATTTTCTTCGTTTGTGTTTGCATTTATGATTTTTGGTCAGTATGCTTATTTTTCTGTTAGCTATTTCGTGATGTAATTTTTTTCATTGATATTATTTTTAAATTTCTACATTTTTAATTTTTTTAGAAATATTTGAAAATTTCCGCATCACTTTCTTCGCATAAATAATATTTACATCCAAAAATATTACATTCGTTAGTGCCAAAACCTACGAATAAAACGTGCACAGAGTTTGTATGGAGAATTTCTGCCCACCCCTGCGCCTTAATCGCGTACAATAATTTATTCACCTATACTTAACAAACCCGTGCGGCTTGGCTAGAGGATGTTGATATATTATTGATACCCGCTCACGCCAGTCAGCTCGCGACCACGAATGTTGCGATACATTCGAAACGTCGGGCAAAACCTTACAATAGGTAAATAAATTATAAGTGTACGCGATTAAGTCCCGTTTTCCAATAATGATATTTTATTTAACTTTGGGTAATTAATTACTCGATGATTGATTACTCTATGATTTATTGCTTTAGTCTAAAAGGGACAATGCTGGACCCTTTATAACATCTTGTAATCCTTGTAGTCCTTGTAGTACCATGTTTTAAAATGGCACGTAATGGTATAAAATTAGGTACTTCGGAGCTATTCTTTGAAGAACGGTTAGTTTATATTGTAATAAATGGTAACAAATCTTACCCCTGGTTTGGTCCTTTCTTTACAAAACACGGCAAGAATATAAACAGTATTCCAAAGATGCCTGTACCAATGAAGAGTGGAGTCAGGTGGCTCATCTGAATACAAGAATTATTAGCACTTTCAATTAATAATTGTAATCAATAATCATACTAGCATTCACAATTCGTCCGCACGAAGCCACGTATCATTTTTCATTCCAATTTCCTTCCTTTGTGGAAATGTTTACAAGTACACTGAGCGAATAAAAACACTAAAAGGGAAGTTGACTCAAAAAAAAAGATTACTTCAATAGAAATAAGACATAAAACTATGCCAAATAGTGAAAATCCTATTCAAATACCTCAAAAAATAACGAAGCTACAACTGTTAGAATGTTCGTCGTTAGAGAGAGAAAGTGCTACTCAACAGCGACGTCACTGTTGAGTAGGGCCATAGTAAATGACGATCGTTCAATACAAAGGTGCGTTTTGCGAAAAAGCGACAAAAATATCCACTCTTAAAACTTTGAAGACTTATAATTACGTAATTTTTTTTTTGAATTACTTTTTTCGCCATTTGATGAATTTGAGCCTTTATGTAGAAAATTTGGATTTACTGATTTTCTTTTATAGTGTCATCATCCTTATTATTAGTAAGTAGATTATATACTAACGGTTACAAACCAGTTATTGGTTTGCCCTTGTAACAACTAAACTGTTTTGTAACCGTTAGCATATAATCTCCTTCTCTTGGGAATTAGTATTTTTTTTCGCTCAGTGTATATAATCATATCTTAAGTAAGATAACAGCTTACGACTAATAGTCGCATCTGTACGGAACAAGAAAAGGGAAAATACGGCATTTAATGAACAAAAGATTTCCTTTGGCAGGATTGATATCTATAGTCCAAAGATGCATTTACGAAGTAGAGCCCCCCGGATTTTTCATGTGGTGAGAAATGGGGGGGCTCCAAACATAGCAGCCGATCTGTACATTTCAAACTAAGCTGACTCCTTTCTTATATCTACTATGGCAAGTTTGGTATCATTTTCGTATAAAAGGAATACACCGACATCATTTCTGATCGTACATTTTACTATTTTGGAATAATTTTCTGACTAAAATCGCAAATTTAAACATTTTTAATTTTTACTTTTTGATTCAGCGCTCTGATATTGGATGTAAAAAGTTAACTTAAATAATGAAATAAATACTATAAGAAAGCTGGTTTTATGCAGATTCTAAATATATAAATATTATTAGCTCTGCCTACAAAATTATGACAGAAAAAATATCATAGGTCGTAAGTTAAATCTAAAACAGGCCCTTGAGGCATTGTACCGAGAATGCTGGCGGCATTTCCTCGCTGTACTTATCGCATTACTGATACGCTGTGCGACTTGTGCGAGGAAGCCGCCAGCTCTTCGGTCACCAGTTACGTCAATGGGAAATGATATTCAAGTATACTATATATATTTTAATCCACGCTATATATAAACTATTTCTGTCTGTGCCAAATTTTATCATAATCCGCTGTGTCGTTTTTGCGTGATTGAGTAACAACAGTAACAAACATCTAAACATCTAACTTACAAACTTTCCCATTTATAATATTAGTAAGAAGTAGGGTGTAAAATATCTATTTAGATAGAAGTACCTTTAGTCCGCCGTTTTAAACAATAATTTATGCAAATTTTGTACTCTAAACGTAGTGATTTATATTCTCTTTGACGTACGTACTCACACAATATGTCAAAATTATTTCCTGACTTTGAGTTTTAAGCAAAGAGTATTACAGTATTTCTAAAATTCAAAGGTCCCTGCCAGCTATCGTTCGCAACTGATCAGCTTCGCGTCCTGCTTCACATGTGCTCTCAAATGTCAGCTATTATATATAAAAAATGTATATATAGCAAACCGCATTAAGTTCGAGTAAACCACCTAAGTACTTCAGTTTCTGGGTGGGCGACAATTTTTTTGCTTATGCTTGCAATTTCGGTGGCCCTTAGAAATTCAAATTCTTACATAAGTAATCATTAACATATGTATGCATTATAAAGCACTTTGGTGTCTCTATATAAACGATAACTTAAAATATTATTAACATGCGATTTGAATTTTTTATGATTTTTTTATATCGATTTCCAATTCCCGTGTCCTAATTCCCATAGCTTGTTTACCCAAAACAGCTGATTTTGGGGCACGGGAATTGGGAAAGGTCACTTATTTTGTTAATAAACCGCATTTAATAATAATAATTATGGATGAAATGCATAAATAAATATAATTTGTACTAATTATATCGATTAGAGTTATAGTTTATGCGTATATTTCAAAAAAACAGGCCAACTGCTACAATTACACTTAGCTTCTTAAATATTTGAAAAGAGTCAATAAACAAAGTCAACGAACATTATGTACATAAAATCATGTAGATATATATCGATACATACGCATTTTATATACAACGACGGTGGCAAACAAGTAAGCGGACAACTCAAATTTTATAAAAGGTCAGCAACGCGCCCGTGACTCTTTTGGAGTAGCGAGCGTCTATATGTGCATCTGCATTTAGTGATAGTTTTACATATTAATACGTGTATGATTTTCTAAAGAAAAATTTAACTTAAAATATAGATTTTTTGTTTATATAAATTTCTTCGGTTGAAACTTGAACCCATGATTGGTAAAATTAGGCTAAATAACTTCGATACAATTGAACTTTATAATTCTTGAATTTAAACTTTCGTGAGACATGTTATAACTTTATTTTACACCGTGCCCAGGTCAAATTTTCAAATTGTAATAACTTCCGTAATTTTATAAGTATAAGTATCCCTTAAGAAAATTTGTGTTTATTAATAAATTATCAGCACACAAATTTCTATGTATTATTGGTATTTCAAAATTCCATGGGAATTAGACAAAAATGCCCGTTTGGTGAAATTCACTCTGCAGTATGCGCAGAGCCGGATATAGGGGGGGGGGGGGGGGAAGCCGGGGCCAATGCCCCGGGCGGCTAGTTTAGGGGGCGGCAAATTTAGGGGCGGTAGGGGGGCGGCAATTCGAACTTCTTGACAGGCCAAAATACGTCTTGACAGAACAAAAAAATTCGCGCTCGCTGCGCTAGCGTTTTTTTAAGACTTCATACGCATCAATAGAAAGAAAAGAAAAGAAAATATTTATTGGTAACATTCGTTACAGGTCATGTTTGTCATTACATTTTGTATATTTGTATACAATATATAAATTATTAATTACTTACTAGTCACTTGCTACTTGCTAGTCATTATTAATATACATCATTATACATTATTATACATCTTGCGCTGTCCTAGTGGTGCGTAAATTAAAAAATATATCACATACATTTTCGTACTTATTAGAAATATGATAATTACAATGTATATAAAAGGGAAGAAAATAATATAAACGAAAACTTATACTAAATAAAAACTTATACTAAATAAAAAAATTGCCCCAGGTCCTCGGTGCACGGTAGGGTTCCCAGAAGGCTGGCCGCATTGCCACGCTGGATAGCAATGCTAATCCGTTGTGCGAAATAGTGGCCAGCCCTCTGGTCACCAGACGCTTCTATAAGGCGCGTCGAGATGTCCATATAGAGGCGCCGAGCACTTGGACCCCATGGCCCCAGGGTCTCAACCCCAAACGCCGCAAACAAGTAGCTACTGCCGAGAGTAGCATATTTGCGACGCTTGAGGTTTTCTGCCGAGGAGGCAGCTGCGCCAGCATCAGTTTTGGTGCCTGGAATATGGGACGGTGCCAGGGTATCTACACAAGTAGCGTCCCAGACGAGAGGCCGTCCCATACTCCAAGGCACCAACGTCATTCCGTCAGGCCTCTTGCCGTCGTCCCTTGTCAGGCCGTTGGGCTCGAGGACTGCCGGCACCTTGGCACTGACAAGAGCCCTACGGATGACGTCGTTGATGCTGGCATGCCGAGGGATCCTCCCAGCACTGCGGCTGCATGAGAGGCCATGGTGGCCCAGACTCTCCACCATTGCTCCGCACTGGCATCTGTGCGGCATATTTGTTGATGCCCCTATTCTAAGGCATCTTTATACATCTTTATACATCATTTTATTTCATTGCAAAAATATTCATCTAGGTCATAAAACGTTGATTTTACAAGCCATTTTTTTGTCAGGCGAGGTGGTAGAAATATCAGTGAGGTGCCCAACTCTGTCTAACAGTTTTGGAAGCGCAGTACCTACCAGAATGCGATAATTGCCGCCTTCTGGTGCCATTATCCCTTCACGCGGATGGGTGGTCATGGGACATTAATTCTAGTGGCAGTATTACGTCATACGTCAGAGCGTTAGTAAGCAGTTTCGCCCCTAGTAGGGACCACTACGTAACGTTAACGTAACTTGACGGCCGCGTTACGTGCCACGCGTCGCGATTCTTTATTTACATGCTAATTGACTCTGTAATATTAGTAAAATAGGCTACCGTGTCTGCGTACCATCAGGGATTGTAAAAACCGGCCAAGTGCGAGTCGGACTAGCGAACGAAGGGTTCCGTTTCATTATCTACAAAAACGGCATAAAAAATCATGTCTGTTGTATGGAAGCCCACTTGAATATTTATTTTATTCTGTTTTTTAGTATTTGTTGTTATAGAAGCAACACAAATACATCATCTGTGAAATTTTTAACTGTCTAACTAGCGCGGTACATGAGATACAGCCTGGTGATAGACGGAAAGACGAACGGACAGCCGAGTCTTAGTAATAGGGTCCCGTTTTACCCTTTCGGTACGGAACCCTAAAAATGGTTTTGCTCTATCACTTTAGTGTGTGTCGAGTAGAGACATCGACTCCCGCGCAGCGGCGCCGGAACCGGAAGTGGCGCGCACCTGTCGAACCGCCCTCGCACAAATATTAGGTAGGGATTTCGTAACAATAGTAACACCTTAAGTTATCACTTATCACTAGTCTCGTCTCTTGAGATTTCCTCATTCTTTACATGTTAATTGAAAGTTGCGTTTCATACCGCTCGGCAATATTGGTTCATCTTTCAATATGCAGATGTAGTGAAAATACTTTACCAATAACAATGTTATTCAAAATATTCAAATGTCAATGCTCTATCAAAGTTGTAACGTCATTTAGTCAAAAGTTTCCTACCAACTTTAAAAAAAATTAAAAATGGGATTGCTCTTGACCCAGCATCTAGCCAGGGGGCAAAAATGAGGCGGACGATGAAGCGAATTCACCCAGAAGATGCCTGATTCACTCGTGCCTTGAAGAGGTCCAACTTAAACTTCAGATCGAGGATTAGAAAAACATTAAATATAATGTAACTGAAATATGCAAATAATTCAGCAAATAAAGGCTAATCTTATCTGTTACTCCTTGGTGGAATGAACGATCTTTATATGTATGTGTCTGGTGATAATATAATTATAATAAGACACGTAGTAGCGGTAGAGATGCGTCGGCGCCGATGACCGGGGATGTTTCGAGAGCCGCTTTCACCGCCACAGCGCTGCCGGCAGATGGTCCACTTCATCCGCTTGCCTAGGAGCACATACAGCTGTACCTATAGTTGTATCTCAAGTACTTCTATATCACGAGCGCGGGATAGCCATTGTTGTAGTTGTGATACATCACACAAACGAACACATAGACAACGTCAACTCATAGCTTCTACGCTGACGCACCCGTAGACATTGTGCATGTATACGTATAGCTCAACACACAACCAAATACAACCATGGCTCACCCGCCGGCATCCGCCACAACATAATGGTAGAGCACTCTACCACAGAAATATTATATTTCTGTTTTATTTATCTATGAAGTCTATACAAGTTCAAGTTCTATGCAAGAAACAATTGAAGGCGCCATACATTTTACTATCTACATTTTTTATAGTTAAGAAAAAAAGAGAAGAGTATTTGAGTTTGCCGAGTCGTGTGAAAGTAATCGTATAAAAAGCGACTTAAATTTGTGTAGCAGAAGGTTAAAATTCCAATTACAGTTTTATAAAATATCGGCCAGCACATAAGATCTCAACTACCTACATATAAGTGTAATCGTAAGCGGTGTTCGTTAAAATCTGACTGTATGGGTAGTTTGTCAAGCGTTATTTAAAATTTCCGACATTTTATAAAAACTGTTATTGGAATTTGAATCTTCATCCTTGGACTGTTAAAGTCGCGGTATAATTAAAGTGAACGGAATAATTTGATACAACTCGGACAGTTTAAATAATTTTAAGTATACCCACTGTTGGGTTTGGTGTTTAGCTGTACGAGTAGGGGTCAATTTCTTTCATTTTAATGATACCCTTTGGCGTGGGAAAGAGTCCCCCCTCCGTTTAAAGAAGTCTCATAAGTACTTACGTACTTAGGACCTGGGTAAAGCTATGCTTTTATTTTTGGAGTAGAGCTTCTGTAAAGCTATTCTGTTGCTGTATCAATACTATCGATTGTATTTGAGAGCAATTCTAGACAGATTATTACTATATCATCATTTGGTAGATAAAATCTTTATGGTATGTAATTCGATACCTACTGTCTAATCATTATTCGCGTTATGATGATTGTATACCTCGATAATTGAAAAATCGAAGTTGAATAATATAAATTTTACATTGCTTGTAAAATCGTATTGTACGAGTAGCTACGTGAAATGGGCCAGTGTTATAAGAGAAAACTGAGGGCCAATCACATACCATAAAATGCCAATGGGTCCCTTAGCATGTGCGAATTGGTCTAACGCCCCCATGGGCGTTGGCATTGGCGCTCATGCACTTGTCAATCTTGTTATTCCGGAGATGTTACAGTACAGCCTATGCTTATGGCTTTAGCCCATGGAAAACCCTATCGAAAAACGAGTAAATGCCGTGAAATCTTATACAAGACAAAACACAGGTTCGACGTGAACACACAGCATAGATCTGCCTCAGAATTAATTATTTGGCTCTACACAACTAGCACGAAATGCAACGTTTCGGACAATTTGGCAATAAAAATGACTATATGACCTATAATGTTAGCTGGTCTGGTAATAAAACGTTACATAAACCATGACGACCGCTTTAGCTTAGTTGGTAGTGACCCTGCCTACTGAAGCTGGAAGTCCCGAGTTCGAATCCCGGCCGGGGCATTTATTTGTGCGATGAGCACAAATATTTGTTCTTGGGTCTTGGATGTTTTCTATGTATTTAAGTATATCTATTTATCTATATAAGTATGTATATCGTCGCTTAGTACCCATAGTACAAGCTTTGCTTAGTTTGGGACTAGGTTGATTTGTGTAAGATTGTCCACAAATATAAAAAATATATATATATGTACCTTCGTAAAATGTTCAGTTTTGTTACTTGCACACATAGTAAGCAGTAAGTGGTAACTGCGAGTTATCTATAAGGTTAAGGAGCACGTGAGTTCTCAGATTTCATACGTAACTGCTAACGAGCTGAAGGGATAATATCTGATGAAACGTATTTTCTCTCTCATTTTAGGAAATAGCAGTCTCTCTCTCAGCTTGGTTAGCTGCGATGTGCAAACATTCTCTTTAGTAGATCGTGTGATGACAAGACCTGACATTACTGATCATAATGCTGTCAGAATTTAGTTAAGTAGTCTGTGATGTGCATTTCTATTTATCTGTGTTTTTCCTGAGCATTTATTATTGTAAATAAGAAGTAATGAAATTTCTAATCAGCAACAATGGTTCTTCTGAAATGCCCTGAAAACTCAGTGAGACTATTTTCCAGTTCGAAACCAAAAATGCGTTGAAGCAATCAGTTGCAGTTCCAATTCCTGCCAAAGGTCACAAAACTGAAAGCTGACTGGTTAGACCCAGCAGCACGCTACAGCCCCATATGACGTTATCAACTCTTATCACACCTGTCTGCCCTTTTCAGAGCTGCAGGTTCGGAAGAGCGACTTTCACCAGCAGTGAGCAGTGTAGTGTGCTCCACGCCGCGAGCCGAGACAGTCGCGTGCGCAGTTAGGAATGTCAGTGCCATGACGGACGATCGCGCGCGCTCCGCGGAGGCCGACTTCCCGCGGCCAACCGCCACCGTGTCCTCCTTAAAATCCGAAGACTCCACAGAACAGTTGATATGCAAAACGCCACAGGAAAAAGTGAAAAATGTTAAGGATAAACAGAGTGTTAGCTCGAAAAGTGTCGAAGCGGGCAGTGTGAGGGTTGCGAAGAAGAAATTGGTTGTGTTTCTGGGTTTGGGGCAGGTTATTTTGGGGGCGCTGTTGGTGGGGGCGGGGGCGCTGGCCGTGGTCAAGGGGGCTGCGCTCTCTAGGGTTGGGGCTGGGTTGTGGGCGGGCTGTGTGGCTGTTGTAGCCGGCGTGGTTGGTGTGCTAGCAGGCATTAATGACTGCTATGGACTGAATGGAGCCAACAACGGGTAAGTTTATCTTAGGTAGATTTAGATCTAAAAAGACCTAGGTGAATACCTAGTACCCGCTGAAATCGTAGTAAAGGTTTGATACCAGCACATGTAGAAAGTATCTAACTAAGTATGAAGGCAATTTTCGTTGTCGACTCCTTATTCTCCTAAAATTACCTACAGTCAAGGGCATAAATATGTATATATTTTTGGACCTTATTTCAATGGAGTAAGGTGAAAAAGTGTATGTACATATTGGTGCCCTTGACTGTACATATGTTAAACAAAATCGAGATGTGATAAGTTTGAGGAGTAGCACTTCTCTCAAATACATACATAGATACTCGCTCGTAGGGATGTTTTCGACAGAAAAATAATACTTAATGAGTGTTTGAGAAGATTATTCGTTTGGTTAATGAAACTTTAAGTAGGTTGTTACGTTGCGTTGATCGAGCAATAAGTGCAAGGGTTCATACCTAACCTAGTTCATAAATAAAATCATCTTCAACTTATTTATCACCCAGACATTGCCACGCATACCATGTACAGGCATACTTAGGTTTGTGATAAACATGTTTAACTTTGCGTACACAAAACGCGAGAGTTTAACATTTATCTTCTGCATTTTCTCCAGTCTGCGTTTCTCGCACGCGATCGGGTATCGGTTCCCGTAACGGGGCTTGCATAATGGCCGATTAATTGCTATTGTTCCGGAAGCCCGGCTCTCGTATTATGTTCCAACATAACATTAGCGACACTAACTCTTAAGTCAACCTAGTAAGTGCTGTATTTGCATAGCTGGCTCTCGGGCTATGTTGTACATCAACCACAATGTGATGTATGCATTTTTGGACCTTATAACAATGGCGTAAGGGAATAAAATGGATACATCTCTTTGACTGTACATTCAGCAAGTAGATGTCAAAAGTCTTTATTACAAGGGAATAAAACCTTTTGATAAATTATCACTTATACGCATACGTTACGTACCTACTGCAACTTCTGATGCTGAATGTACCTACTAAACGTAATATTCCCGTATTGAATGATATTTGAATGGATATAGTCCGTTTTCAATCAGAAAGTTGACTTGGTTTTTAACCAAAATATACTAACTTATAATGTAGAACATAATAAAAATTCTGTTAAAACTTTCATTTTCAGTATACAATATTTTATTATCAATTGTACTTTTTTGCGTAGTCATCAACTCATCACCACCTAGGTACTCGGTGAGGGGGTTCTAATCGAATGAGTCCAAACTAAACGAATTTATGTTGTTTAGTTTAGGAGTTACTTCTGTCTCCATCATCAGATTAGCTCAACATAATAAGTAAGTACATTGTCAACGAACATACAAAACTCACTATGAACTATTCCGATCTAATACAAATTTTAGCGGAATCCGATACTGAAGCGAGTCAAATTTAACTTGCAAGATTTGATAACCAATACCTACTCAGGCACAGGTGGAAAAGCTTGTACTTAATAAATGTGTTATATCGTAATTTTGATCTGGCAAGCAGTTAGATCCCCCTTCGTTATTGAACAGTAGGTAACTGAAAAATCCCAAAACATATTTTATTGGATGGTATGCGAGATGAAGCAATTGTCTTTGTCGATTTTTTACACCGTGCATTAAGGTATTGTCCTACAGGATTTCAAAATTGAACATTTATACACTTGTAATTGATTAACAAAAGTGTTACCGAAACTCCAATAACATAAACACGCGAAATTATTAAAAATTCCGACAGGCTACTTACCAACGCGTTTCCGAAAGAATTATTGATACTTAAACAATCAGATTCGGTGAAGAAGTTAAGTACTATATTGTTTAGTAATTATGAAGTTGCGAGACGATGTAGTTTCGAAATGAAATGCCGGCGGTTACCGCACCGCATCCGGAAACAAAGGTGAGGTAAGACGGGACGCCGGTTAGATTTGGGTAGTTACAGCTACAGTAAGTAAACAATACGACGGGTTGGACGAAGAAGGCGACTATACGCTCATCTTCTTCCTCCACCTCAGTGAGCCACTGGTAGGGACTGGGGGGGCCCCTACCGCTGATCTAGCTCAACTGCCGGAGGGTGCCGCCTGTCACGGCAGCACCCTTCTAGGGCCTGAGCTCGCGTCGATGCGGGCATATGCCGAGACGTCCGTGGTGGCATGCGTAAGCGAATTCTGCGGCGTCTCACAAAGGCGATGAGGGAATGCCGAGGGAAAGCCACATCACTGCGCCTAAAACCCCCCGGAAGGCCGGTATGCATCAAGCATTTTCCAGCGTAAAAAAAAGGCTCTACACTATATTCATCACTTAAAATGTTGGTATACTTACAGAAACAAAGGATTGTAATACTAGAAAACAGTGTGATGATGATAAACGTCTTCAAAAATAGTTTGTTTACGTGATAGGACACGTATCCCTGAATAGACTGTAGGCCGACCGGGTAGAGTCAGTCCGGTCTGACCTAGCTGGGTTTCTTGCTGGACTCTTCTCAGCTAGGCTAGGTTTAGTGAATCAGCGATACAACTCCCAGTAGCTCGATTCCACTGACACATCAGATTCGCACATCATTATTGGGAAACGGGACTTAATCGCACTTAGTACGCGTAATTTACCTAATAGAGGTACCTAATGTGTGAAAATCGTGTAACTTTAAATCAATATACCTCAGATTCGGTTGAAGCCGCTCAACCAATCTCACTGGTGCGCAAAATCTTAGAGTATTCCAGTGTTTAAACTGGTCGCGTGGTCGTGTCGGAGATGTTCCTTGGAATTTCCCCAGGTCACTCTCCAACCGCACACTCCTATCACTTTATTGGGCTCGTCCTATAAGGAGCGTTCGGCCGGGCGTCCAGCAGGGCGGGCGAGCGTCCATACTATTTGTGCGGCGGCGACTCAGGACACCAGTATGAGTTTCAATTGTTTGACATGCACGCCCCGCTGGACGCCCGACTCGAGAGTCCACTCAGGTTTAAATCACTTTAGTTAATACCTAATGGATTACTAGTCCAGCTAGCATGATAGCTTTTATATTTTTAAGCCCTATACAAGTATACAGTCCAAAATGTGACTATAAAAGTATTATGCTGCAAATTTAGAAATAAAGGAAAAATGTAAAAACTTAGGCACCGAGCAGGATTCGAACCTGCAACCTCCCGGCACTCGCGGCCAGTCGCTCTAGCCAACTGAGCTATAGGTGCGATTACTACCCGGCTTGAAATTCGTCAATCCTTCCTTCATTTATACAACGCCTTAAGGGAGGCGTTTTTCCTTTATTTCTATATTTGTAGTTTGCGCTAGCAGCGTTACTGCTTAATACAAAATTAATTTAGTATTATGATGGTTGGTCGTCGTGGTGTTTTCGACAATTTCGACTCATAAATATAGTTACCTACATAGTATTGGACAATTTTGTCACCTTATTGCAGATCGATACACCTTTTCGTACACGATCGTACTGGTATCTAGGTAAATATTTCGCAATTTAACGTAATACGAATAATTTCCGTCATTGGTGACACTGACAGCGAATATTGAAAATAACGCGTCAGCATTATTATTGGTATTAGTACGGTTGCTATTGCGACACCAATAGGTACATGGTCTATATTTACAAGTAGATACTGCTCACACAACGGCATAGATACAGTTAACGTATAACATAATTTTTTTTGCTTTATCACAAATGAAAAGAATTTTATTTACACACATATCATAAATCCTCTAATATGCGTTCGGAAACCGTAGAAAATGACTCTCATTTCAACATTCAATGAATTTATGGCAATTTTCTTATGTGGCTAAGGCTACAGCAGTAATAAAATATTTCATTTTAATCTCATATATGATGTTAAAATATTACGTCAAACAAAACTGTCAAAGTTGACATGTCCCTATTCTAGTATCACTGAAAATTCAAATTCAGTCGATGCGAAATGTCAGCTCGATGTTTTTTTAGTATATATCGCACGAAATTTGAGCTAGAACGACATGATCACATCAGAATAGGGACTCTTTACTTTTTAAAATAACATTCAGATATCTGTTGCCAGTTCTGATTTCGATATTTCCGCAACCGTGCAAAAAAGGTTGTATTAACACAATTATTGTATTTATTTACTACGGTTTCTAAACCCATCTTAGAGTAATTATAATATGTGTGTAGATAAAGTAATGTATGCAACTGTACATAATTAGGCATTAAAACACTCGTGTGACCTTATTATGAAACTCGCCTTCGGCTCGTTTCATAAAACACACTCGTGTTTTAATGACCCTCATTATGTACCAGTTGCATAAACTACTAATTTTTAGATTGCAGAAAAAATAGACAAATGAAAGGAAAAAACATTATCTACAATATATAATATAGTCTATATTTTAAAAATATTCCCACTGAGAATAAGCAGCAATTCGAAGTGGTGTTTTTGAGACAATACAGTATACCTAATCATTATAGTCAAAGAAATAGAGAGGATAAAACAGAGGGTCACGAGGTCACGATGCAGAAAAGAGTCTTCAATTATGTACAAAAGTGAAGAAGTACAAAACTTAATGTTTGCCGTTGACCTTATACTCGTAAATTATTATTTTCTTTTACTAGGACCTCTATAATGCACGAGTGAATAGGCATTTTCTGGCCGACCTCTCTTCACCGTCGGCCTTATCTTTGCCCACTGGCTACATGCTGACAAGAGACATCACATTTTGATTTAAAAAAAATCGGTCCTAAGGCGAACCTTAGTACGTCAACGGAGCGTTTTCATCGGTCCTTCCAGTGCGTTACCAATTCATAAATATTATGATGATGTTATCGGTTTAGAATCGAGAAGATAACTAGGTCAAAAAACGATTAATATAATTATAACCGACTGCAAAAAGTAGGAGACACTACTAGCTTCTTCTGTATATTTTTTATATATGTTCACCGTTAACTTTGTCAAATGTGGATCAATGGAAACTGGTCCGGATCGGATCAGCAAAACTCTTTATTTTAGTTTACCTAAGCTCCTACCTACACGGTACGGTAGTAGGTATCTACCTATACTTCTTAGTTTCAGTGTCTAACGGAATACATACATACATTAATCATGTTTTTATTCCATATTGTACTAATTTAATAACAATAAGGAAGCATTTTTACATACACGTATGTTCTTTTTGAAGACAACTTTGAATTGACCATATCTTTGACGAAGTTTGTTGCGGATACTCACAAATCTCACAATGTTATGTTTTGGGGGAAACCTTCGTTGTCGATATCCTGCACGAAATAGATATCAATAAAATAACGATCTTTAAAAAACTATGAATTATAATTTCGTCAATTTTATAATTTCTGTGGCGTTGCCGTTGACCACGCGACGTTCCGCGCGGCCGGTGCGCCGTTCCGCTGCGCGCACGCACTTGAGTGCATTTCTTTTCTTTTACATTTCCCCTCGAGCCGGGAAGGAAGCTTGTAAAATTCTATTGTAACAAAAACAATTGACTAGGCTGGCTGACACTTGTGGTGGCACATTTTGGGCGCCTGTGTGTCTCAACCAGCGTTGTTAGTTATGTTGTTTAAAAACCGTGCATGTTTACAATTGAAAAAAAGTTAAAGAAGGGGGATAATAACTGTAATTACATGTTGCTGACAAAAGCTAAGCGAAATGTGAGTTAAAAAGGAGGGGCTCAAGTCATAAAGCATGTTTCAGCAAGTTTTAGTAACAGCCCGCGTTTGACGATCTAGACACGCGTTCAAGCCAACTTTTAACTTTAGTCAAATATTTAACTTCAATTCATGTTTAGGATTATCATCCTCCAGAACTTGACATTCATTTAGATCTCAAATCTTTTGATGGTGAAGTCTACAGCCTCTATATTGTTAATGTTGAAGTTGGCTCCCATCTTCACACTTGTTTTGGAAGGATATTCTCTATGGAAGTATTTGATAGGGATAAAATAGGGAGTGGAGACTAACGCGGACGAAGTCGTGGGCAGAAGCTAGTGACTATATACGCATTCCTGTGAGATTGGGTCTTGATTGACGGACAGATGGACAACGGAGTGATGCCTAAAATTCGAACCCGGAAGCTCCAGCTTCGTAGACAGGGTCACTACCAACTGAGCTAAAGTGATCGTCATAATATATAGATTGAACTCATTATAGTCATTATACCTTGGTAATCACATTGTAACTTACAATGTGTTTACAATATACCAAGGTATAATGACTATAATGAGTTCAATCTATATATTATGACGATCACTTTAGCTCAGTTGGTAGTGACCCTGTCTACGAAGCTGGAGCTTCCGGGTTCGAATCCCGGACAGGACATTTATTTGTGTGATGAACATGAATATTTGTTCTCGAGTCTTGGATGTTTTTTATGTATTTAAGTATCTATCTATATAAGTATTTATATCGTCACTTGGTACCCATGGTAGGTAATAACTTTGCTTAGTTTGGGACTAGGTCGATTGAGTACATTGTCAACAAATATTTAATTAAGTATTTGGTTATTTTAAACACCGTAGAATTGTTAAACTTGCTTCTTGCATATGTATAAACTGGGCTTTAAAAACCATTGCGACAAATGCATGGTCTGTGTGCATGCTACATTAGACTTATCTCCGTCCACGCAAATGACACTCTCATTGTGTCGTGTGACCCACGGCAATCAGGGCCAGCGGAATTATAACAATAATCGTCGGTAAACGAGTGCAGCGACACAATCTTACCTTTGTTGTTGTCGCTAACTGTACCTAATGCTGCACAGATTATAACATTGTAGCACACTTGTAACAGTTGTAACTGGCACGGCATGATATCAGATGGGGCAATTATGCATTGTGATGTTTCGATAGTGTAATGTGAAATGCTATATTTATATTGTACCTACCTAACAGTTTCTTCTGGCTGTAGAGTGGCTAAGCTTGACAGATCTGAGCGGAGGGAATATGTTCAACTTCAAATATCTCTATTTACTTTTGGAAGTCTCCATATTCCTAAATTCATTTAATAAAACCAATATCTATTATTCATACACGTGAAGCTTTATTTTCACATACTCACAAACTGACAAGTCCGACAGTCAAACACCGCGTAACCCTAGGTTACAAACCAATGACAATAACTTAGATATAAAACCTCATCATCCCCCCTCAATTCGTATTCGCCATAGAATAAGAATTGTTATAAAATAAGAAACAATAAAACAAAATAAAGAAGAGTACTAGATAAACAAATCATGAATATGTTTCCATTTAAGGAACCCTATGCATCAATTAAAGAACATAACTTATTTTTGTTTACTATAGCTATAACACAAATACAACTAGGATTGAATCCGAAACTGACAGGCAACCAATATTTTAGCAACCTCAGATAAACCATTTAATTAAAGCCTAGTTTTTCTACAAAATAGTTGTGCTTCAGTTTTCCTAAAGCCTTTGTTAAAATATCTGCTACATTTTCATTCGTGCTAACATAATTTACAATTATATCCCGTTTACTAATTAAATCCTTGATGAAATGGTATTTTATATCAATATGCTTTGACCTCTTACCATTTTCATTTGACTCCATTAACTTAATCGCACTTTGATTATCTACAAATAACATTGAATTTGTAGGACAATTAAAATCTTGTAACAAACCCTTTAAACAGACTAATTCTGCACACGCTAGAGCCGCAGCTACATATTCAGCTTCGGCTGTTGATAAGGCAACAACGTTTTGTTTCTTACAGAACCAGGCTAACAAGTTACTGCCAAGGAAGACTACAGAACCACTCACGCTTTTTCTGTCTTTTTTGTCGCCAGCCCAGTCAGCATCGGTATAGGCAACTAAGCTACACCTGTCATCCCGCTCATAAACGAGAGATTTTGACTTTGTTTCTTTTAGATACCGCAAAACACGTTTAGCTGCTTTCCACAGTGATAAAGTAGGCGCATCCAAAAATCTACTTAAGAATGATACGGCGAAGCAAATATCAGGTCTACTCGAAGTAGCTAAGTATAGCAAACTACCGATAAGTTCGCGATACGGTATATCCAAAGTAATGGTTTCGTTTTCGTCTGGTGTGAAATTTACTTCCATCGGCGTCTCAGCTCCTTTGCAATCTGTCATGTTAAATTTATCGAGCAATCTATTTATTGCTGATTCTTGAGAAATGGAAATTGAATCTGGCGTCCTTACAATATCCAATCCCAAGTAAGCACTCACCTCTCCAAGGTCCTTGACATTAAATTCAGTTCTTAAAAATTCATGTGCATTTCGTAAGTTTATTTCACTTTTTGACATAAGAATGATATCATCAACATACACTAACAAGTATACATTATCCAAAATGTATAAACAGAAATCACTTTTCGATTGTACAAACCCTTTATGGATTAAAAAAGAATGAAGTCTTTCATTCCAGCATTTAGGTGCTTGTTTTAACCCATAGAGAGATCTAATCAGTTTCAAAACAACACCCTTTTCAACTTTTACTCCTAAAGGTGGTTTAATATAGACATCTTCCTTTAAAAAACCATTTAAAAAGGCCGTTGGAACATCTAATTGTTTCATATACATATCATTCTGTACTGCTTGGCTCAGCATCATACGAATCGTAGGCATACGTGCTACTGGTGAATATACATTAAACAGTGTTTCTTCTTGAAATCCTTTCGCCACTAGCCTGGCCTTTTTTGTGCCATCCTTTTTAGTAGTGAATACCCATTTAGTATCTATAGCTTTTTTATCTTTTGGTAATTTAGATTCCTCCCATGTTCCCAAACATTTCAGGGAATTTAACTCTTTTTCTATAGCATCTTGCCACTCTTGACCTCTTTCAATAGCTTCTTTATAAGAACCTGGATCACCCGTACACAAACAGTAGGCCACATGTGTTTCGTAATCTTCTAACCTTTTCGGAGGCCTAACATTTCTTCCACTTCTTGTTTTTATTACATGTTCATTAATAACATCGTTTCTTTCATTTAAATTCACTTCATCACAATCTTCAAATATTTCTTCTGGTTCCATAATTCCTTCATCAACATTCGTATTATCAACGAAAACCTCTTCTCTATCTTCATTACCTTGTTCAGTTTCAGTAATCCTATTATTATTTTCTGAGGTAATTTCTGTGTAACTTCCTCTTTGACATTCTTGTTCTATATTAACTTGATTACTTTCATTGTATATAATGTTGTCTTCATCAAATCTCACATCTCGTGACACAATTATTTTGTTGTTTTTAGGATCCCATAAATTGTAACCTGTCCTGCTATACCCAACCATTCTGCACTCGCGTGCTCTTTCTGAAATTTTATCATGCTTAGGTAAAATGTAAGCCCACGCCTTTGCACCAAATGCACGTAGTTTATTTAAGTCTCTTGTGCCATATAAAACTTAATCACAGGGAGATTTGTAATTAATAGCCATAGAGGTACAACGGTTTAACTGAAAAGCTGCACATTTTATGGCTTCACCCCACAAATTTTTCGGTAGCTGAGTTTCAACGAGCATAGTCCTTGCTTTGTTATACAAACTTCGATTCATTCGTTCTGCAACGCCATTGCTAGCTGGTGAATATGGTAAACTATATTCCAAAACGATACCTTTCAGAGAACAAAATTCTCGTAGTTTACTGCATGTATATTCACCTCCATTATCACATCTAATCCTTTTAACCGTTTTCTCAAATTCGTTTTCGTATCGACGGATATAGTTAATAATATTCTCAGCGGCTTCTGATTTTTGTTTTAATAAGAAAACTACACAAAAGTGAGAATAATCATCTATAATCGTTTGAAAATAGATTTCACCCTGAATGGTCGGAATGTTGGATGGGCCCGCTATATCACTGTGTAATAACTCCAAAACCTGACGTGACCTAGGTCGCTCTAACGTTTTGAATGGTAACCGTGTTGCCTTACCTTTCATGCACGCAGTACATACATTGTTGTTAAGTGGGAGCTGTAGCCTTTGTAAAGTTTTAGAGCTGGTGTGTCCTAAACGTCTGTGCCATAACATGCCCTCCGCTGAACATATAGCCGCGACTCCATCCGCAGTTATAATTTCACCCTGTAAGATATAAAGTTTGCCATTATTGTATGCACATATAGTTGAGCCATCATAAAATGTAATTTTAGCATATTTATTTACAAATATGATTTCGTTTGGTTTTTCCAATAATTTTCGTACAGACAGAAGATTGTAGGCTAAATTGGCCACTATAAGTCCCTCAATAGTAAACCTAACGTTGCCACACTTTATTGTTAAACAACCGCTTTGATATGCCATTAACTTCTCACCATTGGCTGTGTTAATTTTTATGGGTTGTTCTAAGTTTTTTATGTTTGTCATCCACTGTATATAAAGATCAGACATAAAATTTTGTGATGCACCAGAATCAACTACGAAGGAAATAGATTGATTAAGAAATGCCTTACAAGTTAAATTAAACTCTCCATCAATCATGCAGCCCACTTCCTCGGTACCTTCTTCATGAGCTATTATTGCGTCGTTTCTTGATGTGCTCGCTCTATTCACACCTCGAGTGCGTCCCTGCATTCTGCCACGAGCTCGTCTATATAGTTCACCACCTCTGGCTGGAACTCCTCGTTGGGAAGTGTAATACTGCCTGCTTTGAACATTTTTGTAACAATATCTAGCTGTGTGTCCTCTTTCATTGCAATTCCAGCATTCTATATTAAATGCACTATCCTGGTTTGGTACAAACATGTCACCCAATCTGATTTCCGCATCCAGTAGAGTGCTTTTTGTTTTATCTAATGTGAGTTCTTCATTCATTGCTTCTAAAGCTGTTATAACATTGTTATATTTATCCGGTAAGGCGAGCAGCAAATGTACTACTTTATCTGCCTCTTCCATTTTTGACATCACTTCGATGTCACTAATTAACTTGTCAAATTTAAAAAAAAAATCTTGTAATTTTTCATTGCTGTCACATTTCAACTCTATTAACCTTTTTTTTAAATTATATTTACTCATTGTACTTTTCCTTGTAAAGATGTTTTCTAAAGAATGCATCATATCCTTTGCACTTTTGCACCCTTTTACAATTTCTAAAAAAATATCTCCAATGCATTGCACTATTAGCGATCTCGCTTCCGCGTCTTTCTTTTTATCATCTTGCTCTACCTTTTCGCAGACCAATATATCACCAAGGCCCTTCTCTTCCATTAATAACACTAAACGAAATTTCCAGTTATTAAAATTGTTTCCATCTTCTAGCCGACAAAGCACGTTCTGTGTTTTCGTTTGAGCCATATTTATTTCTCGTAGCTCTTATTAGAAAATTGTATACAGGGTGCTTGTGAGGAAACCGCATAACTTTACCAGAGTATTCCTGATCATGTTTGGAAAATAAAATGTCGTATAAAGTAAACTGAAATCAGCTTAGTTTTCGAGTTATTAATAATTTTAGATTTATAACATCTCCAGTATAAATCAACTTTACGATTGCGATGTTGCGAGATCGACACATTATCTAACTGACATTGACTGCATAAATCAAATCCGTCCCTGTCAGTATCATTGTTTACGTGTCAACGTGTTACGGCAAATTTTCTTTCAAAATGCTAAAATAAGAAATTATGAAGAACTTAAAGTTTAATTACAATATTCAGGTTATGAAAATGGTTTCCGTTAAGCCCACGGCTTCAAACAAAGTTCTGTATTAATCTTGATCTTGAACGAAGATTCAATGGAAAGACTGGTGGTTCAGGGACGATTGGACGGCAAGAGAGCACGTGGCCGATCACGAACTCGCTGGACTAACCTGATCAAAAAAGCTACGGAGTCCAGCATGGTCCAATGTACTCGCGATGCTTCTAACCGGCAGAAATGGAAGGTTATCGCTAACAGAGCTGTCCTCGGAAACTACAACAACCCACCGAACATTTCTCCATGTACCTCGTTTGCGCAACCACGACCACTCTGAAAAGTCACAAGAGTGACCGACTAAGAAGAAAAGAGATTAATCTTTATAATAAAATACTAAACGTCGAAGCATTATCAAAGATTTTGAGAAATTTCTTGATGAATCTGTTCAATATCTGAAATTCCTTTAGACGGTGGAATGGCTATAAGTTTTTGCTATCGTGTATAAAAATTGATATCTGGTTAACCCTTTGACCGCCAAAGTGGTAGTGCCGTCGTGCCCTCGACGCCAAGCACTGTTGAATTGATGTAATGTCTAAACCAATAAAAACAAATTAAAACAGTTCATAAATGATCAAAGTACATTAGTACCTACACCTTCACTCCGTTCACGGTTCACGTAATAATAAAAGTAGTGTTTTAATAACTAGTGCTATGTTGACTTTGTTATTACTTATTACCTGTTTGTTTTTATTAAAGTTTGTCTGGTTATTTATTTCCTAAGTAAATAAACACAATCATTTATCACATTGTTCATTTATTACATAATTTTAACATTCTCATTAATTGCAAATTACGCCGAGACCTGCGCTGCGTTGAATTCCGGGATCGATGAATTGAAATCCGCAATAGCGCTCCAAGTTTTTTACTCGGAAACAATTTTTTATTTCAGCTGTTAGTCAGATGGCCGTCTGAGATCGCACAATTTCTTCAATTTTCATTACAAAGATTGTTTGGGGATGAGGGATGGATTGCATTCGTTGCACCGTTATAAACTTATAATTTATAATCAATCACAACAATGTCACTCATCGTTCATATGACTGCAGTGGACAGAACCGGACAGAAGTCATTATTTACCCAAACATACTCGAAGGGAATTTCTGAGTGGCCAGTTTGTATCATAATCCATGGAGTTTCATAGCAAAGTATTTTTGAAAATTATTTACGTACATATCGACAATAATGTGTACCTAGCGATAAAATCTCGGATATTGCAAAATAGTCATCATATTAATCTAATTACAAATAAACCCGCGTAACCGACCCACAAAGTATGAAATTTGACATTTCTGAGGACTGACGTCCCAATAGCGCCTCTAGCGGCGAATCCATACGCGGTAGCCCTCATTGTGACTATCTCGTGCCACTGATCAGAATTGCATTGCAAAATTGTATCTTAGTTTGTATGTCCTTATCTTTTGATGAGTCCTGTCTTCCTTCTAATCCCAATATTGCAAGTAATTAGAGTGAAAGTGACAGCACTATCCGATTTTTTAGATTGACACTTCATAGTAATTTATCATTAGCATTTGATCACTTGTTACATCGAGAGAAGTTGTTCAAAAACATTAACGCTGCGGAAACACGCTTAGTGTGTGGCAAGCCTTAAATAAGTAAATCATTAAGTAAAGAGTTCCGTTTGCACTATTACATAAATCCTGCTTTGAAACCATTTGTGTCTGACAAGAAAACTTTGTGACTTTTGGTGACTTTGACTTGCCTTTTCTAATGGAAATAGATAACAATAAACAACGTTGCCAGCTCATCCTAAGGCATTGTTTTACTGGTGAAGCAGACATAATTAATTTATTATGTATGAAAACTTAAAAAAAGTAGAAATCGTATTTCGACCTGGGTTCATATAACATTTTTTATTCCTTATGACCTCAGGAATACGCTGGTAAAGTTATGCGGATTCCTCACAAGCACCCTGTATAATTAAAAGTTTGAAATTTCCAAAAAAAAAATTTACGTAAATTTGTAAAATTTTCTTCCGAGTCACTGAAAATCAGGAAATATGGGGCCGCCCATAACCTGTTCAACTTCAAATATCTCTATTTACTTTTGGAAGTCTCCATATTCCTAAATTCATTTAATAAAACCAATATCTATTATTCATACACGTGAAGCTTTATTTTCACATACTCACAAACTGACAAGTCCGACAGTCAAACACCGCGTAACCCTAGGTTACAAACCAATGACAATAACTTAGATATAAAACCTCATCAGAATACACTCGAGGGCTACAACAAAGGTATTAAATCCACAATTCGGCGAAGTAAACTGACAGATAAGAAATATAACACTTTAAACTCTCGCGCTTTGTAAACATACTTAAAAGGTTTGTTTTAACGGGTCTAACGCAATATTTATGTATTTACCTTTTTTACCGACGTTTCGATACGGGTTTCACCGGCCGTGGTCGCGGATATGACTGTCGTCTCAGCAAGTTGTCAACGGAGGTATGGGTACACAACATTTGAGTACCCTACAAAAGTTAACAAAAATGTGAGGGGTAGACTCGAAAAATGTTCACTACCCGTCCATTTTGTTTCTAATTGTCTAAGGCACGGCACACAGCACTCACAGCACTTGCACTCGCTCGGCACTTGCTGAGACGACAGTCATATCCGCGACCACGGCCGGTGAAACACGTGTCGAAACGTCGGTAAAAAAGGTAAATACATAAATATCGCGTTAGACCCGTTAAAACAAACCTTTTAAGCAGATAAGAAATGTTGCCAGGAGTAAATAAAAATAGTGACGGTATATATCGATAAAAAGATATCGATAACTATAACTTTGTACAGTCAGCATCAAACGTAGCTAAGCATATGAAAACGTCAAAAGTCTTTATTACAAAGGAATAGGAACTTTTGTCATCTTCATATGTCAAGCTACTCTTGATGCTGACTGTAATACTATCAAACTTAGTCCAATGTTGTAATCTATGAGCTTTCAAGTTTCTGGTCACTTAAGCGGGACAAAAGTACGAATATAAATTTTAAATAATTTTAAAGCTTAGACCTTTAAATATGAAAAAATCACAAAATGTACAATTCATTTTAAATTATCAATTTCAGAGTATTATTAGATTTAGAGAAACACACTAGGCAAGCACCTAGGGGTATTCCGATAAATTGGGCCGTAAGATCGGTAAGCCTAATAAGGCCTTAAATAATATCGATATGCACATTACTGGCCATACTGTAGCAACATTTGTGCATTTTGAGTCAAAAAATTTCACATGTAAAACAACTTCTCCTAATGATGGACGACAGTATATATAAGTATACCTACTTATATTTGTAATCTGTATGAACCTATTCATCATCATCATAACAGCCGAAAGACGTCCACTGCTGGACATAGGCCTCCCCCAAGTGCCGCAATGACCGGTCCTGCGCCACCCGCATTCAGCGGACTCCCGCGACCTTTACCAGGTCATCAGTCCACCTTGTGGGGGGTCTACCCACACTGCGCCTTCCAGTCCGTGGTCGCCACTCGAGAACCTTTCGGCCCTAACGGCGATCGGTTCTACGTGCAATGTGCCCCGCCCACTGCCACTTAAGTTTAGCGATTCGAAAGGCTATATCGGTTACTTTGGTTCTGCTACGGATGGCCTCATTTCTGATGTGATCACGCAGAGAAACTCCCAGCATAGCCCTCTTCATTGCCGTTTGAGTGATTTTAAGCCTTCTTATGAGGTACATGGTGAGTGACCACGTTTCCGTACCATATGCCACACACTACACTGGTCAAAGACTCTCGTCTTGAGACACTGCGGAATATTGGACCCATTATAAATGTACAATGTACGATGTACGTGATAATGCCGCCGCGTCCGTTACGTGACGAATATCAACATTGTGATCTGATCGAAGATAAGTCGACGACGCGATAATTGTTCAGCTACAATCATATAATCTTATTTATTACCTACCATTTCTTATTTAAGTAGCTTGGTAAATATTTATACCGGAATGTTTTGACTTAAGAGTTCTTTTTGTTATACATAAATAGCCACTGGGAAATGTTATTTGATATTTAACAGGTTTTTCGGTTTGATTTTTCGGTGAAGGAAAACATCGTGAGGAAACCTTTCTAATCTCAACTAGATCTAATAATTTTCCCTCTGTGCTTACCATGAGTTTACATGACCGTACTTGCTAGCGACTGCGTAAAAAATTGTATGGACAAAAGTACCTACAGCGCCTCTGGCAGTTACGCAATACACTGAGCGAAAAAAAATACTAATTATTAGTAAGTTTTAGTGAATCCCAGGACAAGGAGATTATATACTAACGGTTACAAAACAATTTTTGATAATAGTAGTTATTTACTAATACCAAAAAATTTGTCCTTGTAACTACTAATTACTACTAAACTGTTTTGTAACCGTTAGTACATAATCTCCTTGTCTTGGGATTCACTAAGACTTACTAATAATTAGTATTTTTTTCACTCAGTGTAGAACTAAGAATCGGCATACTAAATCGTTTACGCAGTCGCTAGCGAGTACGGTCATGCAAAGTATGCAAACTCATGGTAGGGCACTAACTAGTTTGGAACCTTATAGATGGCAGTCACTTTCGTAAATCTAGTTTCTGCTCCAAATCCTGGGATTTAGGTGTTATATCGGACCCCGCGCTCTTTAGGCCACAACCGGGAAAACGCATATTATAGAACAACACAGTGAATCCTCAAATTCTATACTCAGCAGTGGCGGAGCGTCCAATGTCCATACAACTCGATTCCCACCGGCTTGCCTAATTTTCAGCCACACCAGTTCTTTTAGTACAGTACGGCTCATGAAGAATAAGAAAGGCAAACTATTTCCGGCTTCCCTAAGAATATTTTTGACGCGCCGCCACTGATACTCAGACTCATTTATTTGCAATGGATCATATAAGAGGTCGGCAACGCGCACGCACAGTGACTGCTTTGGAGTTGCGGGTCCGGGTATAGGCGGTGTCCACTTACCATCAGGTGGACTGTACGCTTGTTTGCCACCGTTGTTGTATAAAATAACAATTACGAGTGCGTAGTCAATAGAGTATAGTATGAGCACTTAAACGGTATTTTTATTTTTATTTTAATGCTCAGTTACAAGTTACAAATACAAAGGCGAACTTAAAGCGCTAAGTAAGCCATTCTCTACCATACCAATCAACCTATAAGCCAATCAGTGAATAAACACAGCTCGGGTCAGTTTTTCTCTTATTCTGTTGTTCTTATACATACACTCTTACGCCAATCGGCCAAAATAAACGATCGAAGTCTTCCATCTTTGAGCTCACGATCACGAGAACTGTATAGGATTTTTTAACGTTAAGTATTGCATTTTAAACTCTCGCGCTTTGTAACAACCCGTGTCGAAACGTCGGCAAAAATCGCGTTAGATCCGTTGAAACAAATCTTTTAAGTATGTCTTTTAACGTTCATCATTAACAAAACGCAACGTCTCGGAAATTTAACAGCGATGTTTAATAAATATCCGAGTAAGTAGCGCGTTCAGGCTTTCTCCCATATTCAAGCGCAATCGAAGCCGGTAGGCGAGGAAACATCAACTTTAACTTTATAATTATAAAGTAAGTTTTAGAGTAATCGTTAGTATATTGTAGTTTGGTTGGAATGTTGTAATTAACATGATGGATCTGCTCATAAATATGACCGTTTGTTATGATTTTGTAGGCCGATTGAATGGTTGTCTAACTTAACAATTTTAATACGCTTGGCTTGGTGATATTTTTTAACCCAGCAGTGAAATAAATATAAAAGTGGAAATAGTGGCTAGCATATCCGACCCAAGTCGGGCCTAGCTGAGTTTCTTGCTGGACTCTTCTCAGCTAGGCTAGGTTTAGTGAACCAGCGACAAAACTCCCAGTAGCTCGATTCCACTGACACACTTCAGATTCGGTTGAAACCGCTCAACCAAGCTCCCTGGAGCGCAAACTCTTTGAGTATTCCATTTAAACCGCCCGCGTGGTCGTAGTTTTCCCCTGGATTTTCCCGAGGCCACCCTCAAACCGCGCACTCCTATCGCTGCAACAGTCAGGTAAAAAAAAGGCTAGCACAAGTTGGCGCGCGAGCTATCTCGCTGCGAGATAGACTAGGTAGGCAGGTCCGGCCCAAGGGTGGGGCGGATGGGGCGGCCGCCCCAGGCGCCGGATGTCAATGGGCGCCAAGCGCGGGATGTCAAGGGGTGCCAAACTGGCAACGTCGAATAATTACAAACCAAAGGGCGCCTGAAGACCATCTCGCCCCACCCGGATCTAGGGCTAGGGCCGGCGCTGTAGGTAGGTAATAGGTATCCGGCTGTTTCTGCGTGTGCTAATTTATAAAAGACAGGTAGTCTTGTAGCCGCGTAGCTCTCATACGTTTCTACCGCGATAATGCCGGCCACTTTCCCCGGCCACGCCCTAATTGATGCTCGATCGGTGATAGATGGGTGACTCGACTATTAGCACCCGTTCACAACCGTCGACTCGTCTCACTACTCGTCCATAACTTGTACAGTAGGTAAGTGAAGAAAACGGTCATCACTTTTCGACCCTGCTGGAAGCGTGCTGGGCCCATAACCTGATGAATTAAACACGTTGTGTGATTTGTACACAATATATTGCCTACAAATAATACTTCATCCAAACATATTTATATAAACGACATATCAAAACAGAGCGCCGGTTTCCCGTGTGAACGTTACGGTGCGACTGCCAGCGGCCATAGATAACTCTATGACATGGACTATGGTTCCATTTTCAAACCACCGTAACAATTTCGATGTATAAAGTCCAAAAGTAAGTAGTCAAAATCGAAAATATCTAAAAAATTTTTGTTAAAATTTATTGTCGATCCCAAACTAAGCAGAGCTACCGAACGCGACTACCCTCTGCTGTACTCTCTTAACACCTACTTGACAACTAGGTATGCCAGAGGTCAACTTACAGTGGTTCGTCTGAAGCGAAGGAATCAGAACGGTTGGTAAGCAATATGAAATAGTGAATACAGTTATCATGACGGTGTATGGAATGGAGTTGGCTATTTTTTTTATTTAATACCGCAATGCACGATGTACCTACAGTCGGCCCATGAAAATGTTGATACTTAGAACCTTGTCGCATCGAAATCAAAGAAATCTCCTTAAGAATTAAATGTCATAAGTATTTGAAACCTCCTCCGTTTAGGTACTGTGCCTTATTCTGGTTTAATTTGAAAAAGTACTAAAGTGCTCAACATTTTGTAGGCCGAATATACAGCGTCGATATATGAATGGGAATAAAACTTAAGTAAGCATAAGTGGAAATAGAATATTTATTGGCAAAAAACACGTTGAAAATACAAGTGACTATATGAACCATGAGTTAGGATTCCTTGCGTTACAGGACCCAGAAGAAGAAGAGTTGCATAAGTACAATATAAGGCTTGTTCATCTATTTCAAATTTAACAAGGTGGTACAGGAACTAAGTAAGTAAGTATTTGCGTTTACGTAATTTAAGGCGCCTGTAGAGGCAAGGCCACAGAATAGGCAAGTCCTTCTCCATACAAACTCTGTGCAAGTTTTATTCGTCGGTTTTGGCACTCCCGCATATAATTTTTTTTTGCTTGTTAATATTGGATATACGAAGAATGTCAAGAAAAAGTTAAATAAAAGTTTCATAAAAATAAAAAATAAAATTTTTGCTTGAGGTTCTGGCTAACAGAAAAATAAGAATACTGACCAAAAATCATAAGTGTAATGCAAACACAAGCAAAGAAAAACTTGCACAAAGCTTGTATGGAGAGTGCTTTAAAAAAATTTAAATTAAAAATTTAAACTGTTTAGTTTAGAAATTTGCATGCATTACATTTCACAGGGTTAGGCATTTAATCTTATTTTTAAAGATTTAGAATTAATATAATAGAAGAATTATTTTAATTAGTAACGCATAGTTACTATAAATTACATAAATTTTTGAAATAACCTTTCTAATTGCCAATTTCCTTATAGTGAAGAATGTAGGAAACCGTCTTCTACCATTAAACATAGTAATAAGCTATAAAACGGGTCGTTAGAGGTTCTTATGTAGTCATTCGCTAGTTTATAATGCATTTAAGGCACCAGCTTTCCTATTATGACGATAAAAGTTGTTTAAGTTTTCCTTGAGATAGCTCTATCGATGTACAGAAAAGAAAACGTAAATACGTACCGTTTTAACCCTTATTCTCATTGTAACAAGAGCGAAACAGGCTCGTGCTTTGATTTCCTTGACTGTAGATCGAAGATAAATAAGGGACTGATTTAATGCAAGGTTGTAAGAAATAGATTGCCTCGTTTTTTAGGGTTCCATGGCCAATGGGTGCGAATGGAACCCTATTAGTAATCCTCCGCTGTCGTCCGTCTGTCTGTCGTCGGACTTTATCTGATATGTAGACAGTTGTTAGGAATTTGGAAAAGCAAATGATGGTTATGATCAATAGCTATTTATTTTTGTTATAGACATGAGTAGTTCACGAATGAATGATTCAAATGAAGTACTTCACCTCGAGAAACTTTTTCATTCACTAGTTCAGTTCGGATTCATATACTTCAATACTTCAGTTCATGATTCATATCTTTTACCTACTCATTCGCTCCGAGAGTGACATAGACGACATGATTGAATGAACGACTGATATTTTTACCCATTCTATATCGTAGATGGATCTGTTGAGCTACTGAACGAAACTGAACTAGTGAACTAAATGAGTGATATACTTCACAGAGTTCACAGTGAAGGAATGAAGTATATCACTCTTTTCTTTTTAGTGACACATTTTGCGCATGTCTATTTTGTTAATACTTGTTTATACAACATTTTGTTACATTGGTACAAAGACAAATTTGGTTATATTGGTACAAAGGCGAACTTATTTATAAATTCCTTCCAGTTATCCTTCAAGCCATTCAGTGCAGAATAAGAATCAAAAGATAGACGAACTAATACATCACACTAGTAGTGTAAGGATATATGACTAACTTAGTATGGTAACGGTAGCACAGTTGTGCATCTTTCCCACCTACAGAAATTTGGTATCATCCATTTTCGTGGAGTAGCTGAAAGCAAATGATTAATATGTATATAGTAAAAATAATAGGGGTCGTAGTATGCTCCCTTGGGGCACCCCGTAACTGTTCTTAAGTAACGCTAGAAACACGGAAATTTCATGATTTTATTAAAATAAAGTGTTATTCATTTGAGATCAAAGCGCTCACCCAGTAGATATGCAGTAAGGCTTTAAATCTCGGGTGCAAGTGAGCGTAACGCATATCATGGTTTATTTTGGCAGGCGGAACTTAGTAGCTCGGTGATTTTGCTCAGACTCGTACAGTCGACTACAGTGAGATGTATCCACTATTGGAACTTATTAAAGGAACATGAACACTTTTACACTCTGCTCTTCTGTAATAAGGTCCAAAAAATGCGTAGATATCAGTGAACCTGACTCTACAATGGTATAAGGTAATAAAATGGATACATCTCTTAAGTCTACTGTAGGTCAGATTTATTTAGAACACTTGTCATATTAAGTCGCAATGATCGTCGTATTAATTCATTCATTCATTCAATTCGGACTGTATACACCCACTGTTCAAGTTGACGCCAGTTTTCCCTGTTTAATTATCAAGCAATCCCTGAGAGCTATAGTCTCGACCAGACACAAGGTTATCTGTGCGTCCAAGACTTTCCCCACCGAGTTCCAAGTGTCATCGCAATTTACGTATACCTACGGTTAAAGTAATTCTGAAACCCAAAGAATAAAAAATTGCCAATTGTACACTGTATTTTATTTTGTGCAATAAAGTTTGAATAAATAAATAAATAATAGGAGGAAAGGATATCATTAACAGCTCACCAATCTCACAATATATTATTTCATTACTCCATACAATAGAAGAGCATAAGACTTTTGGTTCAGCTTTAAAAGTACATATGGCATTGTGCAATGTCTATGAAGTTAAGTAGAATATAAGTATTGTTAAAGTTGCAGTCGCAATCTTTATGACAAATGATAGCATTAACCTAATCATACCTGTGTCCTTTTTTGAACAACGAGTATTTTATCCCTGCTGTTTCATTTGTTTTACTCGAGCCAAAAGACACAAGTGCAAGTGGTGATCGTACAAGTGGATTTGAAATTTTGTTTCCAATAATAATCGCTAAACTTTCTATTTCAGCATTGTTCCAATTAGCAGCCACGTTCTGTTTATTCCACTTTTTAGAGCACTGATATGACCAGGCTCTGCACGGCTGCCCTTCTACACTTCATCGCGTCTTAGCTTTGTCCTGATTGGCAATTTTATCATAAATTACACTACTCTTATTCTAATTACTAGCTTTTGCCCACGATTTCGTCCGCGTAAATTAAAGTATACTCATTATAAGTGAATTGTTAAATCTTATTGATCGAAAATATCTTTAAATCTAAACTTCCACTCGCTATTTCATCTCTTCGAGGTACGATTTTCGGAATATAACATACGTAAATCCAGGCTAATAAAAAAAAACAGAATAAATAGGTTAATCCAGACTATACGCTCTTTATATAATAACTAAGATAATTAAGTTTAATCCCAATCCGTTCAGCCGTTTTTGCATGACTTAAACTGTCGCATTTATAATATTAATGGGATTACTAAGTCAGGGCAGATATTCTAATTGACTAAATAGTTAATTGACGCCTAAAATGCGATGAAGCTCATGTATACACATCGAGACTAGATGATGATAGATGAAATAGAGTTCCAAGACTTTGTTAATGCTACAGACAAAGAAGATTGAATTATCTTGCCATGCAAAATGCACAAATAGCGATAAACAAAGTAATACTACCAAATCTCACAAAGAACTTAAGATAATCAATAAAGAACAATCAAAACAATACATAATGTGACAATGGAGGCGTCGTCAGCGTTTGACATGAGCATTGAGCGTATGCGCAGCCGTACCTACACATCTGGCAGTAAATTTTTGTCCGTGGTATCGTATTATCGTATTAAATGCAGTGACGTGACTCATGCGTGCCGTGTTTTGGTTCCGTAGCCAAAATGGCGAGAACGGAGTGTACATTAATAAAATGCTTTCAAAGATTTTTTGTTTGAACAAGATGGGTCTAAAAGTTTTTGGAACAAAAGGATGTAAGTGCTCCGAGTTTCCTATGTATATGCGACCTTTTTTGATTCAATGTGGATAGTGGTTTTAAACGTGGACGAGAAGGTATAACTCTCGTGTATCTACATATCTACCTACACTGATTCGTGTGTGAGCCGAAATGCGCTTGGTCAGTTTTAATCTATATATATAAAGTTGATGGGTGACTGATTAATCCCCGCCAGGGATAAGACGGGATTTTTGGAAATTCCACCCCTAACCACAGGGGTGCAAAGTTTGTATGGGGGGCAATAATTTTTTTAAGATACAGTCTTGAAACTTTGTACAAAGACTCCTTAAAATAAGACAATGAATGTTATATCTGCGTTTTCAAAATTTTCGTCTCCTAAAGGGTTGAAATGGGGGTGAAATATTGTATGGGGAGCAATTTTTTTTAAAAGTGAGTCTTCAATCTTTGTATAAAAAATCCTTATAATAATAGAAAAAAAGTAATTTCAGAGTTTTTCAAAATTCGCCCCCTGAAGGGATGAAAACAAATTTTATTTTCAATGAGACTTGAAACTTTGTTTATAAGGCCTAGCATTAAATTACGAAAAAAGTAATTTCAGTTTTTGAAAACTCTGTCTCTCTGTAACCCCTTCACGCATATCCCATCCTTAAGGAAGTGGAAGTTTGTATGGAACAGAGATAACTAGGTAACCGCCTGAAATAAAAGAATAGCGATAAAATTCTAACTCGATGACCGAGCTCTACGCAGACGAAGTTGCGGGCAACAGCTAGTATCGTATGTAATTACGTATGACACACATACATATTGCATAAGTACACATACATGTACCTACACAACACCACACATATTGCATTGCATATGACGTTAAATAAACTTAACTATTTTCTGTCTTTCATATTTGAGCTGCAATCCTTTAACGTGTTATCTTTTGCACAGGAGTGGTCTCCTGACGGCGTTCCTGGCGCTGTCGTTGCTGTGCCTCGCGTGCGGCAACAGTGCGGCGGTGCTGGCGGCCACCGGGCTGCAGCGGGCCTCGTCCCAAGCGTCCGGGCCTCACGCCAGCTTCCAGGTAAACTGTCGCAGAAGTGGTCTTCTGACGGCATCAGCGCTGTCGCTGCTGTGCCTCGCGTGCGGCAACAGTGCGGCCGTCCGGGCCTCATGCCAGCTTCCAGGTAAACTGTCGCAGGAGTAGTCTCCTGACGGCGTCAGCGCTGTCGCTGCTGTGCCTCGCGTGCGGCAACAGTGCGGCCGTCCGGGCCTCATGCCAGCTTCCAGGTAAACTGTCGCAGGAGTAGTCTCCTGACGGCGTCAGTGCTGTCGCTGCTGTGCCTCGCGTGCGGCAACAGTGCGGCGGTGCTGGCCGCCACCGGGCTGCAGCGGGCCTCGTCCCAAGCGTCCGGGCCTCACGCCAGCTTCCAGGTAAACTGTCGCAGGAGTGGTCTCCTGACGGCATCAGTGCTGTCGCTGCTGTGCCTCGCTTGCGGCAACAGTGCGGCCGTCCAGGCCTCACGGCACCTTCCAGGTAATCTATGGTCAAGCGAAAATATAATGGGGACACTTTGTGTCGAATTTCCTCACAAGTTGACACATGTGGACGATTTGGAAAATGGACGAATTAAGAAGTGGTCAGAGTCGACCGGATTGTGCTTAAAAACAGAGCAGAGGTTTAAGTGGGTATTCCCTTCCCCTGTGGAAGGACATACCCCCCACCATGAGCATTCTCGGGCCCAGGGGGAGGCGTAAATTATGCATTTCCTCAAAGAAAAGCAAAAAACAAGATGTGCTAGGAGGATTTGATGGAAGATCTAAAGAGCACATTTTATAGTGTTTGATGTCCTAGTTGTCCTACAGTCCGATTACAAATAAATCACTTGGTCATACCTAATAATTTATCATACCCTAAAGTTTAACGCACTATCATTATTAATAGTTAACATCATTCTATAGCTACTCTGCATCAATCTGTCACAAGACATCTCCAAAGCCAACAGACCCAAAGGTATTTAATTAGGGTCATCAGTCAGTTCCACCCACTGGGCCAAAGGGGTTTACTCCGAACCTCGAAATCCGAAATTCGTATCGTGCCATCCCCTTCACTCTCGTGTGTAATCTATAAGAGCGAAAGGGACGGCACTATAAAGTTCGGATTTTGATGTTCGGAGTATACCCTCACCTCAGTTCCTTAATCGGTCGTCGGCACTAGTAACCGATTATCTATGCACCAGTAATGAATGAGGCAACGTCGGGGCGCGGTGTAGTGCAGTAAATCTTGAAGTGACATGTTTGCGTGTAATTATTATTGGCCAATCCATGTAGGTGAAATATGGGACAACACTTTTGATCGTGACTTAATACATTCGGCGTAGGCAAATCAATGAAACGTATAAAAATGACAATGCTTGCAAAAATATTCTTGGCCCACGGGCCTGTTGCCGACCGCTGTTCTAGAACATAGTCAAAGAACCCGGGAAGTTTCGTTTAATCGGTTTAATATTCAAGCTATTGCATCAGGCGGTTCTGCCCGGGCGCGCGGTGTGACCGAAATGAAACGCTAATTACCATACAGCTTGTACCAATAAATAGACCCTGTGCAACTTAGTTCGAGTTGTGATTGCACATTGAATCGCAGAATATTTAATGAAGAATTTGACTGAAAGTACTTAGACTGAACCTATGAAAAGTTCTCTACAGGGCCGGTCATTCCACTGTTGTCGGTGTTTTTAACTCTCAGAATTCATCAAGTTTAAAAGCTTAAATATTATGGGCAGGGGACTGGCGGCTGATGAAACGTTAGTGGAATGACCCTGGACAGAGGAATGTCATCTCGCTCATATTTGAAGCAATCCAGCAACGAAGTCGCGGGAAAAAGCTAGTTTTATCATATGTACGTAACGTTACCGCCATCAACACAGGATTTGCATAATGCGTTGCGCGTGCGACTGCGGTATCAGATCCGGTGACAGTTCTGCTCCGTTTGTTTGAAGATTGACAGACGTTGCGGCTCGCTGGTTTGGTAATAATTAACTAGTTCTAATAAAGAGGTATTGTTGTAATACCCATGATAAAATGAATTCGATTCATCCGTCTTCTACTGTTTGCATAGAATTTCCTTACAAAGTGTATATATATGCCGATATGATACGATATATCATAATTAAAGTAATATTTAAAAGCAATATGTTTAATCATGATCACGATTCTAATAGAATAACTGCGCATCAAAAAATACTACGTTTAGGTTGTTAGGGTAGTTTTTGATGTGTCTTTACTAGCCATTTAAAAAGCCCCTAACCTAACACAAAACATAATTATGTAAGAACGATCTCCGCCGTCAGGACTTTCAATTAAAAAAACCGCCCTGAAATCGGTTCATCCGTGAGTCATGAGGATGCTATGACTACGATGCCAACGAACAGACACACATATACAAATATTAATTTTATAACACCCATCTTTTGCGTCGGGGCACGTCGGGGGTCAAAAATGTCGATGGAAAAATAAAAAACAATTCAGGAAGGACTAGGAAAATTTGAAATGAAACGAATAATTTCTGTAGTATAGTAGGTATTTTCATATAAGCTAAGGTCAGGAGGTAACACAGGTGAGGTGGTGACATGACAGGTTCGGCGGTGGTTCACCGCATGTCCTTTGAGTGTCCGGGACATTATGTTCTATGTCGATAGTCTTGTCGTTTTCCATTCTCCACGTATTCGATGTCTAGCGAATCGGAATAAATTAGTTTATGCATGTGAATGAGTGATAACTAGTGGCTCTGTGAGCTGTAGACCTCGTGAGTGTTTTTTTTATTTCCAAAACTATGTTAGATATCGAACCTGTAGAGCAGGGGTCAGCAACCTTTTTGCACCCACGGGCCACATAGTAGCTAAAAAAATCTTCGCGGGCCGCAGATGATAATAATGATCACTGTCTGTTGATATCAACTCGAAACAAATTGGTACGTCGTACGCGACAGTAACGTAGTAAAAATTCGCACCTCTTTTTACGTGAAAAACGAGAAAGACGAAAAAACCGACTTTTCACAGATAAACCAGCTAGTTTCCTTACCAAACCCAGATAATTCGCATTTCAACCGCATCGTAATTTCGCGATTATATATCGCGATATAGAAACTTTAAGGGGGGGACGGGTCATAAAGTCATAACACACCTAGATGAAAACGCGAGCGCGAAATTTTTCGAACACTGATGCAAATGCGGCAAATACTTCACACGCATCAAGTCATAACACATGTAGATGAAAATGCGAGCGTAGGGAGCGCGAAATTTTTCGAACATTAAGTATGATGCAGGTGCGGAAACTACTTCATACGCATCAAGTTATGTAGATGTAAACGCGAGCGCGAAATTTTTCGAACACTGGTTCAAACGCGGTAAATACTTCATACGCATCAGGTCATAACAAATCTCGTTGAAAACGCGAGCGTAGCGAGCGCGAAATTTTGCGAACATTATTATGCAGGTCTGGAAAATACTTCATACGCATCAAGTCATGTAGACGCAAACGCGAGCGCAGCGAGCGCGAAATTTTTCGAACATTATGATGCAGGTGCGTAAACTACTTCATACACATCAAGTTATGTAGATGTAAACGCGAGCGCGAAATTTTTCGAACACTGATTCAAACGCGGCAAATACTTCATACGCATCAAGTCATAACAAATGTCGTTGAAAACGCGAGCGTAGCGAGCGCGAAATTTTGCGATCATTATTATGCAGGTTTGGAAAATACTTCATACGCATCAAGTCATGTAGACGCAAACGCGAGCGCAGCGAGCGCGAAATTTTTTGAACATTAAGATGCAGGTGTGGAAAATACTTCATACTGTCTAACGCAAATGCGGCGAGCGCGAAATTTTTGAAAAAAGTTTAGATAGATTTAACTGTAAAGTATACTTACAAACACATATCTCGTCCTGACCAACTGTGAAAATATTCGTGGTTGGCGATACAGACGCTTTCACGTATGTTAAGAATTTCAAATTTTAGCTTTACAAACAATAAAGCCAGGGAGGCTCGCGGGCCGCACGGAAGGGGCTCGCGGGCCGCCTGTTGCCGACCGCTGCTGTAGAGGAGGACAAACCATAGATTTTTTTTTAGATTACTCGACAAAAATATTCGATGTAATCAAAGAACGTGCTCACAATACTTCACGAGAATCTGTTGTGAAATGCGACCCTTTGAGGTGAACATATCGAAATTCGGCCGCAGAAACACAAAATAATTGATAAAAAAATAGTTTTTTTAAATTTTGAAAAAGTGACTCGATAAAAAAATTCTATAGAATTACCGCACCTGCTCACAAAATTTCACGAAAATCGGTTGATAAATGCGACCTGTAGAGGAGAACAAACCAATGACTAAAATAAAAAAAAATTAAATTTACAAAAATGTACTTGCCCAAAAAATTCTATGTAATCATAAAACCTGCTCACAAAACTTCACGAGAATCGGTTGAGAAATGCGACCTATAGAGGAAAAAACGGCCGCAGAAAAATACGAAATCATTGATACAAAGTTTGTTTTTTCGAATTTCAAAAAAGTGACTCGACAAAAAAATTCTATATAGTTACCAAACCTGCTCGCAAAATTTCACGAAAATCGGTTGATAAATGCGAACTGTAGAGGAGATCAGCCAACGACGTAAAAAAATTTTTTTCAAAATTTACAAAAATTTACTCTACAAATAAATTATATGTAGTCATGGAACCTGCTCACAAAATTTCACGAGAATCGGTTGAGAAATGCGACCTGTAGAGGAAAAAACGGCCGCAGAAAAACACAAAATCATTGATACAATGTTTGTTTTTTTGAATTTCCAAAAAGTGACTCGACAAAAAAATTCTATATAGTTACCGAACCTGCTCACAAAATTTCACGAAAATCGGTTGATAAATGCGACCTGTAGAGGAGGACATACAAAAATCCGGCCGGACATACGAAAGCATTTTTGTCGAAGCTAAAACAGAGACCTCGTTTTACTCGGTCAATAATGTACGTACTGATAAATTCTTATTGATCTTAGGTTGCATTTGGTTTACGTTGATTATGATCATTTATCAATAAAATATGAGATGGGTGAAATATAGATGGTGGTATACAAATATTTATTTCAGGCATCTGTGGCCTATAATACAAATACCTTAAAGACTAACATACATATCATTATATTTCTTAAAACTAAATGGTATCACGTTGGGACGACGACGCGAGGCGCTTTGGTGCCTTTGGTACTGGTCACTGTGGTGGTAGTTCCCGGCAAACATCTTGAACCCATCAAAACCTTCCGTCTCTGTCGCACTTATGTGCAAACTTGCATGTGCGACAGAGAGGGAAAATTTCGACAGGTTCAAGATGTTTGCCGGCAACTATATATTATGTAGGTATGTGTATCCCTGCATACTTTGGCTTCACTCAATATTTTTGACTACTAGTTTTTTTGCACGTTTAGATTGCACGAACGCATTTAATTCTAAAGTACGAGGGTCATTCCACAGACGTTTCAACCGCCGTCAGTGTCCTGCTCTGAATATTAACGACATAAGATTTAACAATAAGATTTAAACTTCTTAATTCTGACAATATCCACGAGCACAGTACTAATGTCGTTGCATTAAAACGTAATTCTTGGTATAGGTAGCTGTTTTCTACAATATTTGTTGTTAGTTAGGGTTACGTACCCTATTGCTGTCACTCACGCGTCCGTCCGTCGCCTCTTACACAGGTTTACAGCGAAACTGTTGGAGCTACATACAGTCTTATTTTACAACCCAGAGGGAAAACTGGACAAGACCGGTTTCATCATAATGTTCTCCTTCACAGAAAAGGTACTCATGAATATATCGAATTAATCGTTCGCCTACACAAGTTTTCCTAAAACCCAAATACATAATATTTCCCAACGACCAAATCACGTCTAATGACGATAAACTCTTCACGTACAACGATTATAGATAATTATTTGATAAGCGCCCTTTGGCGATGTCGTGATGTTACGATGTTGCGATGATGCCTTGACCTGTGCGCATCCGGTCGATTCGACCTGTGAATCATCGATTCATCGTCAGTATCAAAATTAAACAAACAATAAGTTTCTGCCGAAAATTTCATTATTGGTACAAGCTTTTATTACTGATTGTACTTTTTTTTCACAGTCATCAACAACTCGTGGAGATGGTCCTAATACTGTATTATGGCCTAATATCATAGATTTTACATGTACTTTTTGGATTTAACAATTAACATCACGAGTGATGTTAATGGGCAAATTTGCATTTCGAGTTCGAATTGGATAAATATCAAGCAAAAAATAACTGTTTACGCACACAATTAAAAAAATGGCTCCCAGGGCATCAGGAAGTGGGTCATAGAAATATGTTGCTGGCTCGCGGACAAGTTAATCCAAATGTATGCTATCATCTTCCTAGAGTTTTTCCGGTTCTTTCTTTATTGGATAATGGAAACCATATATGACAGAGATAATTTGACCTTATTGTCATGGGTCAAGGTTCAAATTTAAACAAATAATATGTCATGCAGTAAAGGGTTAAGAAGCGCGTCCACTTTGACACCCAATCCCTCGTATTGGCGTAGGAACTAATCTCTGATTGTGAATTCGAGTCCATAAACTGACGTTTACGGGCGCACATCGGACGTGATTAACTGATTATTCCATTAATCGTTAAAGTACCTAAATTATTTATTAAGACATATGGTTACATGTATTTTTATGCATATTTTTGTGGAATTTGTCTAAATTACGAAATATTCAGTTTCACTTTACTTCTTTAAAAAAATGGCTTCCATCAAATTTATGATGATTTCGCCAATATCACGTGTTCAGTGACGTTTTTCGGTAACGACGCCATGACAGTAGATAGGTATTGTACGGTAATGTAATGGATTCTGCTCGTCGTCGCCCCGGGCACGTGTGCTCACCAACGCGGCGACGACCAAAATCCGAAATATTCAGTTTAGAGATACTTTATTCATTCTGACATCTGTCAATTTATGGACTCGAATTAACAATCAGAGATTACACGAAAACGACTCCCACCTGCCAGTCGTCTCGCATACTTAAGCAGAATTAGCATGCAAAACTCTTGAATTAAAATTACTAAATCTGTGTTTTGTTTGCAAACAGCCAATTTTAATAATGCAAAACTTTCTAGAAATGCAAATCAAAATTGCGCAATTTCCCAGTATTTTCACGCTTTTACTGTTTCATTGCGATTTTTATTGTTTGAGTACAAGTCATTATCGTGAGGTAGGTACAAGAAAATGGATAATAATGCGGAACTAACAATTTCACATAAGTGAAGTCTAGAAATATCATGTCTATATCTACTTACATTTATTAGTTTGACATTGATGATTCTGCAAATCTCTGTGTTATTTTATGTGATAATGACACGAATCACTGTCATTTTTGGATAGTTAATTACTTTAAGGTCCAGGTCAATAGACATAAGAAATGATGTAAATAGACCAATTTACCTTCATTACTTCGTAATCACGCAATTTTAAAGAACGAACACAGTCTTACCAACAATTTATAGACATAATCCTTGTATTTGCATTCATTTTAAGCTATAATATATTTTAATTATTCATATTTCAATAAAAACAATTTTCGTTTACAATGATTAGGTATGTGACAATAGCTTGTCAATTTTTTTACTCATAAAAATGCTAGGAATCTATATTGTCATTGAGCAAAAAGTTCGTTTAAGTGATGGGAATATCAGTATATCGAAAAAGTTTAATGTCATCAAGTATGTAATTTAAGAAGATGGCTAACAGCAAATGCTTTTTATGACATTGATGAATATAAAAATATGTAATTTAAGGAATCGAAATTGTATTTTTTGACATTACTTTTTTGATATTTTACTTTAATTTGAATTGACATAATTTAACTATCTGTAACAATGTTCTCAATAATAATAATAACATGTAATTTTTTATATTTTATGAATAAATGAGTATGAGTATGAGTATGAGTAGATTAACAAATAAACTCACTTCTCACCATTTTCCATTTACTTTGCTATGAATTTTCTTTGCCCATTTATTTTTATTTGCTGCCATGAAGTTAAGAGCCACAAATACTCGCAATGAATATTCAATAAAATAATTTCTCGACTGCCAAGTGGATTGATTAATTATTGTTATAGACTTTTGTCATCACTATTTTACAACTAATCCATAGACGACAAATGAATTGTCAGTCAGCCATATTTGTTTACATAATTTCCAATTTCTATTGACGCACGGTATACCTGCGTAGATGTGTTAAGCTATCAAAACAATGATACTTTATAAGTACTTATTACACCTCTATATTACAGTTGCAAAATGCAAGTGTCCATAAGGTGCGGTGCCCGCTTACGATCAGGTGCGCCTTATTCTATACCTACCAAACATCATTAAAAAAATCCTTCGCCGCAAACACGTGTGGAGACAGATGCATAGATGCATAAGATGGATGTTGTGTCCGCAGTAGTTTTGTGTCGTACGCGGTCTTAAAACAAACCTACTATAAAACATGCTATATGATATTATATATTTTTATACAACGATGGTGGCAAACAAGCGTACGGTCCACCTGATGGTAAGCTGCCACCACCGCAGCCTATAGACGCTCGCAACTCCAAGGAGTCACGTGCGCGTTGCCAACCCTTTATAAAATTTGAGGATTTGCTGTGTTGACAGCAGAAGGGACCAATTTAGGGCCCTCGCCCTCAACGGATTTGCTGTGTTGACAGCAGAAGGGACCAATTTAGGGCCCTCGCCCTCAACACAGTGCATCCTCGGGGGCTGTGGCAACCTAGTTAAAGTTGGGAGCTCATGAGGACGTTTCAAGGTAAAACTCAGGTTACTTGGACTTAACTTTAATGATTAAAATATAAGATGAGTGAACAGCTTGAAGCTTAAACTGTAACTAACTTATTCTATGTAAGAACTATCTCATACACAGCGGTGGGCTTGATTCCCGGTACTCGCCACCTGTGCGCGGGCGCTCTGGGCATAACATCCTTACCGCAATGTCAGCGGTTATGCATTCACTGTAACTGGCCGGGAGGCCCGGGAGTCAACATACATAACTCTTCCCTCCGCAAGTTCAAAATCCTCAGTCGGACGATTTTGCGACTGATGATTTTGAAAACATAAAAGTTTCTTATATTTAGCAAAAATGGTTATACATGTGCCTAAAACTAGGATTATATATAGCCCCAATGTCCAGACACTGATACCTTTCACTTTCACTATGCTTTCATTACTACTTTCCACTATTTCACTATCACTTTTCTGTAACGCATATTGTATGAACTGCAAATCCGCCAGGTTAACTCCGTTCAAATTCAGAGGCTTCCTCTCTGGTAGCGGTGTCGGCATATCGATCTCTGGTAGGTTTATAATTGGTAATTTTGTTACTGGTACATCCTTCCCTTTTATTAAATGTTGGCTCAAAAAGATGTCTGTGATCCTTACTTCACAATTGTCTTCCAAGGTAAGTATGTAAGTGCCTCGGATCATGTGCTGAGTGACTCCTGTTTCGCAGAACCTCTTCAGTGTGAGGGGCTCTTTTGTAAAAATTAGCCATTGATTTAGTTGCAGGGTTTCTATTTTTAGCCCTCGTATGTTAGCAACCACAGGATGGCAAGAGCTGGTATTTGTGTTAAATTTCATCAAATCTGCTACGCAGCGGTCAGGGGTTAACGGGAGTATTTCATTTTCTTGGCAGAGGAAATAGCCTTCTTCAATCTCCATACACGGTGTAGCAACCGGCTCGGTTTTCGACCCTTTTACGAGGATATAAGGATGTACAGGTATGATAACGGTTATTTGGTTATGGATATTTACGGTTGGTGAGGGTAAGATTTTATAGTAGGAATAAGTTTCCTTTCGAATAACTGGAATGTCTAGCAAAAATGTTATTGTACTTCCTTTAGTGTAAGCTTTTAATTCTATACATTGTTCAAGTTTTAATAAGTTCTCTAAGTTAACAGGGTACACTAAAATGTTCTTTGATTCAATAGTTCTTAGCATAGTTAACAATTCATCGCTATCCACAATGGTTTGGTGTAGGGTTCTTAACTTACTAAATGTTATGGCTGTTTCTATTTCATCCAGGCGGACATACAGCGTCATAAAATTATGCAAAAACAAATTAAATGTAAGAATGATTTTGTTGACGGTCTGATTACTTGCAGTTTGGTTAAACATTTTTCTTAATTCCCATATTTCCTTGTCCAGCTGAATGAAGTTAGATCGAGAGGAATTGGTGGCATTTATGAATGAATCCGCCATTTTTCTAACCAAGGTGAACCTTTTGTTAGTTGCATCCTGGCTCGACTTTAATTCGTTTATCAATCTATCATACCTAAGGGCGTCTTGGTGATCTAGATTACTAGTTATAGCCTTAACTAAAGAGCCAAGGGGGTTTAGAATTCCACGTTTAACTCTACGCGATGGGAGTATTTGGACAAAATTTTTTTTTTTTTTTTTGTATTGTTATAGTCTTCACAAAGCAAATTTAAATCTAAAACCTTAACTATAGCCCATTTGTCGTATCTGATCGGAAGAATACCTCTGTCATTTTCCATTTGTTGAAGGAGGACCTGGCCCTGTGCCCCCTGGATCAGTACGTGGGTGGCAACCCTGCGGAAGACGTTTGATATCCTTAATTGGAGTTTTAGTTTTTCTGCCGCGAATTTCTATGGGTACAATGTTTCTAGCGACTTCGCCCTTAACTTTTGCTTTTTGGTAGCGAGGTACATTTCTACGTCTTACATTGACTCCTTTTACGAATACTGTATCTCCTTTTGTAACATCAAATTCGGCTTCGCCGCCCCGTTTTTTTCTAACTCTATCTTTTTGTTTCAAGAGGTATTGCGTTTTTTGATTTCTGTTCCAATCATATGTCAGTCTCTGATTAGGTTTTGTGTCGATGGCATTGTGAAGAATTGGTATGCTAATGGTGTCTACAAACTTTGCGGAGTGCACAGCATCTGTACTGGGTTTACTATGTTTCTCTAAAGCCGTTAAAGTGCTTGACGTAAATGAATGTTCTGCTTCCGTAACGGGATTATTCCATTCGTTTGGGTCGATGTTTACACTCATTGAACTTTGGTCAACAATGTCATCATTTTCTAAAGCCGCTAAGGTACTTGACGTATGTGAATGTGCTGTTTCCGTATCAGGTTTATTCCATTCGTTTGGATCGATGTTTACACTCATTGAACTTTGGTCAACAATGTCGTCATTCTCTAGTACAGATGGCATTCTTTCGCAAGGAGGTTTGTATATAATTGGTATGCTTGTATTCCGTGTGTGTAACATAAGATCTTTCATGTTCACTGTTGCGTCTAATTGTTTGAGTAAGTCAGATCCGATGAGTCCGTCATAACCTTGGGCGACATCATATACATAAAATTTGTGATATTCCGTACTTTTAAATGTTTCTAGAAGTGGTATATATATAATTTCGTTATGCATACTTCTTGCGTGGGTGCTGATCACCTCAAAGGGCTCTGTGTATTTAAATTCCGAAAAATAGCGATTGGCCAGTGTAGTATTTATGAAAGATCGGGTGCTTCCCGTGTCGATCATAAAGCGTGCACCGATTTCCGGTAACTCTATACACGGTAATTCCGAAATTTTGTCGCAATTTAATTTGATCACTAAGGCTTTGGGTTTTTCGAGGCCGTTAACTGTTTTTTCAGTTTCGATTACGTTTTGTTCATCATTCGCGTTTTCTTCAGGTATTTCTTCGATTTGAGTCGGTTCAACAGGCTCTTGTTCATAGTAATATTCGTTGTCTAAATACTGCGGGGTGTCACTGTAAAACAGGTTATCATTTTCGCATGGCACGACCAAGTTGTTCTGTCTAACTGTGCGCATGGTGACGTCAGAATTGTCAAGGGCTCTTAGGTTTGGCTGAACCCGTGGACCACCAAACCGAAAGCCTGGAGATGCTGTTTGTTGGTTGAAACCGTGATTGGGCAAAGGCCTGTAGCCTTGTTGAGCAGGAGTGCCAAATCTAAATCCATTATATTGTTGGGGTGCACCATACCCAAATACTTGATTAGAAGTAGGCCTAAAACCTAGCTGTGGCTGATTTGGGATACCAAATCTGAAACCCCGATTCGGCGTTGAATTGGGTTGGAAACCATTTGGTCTCGGTGTCGAATTTTGAGGAATGCCAAATCTAAAATTGTTTTGTTGAGGAACGCTAAAATAACGATTTTGTGGTGGTTGTTGGAAGGTCAGACGTGGCTGTGAGTTTTGCTGCTGTTGCACTGGACGCGTGCCGTTTTTAGAATTGTACTGGAGTTGAAAATTCACTTCCTCAGTTACCACACTTAACGCACTCTCCAAAGTGGAGCAACCCTTCAGACGCACTATCCTAAGCATGTGCTCGGGAAGGTTATACAAAAACGAGTTTAATGCGGTATTATTATATATTGTCGTCTTAGCATTTCGTAATTGTTCGTCGTCAGTTTCATTGACCTTAGCAAATAAAGTACTTCTTACGTGCTGAATTCTATTGCAAAAATCGGTGTAAGATTCTCCTTGTTTAATTTTTAAATTTTCTAATTCAATAGCAATACATTGCTCTGAACGAGGATCACCGAAATGTTGGCGTAATACACTTTTTAATTGATCCCATGACACCAAATCTCCTCGTTCACTCAGGAGGGTCGCAGCCCTACCAATAAGTCTGCTCGTTACAGCATGAAATACATATTCATCTTGAATAACATTTTCATCTACACCTCTAAATCTCTGAATTACATATTCAGCTTTACGGATGAATAAATCTAATTGTTTATTGTCACCCTCAAATCTAGGGATGATATCAATCATCTCTTTGGGAATTACTTGTAATTGTACTTGAGCCATTTTATTTTAATAAAATTTATGATCAATGTGAAATCACGAATTTCTATTTACTGGCTCAAAAAAAAAACACAAATTTATTTATTATATTTTTTTTTTTTTTTTTTTTTCGAAAAATTAGCACAAAACACTTTTAGCACTTATTCCTATATCAGTTTCTTATAATTTACGCCACTCTATCGATGGAGAGCAGAGCACGATAACTTAAACACTATTTGCTAGAGTTTCCAGTGAAGTTTATCCGAAAATCTACTATTAACAACTACTACTAAACCTACTAGTAACACGAGTTTTCACCAGCTTTCAGGAAAAATCAGGAATAAGCAAGGAATGCAAAAAGGTCTACTCACAAACCGCCGATTGCCATGACTTCCGCCGCTGATGACACCTTTTATCACGTACCTCACGTTGTAATTCAATTAATGTCCACAATTTAACTTATTTATTTGGTTCGAAGATATTCGAGTTACGCGTGAGAACCAATAGTAGTGTCCTTTATCACGCGACGCGACTATACGCACTATTTTCACGAATATCCTTCAAGGCTGCGCCAGTTAAAGTTGGGAGCTCATGAGGACGTTTCAAGGTAAAACTCAGGTTACTTGGACTTAACTTTAATGATTAAAATATAAGATGAGTGAACAGCTTGAAGCTTAAACTGTAACTAACTTATTCTATGTAAGAACTATCTCATACACAGCGGTGGGCTTGATTCCCGGTACTCGCCACCTGTGCGCGGGCGCTCTGGGCATAACATCCTTACCGCAATGTCAGCGGTTATGCATTCACTGTAACTGGCCGGGAGGCCCGGGAGTCAACATACATAACTACCTTGCTCACCTCCAGGAACACAACACTACATACTTGTATAGTAAATAATGTTATTATGGCTGTGGTCTTCTGCAAGGCGGAGGTACTTCCCCAGTTGGGCTTCTCCAAATTCGAGCAAGATGACATTTTCGTGTGCCCTACCTCTCTTAATGACATTTTGGTGTGCCCTACCGAGCTACCTCTCCTAAATACTTCTAGTTAGACACATAATGGTTTCGCCAGCAGTACTGTTGTTAATTTTCTTTAGTTTCGGGTCCAATGTAAGTATAGTGGACAGTTACTTGAAGCCAGTGACCCTCAGTTTGCATCGTGTTACTGTAATTATGCGATCAAGAACAGTGCATAAAAAAGCAATCATGCGGTCAAGAACAGAGCATTTTAATAGAATATGAGTAGAATGGTCTTTTAAGTTATATTTTGTACTTGGACAGCGACTTTTCTTTCAGACAAGTTCAAGTAAGTATAGGTAAAGTTTGGGTTCACGTTGCTAAACATGCATGTTTGTCATTAGAGTCGCATATCAGCTTGAAATATGAAATCATAATGAATTAGTCTATTAGCAAATGTGTCACTAAGAATTAAATAAGAAATGAATTGACAACGGAACTGTTGTTCATATATTATGTGCATCTTGATCCGAATAGGCAAGATGGGACGCAAGTTACAAAACTAATTCAGATTTAGGTGCCACTTGTTGTTAGATACATTATTTGGCGGTTGCAGATAATAATTTTATTATTTTTTGTGTCATTTAAATAATTAGGCGAGTGTCAACTGTCTGTCGAATCAATACCGCTTTTAACTGCACTCCTACATGTATGTAAATGAATGCTTCCTGACTGGCGCGGCATGCGCGGAAGCAGGGCGATACGAAATACAATAACTTACACGATTTTCACATATCGGCAAAACCTTACAAAAGGTAAATAAGTTATAAGTGTACGTGATTAACTCCCGTTTTCCAATAATAATGGTTGATACGAAGTCAGGTACTGCACCGCGTCTGCGCATGATATTAGGTACTCATGCGCAAACGGAATACTGACAGTATCCTGTCGAGTGAGGAAATTCATTCAAGCCAAGGAACATTATACAATGTTCCTTGGCTTGAATGAATGTCGGTGGCAAACAAGTGTACGGCCCGCCTGATGGTAAACGGTCACCGCAACCTATGGACACTTGCAACTCCGGAGGTGTCATGCGCGTTGCCGAGCTTTTAAAAGTTTATACACTCCTTTCTTGAAGCACCCCATCCTGACTAATCAGGAAGTTACCTTAGATAAACAGAGAAATGAAGACGAGCTTTCTATCCTGTACGGAGTTCGTTGCAGCGAAAGCTTGTGAGTATACTCGTGCCATGGCCGATTACACATTTTAGCGCAGAGCAGACGGAAACTTGAAGATCTAGCGGGCGTAATGCAAGACTCATAATAGCTCATAATTAAGAGAAAAACTTCTCCAAATGACCCCTATTTATAGCCCACTTACAATTCTTGTGTAGAAACTAGGTTATTCTACTAATACTTAATCTCCTAGATTATATGGTCATAATATATCTTTTACCTACTATTAAACAAGCTTGTTTGAATGATCTCCGGTGAGATTTACAATAACGGGGGGTTATGGAGACAAAAGCGACTTGAAGGACCATATTCCTATTGAAATCGAGTCCAAAATTGGCAAACATTCGGCTGTCAACAAGCAGGTCACCTACAGTTTAATCATACATATGTAGGTATGTGCCATTTTAACTATAATATACTATTTAGATTAGGTATATCACTAAGCCCAAAAACATCAAAAACTAACCCACTGTTTGTACATTACATCACTGTATTAAGTAATATAATATTATTATTGTTAGCCTTGTTATGGATAGTTTTTATCCGACTGCACTCCTACATAATTGTATAACTAATTAACTGTTTTCGCTCACAGGATGAAATGGAAGCGTGGACCCCCGTCCTCACAAACATCGCGGTCCTCATCATCGCCTCAGTACACTGCTTGGTGTGCATCGTGAGCATCTACCACGTGTCGAAGCGCGTGTGCCCCTGCTTCCGCGCCAAGCAGCCCTACGACCACAACCAGTTTGACCCGGGTTTCAAGCCCTACGTGGTCCATATCGAGAAGGAGAAGGGAACAGAACTGTGTAAGGAGCTGGAGGGGAAGCTGCAAGGGGAACCGGGCAAGAAGAAAAAGGTACTTAAGTTTTGTTAACTGCTCTCGCCAGTTCAGTACTCGGTTACGTTCGGAAGAAGCTCGTAGGATGCAATTGCAGTTGTTGCCTAGTTGCAATCGGAGTCGTTCAAGAAGAAGAAGGTAATTTTTTGACGTTGGGTGTTCTTATTTTGTCGTTATGCCGGTTGCATACTTTAGCCTCTCGCTCTCGCTAGCTACAGGTACAACTTACTATGTCCCATAGCTCTTATGTATGACGGCAAATTAAAGTAGGTACCTATCGTTACGTATTTATGAGAGGCTTAGTTCAATTAGATGTTTTGGCAATTGGCTGCTGTAGTAATTAATCTATTAAATTAAAGAAACTGGACCTTAAAATTAAGTTTTTGTCATGTCCAGAGTTCAGACGGATTTACGTCATTACCCGCGATTATGTCATATGATGACGCCCGTCTGTTCGAACTCTGGTCATGTCAGTAAGGATAGAATAGTATATTACTTTAACAAGGGCGGTAAAACAAAGAATGTCTCAGATCGCAGGTATTTGACGCCCGAGCCGAAGGCAAGGGCGATAAATATGCGATCTGAGGCTTTCTTTATTACCGCCCGTGTTGAGTACAAAATTTTATGTCACCCCCTGGCCAGGAAGTGGAGTTTCTCGCGCGCGGAGCGTGCGGTAATTGCCACTTTATGGCCAGGTGTGGCATAAAATTACTTTATGTCACACCTGGCCATAAAGCGGCCGTTATCGCACGCTCCGCGCGCGAAAAAACCCACTTCCTGGCCAGTGGTTGACATAAAATTTTGTACTTAACACGGGCGGTAATAAAGAAAGCCTCAGATCGCATATTTATCGCCCTTGCCTTCGGCTCGGGCGTCAAATACCTGCGATCTGAGACATTCTTTGTTTTACCGCCCTTGTTAAGTAATGTACTATAATCACATGACAATAACTTTAATTCTAGTTGAGACGTAAGAGCTTTTACATGCCACTGGGAACCAAGAAGGACCGGATCGACGTCTCACGTTTTCATTCTTGTTTCCAGCAGGTCGAATCCCCGGAGTTCGGTAGCGCCAACAGCAAGGAGAAGCTAGTGTCGCACTGGCTCGGCCGGCAGGCGCCCGCGCTGGCGCCGGCCGTGGCGCCCGTGCCCGCGGCGCCCGGGGTCCCCGTGGCACCAGGGCGCCGGCGCGCGCGCGGCGTGCGCAAGCGGCCGCCGCAGCTGCTGCTGCTGCCTGCACACCCAGCCAGCACGGTGAGTCAAGCTTAATGACTAGTGATTACGGTTTATTATAAGTTATTCCGTATTTTTCATTTCCGTTCTTGATCATATCTTCATGGCAGATGACCTAACGCTGGGTACAGTGATCACCTGCCTTCGGGTTGTTCTTAGTCTAAAGACATGCTGCACCTATTAACGATTAAAAACCAATGTTAAATATGGTACCGGCAGCTGTCATTCCATAGATGCATGACAAACTTTCCAAACTTCCCATGGAACGCTCCAGTACCGCCCTAGAGTCCACCTTTATGGGTCCCGCCATGTTTTATGGACGATCGCAGCCCCCAACTACGACCATCTTCGGCACCGAGGACCCTCTTTTAGGCTGCGTTTCCACCAGAGATGTGCGAGGATGTGTTTTCATATATTTGACACCTCGATCGGCGCGTTGCGAGGTGTCAGATGTATGAAAACGCATCTTCGCACATCTTTGGTGGAAACACAGCCTTAGTCGCCTTCTACGACAGGCAGAGGATACCGTAGCCGTATTCCATGCCCGGGCTGCAGGGCGCTTGATTAGGTACCTACTATCATATACAGACGGTTTGTTGCAATTTGCAACACACCCTTATGGTCGCTTGTAAAGTGGACGTGGTGAGCTCTTCAATCTATATTATCTTCGGGTAGGTTTTTTGTATGTTGCTTACACATACGATTATATAATAGGGAACATGCAGTATTTCATTGGCCTAGTCTATCTTAAAGATTTAGGGATTTCGTAAAGATACCAACACGAAAAAGTTAAAATACGCACAAATAATTTATTTAATTCAAATCAAAAACCGACATTTCAAATTTCGCGCGTAAACGCTCACTGGATTGACGTGACGTCACTGGTGCAAACGTGAAACTTTTATAGCGCATGAATAATATTTGAATCACAGAAATAATATGTTTTCAGTTCCATTGAATATAATAAATCACTTATTATAAATAATTCCATTCTTTACATATTTTTCAATGTTTTTAACTGATTTTACTGATGTGACAGACACGAGAGACGTCACTGCGCGTTCAAAATTACGTTTCAATTTACGTAACTTTAAATCATAATATTTCGCATAAAAATGATAAATTTAGAATAAATCTTCCAGTAATACACTTGTAATTGCTATAATTATTAGATTACTAATATAATTTCTCGATAAAATCTTAATGCATGTTCCTTATTTCGATAACTTGATATCCTATATACTATCCTACGACATCTATTTCAAAATACCATCACATTTGACGGAAACCTTGCAATGTTAAGGCGTGACATTTCAAACTAATTTACATGCATCATTAAAATTGTTCAAATATTTATTACGTAACGCAAATCGTTACCTAAACTGTTTCATACACGGGCATGAAGAAATATCAGAAAAGATGGCAACAAAGACTATACAATGCGAGTTATTACAACGTAATGACCGGTCACGGGTCAGGGGGGCGGTAAAAACTGCCATTTCTGTAATAGAATTTAATAATAGGCCGCAATACTAGTATGACATCAGATTAGACACGGTGAAAATAAGCTATAAATAATCGTCTATTAACTTCACTTGATTGCAGCAAAATAAATGCATTTGTAGAATCTTATGTGACATGTATATTGTTTTAACCTGTGTTTAACCTGTTTTGTGTACAATAAAGTGCTTACTGCTTAGTGCTTAGTGCACTGGTATGTATGTACATACATACATACATACATTTATTGAAACTGTCTACTAATAGGTAACATAACATATAATACAATCACACAATTTTCACACAATTATTTTTAGTCTACTTGCGATGCGACCAACAGTGTGACACATCCGAAACGTGGAATTACCTCAAAAACGTAATTGCATGTGACTGCTTTGGAGTTCCAGGTGTCTATAGGCTGCGGTGTCCACTTACGATCAGGTGGACCGTATTACGCTTCTTTTTCACCGTCGTGTATAAAAAGAAAACCTAATTAATACGCGATTAAGTTTCGTTTGTCTACAATCTACATTATATTGTTGACTCGTGTTGGAGAACTTCATAATGGAGAATGTTCACTAATTTAGAATTCAATTTTTTTGTATTTTTTGTTGAAAATAAAAAATACGAGTTTGTCGTCGCTTGCCATCAGGTGTAATGTAATCGCTGTCATCCCTAGCCTAGGTACATAAAAAAAGTAGTGCATCAGGCTGCGTTTCCACCAGAGATGTGCGAGGATGCGTTTTCATAGATTTGACACCTCGCAACGCGCTATATGTTAAAGAATTATTTCGATACGTCAATTAGTTTCCAAGATATTGAATTTTAAAGTGACGCGCGACGACCCGCCCTCGTGACGTCATAGTGCAACAATCGCCATACACGCGCTCACTCCGTTCGCGCGCAAGTACTAGACTAGCGTTGCAAAATGACGTCACACGCGGTTGGCGGGACTCACTTTAAATGCCTGTAAAATCAAAACTACTTGGTATTTTTGAATGAAACAAAAACTAATGTATTTGTATGAATCAAAGCTATACCGTACCAAACTTTCAAGTGATTTTGCAGACCTATTGACATTCTCCATTGAATGAGGCACAGTGATAGTGTTTGTAGATACGGCATACTGTTAATAATATTTTGATTGCGTATAGGACGTGCGCCGGCGCGCGTGACATTTGACAGCATCACTGTCAAAAGATCCATATTATTGGCAAACTGTAATTTAACTTTCATTCCTAATATCATCCGTAACTAGTATCTATGAAATACCATTCTTACAATTTTAAATTCGAATGATACCTATATTTATTATTATTATACAGGACGGATTTTCTTTGTGGCTTAGTGAGGGTAGCTACAAGATCCCGTGCTGCTACGCGAAAATGGTCTGAGAACATCTCAGATCGCGTCGCGCGAGTTCTTCTCAGTGAGAAGACCTGGGGCCTGTACCACAAAACTTTACAAGCGTACAATTCAACAAATTTGTCCATTTATTCTATAGAAAATTGTACAATTTTGTCAAATTGTAGTTAGACTTGTAAAGTTTTGTGGTATAGGGGCCAGGGGGCCAATTTTTGAGGGTCGAGCGCTCGGCTTTTCACTCGACATCTGTCAAAACTCCATAGGTGCTCCATAGCTTTTTGACAGATCTCGAGTGAAAAGTCGAGCGCTCGACACTCAAAAATCGGCCCCCTGCTCTCGATTTCAAAGCTTGCATGGGACCTAAAAAATTCTCCGGTTAGATAAGCCATAAGTAATAAATCGAGGAAAACTTTATCTTAAGACGTTCAAAACCCAAAAGTTTCCAACAACTCCACTTCTACATATACTAGGACTAGTAGGAGTATAGTAGAAGATCAGGGGACCGATTTTTGAGTGTCGACCGCTCGAATTTTCATTCGACATCTGTCAAAACTCCATAGTTTTTTGACAGATCTCGAGTGAAAAGTAGAGCGTTCGACACTCAAAAATCGGGCCCCAGGAATTTGTGACGAATCATTACAAAATAATACACAATGCAATTAAAAACGCAACAAATGACGTGTCCAAGTCGCCGCACGCGCATTGATAACAATCGAGTATTAGAAAGCATTTTATCGAAGATTCCCACGCGATGGCGAAAAATTATTTCGTAACACTACATATAGAGAAACATGCTTTCTACAGCGTTATTTGGTATGTCCGACCGGCGAAGCTATCACGATATTCAAATTTAAAAGTTTGTACACCTATCTCTGTTCCTCGTGTGCGCGACAGAGACAGAAATATCCGGAAATTAATGAGTGCTAATCAACTAAACATGTATTTTTGTTATCAGATCGGTGTATTTATGTAACATAGGATAGTATTATGTTACAGATATGTCTAACGAAATTATGTAATGCATGTGCCATGTTGATTAATTTGAAAGTTTTACTTCCGTCGATTGGATGTTTGGGCTGTAGTTACGATTGAAAACAATTGAAAACAAGGTCTGACAATCCGGATCGCGACACAAGTTACGTCACTGTCGACGACACACATTTGGGACCGCTTAAGCGGCCTACACACAGCCCTAAAATCGGAGGCAATATCGGGAGAGTGGTGGGGAGCACCCTAAATCGCTCCCTAGATCGCCTCGTGTGTAGGGAAATCGTCTATGATTATCGTATACGACCTATACATACCTCTTCTGTAGGTATATATACCTCGTATACATACCTACACACGAGGCGATCTAGGCCGCTATACCATCGATTGGCTCGATAGCGTCTTAGTGTCACCTACACTACACTACTAACCGATGTACCGGATTGCACATTTTGCGAGTAGTGCACATTTGGCGTTTTGTAAACATTTTGCGAATGTACTTTTTGCTTTATGTACGTTCCGCCTGTTTACCTACATTATACGTAATGTACATTTGGCGTTTGTACATTTTTACAGCTGTTACATTTTGCGCGCAGTCAAGTGCAGTGTACATTTTGCGTTTTGTACAATTTGCGCTGAAGCGATTATCGTACCTTGTCACAGTGCCGCTAGAGATCTCATATTATAATGTAACTGTGACACCCTTGCCATGAGTTTAAAATGTTTGCATTACCGTACTCGCATATACTGGTACGAAGTGACCCAGAAATCAAATTGGTTGACCTACATCATTACGGATGGGTCACACTGACTACAATGTGATGAAAGCCCACGGCTTATTTTGATTACATAATGTCGATTTACTTTTAGTGTTTTTGAGATCACACTAAAAATAAACATTTACCGCGTAGCAAATTGCATAACACAAATACTGTAATATTTGCACTCAAGTTCAACGGCCCGAGGAAGCGTCAGCAATATAATGCATTATATAATAACACATACTTAACACATAACTAACAACATACAGGAGGTCAAACTGGATCGACATATCGTATATACATATGTGTGTTCGCTCTTACAGAGGGGACTCCGTTGGAGTTTTGAAGAAATAATCTTGTGTAAAACACAAGCAGTATCGAAGGGACGCTCCCACCATCAGACCTATGCAATGTATGATCTATGTAATGTTAGTAGTAGTAGTTATTTAACATACATAAAACACTAAACGACTAACATTTTTTTTCTAATAATTGTGGACTTTATGTGCATTTAACGGCTCGTGTTTCCGTCTCAGTACGAGTTCGACACAAGTTAATATTATATTAACACGAGTAGGTATGCAATATGTTGAATCACATTGTTCTCCAGTAATGTGCAGTCATTTACTCAAACAAGGTGCGCGTGAGCACAGGCGTGAGTTCTTGCTCGGTATCGATAGAACCGTTAGCAGACAGTATTAATAAATTAAATTCTACTCGGCGGAGTATTACTTATACTTAAACCCTAGTGTCTATTATAGCTATTCGTAATCGGTGTTCAACTTATAACCCGACACCGGTACACTTTTTAATTAATGTAAGGTCTATGTTTACTTTCCCGTAATATTTTTTTAAATATAATTTATTGAATCATTTGCGATTAAAAACTATTAATTTTTATTAAGTGTATATTTAAGCTTAAAGTCTACAAAGGCTCAAATATTATTTATATAAATACCATTATCATTATTCTTATATCTTTAAACGAGCAATTCTTGTATATTTATTTATTTATATATTTATTTATTTCGGGGATCTCGGAAACGGCTCTAACGATTTTGATGAAATTTGGTATGTGGGGGTTTTTGGGGACGAGCAATCGATCTAGCTAGGTCTCATGCCCGGGAAAACGCCGAGCAAAGCTCGGCCGCCCAGATATTGTCATATTATATGTCATCATCATTATCCTAACGTTATCCCAGTATAGTTACATCCTGATTGACACGGACCCCCCGTTACCCAATTCCAAGATTTGATCACTAGTTCACTGTTTGGCACTAGTTCTTTCTGAAGCGAAAAGCGGGAAGTCCGGAAAACCGCCGGATATAAAAAGCAGCGCCCAAGCTGAAACGGAAATCTTCGCTTTGCTCATTGTTTTTAAAAAGTTGTGAAAGAAGATAACGAAGATAATAATGCAATGGTATCGTTAACCAACGTGTCCCTGTATCGCAGACAATCGTGCGAACGCGTTTTTGCGCGCGGGCCCTTTGTGCGCGCAGTGCAGGCGCAGGCGCAGCCGCAGGTTGCGCTCGCGGCGCGCGCCGCGCAAAAACAGACGCTAGGGCGACCAGGCTTCCACAGCTAGGCTAGGACTGTTATCGGCTATTATAAGGAATTCTGGCCGAAAGGTCTCATTATCTGGCGGTTTCGCGGGCAGTTATTCGACACCCAGAGTAAGCGTTTCGCAAGCTCTATTCATTGATACCCCACTCGATGGGGCGGGTCAAATGTTTTTTTCGCGCCCCCCTTTAGCTGTATGGGAGCCCCCCTTGAAAAGCTGTAAAACAAGATGCTTAAAATGGTGAAAATTTGAAGACTATCCGATACCAAAATGTGGACCTCCCATACATTGGGTGACACTACTTCCCGTAGCTACTATAAGGCTTCCCCGGGCCAAGACAGGCTCGTGAGAGGACCCGATGTGTGAGATAAGACAGTCCGTTGTGAACGGTCCGCGTGGGCACCTCGGCGCTAGGCTTTCCCAGCCGCGGTCGTCAACCCGCGTATTGTTTATTATTGTTGGCTCGTTTGTTTGCACGCCCACGCTACCTATACGATTATTATCGGTAACTATTGACTTATGATTGATGCGGCGACCCAGGTGCCGGACTCGACTTGTTAATGGAATTGAGCTGGTATTCATGTAACTTTGTTATGCAGGGTAGGCACAACATATGGTGCGAATTATACGCCGTATACAAAATTTCCGTGACATGAGTTTAGAGTTACAGACATTAAAATATAGTTAAAACTGACACTTAGCTGCAGTGCTAGTACAACTGCCGCTGCGGCGCGACGCGAATTCCTCTTCCTCATTCGCATAGTATGTATGTATGTATGTAAGCACTTTATTGTACACAAAACAGGTTAAAACAATATACATGTCACATAAGATTAAAGTACAAAGGCGAACTTATCCCATCATAGTTTGATTGAGACGGAAATCGTTGAATGACGCGAGATATAGTTCGTTCCAATTTACTTTGATGACGAAAAGTACTTGAAGCGGGATTTTACAACATCTTTTGTTTATAAATATGAAAGGAAAAATATCAAAGAGGCGTCATAAAGCTATAACCGCAGTGCGGCACGTGTACATTTGTAGCTCAACCCTTAATTGTATTGTAAAAAGAAGCAATACACACCTGCGTTTTACAACCCTACGTACTTTATGATTAAAACAAAACAAAAGATGTTGGTAATGGTTAGTTTTAAGTACATTTCGTCATCTAAACAGGAACGAAGTACAGCCGAGGGTATAAATATGTATACATATTTATACCCCCGGCTGTACTTCGTTCCAGTTTAGATGATAAATTTTTGGACCTTATTTCAATGGAATAAGGTGAAAAAGTATATAGTAAGTATGTATACAACATATTGGTGCCCTTAACTGTACACGACTAGGGAGCAAGTTATGCCCACCTGAGCGTCTCAACTTAACTGCGCATACGTCATTTTAGTTCCGCCGCGGTATGCGCACGGGCATACGGCGATTTCTCGCGGAGAAAGCACCGCAATTACATCTCGTCGGGGCTAGTTTTTAAGGTTCCGCGCCTAAATGGTAGTAGGGATCGATTCCAAGTTTCTAATTAACTATAGTCGGTTGGAACTGGTTTTAGACAGATTTTGTTGACAGGGGGATATACATATAAGCTCCGTGGCGCGTGGTGCTGTGCGGGTTGATCGTTTGAAAATGCGCATGCTTGCAGGCGTACACTTTTATACAGTCAGCAGTCAGCATGAGAGTACGACTAGCTACGAGTTTCCAGAGGTCAAAATTACTAATGCGGGCTTTCCACTAAAAAAGGGTAATGAGCGGAAAAGGAGCTAGCGAACTGAGCGGACCAGTAGTTCTAGTATAAGTTTTTTCGAAACATTAACTAATTCGAACGCGTTTGCGTTTTGTCTCACTTTTTTACCTAGTCTAATGCGTTTGCTTACAAATTATAGGCAGCCACATTCGATTAGGTAAAAAAGTGTACCTATACATTTTAATGACCTCGACTGTACTACTTAACTCTATGTATAAGCAATATATGTATATGAGTCCCACCATTACCGTGACCGCTGGTTTTCCACTACAACTATGCTATGCTATGTTTTCATACATTTGACACGTAGCTCGAGCTGGAGCTCCTTGGAAGAATTTAATTAAAAAAAGAATATCAACGGAAATAAATACTTACAGAACAATGGCACCTAGTAATTAGCGTTGGAAATCAGATTTTCCGGATGAGAATAAAACCAGACCACCAAAGTTCTGTGGTAACCTAAATATTTTGCGGGGGCAAAGGCCAGATAACAAAGGAAAAGCTAGACCTAATAAAAAATATCGGCTAATCTTAGACCGTAACGGAACCCCCGGTAACGGTGTGTTAGACTCTTGCGTTTCGTTTTTGAGCACGTTCGGCCGGCGCGGGCGCCGATGGGCGCGCGCTAGGGCTGTCAAATTGGTAGTAAGAAAAATTAATAAATAAATATAACGTTGGACAAACCAACAAAAATCGACCTAGTTTTAAACAAAGCACAGCTTTTACACATTCGAAATCATTAATATGTCCACATTCCCAATGGTTCAAAAATATCTGTGCAACCGTATGCTCTTAACATATATTTAGTGATCAAAGGTGTTGTGTTGTGTGGTGTATTGTCTCACTGACTCACTAAGTTTTATATCAAGTTTTAACCCATTTTTTTTCGCTTTTCCGTACAATTTTTAAAACTTACTATTTCCAAATTAAAGCAACAAAAAAGAGAATATGCCAAACAGGTGCAGCTGTTTTGAACATTGCTGATTTGTTTTGAGAACTTAATTTTATTTACATAGGATACTACAATATCTGCCAGGCCTTTAATACTAATAATAATTATGCCATACTTGTTTGTTCTTAGATTGTTTATCTTTTTTAATATTTCGTCACCGTTGTTTTGCGATGCCAAACTTTTATACTGTTACAGTTTTATACTGATATGTATAAGTAGTTATAGATGCACCACCGAGCGACCGGGGGTAAGAGAAAGACTATTAATATAAATTTATTTACTACGCAATTTGACCGGTTTTCATGTCCAATATATGTATGGCTTATGGAAGTGTGCTTGTGCCTACTGCCTATAACCCGACCATGAAAAAATGCTCGCTCGGTGATAAAGACAAAACATGGCACTCTTTTTTTTTCTCTTATTGACCGAGTAAAACGAGGTCTCTGTTTTAGCTTCGACAAAAATGCTTTCGTATGTCCGGCCGGATTTTTGTATGTCCTCCTCTACAGGTCGCATTTATCAACCGATTTTCGTGAAATTTTGTGAGCAGGTTCGGTAACTATATAGAATTTTTTTGTCGAGTCACTTTTTGGAAATTCAAAAAAACAAACATTGTATCAATGATTTCGTGTTTTTCTGCGGCCGTTTTTTCCTCTACAGGTCGCATTTCTCAACCGATTCTCGTGAAATTTTGTGAGCAGGTTCCATGACTACATATAATTTATTTGTAGAGTAAATTTTTGTAAATTTTGAAAAAAATTTTTTTACGTCGTTGGCTGATCTCCTCTACAGTTCGCATTTATCAACCGATTTTCGTGAAATTTTGCGAGCAGGTTTGGTAACTATATAGAATTTTTTTGTCGAGTCACTTTTTTGAAATTCGAAAAAACAAACTTTGTATCAATGATTTCGTATTTTTCTGCGGCCGTTTTTTCCTCTATAGGTCGCATTTCTCAACCGATTCTCGTGAAGTTTTGTGAGCAGGTTTTATGATTACATAGAATTTTTTGGGCAAGTAAATTTTTGTAATTTTTTTTTATTTTTATTTTAGTCATTGGTTTGTTCTCCTCTACAGGTCGCATTTATCAACCGATTTTCGTGAAATTTTGTGAGCAGGTGCGGTAATTCTATAGAATTTTTTTATCGAGTCACTTTTTCAAAATTTAAAAAAACAATTTTTTTATCAATTATTTTGTGTTTCTGCGGCCGAATTTCGATATGTTCACCTCAAAGGGTCGCATTTCACAACAGATTCTCGTGAAGTATTGTGAGCACGTTCTTTGATTACATCGAATATTTTTGTCGAGTAATCTAAAAAAAAATCTATGGTTTGTCCTCCTCTACAGCAGCGGTCGGCAACAGGCGGCCCGCGAGCCCCTTCCGTGCGGCCCGCGAGCCCTGGCTTTATTGTTTGTAAAGGTAAAATTTGAAATTCTTAACATACGTGAAAGCGTCTGTATCGCCAACCACGAATATTTTCACAGTTGGTCAGGACGAGATATGTGTTTGTAAGTATACTTTACAGTTAAATCTATCTAAACTTTTTTCAAAAATTTCGCGCTCGCCGCATTTGCGTTAGACAGTATGAAGTATTTTCCACACCTGCATCTTAATGTTCAAAAAATTTCGCGCTCGCTGCGCTCGCGTTTGCGTCTACATGACTTGATGCGTATGAAGTATTTTCCAAACCTGCATAATAATGATCGCAAAATTTCGCGCTCGCTACGCTCGCGTTTTCAACGACATTTGTTATGAATTGATGCGTATGAAGTATTTGCCGCGTTTGAATCAGTGTTCGAAAAATTTCGCGCTCGCGTTTACATCTACATAACTTGATGTGTATGAAGTAGTTTACGCACCTGCATCATAATGTTCGAAAAATTTCGCGCTCGCTGCGCTCGCGTTTGCGTCTACATGACTTGATGCGTATGAAGTATTTTCCAGACCTGCATAATAATGTTCGCAAAATTTCGCGCTCGCTACGCTCGCGTTTTCAACGAGATTTGTTATGACTTGATGCGTATGAAGAATTTGCCGCGTTTGAATCAGTGTTCGAAAAATTTCGCGCTCGCGTTTACATCTACATAACTTGATGCGTATGAAGTAGTTTCCGCACCTGCATCATACTTAATGTTCGAAAAATTTCGCGCTCGCTGCGCTCGCATTTTCATCTACATGTGTTATGACTTGATGCGTGTGAAGTATTTGCCGCATTTGCATCAGTGTTCGAAAAATTTCGCGCTCGCGTTTTCATCTAGGTGTGTTATGACTTTATGACCCGTCCCCCCCTTAAAGTTTCTATATCGCGATATATAATCGCGAAATTACGATGCGGTTGAAATGCGAATTATCTGGGTTTGGTAAGGAAACTAGCTGGTTTATCTGTGAAAAGTCGGTTTTTTCGTCTTTCTCGTTTTTCACGTAAAAAGAGGTGCGAATTTTTACTACGTTACTGTCGCGTACGACGTACCAATTTGTTTCGAGTTGATATCAACAGACAGTGATCATTATTATCATCTGCGGCCCGCGAAGATTTTTTTAGCTACTATGTGGCCCGTGGGTGCTAAAAGGTTGCCGACCCCTGCTCTACAGGTTCGATATCTAACATAGTTTTGGAAATAAAAAAAAACACTCACGAGGTCTACAGCTCACAGAGCCACTAGTTTATAGGAATCGCAATAAGGCTATCTTTCTCTATCAAAGCGTATCATTACCTTGCGTACAGTCACACCTGTGACACGCGAAGGAATGTAAGCGCTGTGGTTAAGTATGTGTGCGTGCACTGTCGGTACACGCGTCAATTGTTTGCGTGGGTGCGTAGCGCGGATGAATCGCGAAGCGCGACGGCACCCGATCGACACCAGGCGGGTCGCTCAGGGACGAGGTAACTGACCTCGGTGCGGGGGGTTCGTGTCCGTTCTGTATGTATACTATTCTGTGGCACAGTGCATGTTTTTGACAGCCCTAGGTGACGCAATAGCGCGCGCCGATTACTCTCTTGTTATCGAACGTACAAATAAACAAACGATTCGAATTTCTCTTGTGTTTTTGTTTTGTTTGCGTCTTTTATGAATGTTATATTCAAGTTTGAGATGGATATTTTTCTTCCGCCGCGCCGTTAAAAAAGTACGGAACCGGTTAACTTCTTAAATACATTATAAAAAGTTTTGTTATTTTATAAAAATCTGGGTTTAACGCGCCACTTATCACTTGTCTAAACTTGGACTAACAGTATACTTTTAATCCAATAGGTAGAATGGTTTAGGTAGATATCCAATGTATTTTGGGACGTTTCTAGATTTTACAAAATATTAAAACTAACGTAATAGATTTAAACTTACCTACATAATTTTTTAGACAGTCATATACCTATAAAATAAAATAAATAAATATTTGACGACCGCTTTAGCTTAGTTGGTAGTGACCCTGCCTACGAAGCTGGAGGTCCCGGGTTCGAATCCCGGCCGGGGCATTTGTTTGTGTGATGAGCACGAATATTTGTTCTTGGGTCTTGGATGTTTTCTATGTATTTAAGTATTTATTTATCTATATAAGTTTGTATATCGTCGCTTAGTACCCATAGTACAAGCTTTGCTTAGTTTGGGACTAGGTTGATTTGTGTAAGATTGTCCACAAATATTTATTTATTTATTTATTTATTTATTTATTTATTTATTTATTTATTTGTGGATAATCTTACACAATCAGCCTAGTCCCAAACTAAGCAAAGCTTGTACTATGGGTACTAAGCGAACATATTATACATACTTATATAGACCTAAATAGATACTTAAATACATAGAAAACATTCATGACCCAAGAACAAATATTTGTGCTCGTCACACGAATAAATGCCCTGGCCGGGATTCGAACCCGGGACCTCCAGCTTCGAAGGCAGTGTCACTACCAACTAAGCAAAGTAGTGTCACTGTCAAATACCTACTAAGTTCATTTTGATTGTGGTCACTCTAATTTTTATACCAGTTTTGGTGCATATAAAACCTGGTACAAAGGACGTACATTAGTAATATATTCATAATCATAACTATATTTTTAATTTTACTAAACAGTTTGTCGTATTTTGTCAATCCGCACGGGTCGAAAACGCACTTATCCTGAGAAAGAACTCCTGACGAGTGCGAAACATGTCCCCCGGAGTTGCCCGGAGTGACAATTCATACGTAAGATATAAGTAGTTATAGTTAACATGACTCAGGAAAGTTTTAAATTCAAAAATAATTCTGTCTACGAAGCTGGAGGTCCCGGGTTCGGGGTCGCTCTTGGATGTTTTCTATGTATTCAAGTATTTATTTATCTATATAAGTATGTATATCGTCGCTTAGTACCCATAGTACAAGCTTTGCTTAGTTTGGGACTAGGTTGTTTGGTGTAAGATTGTCCACAAATATTTATTTCTTTATTTTAAATATTCATAAACACAATGAAACAAAGCAACATTATTGCCGATTCACAGCCAAATTGGCTTGTCAAATAACCTCATCTCTCGTGCCGCTAGAAGACGCACAATTATAAATTCAAATGGGAGAAAGCCCTTACCGCCATACATTAGCGGATTCACATAATGCTCAATTCTTATGTATTTATTCACATTTCGCATTTCCTTTTATGTGCACCTGTTGTACAGTCAGCATCAGAATAAAGTATGTAACAACTGCAAAAAATATTTTATATTGTTTTTACGTTACTTACCAGTAAACAGTACCTACTTACGAAAATACTCAAATAAAGTCCAACTGTTACTATTACTTATTCTGTGGTCCAACTTCAACTTATTATATATGTAAATATTTCTAAAGATTTCTAAATAATAGTTTGGTCTAAGAAAATTGTAACGTTGTAAACGTTTCAATCGCGGGACCGGATTACGTACCTACATCTGGACCCCATTGGAAAGCCTTGGTCAAATTGCATCGGTATCAGTATAAACATAAATAAACTATTAATTCAATCGGAATTAGGAATACCTACTGCTATGACAACTATGCCAACTTAAAGTCGATCAACCACCGTAAAATTCATTACCCACGACTTTTTTTCCACTCGACTATAAAAACAAAATAACCTGTAGCATAAACGTGAAATAACCCTGAACGGATGACAACAATTGCCCGGAGCGCGATGATGGTATACGATCACACGAGATTTCTGTGCGTCTCGTCTGTTCATCAAAACCTTTATGCTCACGCTTTTTACACCCTTTTAACACTAAACCGCACCATTTACAATTTCAGCTGCTTCCATTTTGGACCTTATAAAGGGTTTATCATGGTTGAAAATGGAATTGAATTGTAGTTCGTCTTAGTGCTTTTTGGATTGGACGTGTTGTGTTTTCGCATCGCCCCGCCGCGGTGCGTTTGATGCGTTTTCCCACCGGAAGCTATTACGCCGTTAGTCTATGCTCTATGGAATCTAGACAGTCTAGACTGGTATTTACACTGCTCGGAATACTCGCTGCAGGTTGACCATTGTAAGCCTGAGCTGCAATTAAAGCGTAGTAGTTACGAATCTCGAGCAAGGAATAATTAGGTTAATGTAAAGGTACCTACATGTAATGACGTTGTCAAATTTTAGCCGGAAACAATATTAGAGATGAAATCAATATCAATGAAATTACGAAAAGTCGTAATGAAACGAAGTAGTGATTATTTTCAAATGATTTCAATTCTAATTTTAAGGCGATATATTGATTGAAAGAGACGCGCGTATGTTTTTCGTTCACGACAAAACGGGATGCAACACTCTCTGGGAATGGCTTTTTTAGACAAATCTCGATAAATATCTGACTGTGACTGTGTGCAGATTTATTAAATTTCCTCTTGTCAGTAAGTACCTAAATGTGGTAAAATACCATAATATTAACTTAATAGTGTCTTTTAATAATGCGTTGTTTTAGTAGGCTGAATGAGAGAAAAAAAGGAAAATATAGACTCAACTTTGGATTTATTTTCTATCGAGAAAATTTTAAGCAATTATGTTTCGGCTATTGTCAGTACCACAATCATATAGTCAAGAGTTATATATCTGAAAATCAGTCCCTATTGTTTCCTCGTCTGTTCTGCGTTTCAAATTTTCTAAATTTCTCAGTGTAGCGCCTTAATCAAAGTTAAAATTGAAAAATTATACACCACAGGTGGGTTTGAAGTTTGAACCCACGACCTGTGGAATCTGGAATCCGTCGATTCCAGATTTCCTGTGGCGTTTGAATTTTCAATTTTCACTTTGATTAAAATTATAATTTCGTTAGCGGACGCATCCGCTTGACAACATTTAATATTAGTTTATATTCATGAAAGGATAACACGAGTGTTTTAAGACCTATGGTGAATGGTGAGGTCGGGAGTTGTGAATAGCCCAGTACGTACGGGCACTGATGACTGGCTTAATTGCTATGGAATTATAAATGTACTTACAGCGTTTATGTGCATGTGAATAAAAGGACGGGTCTGTTTCTTTGGATAAATTGATTATATACTGTTTTTATAACATGGCCGTCATATTCTGTGCCATTAAATAAAAGTCCGGCTTACAAAGCCAGCCTTTTATAACCAAAAGGAAGTAAGTACACAACACCCACCACCCACTGCATTATTAATGTTCTTTTGTCCGCTACGCAAAGGTTGCCTGGAAGAGATCGCTTTTAGCGATAAGACCGCCTGTTGTCTACCTCCACCTACATGTTATCGTCTTGATTATGTATGTAACTGATTTATTTGTGTGCAATAATAGTACATTACTTATCAAGGGCGATAAAACAAAGAATGTCTATGTATTTTACGCCCGAGCCGAAGGCAAGGGCGATAAATATGCGATCTGAGGCTTTCTTTATTATCGCCCGTGGTAAGTACAAAATTTTATGTCACGCCCTGGCCAGGAAGTGGGTTTTTCGCGCGCGGAGCGTGCGATATGGCCACTTTATGGCTAGGTGTGACATAAAAGTATTTGTATTGTATTGTAAGTATACAAAACAATAGTGAGGGAGAATCATTTTTTTTATTGTAGATAAATTCGACGATGGCGGTGGTTCTTTTACTATTATAGCAAGTGTTCTACGGTCAGAATCAGAATCACTTTACTGAATTTATTTTAAATGCAATTTCAATGAGGCATTTATTTGCACCATGAACTCTGAACATATATATAGTAATTTCAGCACGACTGCCTACTCTTTCTTTTACTACGAAATGTCTATCAAACTTAAACACTTCGCTCTATTTCCTGCGTGTACATCTTTGATCCGTTCCTATGTTTACATTCCAGTCACATCAAATACAACTTTATCATAATATAAATAGGAGTGATGATTGCAGCAAATTATGATAATATTGTAATCGTATGAAATGTATTTGCCATTCCGAAATGATCCATATTTGTATTGACATAAAGAAAAGATGACAGCAAATAGTGGATGAGATAATAATGTAACACGGCGCGCGCGTGCGCGGAATGCTCCAGTTTTCTATTATTCAATTATAAATAACGGAATCATTTTTTTACGTTTAATGTACGATTTTGATTGTGATTGTATCGTAAGAATCGTCCCGAATACACATAGTAATAATTATACCTAGATATTTTTCTAGCACGAACGTTGACGTCTAAGTGTTTGACAAAATAAAAACATCGACAGTCCTGTTATCGATAAGTGCCACTTCAACGTCATAGAGATAATACAAAGAAAAATATAGGATAATAGGGTGCGTTAAAAATAGATAATAGTAACCAAACTATAAATTTATTTATATTTTACATACTTTAGAAAACAATTTGAAACCCTTTTGTAACTTTCTTTCTTCGTGTCACTGAATTAATTCTCCCATAAGCAACTCCATGATAAACCCACACCCAAATTGTCTTTCAAATTGACGCAAAATGATACAACATGTAGTTGTACGAGTAGTATATCCCAAACCCATTTTTGATCCCATAGCAAATCTGTGTCTGTGTCTCTATACAACAGAAATTCTCTCTACAAATTTTACACTATAGGCACAATCAAGATAAATAAAAAACACTGTACACCCTGAAAGTTTCATGTAGACTGCTCTATAATAAATAACTATTCATTGCAATACATCTTGTCGTTGAAGTAGTAAGTATGTACTTATCGATAACAAGTACTTGTCGATATTTTTATTGTGGTAAGCACTAAGCAAATTCTGTTCCTGCTAGAAAAATATCTAGGTATAGTAATAATCATATATGTGAGTTCTTAAAAATATTATAGACTATGAAAGATCTCCCCTAAATGTTATTTTAGACTCCATTTGTCTACACTCCTTGTTTTTTTTATAATTGCGAATATATCTCCTTTGCCCGCCACCAGGGAATTTCATCTTTTCCTGGTGAAAAAGCAGTGTCATGGGCAAGCAATAAGAAAGTCCAAAGCATAAAAAAGTTAGTCTTTATCACCCAGAAAAAACTGGATAAGTACTGTGTCGAACTTTGCACATATATAGGGTTCCAAACCACCGGCAAAATTCAGTTGGTTTTAATAGGAAAAATAAGGAAATTTCGAAGAAAAAAGCTGATTTATCATTTTATTAATTTAGTAGGTACTGGTTTGTAAAATATACGTAATAATAAACATTTTCACCCAATATCATCAAGTTCATAGTTCAATGTGAAGTTAAAAAGAATTTTTAGAACAAAACTTTGTGACAGACGATGGAACGGAACGCTAAAAAGTGCACGATTATAGAACAGACCAGTAAAGCGGATATGTAAAATTCCATATACTCGACGATCGTGGTTTTTATTTCCTGGTGTAGATTACATACCTATTTCTCATGTTATTATACTTAGTATTCCGACACGTGAGTTTAGCGGCATGCGGTTTGGCCTGCCAAACGCCGCATCCGCGCGGTATTCGGGCCAAGGATGGGTCAACGCTCGAAAGCGTTGTTTTGATCTGATGCTATCTGCTTTCTTACACTTTTACTCCGGTCTAGAGATGTTATCCGGCCTTTGTTCCATTTTAGTCTATTGTCAGCTCGTCAAAAGGTTGAAAAGCTTGATAGTATGATACAAGAACTCATTATACGGTTAATAAGAAGTGACTTGTAACGTGATGATTTGTTTATTTCGAAGTAGGTAGATTGAAGTGAGAATTTTGCCGATGGCCATATGGTTTTTGATTTCGGTGGCAGTAGCCAAAAACTCATGTTTCTGCGTGAAGTGTGGTTATACTACACTGTGTTCCTTTTGGCTCTAGTAAAGATACGGAGAGCTGAGGACCGGGTGTGGTGGCGTGAATTAGGGAAGGCCTATGTCCAGCAGTGGACGACTGCAGGGTGAGGATGATTGAAAATGGATGAAAGACTTTTATTCCCGGATTAAGACATTAAAAGACCATGGCGAGAAAGGAGTGACTTATCTTAAACATTCAGTAGGTATAGGTACGGCTGCAACCGAATCTGAGGTGCCGGTGGAATCGAGTTACTGGGAGTTTTGTCGCTGGTTCGCTATACCTAGCCTTGCTGAGAAGAGTCCAGCAAGAAACTCAGATAGGCCCGACCTGGGTCGGACTGACTCTACCCGGTATACGGCGAGACCATATATATGTCTGTGTTGTCACGATCGGTGGTCCGGTGGACGTCCCTTGTTAGCCTATGTATACGCGTCGTGTCTAAGTTGGACACCGTTTAAATAATCTGTTGATCGACAGACATCAGTACCCTTACCATGAGTTTGCAATGTTTGGATTACCGTACTCGCTAGCGACTGCGTAAACGATTTAGTATGGCGATTCTTAGTTCTCTTGCGTAACCGCCAGAGGCGCTGTGCTTTTGTCCGTACTAAATCGTTTACTTTACGCAGTCGCTAGCGAGTACGGTAATGCAAACATTGCAAGCTCATGGTAAGGGTACCGGCGGTTTTCTGCAGAACTACAGTAAGTTCCGCCGCACGCGAGTGTTTTTGCAGCGGCCGTTCCGCTCTCATAGCTCCGCTACCCGATACTAGCGCTGATTGACATCGCTTAAATACAAGTCATACACAGAATTATGAAGTGCTAACAAACACGCATAAGGCTTTACAAAGATCCGTTAAATCAAACTTTGGCACAGTTCTTTTATCTCACGAGCGCGGGTTATAGTTGTGACACATACGAACACATAGCCAACTTGAACTCATTGTTCCTTACGCTGACGCACGCATAGACAATGTGCATGTTTAGAGCAACACACAACAATGGTATTTTTTTTTAAATATAATTTACCCACATAAAGGCTAATGGATGTATAAAACCTAGCTAGGTGACTATTTATTACCATTATCGTATCCTGATCCGGAGAAAATCTCTACTCTTATCTGTCTGGTCAAATAGACCAGATTGTGATTAGGCAGTAGCATTTAAAGGGACTAAGAGAGACGGCTATTATGTTCCAATAAAATTACTTCCTTTATGAATTTATTTACAGCTGTGGCAGATTTGTACATTTGGTGCCCGTAAGCTACCTTTTAACGTCTTAAATTCGATACCAAGATATTGAATTATGGGCTCCAAATAACAACAACAACAAACACTCTTTATTGCATAACCTCAACAAAAGTAACACATAACAGTACATAATGACAATGAGTAGAGGCAAACAACAGGCGGTCTTATCGCTAATGAGCGATCTCTTCCAGACAACCTTAGGGTAGCGGAGATCATATCAAAGAATAACAATTCACAGTAGGTGATGCATAGATAATAGTATATGGAATATACTAAAATTTTCAACAGATAAATTATTATATATAGATACATAATATATAAATAGATAACATAAGCAAATATATATATATACATACATAAACATACATATATATATATATATATAGTCAGCCACAAAGTCAAATACGCTGTTTTCTAAATTGAACTTTTTTACACTTTGTTACATAAACTTTTTACTAAATTAAACTTTTTTACCCCTAAAATGCGCGCCCTTGGTTGCAGGCTGCAGCCTTAAAAATAAAAATAAGCAAATTGGTAAAATCCGTCACTATTTTGCAGATATGCATCATCGCTTCCTCGTAAATACATATACAATGTGTGCATCTTACTCGTATATCTTTAAACGAGCAATTCTTGTATATTTATTTATTTCGGGAATCTCGGAAACGGCTCTAACGATTTTGATGAAATTTGGTATGTGGGGGTTTTCGGGGACGAGCAATCGATCTAGCTAGGTATCATGCCCGGGAAAACGCCGAGCAAAGCTCGGCCGCCCAGATATTGTAATGTAATTAGACACACAACCATGGCTCACCCGCGCTCGTCAGATAAAAGTACTGTACCTAGCAGTGGCGAAGCGTCCATACAACTCGATTCCCACCGGCTTGTCTAATTTTCAGCTAGTCCAGTTCTTTTACTACGGCTCATGAAGAATAAGAAAGGCAAATTATTTCCGGCTTCCCAAAGAAAATGTTTGACGCGCCGCCACTGGTACCTAGTAACTAGTAAGCAGATGTGACTTTACTACCTTGTATTACTAATGACTTAGAACGAATTTCTATAACGGTTATTTTGACTAAAGTATGTCGTTAGCGGAGGAAACAACCGCTTACGGTAAAATCTTAATTCGTTTAATGGAAATTTAATTATTTGAATGTAAAGCAAATCGTCGCGGCTTGCCGAACGGTATACACGGTATCGATTTGATTTTAATTACATGAGATAACGGAACATTTGCAGTAGAAATTTTTGTTACATCATACACGCGACATCAATCGCGCGAAATCAGAGTAGGTACATACTTATGACCTAACATTTTAATAAAGAGTACTGGCAGGAAATACAAATGAACTAGGTATCGTAACATTTGAACAGTTTGTATATAAAGCCACGGGGTAAGGCACGCAACTTTTTGGTCGTTCGTTCGAAAATCGAAACCCGGCTCGTGCTACTGAGTTTTTCAAAAAGGCTTGTAGGTTTTAGGTACATTCTATTCCTCCTTTAAAATTTCTCCATTAAATAAAGGTATCATTATTTTTCGGTAAATATAACCTCAGTATATATCGTTCAATCGTATATTTTTGAATCAATATACTGTCTATAATAGCTACTTATAGTTATGCCGGTAACGGGAGAGAGGAGACAGCGCGCGGGTGCCGACATTTCGCTAATTAAATAATGCACGTTGCAGTTATCTCATCGTGACAGAGGAATGTGAACCTTGCGTAACCGTTTCCATAAGGTTGTTTATTGATATTTATGTTTGTATTGTTGTGGTTAGTTTAATAGCAAAAACTTACGCCCAACTGAACAATGTTAACTAAAATGTATATTCAAGTGTGACGGATAAAAATACATGCATTTAAACTGCATTAGGTTTGATTAAAAATGGGTAGAACAGAATAAACTCCATCTCCAGATTAAAAATCATATCCCAATTATCCCGTAACATTACAATAAACTATCCGTCGATTTATGAGACAGAACGCCGAGAAACGCGAAATATTTTAACAAGAGAAAATGCACATCACGTCAACGCGATTCATCAGGAATTTACGACTGACTATTAGGTGTAGTCACTTGTCGTTCACATAGCTTGCCACTAGGTAGTGAATAAAATAAGAGCAAGTAGGCAAGTTTGTCATCAGCATCACTTTATAACTAGTCCACAGTAAGGGCATTGGTTGAAAATGAACATGCCTGCTGGGATTCCTTGTCACAAGATTAACGGATACGACTTGATGTCCAAATAGAGGACAATGTAACTTAGATGTTAAACTCCATTGCTTACATTTTTAAAATAATACATCTTTTTAAGGCACGAGTGAATAGGCATCTTCTGGGTGAGCTCGCTTCATCGTCGGCCTCATCTTTGCCCCCTGGCTAGATGCTGGCCAAGAGCGATCCCATTTTTAATAAAAAAAAAAAAATCTCTTTGACAAAAAAAACTAATTTTCATGCCGATTTTCGCAAGTTTCCGTGCGCGACACACAGCATATCGAGCAAACATTAAAGCCCAAAACGCACTGACTGCGGTGGCGGCGCGGTGCGGAGGCGGGACCGGTTGTAATGTTCGAACTAATATCAAAAGGGTCCGCACAGAACGCTTTTTTCCCGGCCGGTTTTCTGTGCGGATCCTTTCATATTAGTTCGAATATTACAACCGGTCCCGCCTCCGCACCGCGACGCCCCGCCCTGCTACCGCTGTCAGTGCGTTTCGGGCTTAAGCTAGTGAAACAAATTTTTTGCGGCTACATTCACATTCATCTTAAAAAGAACCAGGGCAAGCCCTATGCTCAGACTGTTACAAGTTTAGGTGGACCAGGAGACCAGGAGAGAACTTACAGTCACGTACAGTCGTACATTTTATTTGTGAATACATAGGATGACGTGCCTTATGGTGTTAAACGACAACAGTCCCGTAAAGCAAGAAAGCGAATACTTAAACCTCGTTTGTGTAGTTTTCTCGCAAACCTTAAGTCCGGGTCGGCCGGGCATCAAATCACATACTTATTCAGCGCGGCATCTTTCGACTCGACAACATGCCAAATCTCGTACAATCACGATAGAGGTTATTGCAGGGCAATCATATTTGGTTCTATTTGCAAATCGCAATTCGCACTACCAACTGTGTAGATCGAATCTTGATTTTCATTATTTTAAACAAGAACAAACCAATGTAGTTCCCCCTTGCGCAGATTGAACACCAGAAACGCATAATGGGGGTGGATAATAGGGTGGTAGTTATGGGTATGGAATGCATTTAACAAGAATAATAAGTATTTATATTTACTAAGCTTTATATTATCTTAGCCTTTGCCTATATCTTGCGCGTATTTTAACATGCCGTTTTTGAGCAGACGTTAATGATACTACGTAGTAGCTCTAGTCAAAGAATATAGAATATAGTATAAGTTTTTTCGAAACATTAACTTATTCGAACGCATTTGCGTTTTGTCTCAAAATGTATGAAAACGCTCTCACTGGGTTTGAAATACGCGCGTTCATCGGTTAGCAACAAATGTTATACTCGCTGTTTTAGTTTCCACTAGTGACCACCAGAGGCGTTCACGTTTTCATACCACTTTCATACATTTTGAGACAAAACGCAAACGCGTTTGAATTAGTTAATGTTTCAAAAAAACTTATACCAGAGCTACAGAGAGCTTTATGCGGGTATTACACTGTCCTGAATTCAGAATCCTGACTAGTGGAGGGGAGTTGAAGCATCTCGCTCTAACGTATAGGTCCCAACCCTTCTAAACGTCCTGAATTCAGGACAGTGTAATATCCGCTTTACTGAGATCGGAAAACAAAGTTCGTTCGCGTATCGCCCTCTTTTCCCCTCAAATTAGCCAGGAAGAGGACAAAGCTGAATGTAGAATAAGCTGGCAATTACTCCACCGACAAGAGCCAAGCTCTTAAATATGATGATGATGTAGGCCATACCATGCTGAGTCGGGACAATTTATTGACACTTTTTTCTTGCTACCTATTTTATTTCCTTTACTTTGTTGTACTAACTACAAAGAAATGTTCTTTCTCTTCTATTTACCTCCATGTCATATAGTGCAATTTCTCCTCGCATGCGTCGGTCGCGGAACTAGCAGCGCGACGCAGGCTCTTTGTTTTTGTGCCATGACGGAACTTTGTGTTAATGTGATGGATTGCATTGATTGTATCGGTGTTTGGGACTGGTATAGGTATGAAATTAGGACACGTCTAGTTTTATTAGGTCAGTTAATGCGAAAACTCTTCACGCTTAAACCGCTGAACCGATTTACATCTGGTATGGAGATAGAGAGTCCCGGGGAAGGACATAGGATATTTTTTATCCCGGAAATGATCCCTTAAGGGGGTGGAATTTTTTATGAAAGAACGATGAGTAGGTAAGCGCCTGATATAAGTAAATAGCAATTACTTCAATTCTATCGCGATAAACGAGTTCCACGCATACGAAGTCGCGGGCAATGACTAGTGTGCAATAAAAATGAACGAGTGATCTCTCTAGGAGGATGGTCTGTCCTTTTTATATATGCGATAAAAATGAACTAATGATCTCTCTAGGAGGATGATTTGTCCTTTTATATGTGCAATAAAAAATAACTAGAGATCTCTCTAGGATGATGGTCTGTCCTTTTTACTACCTAGTGCTCTCTCTAGGAGTATGATGTGTCTTTTTTATATGTGCAATAAAAATGAACTAGATGTGGTGTTGGCATGATGGCATCTCGTCCGTCCGCTTTCTGTTTCACCAGCGAGAGTGGCCCGACCTGTCGCCGCAAACTTGTCTTACGTCACGTGCGGAGTAACGTTACATGGACATTCATTTTAGATTAATGCCGGTAACAACATGTTACCACCTCGTATCACAGACGAAAGCCGCTCTTATAACTTGTATAGTCCATTCGCTATCAGTAACTCTAGTATAAGTTGTTACGAAACCAAACACAAACAAATGCGTTTGCGTTTAGTCTCATTTTGTAAGGCAACGCAAGCAGCGTCCCTGGTGGCTTATGGTGGTAACAATTTTTTGCCAACCTGTTTGTTTGTGATTTGTTTCGCAAAAACATACTGACGTTCAGATATATTTTGTACTCTAACGCTCTAACAGGGATAATTGACAACATTTCATATTTTTAACTACTTTATTTTATGAACTATTTAGAAAATAGGTAAAAATTTAAGCCACGCGTATTTTTTGTTTTTCAATTTAACTCATTATTTCATACAAAAAAAAGGACGTTGAAAAGTAGGTCATTCCAAAAGGGCGTAAGTAAAATATGACGTCATCTTCCCAACGAGAATCCAGAGCCACTCCAGAGCAGCGATTGTCTGTACTCTGTCCCAGAATACAGCGAGGAAGATGACGTCAACTTTTGGTTTACAGTAATTTGCGATTTTTTCCAAAATTAACGGAGAAAAAAATCTAAAAAAATGTTTTTTGTGTACTTCACACGTTTTTACCGAAATGGTTTTCGAATTAAGACTTTTGGAAATTATGAAATATTGTCAAATTGCCTGATTGTGGCCCCAACCCCCCCTGAACCAAATCCTAGAAAAATCGCAATTTAGCGTTTAAGGCTGTCGTCTGTACGAGGTGGTACTTATACTCTCCCATCAGCTGGGCCTGTTCCAAATAAATACTTGTACCTACATATAAGCGAGATGACATTCCGCCTTCCTTTCTTATGGTATAGGCCAAACCTAGGTAGATTTATTTTGTAGACTAAGGTATGTTCACGTTGTATGCTAATGACTATTTTTCTTTTTTTACAGGTAAGTTTGCCCGCTACGGTAACGACTAATACGAACCGTTCGGTTTTCTGACACTCTCGGTAAGTAAAGACCGACATTTCTGGGTCATTATCAGATTTAGGTTCACGTCTTTTCTGTGGACCTATCAAAAGTTAAGGACTACAAAGCTTAATTTTAGACTTTTCTAGTAAACTGCATAAACAGTGCCTCCGTTACTATAAATCCATGTAATAATAAAAATATAATTTAAATGCACATAAGCCGTTAACAATTGACCACAGGAACTACTTTTGTTTCAACTGTAAATGACCCTTCAACTATTTAGGTACTACTGTAGCTCTAGTACCTATAAGTTTTTTCGAAACATTAACTAATTCGAACGCGTTTGCGTTTTGTCTCGGAATGTATGAAAACGCTCTCACCGAGTTTGAAATACGCGCGTTCATCGGTTAGCAACAAATGTTATACTCGCTGTTTTAGTTTCCACTAGTGACCATCAGAGGCGCTGTTCACGATTTCATACCACTTTCATACATTTTGAGACAAAACGCAAACGCGTTCGAATTAGTTAATGTTTCGAAAAAACTTATACTAGAGCTACAGAACATTGTATGACTCGTCTAGTGAAAACTTATCCCTGTTGACAGTATATAAACATTTGCACATAATTGACAACTGTAAATAAATACCTGTTATTACGCCTGACGTGACGGTCGGTGAGTCATATTTCTGTTGGCGCGACATATTTAACAGTTAATATTACATAACTGTATCTATTTACTGTTATGAAGGTTATTAGGCACCTCAGTATATCTTCTAGTTACATTAAATTAGGTACGATTTTATTTAAATACATGTTTGATCCTTTAAATTTTTCAAAGATTGTCTATTGGCTATCCATTAAGGAAATATCGTCCACTAGGTACCACAGAAACATTTCTGTAATGTCTATTTGGCTTGACACGCTGCCGCGTGTCTAGATCTTTGCACCAGACATGACAATTAGTGGTTTATTTGATTAGTATTCATTTTTTAAAGAGAAAGAAAAAGATAGACGTCGTGTCGTATAGAGAAGTCAAAGAACTGGCGTTAAGTAGAACGGACTGGAGAGAACCGACAAGAGTGAAACTCTTAAATAATGATGATGATGATTATTTTTTTATTTCTTTGTATTATATTAGGTACTGTATGTATTTTGGCAATACTTGTCCATGAATTCCATGATCTTTGACTTTAGTAAGAAAAAAATATTGATGTGAAAAAATGTCTTTAATTAGTTAAGTAGGTACTAAGTTAGAGATGTGGCATTAAAGTCTAACAAATGTTATAAAACCGAGTCATGTTTTAACAGTTTCAATCAAATAGTAAAATTGAAGATACTCGCCACGAGCGATTTTTAAACCCGCGACTTTCGTACGCTCGCTCTTGCCAACTAAACTACCGGGGGTCTCCTCTAGTATCGACGAATTCTTCAATCATTTCACTCCTAGGCGATATATCGATTGAAAGAGACACCCTTTGTTTTTCGCTCACGACAAAACGGGATGCAACCCTCTCCGAGAATGGCCTTTTAGACAAATCTCGTTAAATATCTGACTGTGTGCAGGTTTATTAAATTTCCTCTTGTCAGTACCCAGATGAGATAAAATACCATCATATTAACTTAATCGTGTCTTTTAATAATGCGTTGTTTTAGTAGGCTGAGGAAAAAACGGAAAATATAGACTCGACCTTGGATTTATTTTCTTTCGAGAAAATTTTAAGCAATCATGTTTCGCTATTGTCAGTACCACAATCATATAGTCAACAATCATATATATGAAAATCAGCCCCTACTGTTTGATAGTCCGGGCAGGACAGCGTTTCAAAGTCTCCAAATTTCTCAGTGTAGCGTCTTAATCACACCGTGGTAGCGACACCTTTCGTTGCAACTTTTGCAATAACATTGGAGTTCTTATTTACTCGTGAACTGTGTAACTATGTATTCCGTCCAAGTATTTTGTATATGTACGCGACTGGTATAAAAAGCATTTGCAATGCAACAGTGCACCATGCGCTTTCGTCAGAACATGGCGTAACTACTAACAAACCGCAGGAATGCACTGTCACTCCTGCAATTAAATAATTAGAATGGCAGCTCATTTATATAAGTTAGCAGTTTAGATGATACTGCATAAAAATATTCTTATTGTATAAGCCTGTAGCTAATATTTTTGGATGTGCCTTAAGGTGCCCGCTTTGACACTTTTTTCCAATTCCAACATTTGGCTAGGTTGGAAACTAGTTTTACGAAAACAACTGCCGTCTCACCTTTCAGCCCGGAGTAAAAACAAAACCTTGTCGCTTAATGTTTCTACACCGAAAAGCCCTCAATATTTTATTTATCGTATGGCAATTATTTATAACCGTGAGATCTTCGAGAAAACAGTACGGTTGCCAGTTTTTGTTGCACTTTTAGCACCACCCAGGGGTCACGTGTAGGGTAGCGGTGGGCACGTGGTGCAACTTCGACCCCCCTTTGTCAAGTGAGTGGCCAACTTGACTGTTAGAAGTTCTCAAGCCGCAATTTGGCTTAACGACTGCTGCCATAGACAGCAGCCAGGATCAACGACTTAACGTGCCTTCCAAAGCACGGCTCAGTTAGTAACCACTCAAAGCGGTCACTCATCCAAGTACTGACCGCTGCCCATGTTGCTTAACCTTACATACCGCACGCGGCACGCAGACGCCGCCGGGCCACGTGCCCTTAATATAAAATGATGTTTACATAACAAAAGTTTTTTGAAAAACTCAGTACTACGGTCAGCATCAAAAGTTACCTACTACGTAAATGGAGAGGTCAAAATCTCTTATTCCATATTCCATTAGTTCCATTACAATAAAAACTTTTGAACGCTTCATATGTGTAGTTACTTCACCTATATTATGCTGACTGTACCAGCTGGGGTTTGAATCGAGCCTTAACGCTCAGGATGAAGTCGCAGGAAAAACTAAACTGTTTATATGTAAACAGCAGCGTACAAGCTACCTTACCCCCTATCTTTCCGTTGTCACGTCGAAACTGCCGTCAACTTGTGAAATCCGCGAACTTCACACGGAATACGTTGCGAGAAACCAGTAAGAAGTACTTAGTGAAACCAATACCGATACTTCCCACAACAGTTGGGCAACCGGCAACGCGACACGGTGCATTCGACGGATATTCGATACCCACGGCAATAGGGACGCGTGTCGTGCAAACGTAATCGGAGCCTGCGATCCGCGACGAAATAAATGTAATTCATAGGGCTGGCTAGGGTAGGACGGATTGAGAGACAGCTTTAGGCGCGAGGTGCATAGAGGCGCCTGAATGCTGAAAAAGAATAAAAATTACGAGAGAGTTTATTGAGGTACCTATTTGGTGATTTGGGTGGATCGGATGCATCGTTCGACCCTCATCAAGAACTATAGCGAATTAGGGACATTTTGACACATGACTCCCAGCACGAAAGAAATAACATTTAACAATTATGAAAAAAATTGAAAAATTAAAAATCTGAGTGAAAATGCCCAGGAAATGGAGATGGTTTTCGCTAAAGAGTCAGGTTTTTACAGACAACTTTCATTAGCCTTGTTATCACGAGTTTATTGTTTTACTCAACTTTTCATTTGTAGCGAGAAGGAGAGCCATCCCTTAATTTAAATTGAATTTTATTTCAATTTAAATTATAAGGGCAATCAATACATTTCAGCGTATAGTCCGTGGTTTCTTTCTGCCTATGTAGGTAATATCACATGTTATTCTTGAGTGCCTTAGCTGCCTTAGCTAACCTTTGTAAATATAGGTTTTGCTACTTCGTTCAGCTCGTCTTACGCACTGAAACATACCTGTACCATGCGTGTCAACTCATTCGCCATTCAAAACAACTCCAATCGAAGATTACTTATTCATCATCTAGCAGCCAGCGCTATACACAGCCATCAAAACGTAACAATCCCACATATGTAAAATAAATAAAAAAATATTTGTGGACAATCTTACACAAATCAACCTAGTCCCAAACTAAGCAAAGCTTGTACTATGGGTACTAAGTGACGATATTAAATACTTATATAGATAAATATATACTTAAATACATAGAAAACATCCAAGACCCAAGAACAAATATTCGTGCTATTCACACAAATAAATGCCCCGGCCGGGATTCGAACCCGGGACCTCCAGCTTCGTAGGCAGGATCACTACCAACTAAGCTAAAGCGGTCGTCAAATGTATTTATAATGTTCAAGTATAAATAACCATTGAACATGTCACATTGAAAAGACCCAAGTAACATCAAAATATTGGTCATTACAATACCGTTATAGCGATGGAAACATCAATGGGCCATGAATTGAGTATTTAATGGTTCGGCGATGTATACAACCATATCGTGACATGGTAACATATAATAAAGTTAACTTACGGTAAATGGGGACAAAAGTCACGATTATTGAATTGAGTTAGAGGTACAATCAACAACAGAAGTGGACACATTGGTGTAGCGGTTCAAATGATTTGACCGTTAAGGGAATCAACGTTCATGAACACCATTAGGCACCTATGAATATAGTTTATTCACGCTCTCAAAAAATAATGACACCGATCTTTATTTCAACGATTAGGTAGTCGACGGTGTCAAGATATTTTGATCGCATTAGTCGGGAAGACATTTTTGGTCCTTAACCTAGAGATGCTTATTAAGCTATTACATATAAACGAAGGTGTAACAAATAACAATTCATCATCATCAGTAAAATCACTATTTCTGTGACCGGCGCCAGGTGAGTCGACCTTTCCACTTTCATTGCTAGTGGGGTTCTTCGGCGGGGACAATAGCTAATCCAGGGTATCAATATAATACAGTCCACACCTTCGTAGCTTTATGCCACAACTCTAGTCTAGTGTTACATCGTGCTAGAAGTTCTACTAAATAGTACTAAAGCTAAGTGACCATATTTGGCAAGCTGTATAGTTTCTAACTACGAAATTACCATTTATTTTCGACGTTTCGACGGTTCACGTTTTGCACTGGCCGTGATGCAGATGCCACCCCGTGTCTAAACGTCGATAATAAAAGGTAAACATCGAGATAGGCTGCACTATGTGGCAATTTTTGAAAAGATTATCATTAAGTAAGTATTATGATTTGATTAGCAACGCCGGACATCGCCACCGGACGCGAACTTTAGAGTCTTTAGACGTCTGCGCAACTCGGCGCACCTGCGCAAACGTTGCGCAACTAGACAGACGTAAGCACGTGAACCACACAAGTCTATACTGCCTTTTGTAGTGGAGAACAGAGACCTCGAACTGTGATCTATAAAGCGCCTGGTTTGTTTTTAATCAACATCTATATTTGGATTTAAATTACAGATAATGAATAAGATAATAGATATTGACAAGACAATATTTACAACTACAGCGAGAATGAAGGTACAGTAGCAGAATGACAATTAATCCATAAGTTTGACATATTGCTGTCAAATACTAGGTATGTGAAAATACAGCATCGTCAATTTCTGTTGGATATTCACTAATTCGTAATTATAGGAAGCGGGACGCCTCAACCACATATTAAAGGTTGGTTTACACTTACAGATAGGATATCGCTTTCTGCATCGCCATTCTCGGCTGGATATTCCCCCTTAATGATGTAATAATAATAAGTGGCATACCTCAACCAACCACATAAGAGTTGATATACAGTAGGATATCACTTTTGTTTTTCAAATCGTCAAAAACCATCACGCTGTCATAGCGCAATGAAAACCGCTCACATCTACGCAAAATATTATATAAACTTCACTAATTTATCTATACTTATCGAAAGTTAATCCAACAGCAGCTTAGTACGTATACGTAATGTATGATTCTTCGGTCCGTGAATATAACATATTAATTATATGTATGTTCCCACAGTTACCAGCCATTGAATAATGAGCGTCGTGACCATGGCATTAGATCTTCATAGGGATTGCCTATTATTAAAATACTTGATTAGCTTTAATCAGAGTGTAACCTTGTCAATGGTGCGTTACATGGAGGCGAGAAACTATTTTTGCCTTGAAGACTTTTTTCGTATCTAATAGTTTTATCCGGACAGGTGGGCTATTATAGCCACCAAGTGGATGCCACAAGGGCAACGCAGACGGGGCCTGCCTAAATGGCGGGATAACTTAGACGCGTTCCTCGCCAATTGGCCGGATGAAGCCCAGATACGGGCGGGAGTCATGGCATCTATGGGGAGAGGCCTTTGCCCAGCTGTGGGACACTCTAGCTAACAAATTAAAATAGTTTTCGGTGAAGAAACGGAAAAAGGGGACACATTACATGGAGATGAGCGCGGGTGAATCGTCAAAAAAACATAGAATGGTCCTGTTATGCGACGGCGCCCGAGATGGGACACCGGTAATAATGGAGACGTCAAAGGAGCGGGTCGAGAGTCGACAGCGACAAAACTCCCAAGTAGGTAGCTCGATTCTGATTTTCTGATTAATGAAACCTCAGATTGAGTTGAAGCCGCTCAACCAATTATTCCAGTGCGTAAATTACCCACGTGGTCGTGTCGGAGATTTCCCCAGGATTTCCCCAGTCCGCTCTCCGACCGCGCACTCCCATCGCTTTATTGGGCCTAATACCTAAGTCACAGTCAGGTTTAAAAAAACCTTATAGACACGAGTGGTGTGGCGAGTTGACTTGAGGCACACGAAACCCATTGAAATCCGTTCGGAAGCGACGAACAGAAATAGGCCAATAGTGATCAGTATAGTTCTGTACCTCTCATATCGTGATACATTGTTATGTGAAATTGTGTTTTGAATAGATAATAATGATTAGCACTTGAATGGTCGAGGCGAAGGGCCGTCCCTTTCACCGCGCGGGCGCATTCTAGACCGGCGGAGATAAGGCTGTGGTCTGTAGGATCAATGGAGCGGGAACCACAATAGTGCTTTCTTCAAAGCGCTGTTAGTTAAAAAAAAAAGAAAACCCATTTATTCAGTAAAGCACACACAAACAAGACAACAACACAAGAGTGAGTGAGTGATTTGTGAGAGTGTTATAAGATGGAATGTCTCTATCGTTCCCGGTAAAGCAGAAATTCCTTTTCCATCTCGATGTATGTATGGATCTAAAGTGGTGAGAAATAAATGCATTTTTTCTCATATGACAAAAAATTTATAAAAACTACCCAGGCCTCAAAGTTATCCCCTGGGACGTTAAGGCATGTGGAATCGTGACCTAGTTGATCGCCATAGGTGAAGATTGGATGAAAAAGTAGCACGCATCTGTCACATCATCATCATCATTATTTAAGAGTTTCACTCTTGTCGGTGCAGTTCTCTCCAGTCCGTTCTACTTAACGCCAGTTCTTTGACTTCTCTATACGACACGACGTCTATCTTTTTCTTTATTTGGTCCATGTAATTAATCCTCGGCCTCAACGCCTCGGCATCTGTCACAATGTATGGAAATTTGACAAGCGCGAGCGGTATGGCGCACCATGCACACGTGCCTGGTATGTAAACCCGCCTGTAGAGATTCTCACACGAAAAAGAGAGCAAATGTAATAAATCTTGTATAGTCAATTCTAACAATATTTTGGCTACAATAGTTCGACATTTTACATTCAAAAAGTAAGATAGGTAAAAGTTAAGCTTAGTAACTTTTACCAGCTAACCGCTGCCACATTGGTTCCAGCCTTATTCGCCATATACGGGTGGGCTAGGGCCACATATCGGCAATTACGTGTTGCAACCGTTTACGACGCAGTTTAGTTGCGGCTAGATTGCAGTTAGCTGCAGTTTCAAACCTATACTCGGTTATTAATTTAGCTTCGCTTTATAACCAGTAGCTTGCACTTCTTGTAATTACAAATACAGGCTATCGGCACTGGCACTTGGTTACAAGGTAGCGGATTCAAGGGAAGCTAGGATGGGATCTCAAAATACACTCTCACATCTTAAGCCCTTAAGATTATCATTTGAAAATGCTTAGGCCAAACATATTTAGGCCACAAAATAATTTATCTCATTTATTCGTATCTTGACATTTTCTCAATATCTAGAGCAGGACTATTTTGACCAAAGAATATAAATTTTAAGTGTATTTTTTGCATTTTTAATTGAGAAATATTGTTTCAAATATCACTCTAAATTGACCATTTTCTAGCCAAATACTGCTTTTTTCCAGATCAAATACCACACAATATACAATAAAAAAGAGCTAGTTACTGTCTAAAACTTTAATAAAATCATCGGGTCATTTAATCATTTCATTGAGATTAACAATAATTTTGTAAAAAAATTAAATCAAAATATTTTTAAGCTTGTAAGGCCTCTTATTTCTGGCGCCTCGTTCGCTGCAATATCATGGCGGCTTAGCTAAATATATATCTTTAAGGCGCTACACTGAGAAATTTGGTGACTTTGAAACGCTGTCCTGCCCAGACTAGCAAACAGTAGGGGCTGATTTTCAGATATATGATTCTTGACTATATGATTGTGGTACTGACAATAGCAAAATACGATTGCTTAAAATTTTCTCGATAGAAAATAAATCCAAATTTGAGTCTATACTTTCCTTTTTTTCCTCAGCCTACTAAAACAACGCATTATTAAAAGACACGATTAAGTTAATATGATGGTATTTTACCTCATCTAGGTACTGTAGAGGTTGTTACGGTATGAGGCTGGCCATGTTTGGTCTAGAACCATAAAGTAACATATTCGTATTTAAATATATTCTGGAATGCCTGTCAAAGCGGCATTCTGCTGGAAACAAATGGTTTTCCAAGGATTCTGGCCTGGAACTCGCTCGGAGTCACAGCTGACGTGTTATTTTAATTACATTACAATTGATTGTGAATGTATTCGGATATAGTATGAATACATTATAATTCGTATGTGGATTGCGTATTTCCTTCCAGATATCTAAACCCTTCTCCTAGATCCCTCAACCGTACCTCTAAGCTACTACTAACCCCTATTATAGTACTGACAAGAGGAAATTTAATAAACCTGCACAGAGTCAGATATTTAACGAGATTTGTCTAAAAAGCCATTCTCGGAGAGGGTTGCATCACGTTTTGTCGTGAGCGAAAAACAAAGGGTGTCTCTTTCAATCGATATATCGCCTTAATTGGAAATCATAAAATTAAAATCAATAAAGCATTGCATACGTTGTCAAACTAATGAAATGCAATTAAAGTGTAACGAGTTATAAATGATAATAAAATAGCAATAACGGTACGAATCTAGCAACAATAAGAGTGTACAAACATGGAGGAAATAGTTTTAATGAGCTATTTGCGGTCCATTCGATTATCTCACGCGAGACTCGAGGTAGCGTTGGCAAAACAGCCAAGTACCTACAGAGCTGTTTGATTTAAAAAAAAACCGTTTACTTTTGCATTTTAATCATAAATCCCGAAACTTCCACAGTGTTGTCCCGAGAATTAGGAAATTGGACCTGGTAACCCTAATGATGAGATACGAAGTGTAACGTAAATAAATCAATTTTGATAATCGTGCTGAATTAATTGTTTAGTTCGCTGCTAAATCTTTATTGTGTCAGACTTATGAATTGCCATACGATTATAGTACATTACTTAACAAGGGCGGTAAAACAAAGAATGTGTCAGATCGCAGCTATTTGACGCCCGAGCCGAAGGCAAGGGCGATAAATATGCGATCTGAGGCTTTCTTTATTACCGCCCGTGTTAAGTACAAACTTTTATGTCACCCCCTGGCCAGGAAGTGGGATTTCCCGCGCGCGGAGCATGCGGCAATTGCCGCTTTATGGCCAGGTGTGACATAAAATATGTAATCTTACATCTTTAAACGAGCAATTCTTGTACCTATATATATTTATTTCGGGAATCACGGAAACGGCTCTAACGATTTTGATGAAATTTGGTATGTGGGGGTTTTCGGGGAAGAGCCATCGATCTAGCTAGGTCTCATGCCCGGGAAAACGCTGAGCAAAGCTCGTTCGCCCAGATATTTTCATTTTGAGATGCTGAGCTGGCTGTCGTTGCAGTCGCTCCGGGCTCCAGTTTGTGCAACGTTCGTTTGGCAACGGAGAAAGGTCGCCGATTAGCCGGTCGCACGCTGCACGCTTACCCTACACTAATTCCGCTACGCTATTGTTCTAATCGAACTATTCAATCAGAGCATGATTCGAGATTCGCGTGATTTCATAGGGATATCCCTACTTAGGGTAAAAGTTAAAATTAATTCTATATGACATATGCAGTCAATATTTAGAAATACAATACTTAAAAACAGGAAGACAACATAATTAAAACTAAATATACTTAACAAAAAACATTACTAAATAAAACTTAAAAATAAATAATTTAAAAGGATCGTACCGCGGCATAGGTAGTGCCAAAGTAAAGATGCTGACAGCATTTTCCCGCTGTATAGCAATTATGATGCGCTGAGCGAGGAAACTGCCAGCCCTTTGGCCACCAGTGGTTTCCACCAGTCTCTTTGAAACCATCCCTAGGTACTTAGACAGTATGGGTCTGTCTTTTAAGATCAGAATTACATATTTTGGACTCCTCACACGAACAAAGCGGTAGGTCATGTATGTGGTAAAAGTTAATATATAATATACTAAAATTATAACTTGATTTTATTACACTCGTATTAAGGTATATGGGCAATGGGCAGACATTATTTAAATTTTTTAATCAAAGTGAAAATTGGCTCAATTGGTAGAGCAATGGACGGATTCCAGAGGTCGTGGGTTCAAATCCCACCTGTGGTGTTGAATTTTTCAATTTTCACATTGATTAAAAAATTGAGATTTTCGCTAGCGGACGCATCCGCTTAACAAACATATTACTTAGACATTATTTATACTAAAACGACCTAAATGTTAAATGGCTGCACTGCATAGGAATTCTATAATAGCCTTCAATTACACTATTAAATATGTGATTAGTGATTACGTTACGCCAAGTGTCGTGTCGTCAGTTAATTTATTTACTAAAAGATATGCATTTAAACGGTTAAAGGCCGGATTTGATCAAATTGGTATGAGGTCTTATACTAACACAAAACGGTGTAGGTTTTTTTTTATTAAGACGGTGGTAAACAAGCGTGCTGTCCATCGGATGGTAAGTGGACTTCGCAGCCTATAGATGCCCGCAATGGATCTAAAAAAATATTTTAATTGTTCTTATTCGATCAAGTTGGGATAACTGTAAGCATATAAACGAAAGGCGAGAATCATAAAATTAAAGAAATAAGTCTCTAATGTTTAAATTTTGTCAAGAAAAAATATAATTTTCACTCAAAATTGAAGAGTTAAGTTAATCGCCACAGGTGGGACTTGAACCCACGACCTTTGGAATCCGCCTGTTATGTTGGAATCCCACCTGCAGCGTATTTTTTTTATTAATGCGTTCTTCAAATTTGTAAAGAGTAACTATCTTGATTCCGTTTGGTATCTTTGGGACTTCGGGTCCCTATTATTTTCTGAACACATTTTTGACGTAGTTATTTGTATCTAATGAATCAGCTTGATGAATGCGTGAGAGCAGACACCATGAGCGCATAGCAATATGTGATCAGTCGCCATCAGATATTTCGAAGCGAACGAGGTGCTCACAACACGACTATATTGCGAAGGCATTAGATTGCATGTTCAGATATTGTTGAGCACCCTCAAGAGTACAGATATCTTAATGGTGACTGTACACCACACGCTTTGGTCTGGTACCAAATCAAAATTGAATATTTGGTTACAAAATGGAGGCCAAGATCTGAAATACTTAATTATTTTGCTTCAACTGACCGATATCTGTCTATTTTACAATCTACACAATTGGCCCATTAAAACCATTAGAGTTGCGGATTGCGGACATTTGCGTCAAAATATTGGCAGGTGCCATATATCAGCGGAGTGTCCGACCTCCAAACAACGCCGCAGGGATCACTTGTAAACACAGGCGCGGCTATAAGTTTCGCAAGCTGAGCTGTCTTGATTCCGCCGCCATACTCGCCTAGTGTTATTTGACCCAGAGATTCTTAATAAACTAGTGGCTTTTTGAGCTGAGCAGTAGACCTCGTGAGTGTTTTTCTTTGAACTTCAAAAAACTGAATATACAATAAAATACAGTACAAATATTCTTTATTGATCACCAAATAATGTAGGTACACTAAAGAAAACAGCAACAAACAATGGTAGACAAGGCGGTCTCTCATCCATACAAGTTTTGGGTAGTGGGAACAATGCTATAGAAAATTTCAAACTTGAGCAGGCGAAACAGAAAAATATAAAAATATTATAATTATACATACATATCTCACTCAATAAATTTTACCAGAATTGGTTGAGAAATGCGACCTTCAGAGGAGTTGGATTAGTACAGCTGTACTTACACATACGAAAGCATTTTTGCCAAGGAAGCTGCTACGAAGAATTTTCGCTCGCCTAGATCAATAACTTTGCGTGACCGAAAGACTTTTTTACACCACGACTAATAACAATCAGGCATATAACATGCCTGACGGCTGCTGCGTTGCCGACCCTTATTTATTTGGAGATTCGTTGCGTTGATAGCTGAAGAAAAAATCTGGACAATCTCGACACAGCGCATCCTCAGCAAGCGTACCACCAGAAATAACACCACAGGCCTGCAGGTCTTTTTCTTTTCTTTTTGTTGGACCTAATGATGATGATCATTCGTGGTACAAGGAGCGTCGGACGTTCACCGGCTCGATGGGTCGGTTATATTAGGAAGATCGCGGGTCACTCTTGTCTTGTATAAGACTGACTCAAGACCGGGACGAGTGGCGTACTCGAAGAGAGGCCTATGCTCAGCAGTGGGCGATTACAGGCTGAAAATGATGATGATGATGATGATATTGATGATGATTACCTTTGAATAGGCTGGGCCCAATAAAGGAAATCCAGGGGAAACCTCCGACACGACACGCAGGCGGTTTAAACACTGAAATAGGTACTCTAAGAGTTAGCGCTCCAGTGGGTTTGGTTGGGCGGCGTCAACGAGTCTGAGGTGTCAGTGGAATCGAGCTACTGGGAGTTTTGTCGCTGTTTCACTAACCTACTACAGATCCAAGTAGTGTTATTATGGCTACGATCTTCTGTAAGGTGAGATGAGACTGGTTTGTTTAAGGCGAGTTGTTGGTCGTGAATACCGGGCCCACACCGGGCCTAACGATTGGTTTGCGTTTGCGCAACTCGGTATGTGCGCAATCTGCAAAGGTCATTCATCTGTCCAACGAAAACAAAGGAATTCTGAGTATAACTACATACAGTTAGGATAATTTATTATTATCTACTGTTTAGAATATCATTTGATATTTAACACTGGTTCTTTAGTGAATAAAAGCATCCTGAGGAAACAATCGAATTCTAACATGGTCTAGTTTTCCCTCTAGTTTCGTAGGTCAGATGGCAGCCGCTTGGGTAAAACTATTTCCTGCGCTAAGTCTTGGAATTAGGAGTCAAGGCGGACCCCGGATTCCCTAGGGCAATGTTTTTCAAAGTGTGGGTTTATCCCTATAAGTTTTTCTTGAATTTTTGAGGAGTTTCCACAACTTCTCATGGATTCCATCATCAGAACTGGATTCTGGTTAGAACGGGGCCAACCTGGGAGCATATATGCTTTCAAACAAAGAAAGATTTTTCCAAATCGGTTCATAAACGAGTTCTGAGGTACCTAACAAACAAAAAAATAACATACAACCGTATAGAAAACCCCTTTTATTAAGTCTGTTAAAAACAAATCATCCTCAGCTAGTTATGTATGTGTTACGAAAAGAAATGTCTGTATAGTTAGATTGAATGACAAAAGGGTCCAAATCTGTTGGATAGGGTCCCGAGGGTTAATCGTAGACATTTATTTAGAGGGTCGCGAAGAAATTTTGATGTCATTAAAGGCCGTGATATCAAAAAGTTTGAAAACACTGCCCTAGGGTATAACCGGGAAAACGGTATGAGGATAGGGCCATGGAAATTAAAATATCTAAGGCATTTGCCACACTGATGCAGTTTCCGGACGGTTTCCGCATCAGTGCGACAACCATCTAATACGGACCGCAACTCATTTTAGTTTTGTCGATGCCTTCTCATTGAGCAACTATTCATGTCAGCAGCAAATTAAGTTATTGGACATTAATATATGTGATAAGTGAGAGGCTATGGTGCAGTTACAAGGCCAAACGGCATTGATGTTTCATTCATTATTACAAGTGGGCAAAACATCGGTCATTTTGCTATCATTATGTGAATGATTGATGGAGATGCGTCTAATACCATTAATATATGTACTTACACTTGTATTGGTCAAGGTGTACTTACTAACAGACCGGTTGTAAAGTAAAAGTCTCGAGTCCAAAATCATCACATTCAATATCAATACGATATCATAATATGGTAGGTATGTCGCATTATTAGTAAGTGCTGTTACGTCACCGAATTTTTCGTACTATCGCGTCTCTTTTTTTATTGAAAATGGGATTGCTCCTGGCCAGCATCTTCTAGCCAGGAGGCAAAGATGAGGCCGAAGGTAATGCATGCTCACCCAGAAGATACCTTACCTGCCTATTCACTCGTGCCTTTAAGAGATCCAGGTTATATGAACTGACTCAACTGATGCCCCGTAAATACCCTGTTGTGCTTGTCAAAGGTTCAACAAGGACTGGGCTCTGTCAGATACCTACTGTCGTATGTTTTCGTTCATAAATGAAAAACGTTGAGGATCAAGTGTGCAGTTTTTCATGAACATAATATGTGCTCATGCTCAACTGCATTGCAATTGCGTCACCGACAAGTTACGGAGCGGTAGGCTTACAGAAATAGCCACGAATAGAATAATAGTCTTAGAGTGACGATTACTTTAAAACGAAGAAGCACTAAACTATTGCATGCGTAAGTATCTGGGAGAACGTGATTTTCCGGAGAAAACGAGTTTTCCAGGGAATGAGATCTGTTAGATCTATTGTTCGCTGCCGAAAATCCCGAAAAACCGAATCTGAGGTGTCAGTGGAATTGGCCCATTAAAGATGCATTAGAGATGCCGACATGTACTTATCTATCTGTATCGACAGATGCTTTTAAAAGAAACTCGGTAAGATTTTAAGAGGTTTTATTGATATCAATATTTCGTAAAGTTAAGACTATTTTCTCTCAACTCTCAACACAGCGCATCCTCGGTGCACGCAAACTTGCGTCATCCGTCACCGCTGAGAGGCCGTGCATCATGCGTGCGTGCATCGGCAGAAACTGTGTTTGCGCAACGTAATTCGGACGCGGCTTCAACTTTGGCCTTTCATTATTTACTAACATATTATAGGTTGCCTACGCATGTTATTATACCTATATTATCGTGAGTTTCGTAATAGATAGCGTATGGTCACTAGAATACCCACGAAGCGGATGTGATGTGACTCCTATGTAGTCAAAAAAGAGAACAATAGAACCTCAGATTCGGTTGAAGCTGTTCAACCGATCTCACTGAACTGGCCCATTTACACGATGTAAGAACTTGCATGCGATTTTTATTACCCCGCTTTTTAATCAAAATTGCATGCAATTTCTTGTACTGTGTAAATCGACCTTTAGAGTATGTTTAAACACTGCCTGTGTGGAGTCTTTCTTTACTAATCGACGATATACATGCTTCTATAGAAAGATAAATAGATACTTGAATACATGGAAAACATCCAAGACTCGGGATCAAATATCGACACACAAATAAATGCCCTGACCGGAATTCGAACCCGGGACCTCCGCCTACGTAAGCAGGGTAACTACTAACAGGCTAAAGCGGTCTTCATATTAAACGTTGTATTTAACGTTGATCGGTTAATATGTAGGTATAATCGTGAGTTGGTACAACCGGCCCTAAGGCATCCGTCTATTTAGAATCCCATTGAAATACAGAAGTCCGCGGTACAGTCATCTCCGTTTACCGGAACGTGTATAAAACGCGGTTTTCTCCGATGTTGTACGATGGCACTATTAACTGACCATTAGTAAACCTTATCTCGATGCCATAAGGTTCACGGTTGGCCAACTGCGATGCTGATGTTGTATGTATGAGCTTTCTCTGCGGATTCCTCGCGACTCCCCGACATGTCAGCATGTCTGCGATTTGATTGAGATGTCAGAAATAACCATGAAAATTCGCATTTGTAATGTCTTATTTGTACATTTGTGGTGAGACTTGGCATAATAAGGGACTGTTTAGTCTGATGAGTAGGTACTAGGTACCTAAGATTGTGATAAGGTTAATGATCTCAATAAATCAAATTGTGACTTGTAGGTAAGTGCCTGTGTTTTTTTTTGAGAAAAATAAATGTATGAATTGGATCTTTAACGATGGCTTTTTAGGCAAGGAAAACATGTAAGGAAATAGAATCTTAGCTTTAGGCCTCGGCTTTAGGCTCTCTTAAAATTTCGGGTAAGTAGCGTTTTACGAAATTATTGCACAAAATGCGATGAAGGCTAACAAAGACTAATATGAAAATAAAAATGGAGATATGACAAATACTTTACTAGATATTTCAAAAATAGTAAAAACCATGGTTCTAATCCACAGGAGGATGATGCAAATCGAAGGTTTATTGTTATTTAATGGTTTGTAAGGTTGATTGCCCTGTACTATTATGTTGTGTAATACGACATCATTGTACACGTTTGATACCGGTGAATGTTCGGTAAGAGATTGGAATAGACACATCACGGTGACGTCATGCGGTCAGCGGTCACCGCCGCTGTCTAATTCACAACTTTCTTTCCGCCTCAGGGCTGTTATTCACAAACCGAGTCGTCCGTACCTCACCCCACGTCACCTCACCCCTCACCCGTGAACGGGAATCTGTCAAAAGGTGACAAATGACATTTGATAGTTTCCATATAAAAACGGGTGAGGGATGATTTGACAGGTGAGGGTACGGTGCTAAGTGAATCGCACAACGGGTAATGTTGTGAGGCTGAGCCTTAGGGCCTTGGCTGCTACCGCGAACCACAAACGAAGTTTTCTGTCTCGGTCGCACTTATGTGCAAACTTGCATGTGGGACAGAGAGGGAAAATTTCGAATGCCGTTCGCGGTAACAGCCCTTAGGTATCACATTTGCGGGCGAGCTGAAAGCGAGGCGAGCGCGTATCTAGATGCGGCAAACTCGCTGCGCATCTCGCCGCGAAATCGTTGCGCGCTCGCAGCGATCTCGCTGCGTGCTCGCCTCGCTTTAAACTCGCCCGCAAATCGCAAGTGAGATAAGGCCCTTAAAGACTCGAGCCGTTAAAGGCCCATTCACATGGTGCAAGAACTTGTACGTGATTTTCATTACATTGCACAGTTTCCTCCTATTCGTTTTACCACGGTAGACCGCAGCCTCGCAAAGTAATGATATTCGCCAATTGCACTTGCATTGCTTGCATCATGTAAACGGGCCTTAAGGCTAATCCACATCAGTGGGATAAGTATCCCACTGATGCGGTTTCTGCAGTGCGAGCGGGACATCACTATGCTGAATCATGAATGTATGTATGTATGTATCATTGCTGTATGTGTGAGCTTTCTCCGCGGATTACTCACGACTGGCCGACATGTCTGTGATTTGATTGAAGTCTCCGAAATATCCTTGAAAATCTGCATTTGTTATTAGAAGAATGTTTGACACTCAATTTATTTACATAGACAAGAAGTTGAGTAACAAGTCCGTTCTTTTGCATAATTATATGGACTTCCGATTGGAACTATTTATACAAGTTGCATGATACTGTTGACACTGAATTGGCAGTGTTATCTAATTGACAGGTCGAAGAAAGTGCCGCAGCCGGACGTTGCGCAAGAGTGGCTACACGTTCGATATGAGGACATTGCCATCTGTGTCTTGCAACGTTGCAATAAAAATAACCATAATATGATAGTAATCGTACCCTCCTATTTTGAAGGTTTCTGGAAGAGATCGCTATTTAGCGATAAGACCATCTGTTGTGTTTTGTACCTATAGTCCCCTACCTACATGTTGCTGTTTTGTTTTTGTGTGTAACTGATCTGATTATTTGTATTGTATTGTGACTACTCCGTACAACCAACTCTTCTAAAGAATGATTCAATAGATTACCTACCGAGGCAAAACATGTAAACAAACCAACTTAAGTAGGTACCTTCATTACTTCAAAATATATCAACAAATATGTTTACATTCATTTTTAGTAAAAATATCTGTAATAGTAGTTTATGCAACTGGTACATAATGAGGGGCATTAAAACACGAGTGTGTTTTATGAAACGAGCCGAAGGCGAGTTTCATAATAAGGTCACACGAGTGTTTTAATGCCTAATTATGTACAGTTGCATACATTACTTTATCTACACACATATTATAATTACTCTAAGATGGGTTCAGAAACCGTAGTAAATAAATACAATAGTTGTGTTAATACAACCTTTTTTGCACGGTTGCGGAAATATCGAAATCAGAACTGGCAACAGATACCTGAATGTTATTTTAAAAAGTAAAGAGTCCTTATTCTGATGTGATCATGTCGTTCTAGCTCAAATTTCGTGCGATATATACTAAAAAAACATCGAGCTGACATTTCGCATCGACTGAATTTGAATTTTCAGTGATACTAGAATAGGGACATGTCAACTTTGACATTTAAATTTTGACAGTTTTGTTTGACGTAATATTTTAACATCATATATGAGATTAAAATGAAATATTATATTACTGCTGTAGCCTTAGCCACAGATAAGAAAATTGCCATAAATTCATTGAATGTTGAAATGAGAGTCATTTTCTACGGTTTCCGAACGCATATTAGAGGATTTATGATATGTGTGTAGATAAACTATATTTCAGTACTTGTTTGATGCCGAGAAATGCACTGTAGGTACTTACCTAATGCTAGTGGAGAGGATTTCAAGAATAAGCAAAAACAAAGATATATACATATGTAGGTACAAACGTAATAACTAAAACTACTCGTGTAATTTCCATATTCCAATTCCATAAACCATAAACCAAAGCGCCGATTCTAATTACCTACTTATCTTCGTAGGCCATTGACGCTAACAATGATTAAGTTCATCTTTATGCTAATAAGGCCTTCGGTCTATCGATTTTGGATTTCTAGCAATAAATCGATAAAAACCGCAACCGCAAGTGTGTATCGGGAGCGTGCGAACTTAGATTCCAATAATGTTGGGATGTTTTTCGTGCAAAATTTGCAATCCGCGAGAATAATAATTATATTAGGGTCAGTAGTTGGGCGTTTGTTCCAAATAACTTTCGTGGTCACTATTTTGTCATTCGGATAAAGTTTTTAATGCCATTTTCGGTTGTTTGGTAGAAGTACGGGACCGCTATCAGCTAACTCAGAAATAATACCAAAATCTACAGCCATTTCGACAAAAACGTGTCCCCGAAAGCGTGTTTGGAAACTGTCAAAATGTCATTTGTCACTTTTTGACAGTTTCCATTTAAAAACGGGTGATGGGTGAGATGCATTGAGATGACAGGTGAGGACGAGCGGTTTGTGAATAACAGCCCTTGTTGGAATTATAGACAATATTTTTTTTTTACCCACAATGACCCAACAAATGGCCAATGAACCCTACGAACCAGGGTTCGAAGTTCAAAGGACCTCCAGATAATGTCGTGGATATCACCACTCGGCTGCGAAGGCAGGGAATTAGTACCTACTACCTATATATAAGTATCATAATAAGAACACATAAACAACGTGAATTCATAGCTCCTACCTCCTACGCTGACGCACACATCGACAATGAGCATGTAATGTATAGCTCAACACACAATCAAACTAAGACGTGTGAATTTATGAAGGTATACGAGCCTGTGTCAAGGTCCTCCATAGATACAAATAAAATCTCCTAGCTCATTGTTATCCAAATATTTCAATACTAATTAGCATGCATTATATCGGCATTGGAAAAAAAACTTCGATACGACGTCTAAACAATAGCAAGGTATTTATAGCTTTCAGGTGCCAATCAGTATCTGCATAGTGAATATGAATATGAATAATGTAATAATATTCACACACTTTACCGCGAACCGAAAACTATTTCCTTTCCCTTTTTGTCACACTTGCTAATCCTACTAATAAGGCTGGTTTTCCACTAGAGCTATGCTACGCAGCTATGCGGCGCTACGAAACTATGTGACCGTTTCCACTAATGCTATGCTACGTAGCTGTGCGAGGAAGATGCGCAGTTCGAGCTATGCGATATGTATCGACAGTGGGCGCGGGGAGCGGCAGCGCGGTGAGGGGGGAAGCGCTCACGCATCCGTAGCGCGCATCCGTAGCACGCATCCACAGCATACATCCATAGCACGCATCCGCAGCTCGCATCTTTCCATATAAAAAAACATAGCCTAGCTGAACCCTTTTCCACCGCGGGCAAAAGCTAATTCGATATAATTTTCGAACCAGTGGTCTATTTCACCAACTTGACAATTGTCATCTGACAATGACAATGTCAGGTACACTGCTGAGTCGTCACGTAAAGATGGTCGTTGGCTAGAATCGATACTTACCGGCCCGGCAATGTAAACCGAATTGTCATTCTAAGGTGAAGGTGCGTGGTGTATATAAAGAGAAGGATAGGTGACAATTAATGTCAAGTTGGTGAAATAGGGGCCAGGAGGCCGATTTTTGAGTGTCGAACGCTCGACTTTTCACTAGACATCTGTCAAAACGTCATGGTTTTTTGACAGATCTTGAAAATTCGAGCGTTCGACACTCAAAAATCGGCCCCTGCTCACGAAATTGCGAAATGTGACAGTGTGCAGAAATGCGACAAGCGCACAGTAGGACGCCCAGACAAACATACGAAAGCATTATGGTCAAGCTGGGGGCCTACCGGGGACCGAAAACGAAGTATCTCCCTCTCTGTTTGTTTTTTTTTTGTGTTTCTTCCACAAAATTGTTCTACTTTATTGTTAACCATGTCTCAAGCAAATAAATTTCATTTCATTTCATTTCTGTTGCTCCAGTATGCAAGTGCGACAGAGAGGCAGATATTTCGTTTTAGGTTCGCGGTAAGCCCTCTGAAGCAAAAATGCTTCGTTCGTGATTCGCGCTCGCTTGGTCAATAAGGCCGAGACTACACTGAACGTAGGCGAGTCGATTTGGAATACATTTTAATAAGGCATAGGCTACACTGGTATGCGAGTCCAGTTGGAGTACATTGAAATGTACTGTCAGGTGTCTGTCAAATGTATACATTCATAAATCAGCTCCGCCTCGTGTGCTAATGCCGGGAATCAAACCCCACACAGAGTAGGCTTGCCCTCGCTTGGATCATGAATAATAAGCTGGTCCTGTCGGCTGTGTGACTGGTCAGAGTTTATTGGTATCTAAATGCTAATGATGTAATGATAAATGATACAGCAATACATTTATTTATAAGATTAAAACATGTCGGGTGGAATATGACGAAGGATTTTTATGAAAGGCTCAAAATATGTAAGCACTTTATTTTACACAATGACAGGATAAAACACGTACATGTTACACAAGATCGAAGTACAAAGGCGAACTTCCCTATAAGGGATCTCTTCCAGCTAACCTTTGTGCATTAAGGCGCTACACTGAGAAATTTAGAAGCTTTGAAACGCTGTTCTGCCCAGACGAGGAAACAATAGGGACTGATTTTTAGATATATGATTTTTTACTATATGATTGTGCTTCTAACAATAGCCGAAACATGATTGCTTAAAATTTTCTCGATAGAAAAAAAATCCAAAGTTGAGTCTATATTTTCCTTTTTTACTCAGCCTACTAAAACAACGCATTATTAAAAGACACGGTTAAGTTAATATGATGGTATTTTACTCTGTCAAGAGGAAATTTAATAAACCTGCACACAGGCAGATATTTATCGAGATTTGTCTAAAACAGGCATTCTCGAAGAGTGTTGCATCCCGTTTTGTCGTGAGCGAAAAACATAAGGGCGTCTCATTCAATCGATATATCGCCTTAATTTGTGTGGTAACATTCAGTTTGGAAAAAGCCAACCGAACGGTAAGCTACTTTCGTGTCGTCAAGTCAAAATGTAACGTTAATGATTATGAGCTTTCCCCGCACAAACTTTAATCAGCTCATAAGTCATAACAATAACAAAAGACCATCAAGTAATTAGTAATCCATTGTTTTCACTAATCAGGAAAGCGACCCGCTTATGCTGACCTTGTGCCCATGCGTACATTTTACTCGCAATTTTATTTCCCATGTTCACAACAAAGAAATGTCAACCTTAAAATAAAGCTATACGGTTGATTATCAAATGATGATACTTTTTACATTCTTAGATGTGCGGTTGTGCGATAAAAGAATGTGTGTCTTCTGTGTGGCGATTAGCGTCGGATTTAGCGTACAATATGACTATTAAGAGACGCAGCCAATTTTGAACTTTTAGATTATATAGTTAAAATTTATTTTGGTGTGTGAAACAATATTAAAAGTGAAGTTTGTGTTTTGGTTATAATTGGGAGAAATTATGAATATGTTTACGATTTTTCACGCGTTTGGAGTGAACGTTGTTCTGAGCGTAATTAATTTTGTTGATAAACACGGTTGAAAGGCACTTTTGTATGGAATGTGGCAATGGCGTAGATATAATGGGGCCAGTACTCTCGCTTTGATCGCGATACCTTGAGCAGAGGCAGAGAATAGTATCTACCTATAATAATGTTAACTACATACAGAAATAAACATATACATACAGTATAGGTCGCGTCATGTAAAAAGAACGCTGGCGTCAAGCTACGCATTAGACGATTTATCGGTCTATTTGGTGGTATAAGGCTAGTACTTTCATACGCGAGTGTACCAATGCGCAAACACAGCCCCTCCATCTTTCTTCCAGCGTTATTTTTACATGACGCGACCTGTACTTTTCACTGAGGGATAGAGAGAGACTGGAGGCATTTGAAATGTGGTGTTGGAGGAGAATGGAAAGGATTTGTTGGACGGAGCGAAAAACTAATGAAGAGGTTTTAAGTATTGTGAAAGAAAAGAGGACTATGCTTAAAACAATACAGAAGAGGAGAGGACGAATGATTGGACACCTGGTACGGTACGACAGCTTTTTTGTGAACATTTTGAAAGGAAGAAAAGGGGAAGAGGTAGACCCAGATTGACGTACTTCAACCAAGTGAAGGAGAAAATTGGTGGCGTGTCGTATCAGGACGCTAAAAGACTAGCAGAGAACGGAGAAGACTGGCGATCTCTCCACCGACAAGAGCGTAGCTCTTAAGTTTAATGATGATGATGACAGTACTTTTATCTCATGAGCGCGGGTGAGCCATGGTTGTGTGTTGAGTTATTACGTGCACATTGTCTATGTGTGCGTCAGCGAAGGAGCTATTTGAGTTAACATTGTCTATGTGTTCGTATTTGTGTCACATTCACAACTACAACTAAGGCCAACCCGCGCTAGTGAGATAAAATACTGTTCCTAAGTTGAATGGTATCTACACTTAGGAGCAATTAAAACGGATCAGTTTTTAGGAAAATTCGATACTCTTTACCACACCTCGAAATGATACCCACAACACATGACAAACATGAAGAAAGGGGTGGGGTGGTGGTATTATACCCCGATACCACACCATTGCCTTAAAAATGAAATGCTTGCAAATCTACAAGTCACTTATAAAATATTAGTTGGTAGAGACCAACTAATATTTTATAAGTGACTTGTAGATTTGCAAGCATTTCGAAGCCTCATCATCATCATATCAGCCGAAAGACGTGCACCACTGGATATAAGCCTCCTCAAAGAGTGCCACAATGACCGGTCCATTTAGAAGCCTGTTGTAAATTAAATCCAATTCAGAATAAACCCAAATAAGTAAACACAACTGCAAACTGGTGTAATGCTGGCTTGCGCACTAGGTTTTAACAATTTAGCCTTAGGGTCAAGTGACAGGTAGGTCGTTGCCCCCAGACGCAAACGTGTAAAACATTATGCCCACATCACATGACGCCTTTAATGTATTAGGTACAATATTATATATTAATATACCAAAATATTTATATTATATCTCTATCTTAAGGCTTAAGGATCCTTATAAGTTAAAAAAGGCTCATCTATTTAAGAGAATTACTGTTTAATTGACACGTATCTTGATATTTTCTCAATGTTACTATCTAGAACAGGACTATTGCGATCTAAAGACATAGATTTTAAATGTATTTTCATGTTTTTTCATTAAGAAATATTGTTTCAAACATCATTCCAAATCGACAATTTTCGAGCTAAAAAATGCCTTTTTCCGCTTAGATTTTACTACATACAATAAAATCGAAAAAGGGCAATGTTACTATCTAAAACTTTCATACGATCATCATATCCTTTAATCACTTTAATGGTATTATCAATACTTTTGTCAAAATTTGAAATCAAAATATTTTAAAACTTGTAAGGCCTCTAGGAAAATAAATCCAGAAGTGGTTAAATGTAGTTATCTAATCGATAATCAACATTAGGTATTCATTAGACAAATTAACCGGCACCGACCATACGATAAAAAAATCTAACTACTTATGTAGGGACTTCCTTAATCTTGCACTCTAAGATCAAAAACCTGCTAAGCTGTTTAGTCAATCGAACAAAGAACAAACAACGATTACGTTATGAATGCAGTCGTATCCTCGGGAACGAAGCGGCGTGTAAGTTATAGCTTGACGAAGATAATATGTCCTTTTAGTTTGTGGATCTATTGTTGGACAAGCCTGACAGGGCGTCTCCGGCGCGGCGGTCCGCCTTGCCCCAAGGCTGTTACAGTTCTAATACAAACTAGATTACTTAGTGACAAGCGAAGCGTAGCGATTCTATTGGATTATATCGATATAATCCAATAGAATCGCTCGCTGTTCGTATCGCGAACTGAAAGCGAAATATCTGCCTCTCAGCACTTGTGAATTATTTTTGACAGGCATTTAAAGGCACATCAAAAAAGCCTCACAATCTAAAACTTTTGATTTGCCCAGCAAAAATACTAATTGCACGTCAAAACTGCGTTTTTTTGTGCAATTAGTATGTTTGCTGTTCGAATCAGTATTTTTTAGATGCGCAGGCAGTATTTTTTGATGTGTAGGTACCTATATATATCCTTTTTTTGATATAGTCGCAAATTGTAAGCAGAATTAGGTTTTAGGACTACGAAGCGATTTTGCAATAAATTTTAAGCTAATTGCGAACACTTGACCGTCACTAGAATGATCGATGGCTAGTGTTATATCGATATGCTGTCCACGTCGCGAAACTTGCGAAAATCAGCATAATAGATATACAATTGAGCTCAAAAATTTCGAGTCAAGTCAACATAAATTAAATAACAGCAATAGGTTTATTTTATAACTTTTTACACTAGTTTTATTTACATAATATATATTATATTTTTATTTTTCGTAACTCTCAACTGTATTAGCAATTTCCGGGATCCTATCAAAAAATATTATTATCCAAAAATTAAGTTTTTTGCGATATCTCGCTCCATCAACTTTAAATGGGTTATATTTCATGGGTTATTAACTAAACATGGAAATGTTATCTATATTTTTAACTATTATTTTAGCACTTTAGATGTAAAATTAAATAAAGTTCACGACGGATTAAAAAAATGTATATTTTATGAAAAAGTACGGCATTTTTCCGACCCGCATATCCGTATTCTTTGTCCGTGACGCATCTACAAATTTTCGTCAAAATAAATCACTATTAAAAAAAAACGATTTCTTGTAAGTACAGTTTTAATTTTTTCTATGAACAGGTGGGAAAATAATAGTTACTTGGTAGTAGGTCTTGTATCTTGTGCCACCATAGTGCCAATCTAATGCCGGTCGAACGGGCTTGGTATTTAGCTGAACGTATTCGTATCAAGGCGGTTCGGTACAGCCCGAACATTCGAGCAGGTACATACCATTGATTATAACCTGCTTTATATCCAGTTGGTTATGCAATTCTATTGTGAAAGATAGAACATCTTGATGCTTGATATTTTGTAACTGAGAACTGTTTTGGCACTAGTTCATTGACCATTTAGGTAACCCACACGCAAAAGAAAAAAGGTACACAAAAACGAATTGTAAATAAGTGAAGAGATTTTTTTAAATAGAACGACCGTGGCAAACAAGCGTACTTCGTACGTCCCCCTGTGGTAAGCGGACACCGCAGCCTATAGACGCTCGCAACTCCAAAGGAGTCACGTGCGCATTGCCGAGTCGTTATAAAATTAATAACCGTGTTGTAGGCATCTATAGGGTACGGTAACCGCTTGCCACCAGGGGGCCTTACACTTGTTTGCCACCAACGTAGAATCAAACTATGAATACATGCATATTTTCATTGGCTTCCCGGTGGCTGAAAGGGACGATCTACTTATTTCAATGCATCGGGTACCTCTATCAATTAGAGTAGGGTATCATTATCATCATATCAGCCGAAAGACGTCCACTGCTGGGCGTAGGCTTCCTCCAAAGAGTGCCACAATGACCGGTCCTGCGCCACTCGCATCCAGCGGACTCCCACGGCCTTTACCAGGTCATCATTCCACCTTGTGGGGGGTCTACCCACGCTGCGCCTTCCGGTCCGTGGTCGCCACGCGAGAACCTTTCGGCCCCAACGGCCATCGGTTCTACGTGCAATGGGTAGGAGTATATTTATATATATGGGTGGGTAGGTGTAGGGTATATTGTATTAAAAGATAGATTTTTATGTTGGGTGGATATAAGTGCAGTCTGCGTCTGGGTAATTATTATTAAACACTGATTGAGATTGATCAGATTGATCAATTGGTTTGTTTCAAAATAAACAAAAGATACAATCGCCCCAATAACGCTATGAAATGTTAGCCTCATGTTTGGCAATATTTGTCTAACCTTTTCCGTGAAGGTTAATCACTGTTTAATCTGTTTTTTTTTAAATAGAACCAGTATAAAATAATGATCTCAAAGAGAATGTGGTACATGCAATGTTAAGGTCAATCTCCCGAGCCTTTATTGCATAGTTTATTAAACAACGATGACTAAAATCGTCTAATTAAGGCGATTGAAGCCGTCAAAGTTATGTCTCTCTGTACTAAGGGTACAGAGGTAATGCAAATATTGCAAACTCATGATAAGGGTACAGATCTCGCTTATCGCCAGCGCACGGAAAGTTGCGAAAATTGGCATACATTTTAAAAACCGACTAAGTGCGTGTCGGACCTCGGAAAATTTAGGGTTCCGTACCATTTGTTGTTGGATTTTATGGGATAATTAGGGAAGTATTAGTGAATAAATTTGATTTATCGATATATTAGTATTTATTGCTGACACTTTTTCTCCCAAACCGCGCGGGTGATTCATCTACTTTAGTATACAATATAAGGTAGGTATGTTTTAATAGAGATGGCCGACAAATTTAGAAATACCGGGATGTTGTTGCATGATTTAGACGAGGTTTTATGAAGATCGATTAGACCTTATGTCAATAGATTTAGATTTATTATATATATTTAGATTAAACTCAATCCTAAGGCATCAACTTTACCTAAACTTAACTGTTTTGTACATAAAGTAGAAATACAAATAGAAAAATAAATATAATTTATCAGAAAAACGTCTTGAGCGACATCAGTAGTTAAGTTCACTGTTATTGCCGAAAACTACTTTAGTTTTGGAAACCATATCTAATCATTTAGAAACAAAACAAAAACAACTAAGATTGACATGCTGTCTATCATTTGTGACAGTTTCCCACTGACCTAATCCATTCAGAAACTTTAAAGCATTGTGGATTCGTTACTTTTATTTCTACAGAAAGCAGTATTTGTGAAACATTCTCCGACTATTGTTACGTTAAAAGTTATGAAACTTGTTAATAATTACAGTCTTTTACGATTAACATTAATTCTCAGTCATTGTGGCTGTTATACAACTTCTGAAATATGCTGGTAAGCAACCAGGAAGTTTTGCCATTCCTATTTATGCAGCAAATTAAATGCGACACGCATTAGCATAGTCGGCGCATCACTAGTGACAGTAGATGGACGTGTCCCCTCCCTAACCGGCATAATGTTATCTTGAAATTGTAAAGTGGGTATAAATCAGCTGTCATCCATAGCTGACAGCTCACTGTATTCATGTTTCGAATACAGATACAACGATAAAATAATAAACGTAAAGTTCAAGTAGAAATTATGACCATCGACACGATTTGAACTTGCGACCTGAGAATATCGAATTTAGGATGTCTCCATCTCTATCGCACTTATTACTGGAGCGATAGAAATGGAGATAAGCGAAAGAAATTCGACGTTTGAAAGTCGGGAGTTCCGATGACATGCGTTTTTCAATTGGGTGCAAAGTAACGGTCATGATTAAGGCGATTAAAGACTGAATTGATTCTATCCAATCGACAGTAACTTACAGTACGGTTACACGCTCAGTCTGGCGTCAGTTCAGTCCATCAGTCTGGTCCATCAAACTGACAGTTAACCATCAGTCCGCAGGGTTACACGCTCAGTCTGGCGTCAGTTTAGTCCAGACTGATGGACTGAACTGACGCCAGACTGAGCGTGTAACCGTACTCTTAGGGTCGGTTCGGTTGCACCAGCTTACAACTACAGACCGATCATCGTTAAATATGGCGCCGGCAGCTGTAATCCCATAGAAACTTGTCAAACATTCCATACAATCAGATTTGACGAACACCGCTTACGATTACAGACGGTTTGGTGCAACCCAGCCTTAGGCTGGCCGCAGACGCACGTTGTCCGTATGAGTTTTCAGAGAGAGGGGAGTTGACGCCTCTCCCTCTAAGAGCGAGAGGCTTCAACTCCCCTCCCCTCCGATTCCGTTCTGAATTCCGTGCGTGTGCGGCCGGCATTAGAGTTACCGGCAGACGCCTTAAGAGGAGGGGTAGGACAAGCTCTCTCCATACAAACTTTGTGCAGGATTTACTTCGATTGTGCTTGCATTCAAGTTATGATTTTTGGTCAGTATGCTTATTTTTCTGATAGCTATTTCGTGATGTAATTTTTTTTTATTAATTTTTTTTTTTAATTTTTTTGAAATATTTGAAAATTTTCACATCACGATCTTCGCATATCTAATATTTATAACCAAAAAATATGTATATTTGTTAGTGCCAAAACCGACGAATAAAACGTGCACAGAGTTTGTATGGGGAAGGCCTTGCCCAACCCTGCGCCTTAAGCGTTCTACACACGGATCAATTTGTCATAACAACCGCCTGGAAAATGAATGACATTATTCGATGTCTGTATCTTTCTATATTATAGTTGCGGCTCTAAATTTTTTGTGACAAATTGAGAGACATGTAGGGCGCTGTGCTGATTTGGAAGATATCAGGACACATCGAGTTGAGAATAACAGCTCTAAACTACCTATGTAAACCATGCTAGTGAGATTGTGGAATACATTCCTAATAGCTGTGTTGTGCCTGCAAATTGCCTTGTTACGCAGCGCCGGTCACGATCTCTGATGTCAGAGCCAGCTGGATAAGTGTTGTTCCAAATAGTTTAACTAAGTCTAGTACTAACTAGTACTAGTACCAACGCCAACACACAAGTTAACTAAACATTCGTGTACTTTATGCGCATTGTAATAAGGGTTGTGTGTTGGCGTTTGTACAGTCAGGATTATACACATGGTGTAAGTACATTCCAGCACTCAATTGTTTATGGATAAGATTTTTTTTTTAAATTGATGATGCTAACTGTAGGTAGGGTCGGTAGGTGAGTTTACGGCTTCTTAATTTGATGCGCCAGTTTTGCGGCCACTTGGATGAGTTGATGAACTGAAAGGATATTTTCTTGCTTTTTTAATATATTCCCATTCAACAGCTACTAATAAAAAGGCATACAACTCGACGTTTCTTTAGGGCATGTAAAAATTAAAATATCTTGAATTGAAAAAACTCAGTTCTTCAGGAGGCCGCAAACTGGCGCAGGCCGCGTAACTGGCCTAACGACCCTATAACTTGATGATAATATTCTTGCGTCGAATAATCGCTAAACTTGCTCTATACCAATCTGTACGTAACTATGTGTTGTTGTTTCTGATGGTAAGGTCGGCTCCCGTGAAGCCGGTGTTCGGATAAGAGGAGCGGTTCCTACAAAAATAATTGCCATACGTGATACGATAAATAATGAATACCTAACCAACAGATAAAAATACCTGGGCACAGCGCATAAGTATATACACAATTACACACAGTACAGGTCTACCTGTCTAGGTACCTAATCTCTTTTATGGAGAATATGGAGATGTGTGTAACAAATTCTGGCAAAGCGCTGGCTTATCCGATTAATGCTAGTCAGGTGCAATAGAATGGAGGCCTCCTACTGACACAGAGACACGCTTCGCAGCCGAATCTCTTGAAAGTGAACGTGTAGACTCGTAATTAGGCTAGAACAATGGTTTTGAGAGTGCACGTCACTAAAATTGCTATCAGATCAGATCAGATCATTGTTGTTATGCAAATGCTGGCTGGTGAAAATTGCGGTAGTTTTATTTATGTAACAGATGTAGGTCATCGAAGATAATTTCTTAGTTGACAATTACATCAAATTAATTTAACGAATCATGGGTTTACTTATGTTTTTCCGTTTCTACAGGTGTATTATTATGCATGATGTTGATGATATTTCCCACTTTTTTTAGGATATTTAAAAATAGGACGTTCAAGGTTTACGCTACGCTAAGGTTGTCTGGAAGAGATCGCTGCTTTGCGATAATACCACATGTTGTTTGCCGCCTTGTATTGATTACGTAATGTACTGTGATCTTTTTATTATTGAGATGTAGATGTGCAATAATAATCTAGATGTTGTATTTGTTTAAAGTGTCTTTGGCTAATAGATAGTATTTCCCGAGCTCCAACCATTTCGTGTTAAAGGATTTTTAGCATATCATGTAGCTAACAACTTGTTTGTTTGTCCGCAGCTGGGACGCATGCCAGTGGGCGTGATGGTACCACCGCGCTACGCCACGCTGCCGATGCCGCCCGCACCCTACGCTGCCGCGCCCGTCTTCTATCCCGTGCATGATGGGGTAAGTTCTCATCGACACCCATGAACTTAAGTCCTTATCATCACCCATTTACTGTCTATACTCACGCTACGCCACGCTGCCGATGCCGCCCGCACCCTATGCTGCCGCACCCGTCTTCTATCCCGTGCATGATGGGGTAAGTCCTCATCGACACCCATTAACTTAAGTCATTATCATCACCCATTTACTGTCTATACTCACGCTACGCCACGCTGCCGATGCCGCCCGCACCCTACGCTGCCGCGCCCGTCTTCTATCCTGTGCATGATGGAGTAAGTCCTCATCGACACCCATGTACTTAAGTCCTTATCATCACCCATTTACTGTCTATACTCACGCTACGCCACGCTGCCGATGCCGCCCGCACCCTACGCTGCCGCGCCCGTCTTCTATCCCGTGCATGATGGGGTAAGTCCTCATCGACACCCATGTACTTAAGTCCTTGTCATCACCCATTTACTGTCTATATTACTCACGCTACGCCACGCTGCCGCTCCCGCCCGCACCCTACGCCGCCGCGCCAGTCTTCTATCCCGTGCATTGATGGGGTAAGACTTTCTCATCATTACCATATATGTACTCTTAATAAGATATAGCTAAAATAATAAACTTTGCCTGCGCTAAAGGAGAAAATTTTAGTTCTTTTTACATAAGATGCCAATATCTTGAAAATGGTAAGGAATTTTTACAAAGCTAAAATATTAGTATTTCTTGACGATAAATTAAAAGAAGACGTTAATGTCTCCTCTTAGCTGTAAGCATTTCATTTTAATTTCTCGAAAAGTAATTTCTAGGGCCGATACAGCCCTTCGAATCGCTAAACTTAAAGTGGTAGTGGGCGGGGAGCATTGCACGTAGAACCGATGGCCATTGGGGCCGAAAGTTTCTCGAGTGGCGACCACGGACCGGAAGGCGCAGCGTGGGTATACCCCCACAAGGTGGACTGATGACTTGGTAAAGGTCGCGGGAGTCCGCTGGATGCGGGTGGCGCAGGAACGGTCATTGTGGCACTCTTTCGGGGAGGCCTTTGTCCAGCAGTGGACGTCTTTCGGCTGATAAGATGATGATGATGGAGATGGTTTATTTCTTATCGTCTCATTCCAGCGGCTCCGAAGACGTCGCTCCCCGCGCGATCCGCGCGAGCGCAGGCGGCGCGAGCGGGACCGAGACAGCCAGCTGACGCGATCGCTCGAACGAATACACCGCAAGCGGCGGGCCGAGCGCGACCGTGTCTCGGATGAGCAGCTCAAGCGGACATACACTGGACTAGATAGGTGAGCTCACTTTATCCCGATACCTTTCGTTTGGGAGCGTACACCCATCTGAAAGGTTGGCAACGCAATTGTGACTCCTCTGATGTTGCGGGTGTCTATGAGCGACTGTAATCGCTTACCATCAATCGATCAGTCAGCTTTAAACTTCCTACCCTCCTTTTCTTTCCTTTCTTCTTTTCTTTTCTTTTATTACCTATCTTGCTTACTTTTTTTTCTTTTAACGGTTTCAACCTTCTGACATATTCAGCCAAAATGAAAATAGCGTGAAACTTTTTTTTACGTTTGGCGGTTTATAAAGGGTGGCAAGATATCGACCGCTTAACTGAGACGGCGTAAGAGGATAGTCACCCGACAGCTATCTTAGATCCGCTAGCCTTTGAGCCTTCAGGTTCCATTTGGAAGAATACGTCTGCGCAAACGGTCAGCCCGAATTTGAATGTTCCCATGTCAACAGGATCCGGCTAATGTACTTACGGATATTTTAATGTACCACCGCTACCCTACACGTGACCCCTGGACGGTGCTAAAAGTGCAACAAGAATTGGCAACCGTACTGTCTTCTCGAAGATCTCACGTTTCGAAATATAATTGTCATACGATAAATAAATAAATTAAAGCATGCATTATTATTTGAAGCGTTTGGGGTGGAAACACTGGGACCAACTCTATAAAGATCTGTCGGCGCGCCTAATAGAAACCACTGGTGACCAGAAGGCTGGCCAATATTTCGTGTAAAGAATAAGTATTACCATTCAGCGTGGTAATGCGGCCAGCCTTCTGGGCACCCTACCCGCTGACGGCGACTTGGGTATTTTTTTTTATCTTTAAGTTTTATTTTATACGCCTAGTTTAAGTTTTTATTTCATTGTTTGTTCATATGTATTTTTAGTTACTATCTCAATATCTCATTTTAAACACACAGGGCGTACGCCGAGCAGTTCATCGCAGTCTGCGACGAGAGTCGCCAGGCCGGCGAGCGACACGACTCCTTACCCAGTACAGCGACCAGCGACTCCAGCCCCACTCACTCCCACAGGGAATCCATGTGACGACCAGCGACTCTAGCCACACCCACTCCCACAGGGAATCCATGTAAGGGCCAGCGACTAGCTACACCCACTCCCACAGGGAATCCATGTGACGACCAGTCTAGCTGCACCCACTCCCAAAGGGAATCCGTGTGACGAGCTTCGACAGTCCAACGGCGACACGACACGATTGCATGGAGCTAGGATACTACAGTATAGGAGATACGTAGGTCTGACCTTGAACGCAACACCACGTATACTAAAGAAGTTAGAGGTGTAAGGTTTCCCCAGTTGGGCTGCTCCAAATATGAGCAAGATTACGTTCCGCTGTGCCCTACCTCTCAGATGTGCGCGGAAATACACAAGATTGGTTTTAATCTAACCTTCCCAAGTTTTTAGAAGGTATCTCAACACCATTGGAATAGGTATTACATAGGATTACGCGATCATTTACAGCATTTATAGACTCATATAGGTTTCTGAGCAAGCAATCGGGGATGTGTTTGCTAAAAACATTTCGGAAGCATTTGCGTAAGAATTTGTAGGTACGATTAAAATTCTGCGCCTCGAGGTTATTTGAACAACCTCTTAAGGAATGTAAACAAAATCTCTTCGACTTTGGCTTGGAAGCTGGTTTCATTCAAGTATCAATTGAATTGTTCAATCAACGTATCTTCTACGAGGCTCAATATTTTAGGTCGTACAATGGAAATTATCTTATACAAATAAAGATCGGATCGGGAACTAATGTGTAAAACTAGATCTGATAAGTTGTAATATCAAAAATTATAACGACTCCAGTACGAGATCTTATTAATTTGGTCTCTATTTTATAATTGTCAATTTGAAATATATTTCAAATTCGTAATAGGGTTAAAATGTGTAATTTTAATTTTGTACACCGTATGTTAGATAGGTAAGAGGTACCTACTTACTTTTTAACGTCTTTTGTAAATGTTTATGACAATACTCGTTTTCGAATAACGTCATATTCTTGCATATTTAGGTAAGTTGACGTGCTGCTTGAATAAAACCTCAAAAGTAATATAGGACTATAGGTCCACCGCATATAACTGAAACGCCTTGACGAGACAGAGGTACGGGGGCGACGTTAGAGGTGGGTGACGATAAAGGGCACCGGAGCAGTACACTTTGTCGTCACCCCTCGCTCGCGCGTGTCTCATCACATCAACGTTGTCTCATTTAAGCTTTCGACCTATAGGTAGATAGATACAATAAGACCTTTATTTGACCACACACCGACGTGTCCTGTTCACTGTCTTAATATGCAAGAATTGTTGTTATTCGTGTAGATTAGAATAACCATTATGATACATATCATACCAAACTAAATCCGATAGCTTTACGACTGTATATAATACATTTATTACGTTACGTACTAACTACATTAAACTAAACTACACGAGCTGTCATGCAGAATAAATTTTAATGATCGTAAAATCACCAACACTGAAGGCAATGTTGGTAAGATAGTGGTATTCGGGAATTTGTTGACGGAATTAGTGCTTTTTTTCGTACCTGAGGAGGCCGTCAACAAATTGTAAGTTCCCGAATGCAAAGTTCTACGAAAATAAAAAGTATTCTGCGATGACATATTTACTTATGCACCGCACTAACACACACCGTGTCAAAGGCCCTGTCATGGAATCATAACATAACCCTTCCTTTTGACTTTGCCGTAGTCGGGTAGTCAAAATACATAGGAGTTGAAATCGCTACGAACTTGCTTCCGGTATCGCCGATATAGGGACAGAGACCGCCTCATGATGGGACCTATGCCTCAATTTTACTAACAATCACACAATACTTGTAAACTTGTTTATTCGTCAAAAATCTGTGTTATACGATAACTTAAGTCTTATTTATCTAGCTCGTAAATATTGATTGATAGAGATATTTTTAATGTGGGACTAAAAACGCCTGTTCAGTTATTACCATTAGCTTATTAACACAGCTTTAGATGATACTTACTCCTTCAATTACTACATAGGTGGCAGAAGTGTTGTTGTAAACTATTACTAGGTGTATTTAATTGCTTATATTAAATTTTGTAGCAACGAAAATTGACTTACCTATTCGCAACCTATGAACAATGTGTAAGGTATGTTTTAAGCTGCAATTAACCAAGATCGCTTGCTGGCAGCTGATAAATCAGCAGTTAGAGAAGGGACGCTTCTTATGAGTTCTCCACACAGTCAAGGACCCAACTATTTAATTCCCTGCAAAATTAAGTGATGATACCTTCAGCCAAGAATATAGTTATTCTATCACTTCAACTCTACTGTTTGCGTTTTAAGGTCCGAAAGTGGTAGACCAATTTTTTAGCTGAATATACGTCCTCAGAAAGTGTCCGGAGTTCTTGATACGTAAAATACCTAGCAATGTTTGCTTGGCTTTATTCGAATAAATCTCAATATATTTTTTCTTTCCATATGAAGAATATCTCTATCAATCGTTTTAGTGTTATTTTGTATATTTCAACTGAAGTCCTATGTACCTAAGCGGTGCCAAATTGCACGGAGCAATCAATTTGTATATAGCGCGTCTAAATTTGCTCAATTCGTTAGCGTTTGCTCTAGGTTGTACTCGTATTGCTAAGGTTTAAGCTTATTTTAAGTCTTAGTCAGGGGCGAAACTAGTATGGGCGGAAATCCTGATGGGTGTCACCCGGTGGCGTGCTCGGTGTACCCATAAGCGGGCTGGTTTCACCCATTGACGTGCTGGGTGTCACCCGGGCGGACCGCCTAGCTATGCCACTGGTCTTTGTAGTGTAAAACCGTTAATACGGTAAGTATTGTATTTTAATTATAAACATTTTGTAAACTGAATGAAATTACTTTAAACGGATAATATTGAAAAACAACACGATTTCATTCGACTGAAATTATCTAGGTACAGTTAGGTTAAAAATACCGGCCTAAAAATATATTTTTTTAGACTCAATTTTATAACAATCCGTTTTTTATAAAATTGAGCTTAGACCTATCAACAGTAACTATGTTTAACGTTGTACCTATCTGTTACCATTATTACTACTTATACTGACACATTACTATACTTCTAAGTTCATTAGTTTTTTTCCTTTTTGCAACCGGGAGTGTATGTAATATTTTAGTGTTAAGATATTTTCCCGATAATGTTCTCCACTTAGTTGCAGTGGGCAATACTTGTCAGTTTCCAGATTATATTTTATGTTATTACAAGAATTTGCACAGGTACAGTCAGCTGCAAAAATATATACAGGACTAGCGTATTCAAAAAAAACTTCCAACACAATCTACATCTACGTTTACTGAGACGGGGTAAGGGGGAAGACGTCGACGGGCATTTCCCTTGCTGCGTCTCAGTTAAGCGATAAAGTGTACATCTTTAAAAAAAACTTACTTCGCCTATGTCCTAAAAAAAAGTGTAGGATAAATTGTCCTTGTCCATTTCATAAATGCAATATAATTTTAATTGTACTTTATGTGATTATGTTTAGCATAGATTTTGTAAATATTTTTTAAGCATATAAAATGTCTATTTTAAACTATTCCAGATACTTATTAACCGTAAACTGGAGTCAGTTATAATTATTTTTATAGGAAATAAATTGAGATTAATTAATATTTATTCGTAGGTACGAAATTATTTTATTGGTAATAATATTGCCACATGTAAATCGATATTAATACAAAATTGTAATAAATATGGTTGTTTTATTGAATACATATTGCCTAAAACATTCTCACTTGACAGATTATATTGACAAAGATACATCAATAAATTGACCACATTAGAGCAGTATCCTATCTACGATAGACTTTCTATCTCACGAGCGCGGGTGAGCCATGGTTGTGAACTATACATGCACATTGTCTATGTGTGCGCCAACGTAGGAGCTATCAGTTCACGTTGTCTATGTGTTCGTATGTGTCACAACTACAACAATGGCTAACCCGCACTCGTGAGATAAAAGTCCTATACCTAATTAACCGAACATCATACACCCATTTTTGTGTCGGTTTGCAAATAGTGCGTTTTAACTAAAAACACACTATAATGAATCCTAACAACAATTGACCAGGGTTTAGAATTCATTATCGCTCAGCACAGAAGCGCGGCCGGGCGCGGCGCTGGGCCGCGCGCTCGTCAGCCGCAGCTCGCTCTCTGAAGAGCTGCTTAGAGACCCGCCGTCCCCACCGTCCACTCCTGAAAACAAAACAAGAGCTATCAGCCGCTCCGTTGTCACACCTGTGACACGCGAAGGAACGTAAGCGCTGTGGGTAAGTATGTGTGCGTGCGCTGTCGGTACACGCGTCAATTTTTTGCGCGGATGCGTAGCGCGGTCGAATCGCGAGGCGCGACGGCACGCGATCGATACCAGCACGTGTTGCGCTCGAGAGTATGTCGGCGTATCTCTAGCTATCCGTCACTTTCTAACAGCACCAATCAGAAAAAGACGCGTAGCTCGAGATAAGTCGAGATACTCTCGAGCGCAACATGTGCTACGGGCGCAGGTGGGTCTCTCAGGGACGAGTAACTGACCTCGAGCGGGGGGTTCGTGGCCTTCTGTTTGTAATACTATTATACTATTCTGTGCCGTTGTTTAGGGCGGGTTGCACCAACTTACGTTACAACCACAACATACATAAGCGATACAACTTTAACAAACACTTTAAAAAACCGGCTATAGGTAGTAGGGCCATAAACAGATTTAGGTTCGCGTCTTTCCTGTGTACAGTCGCCATCAGATACTTCGGTACGAACGAGGTGCTCACAAATATCTGAACACGACTCTATTGCCAAGGCGTTAGAGTGCATGTTCAGATATTTTTGAGCACCCTGAAGAGTACAGATATATTTGATGGCGACTGTACATATCAAAAGTTAAGGGCTACAAAGCTTAATTTTGGATTGGTCTAGTAATCCGCTTAAAGGTTCCGGTTCTTATAAATCCATGTAATAAAATCATAATCATAACTCACATGCTCATAAGCCGTTAACTATTGATCACAGGAGAGACGACTTTTGTTTTTGCATGTGTTTATGACCCAGTAGGTATATTGTTAAGCTCGACTTCACTGAAATTTATAAAAGTGATTTACCTTCAATGAGATCAGCAAAATCGTCATCCTCAGCGGCGATGGTGCGGGTCGCAGGGCGCGGACGCGACCAGCGAGAGGCAGGCTCATCGTGACCTGGTAGTAAAACAACAAATGGTAATAAAACAAAATATAGGATGTTTAGACATTAGTGGAGGGAGACTTAGTGCCAGTTGCACCAACGTACGAACACAGACCGGTCATCGTCAAATATGGCGCCAGCGGCTGTCATCCCATAGAAACCTGTCAAACTTTTTATACAATCAGATTTGACGAACACCGCTTACGATTACAGACGGTTTGGTGCAACCCAGCCTTAGCCAATTTACTTAATTCGCGGTTGCTGAGTATTAACGTAGATTTAAAGTCTACGTTTTGGCAAAAAAATATTATATGCTGTTATGTGTCCCACTGCATGTTGTCCAGACTTCCCTGTCCAGAGCCTCTTCCTCCCAGTTGGAGACAAATACGTCCAGATCATCCCGCCATCTCCGTAATATCAAATTATTGGCAATAACAAACAAAAAACAGCCTTTTGCGTAGTTAGCGGTAGAGGTCTGTTTCATTTTACGGTATTGCCATTTGGACTATTAAATGCACCGCAAAGACAATCCCAACCGATGAGTCTACTACTAGTTCGTTTGAATGAAGACATAATCTGAGCATAAATTTAGACAACATAGATTTTGTTTGACCATTTTGAAGAGTATCTTGCGATGCTTCGCAAAGTATAGACCGTTCTGAAATAGGCTAATCTAACTGCAAACATTGATGTGTCAGATTTCCGGGCCGACCGGCTTTATCCTGTGACTAAATGACTATGTATGTACAACGTGACCCAACAGTAATTTTGACCACCCTGCTAAATTCTAAAATGGTTACCTGTTTCCTATTGCCTATGTAGTAATATTATAAACTGTCCCTTACCGTAGAGAGCACGGTCCGAATCAGAGTCGGATCGCGAATCGTCCTCGTCTCGCACCTCGTCGAGCGAGTCGCGGCCCGCCATGCTGCCAAACGCACGTCGTGCCTCCGCTGCACCCGTTCCTAATAAAAACATAATTATAGGTCGACGGCTTAAGTGAGACCGTGCGGAAGGTAGCGGGAGGTAGGAACCCAGCACCTACTGCCTCTGCTACTCTTTGCATTCTCCCCCTTTGCCCTTCTCTAGTCACAGGAGCAGCTTTAGTTAAACCGTGTACCTATAAACGGCTACTGTTAGCTTAACCGTAAATTTTAACAAACCGCTGCTAAGATGTATTTTGTCCCTTTCTCACAAACATAAATGTCACAGTGACTGGTAAAGACTAGGTGGAATACAAACGCGGCAAAGTTTTAGCGGCTAATTAACTAAAAGGGGTTATGAATAAAGGAGGTAAGTATATTATTATTAGGAGGAAAGGGACGTTCTCTTCGCCGCTGGAAGGATGATATTGTGTGAATGGCCGGTAAACACAGGAGACATGGCATAAGATGATGGAGGCCTTCATCCAAAAATTGAAGGTATCCGTGGAACTAGAGCCAGTACTCACTGGGCACACCATTTAAGGGCTAAGTGAAAAGCCATACTAACCTGCAGTTTTAATACGCAGCCGCGTTTTGGGCCTCGTGGCCGGCCGCGGTTGCTTCGCTTCAAACTCCTTCGCGTCGTCACTAGAATCCAGCTCATCTGGCAAAGAGTAATATTTTTACTTATTAGTGAGACGACACACATGTCACCTGGCTACGTATTATGGTCGCAGTTATCGCGTGATAAAACAAGATAGGCATCTCACATCTGTTACTTTCTATTAGGTGGTATCAGGAACGTGACCGTCATAGACAATAATTTGTAGCCTAGAATATAATATTATACTATGAATACTGCACAATAATCATCTTCAGATCTACGAGATCTTTCTCTGCAAACTCCTTTCCTTGGTGCTGGGTGGCTCCCCGCTTCGGGAGCTGTGGCGGCACAATAATCAAAAAGTATTGGCTGGTACTCATCGTCTATCACGTGATAAATGAGACCATCATATACCGCGCTGGATGATCGTTGGAAATTCTTAAGACTACTGTAATCTGTACCTAATGTTACGTACCCGATTCACTCAATTTCCCCAAAACATCCTCAGCTTCGTACTTGTGTATCAGCTGCATAATCGCCGCTTGCTGTTCTTCAGCAGCCTGTAACACACGTCTTAATTATTCGTAATTATTACCCTGGGTCTGGGAATCTAGTTTTAGCTTTGATTCCACGCACCAAATAATTTCATACAGTTCGTAAGCACTTAAAACAATTTTAGAAATTTTATTTTTCTAACTTGCTCTTACACGTTCTTAAACCAAAGTAAACGATTCTTTACACAGCGGTAACCCAGCACGTACTGCTCTCCAAGCTGCTCAATCTCACTTTCTAGATCAGTCGAGTGGCTATAGTAAGCTGGACTATACTAACCTCAGCTTGCGCTGTTTCCAGCACTGTCAACTGGTGTTAGATCGATTCCTCACAGCGGTAAAGCAGTACGTACTGGTCCTACAGCTGCTCAATCGCATTTTTAGAGATATCAGCTCGTCATAGTGAGCTGGATTATACCAACCTCAGCTTGCGCTGTTTTCAGCACGCTCAACTGGTGTTTCAGCGCCTCCACACAGAGGTAATGCAGTACATACTGGTCCCAAAGCTGCTCAATCTCGCTCTCTAGATCAGTCGAGCGGCTATAGTAAGCTGGACTATACTAACCTCAGCTTGCGCTGTTTCCAGCACGCTCAACTGGTGTTTGAGCGCCTCCACACAGCGGTAACGCAGCACGTACTGGTCCCACAGCTGCTCAATCTCGCTCTCTAGATCAGTCGAGCGGCTATAGTAAGCTGAACTATACTAACCTCAGCTTGCGCTGTTTCCAGCACGCTCAACTGGTGTTTGAGCGCCTCCACACATCGGTAACGCAGTACGTACTGGTCCCACAGCTACTCAATCTCGCTCTCTAGATCAGTCGAGTGGCTATAGTAAGCTGGACTATACTAACCTCAGCTTGCGCTGTTTCCAGCACGCTCAACTGGTGTTTGAGCGCCTCCACACAGCGGTAACGCAGCACGTACTGGTCCCACAGCTGCTCAATCTCGTTCTCCAGAGCAGTCAACTCGCCTTGGTAAGCTGGCCTGCGCAAAAATTAGGTTAACGTGAGAATTTTTGATACAAAAAATGGCACTGACCAAACACATTTTTGTCAGCAGAAGTCTCTTTTTTTTAGTTTTTATGAATAAGGCGGTAGTCTTGATGACTAATTGAATTTTCTGGACGTCACTTATTCGCCTGTACTCAGGCTTGGCATCCAGCGCTTCCTCGGACGCCGCGACGCTGTCGATAGGCTCACGTGCGTCCGCCACTCTTGCTGCTGTTTCCGCCCGAATTCAATACTTACTAATCTTCTGCACAGTGAGCAGTCGCTTCTCCGCCCGCTCCAGCTCCGCCCGCCTCCTCTCGAGCTTGGCATCCAGCGCGGCCTCGGACGCCGCGACGCTGTCTATGCGTTCGCTTACGTCCATCACTCTTGCTACTGCTGTTTCCACCAGAAATCAATACTTACTTAATCTTCTGCACGGTGAGCAGTCGCTTCTCCGCCCGCTCCAGCTCCGCCCGCCTCCTCTCGAGCTTGGCATCCAGCGCGGCCTCGGACGCCGCGACGCTGTCTATGCGTTCGCTTACGTCCATAACTCTTGCTACTGCTGTTTCCACCAGAAATCAATACTTACTTAATCTTCTGCACGGTGAGCAGTCGCTTCTCCGCCCGCTCCAGCTCCGCCCGCCTCCGCTCGAGCTTGGCATCCAGCGCGGCCTCGGACGCCGCGACGCTGTCTATGCGTTCGCTTACGTCCATGACTCTTGCTACTGCTGTTTCCACCAGAAATCAATACTTACTTAATCTTCTGCACGGTGAGCAGTCGCTTCTCCGCCCGCTCCAGCTCCGCCCGCCTCCGCTCGAGCTTGGCATCCAGCGCGGCCTCGGACGCCGCGACGCTGTCTATGCGTTCGCTTACGTCCATGACTCTTGCTACTGCTGTTTCCACCAGAAATCAATACTTACTTAATCTTCTGCACGGTGAGCAGTCGCTTCTCCGCCCGCTCCAGCTCCGCCCGCCTCCGCTCGAGCTTGGCATCCAGCGCGGCCTCGGACGCCGCGACGCTGTCTATGCGTTCGCTTACGTCCATCACTCTTGCTACTGCTGTTTCCACCAGAAATCAATACTTACTTAATCTTCTGCATGGTGAGCAGTCGCTTCTCCGCCCGCTCCAGCTCCGCTCGCCTCCGCTCGAGCTTGGCATCCAGCGCGGCCTCGGACGCCGCGACGCTGTCTATGCGTTCGCTTACGTCCATCACTCTTGCTACTGCTGTTTCCACCAGAAATCAATACTTACTTAATATTCTGCACGGTGAGCAGTCGCTTCTCCGCCCGCTCCAGCTCCGCCCGCCTCCGCTCGAGCTTGGCATCCAGCGCGGCCTCGGACGCCGCGGCGCTGTCTATGCGTTCGCTTACGTCCATCACTCTTGCTACTGCTGTTTCCACCAGAAATCAATACTTACTTAATCTTCTGCACGGTGACCAGTCGCTTCTCCGCCCGCTCCAGCTCCGCCCGCCTCCTCTCGAGCTTGGCATCCAGCGCGGCCTCGGACGCCGCGACGCTGTCTATGCGTTCGCTTACGTCCATCACTCTTGCTACTGCTGTTTCCACCAGAAATCAATACTTACTTAATCTTCTGCACGGTGAGCAGTCGCTTCTCCGCCCGCTCCAGCTCCGCCCGCCTCCGCTCGAGCTTGGCATCCAGCGCGGCCTCGGACGCCGCGACGCTGTCTATGCGTTCGCTTACGTCCATGACTCTTGCTACTGCTGTTTCCACCAGAAATCAATACTTACTTAATCTTCTGCACGGTGAGCAGTCGCTTCTCCGCCCGCTCCAGCTCCGCCCGCCTCCGCTCGAGCTTGGCATCCAGCGCGGCCTCGGACGCCGCGACGCTGTCTATGCGTTCGCTTACGTCCATCACTCTTGCTACTGCTGTTTCCACCAGAAATCAATACTTACTTAATCTTCTGCATGGTGAGCAGTCGCTTCTCCGCCCGCTCCAGCTCCGCTCGCCTCCGCTCGAGCTTGGCATCCAGCGCGGCCTCGGACGCCGCGACGCTGTCTATGCGTTCGCTTACGTCCATCACTCTTGCTACTGCTGTTTCCACCAGAAATCAATACTTACTTAATATTCTGCACGGTGAGCAGTCGCTTCTCCGCCCGCTCCAGCTCCGCCCGCCTCCGCTCGAGCTTGGCATCCAGCGCGGCCTCGGACGCCGCGGCGCTGTCTATGCGTTCGCTTACGTCCATCACTCTTGCTACTGCTGTTTCCACCAGAAATCAATACTTACTTAATCTTCTGCACGGTGACCAGTCGCTTCTCCGCCCGCTCCAGCTCCGCCCGCCTCCTCTCGAGCTTGGCATCCAGCGCGGCCTCGGACGCCGCGACGCTGTCTATGCGTTCGCTTACGTCCATCACTCTTGCTACTGCTGTTTCCACCAGAAATCAATACTTACTTAATCTTCTGCACGGTGAGCAGTCGCTTCTCCGCCCGCTCCAGCTCCGCCCGCCTCCGCTCGAGCTTGGCATCCAGCGCGGCCTCGGACGCCGCGACGCTGTCTATGCGCTCGCGCGCGTCCGTCACCCTTGCTGCTGCTGTCTCCACCTGAATTCAATTCATTATTCTGGTTAACTCTTCGAGCGTTCGTGACCCAACGGCGCTCGCGTGCTGCGTGCGATTGCGAAGTTTAAGCAAGGCTGTGCGTGTGCATCAGTTCTAGGATGAGTGATCGCTTTTGAGTGGTTACTGAGCGCTCCCGTACTTTGGAAGGCACATTAAGCCGTTGATTCCGGTCTATGAAAGCAGTCGTTACGCCAAGTTATAGAGGCCTTCCAACAGTCAACTTAAGTTGCCCATGCCCACTCACTTAACAAGCCAGACATCCTTAAGCTAGGGACTCACCGCTCGGCGTAGGCACGCTTCCATGGCCGACATTTCTAAGGGGCGGGCGAGGGCTTGTTCGCGTTGCTCCTGTAAACCAGTAGCCACATATTAGGAACCTACTTTAATACACAAACTCATTAAAAAACACCAATAGAACATTTAGATTTTTTAAATGAACGGCGTTATCAATGGTGCAATTTGAATTAATGATCATGCAGTGGCCACGAAGGCCTGCCGCCCGTTACCCTTAAAGTTTCCCACCACGCGGCGGAGGAACCGTCCCAGTTAAATGGCAGGTCTAAATAAGAGAGTAGTTTTAAATCCTTAAGTATATGTTTCACCTTATGTTCAGCTTCCTTAGCGAGCAGGTCGTACAGAAACGCTCCCTGAGCAGTGATATCGGTTGCCAGCGCTCTGGCTTGCTTTATTTCGCCCAGCTGCAGCAAATAAAGCGATACATTTTTGTAGATAAACTATAAAATTATACGTATTATTATTTTAAAAGCGTAACTATCGCAATCGAAGAACAGATCATAAATATAGGTACGCTTGTGCTCAAGGATTGTTCCCACAGGGTACCCACACCACACCGTAACATAACTGTCTCTCCTAACTCTTCTTCCAGACTACAGAATCAATCGAGAACGAACAGGTTAAAAGATACTTATGGCACAGCTATCTAGCTAGAATCGCCGCAAATCAATTTATAAAAACACATTATCCCCCTTTCCGTCGCAGAGTTGGGTAAAAAGTAACCCAACGACTCACCCGATTAGTGACGTCATACGTCAACGGCACGTCAGCTCGCTGCTCGTCCGGCGGAGGCGCCTGCAGCGCGTCACGGAGCAAAGACGCCACTTTGAGCAGCTCGCGCACTGCCCAGCCGTCCGCGCCGTATAGCCTCTTGCCGTTCAACTTGAGATTCGCGCGAGAATGCTGTAGAAAGAAAAGACACAAGTAACAAACCCGATATTTGAAAAGATACCCCCCTCTTACCCCTGCCCTTGCCCTTATTACGTAGGTATTTCACCCTATTCTGCTAAATCCACCAGATTTTATGTATAGGTACATAGACATGAGCAATTAACTTACAAACAGTCATATAGCGTGTGTCACAAATGTGACTTAATTCAGCGCTAGCCCGGCCACCACGTAGTTCCACATCTGCCTCGTCCGTCGCCGCCAGCCACCGCGTACCTAAATTTTTCAATCGCGTCTCAACATTTACCCCCCAAAATAGATGAACTTGTGTTAAGTAAAAACAAAGATTATAGGGTACACTAATAAAATAATGTTTGGTAAGAAGTAACCACTGCCTATCAAACCCGATATTTCCCAGGATTTAAGGCACTAGTGAATAGGCATTTTCTGGGTGAGCTCGCTTAACCGTTGACCTCATCTTTGCCCCCAAGCTAGATGCTGGCCAAGAGCAATCCCATTTTTAACAAAAAAAACCCTTATTTCTCTTATTTCACTAGGTATTGTACTAAACCCACAAGCTTTAGACTGACCGGAGCAGGTAACTTACAAAGAGCTACTCGTTGTTCGGCGCTCGCACGGTCACCACAGGTCGTAGTTCTACATCTGAGTCGACTCCCGCCACCGCTGCCTAACAAACCCAATATTTGACAGGATCCTAATCCTTATTTCACCCTTTTATGCTATGTATACCTAGAAAGAGTAAGTAGGTAACTTACAAAGAGTGCTATGGCATGCGTCACAAGAGCGACTCGTTGTTCGGCGCTAGCGCGGCCACCCCTCAGTTCCACATCTGGCTCGACCCTCGCCGCCAGCCACCGCGTGCATTCCTCAACCGCCTCCCAGTTCGGATTACGGAAGCTCTCCATGTTAATCTGGCGGGGGTAGCCCAGGGCTCGCATGGCTTCGCTGAAATCTGGAAATTTTGGTAATCTATGCGTAGGTAGTGCGCGCCATCCACGAAGGCCCGCCCCTCCACAGCCCTAGCCAAGCCGTACAACTGCGCACAGATTAGTATGAGAATCGCTGTGGAGGGGCGCGTCGGGCTTAGCCCGCCACTGAATAGTTACATTGTTACTAACAAGTTATGGATCCAGTGTCCGAAATAAACGATTTTAATAGGTACTTACTTCTTAGATCCCTATAAGACATTATCACACAGTTGGAAATCCAATTGCTGCTTTGAAATAAATAAACCTGTGTTCACGCCTTCTTTACTTGCAAATGACAACTCATTGTTTGTTGTGATGCGTTGCCATGGCAACACTGACACTTCGCTTGTAGTTTTTTCTTTTTTATGGCACCGCGCTTTTAGCGCATTCAGTCAAATTTTTAGCTTTTTTATGTTTTTTTTTAGTTGGTTGGCTAAGCGCGCACGAGCAACCTTTGGCTCCGCAACTGTCTGTCAGTCTCCGTCACACTTTCATACCCATCGACTTGAGGGAAAGATAAAATAGTTGCGGAGACAAAAGTTGCTCGTGCGCGCCTAGCCTAAGGCATTCACTGCCAGCAACGCATATATGCATTCACGTCCATACCATTTTGTTAGTAGGGGGCGTGGCCTGCATGTGTTAAGTCATTCGGATTCGCTCGGAAAACTAAAAACAAACGTGAACAGTTTTATACTTTATTATATTCACGACTAAAAGCTAATTACATTACGTTCAAAGTAAACAAACTAAAGATAATGGTAACTGGACGCGCTCGGCAGTCAAAAACAGGTTGACTGCCACCAATACTTAGCCATTTTGATAGTCGTTTTTGCCCCATTTTGACAGTCGTTTTTGTCACATTTTGACAGTCGGTTTTGTCCCATTTTGACAGTCGTTTTTGGCCCATTTTGACAAACGTTTTTGCCTCATTTTGACAGTCGTTTTTGCCCCATTTTGACAGTCGTGTTTGCCATGAATCGACTTGTGTTGTCTACAGTTTTGTTGGTGTACATTCTAAGTCTAAATATTATTTTGCTAGGTGAACATAGCTTTGTACTCGCCATCAAATATGTAGGCACTAAGGTTGTCTACAACAGATCGCTCTTCAGCGATAAGGCCGCCTGTTGTTTACGTCTACTTTTAGCCTAATGTCCTGTATTCTTCTTGAGGTGTGAAATAAAGAGTATTTGTATTATCTATATTGTAAAGTGCTCAAACGCCTTGACTATAGAGTCGTGTTTAGATATTCGTAAACACCACCACACCAATATACCTATCTAATGACGATTGTACCACTGGTCGGGAGAGACTAGTCTTAAATGGCAAAATTAATAGATGACGTTCAAACTGGCTGAGTTTTCATGGACACCAACTTACAGTGGACAGATTGACAATGGAAAAAGACCCTTCAGATCCAACAACATATGGGGTAGATGCTCTAATGGCAGTCGTGCTCGAATAAATTAGCATGCGTTTAGATTAGTAAGTTGTCTCCTATTAAAAAATGTGATGGTGCTGCGATCATCAACATCATGAGGTAATGTTGTTCCATTGTTTTTTTTTAACGTGTCTTTCTTTATAGGCCGGGCCCAATAAAAGGCATGTTCCGAATCACGCTTACAGCGCTCAAAGCGCGCTTACGGTCGGACCGATTCACGCTCATAGCGCTTACATGAGATGTCGTGACGTCACTGATGATGTCATGGACGGCGCTCACGGTGCTCACACTCCCAGGCGTAAGCACCTTGAGCCAAACGTCAAGTTGACGTTTGATATATGAACATGACAGTAAACACGGGCTATGAGCGTGAATCGGTCCGATCGTGAGCGCGCTCAAGCGAATACCGGTCCGAAACAAAACACTACTCACGCGGCCTTGAGCGCGCTGTTTGATTTGGGCCGGCCGTCAGCACTGTAAGCGCTGCGAGCATTTTTAGCGTGATTCGGAACACGGCGATAGGAGTGCGTGGTTGGAGTGGCCTCGGAAAAATCCAGGGGAAACCTCCGACACGACCACACGGCCGGTTTACACACTGGAATGTTTGCGCTCCAGTGAGATTGGTTGAGCGGTTTCAAACGAATCTGAGGTGTCAGTGGAATCGAGCTATTAGGTGTTTCGTCGCTAGTTCAATAAACCTAGCTTAGCTGAGAAGAGTCCAGCAAGAAACTCAGCTAGGCCCGACCTGGGTCGGACTGACTCTACCCCGTATGCCGCGGCACCGGGACGAATAGGGACTATATGTGTGTTCCATTGTCTGTCGATACTGCAGGTTAGTGTAGCGAGCCCAATTAATAGAAGAATCATAAGTCGACGACGGTTGGCGGCTGTCTCTGCGCGCGCTTGACTGCGTCCTCGCGTTTCAGTGCCACGCGCATGCGCGCTGCCTTCAGGTGTCTGTGGGAAAATGGACGGGTGTTCATTATAAAGAAAAAAACTTAGTAGTAGTAGTAATAAAACTCTATGGTACGAATAGTAGGTATAATAACAGGAAACCTTAGCTTGGTTTTTTAGCAATAGAAAGAATGACACATGTTAATTTACGAGGTTTTTTATCAGGCACGTTGTGGCAAAAGTGTCACCTAACCTCAATAAATATTAAAACCGTTATTTCATGCTTACATTACCTATATATTTTTATTTAAAGATACGTAAATATGACTTAATTTTATTTATTTAAATAGATTTTTAAATGATAACTGATAAGCCTTCAATTATTTTTTAAATTACGTTTCGATTCATTCATCTGAAAGTGACAATAAAAAACCCAAAGAGTCAGATATTGCAAGAAGCCGGTTCGGGTTTAAAAAAAGTAATTTGTCATAATAACACTGCTTCTTTGTTTACCTAATTTCTATTGATAAAAAAACGAGCAATGTGTGCAATAAAGAAAAGGCTCAGCATGTGTTGCTATTTGCAGGCTGTGCAAACTGCAATGCTGTTTTTCTGCCACAGTCTAATTTGAAGCCGAATCCATAGTAATCATAAAAAAGATAAGATAAGAAGAACCAGGGTCTGCCTGAAAACCAGCGTTGTAATAAGTCAGTAAACTTGCTGCAACATTATGTTGAGGCAAGCCCCTTTTTAGCATCACAAAAAAATACTACCTAACTTTATTTTACTAAACGGTTAAAACTCACGTATTAACCGCACCCGCCCGCGCTGCGGGTCACAGACGCACTCATCCTGAGGAAGAACTCCCGACGAGTTCGAAACATGTCGCCCGAAGTGACAATTAATACGTGAGTTTTAACCGTTTAGTAAAATAAAGTTATAACATGTCTCACGAAAGTTTAAATTCAAATATTACCTAATTAAATATGCATGATTATTTTAAGTTATATCTTAAGACCACGTTATTCGAAATCATAGTATTTTTCATTCAATTTTAAACCATGAAATACTCACTTTATTGATGGGATATTTAGATATGTTATAGTTTAAGAGTCGGTCTAGTGTATTTTAAGGCTGAAAACACGATATTTGAAACTTCGCTCGATGATCTCACATCGCAAAAACAGGTAAATTTTGATCTTATTGTGAGTCGTATATAAAATATATCCAACTCAGACTCGAGTAAAATATATCAATAGATAGGAAACGATGTGAAGAAGTGCATTTTACGGCTAATTTTTTTTTAAATGTTTTTATATTTCACAAAACTCAAAAATATCAGAAAAGCAAACTGCGCGCTTCATTTTAGTAGACAGATGGCCGTTGGGCCTCGAGCTGGACGGACGTCTTTAATATATCTTTACTTTAATATATCTTTATTGCTTTAAAACCTAACGTTACATTTCTATATTAACAACAAGAAACATGTGTTTAGGTTTGTGACAAGTTTACCGAGGGTGAGCCTCTGTTTCCCGAACTAGGTTAAAACCTGTGACTCGGTCGCACTTTTTGCAGTTTGACATTTATAAAAATCGCATATTTAATACCAGTAACTAGATGATATTAACATTTCCAGGGTAAATTACTGGTGAGTCATATCGACGAATAAACATTTAAAATAGTTTTCCTGGTACTTTTACAATTCGAGATAGTGGAAAACTTAAAATGTGGCTAATAAAGCTTATCATTATATCATTTTTTTTCCTTTTTAAACCCTCTCTTATTACAAAAGGTTTCATTGAGTATTTTTAGAATGTGGAATTTTTTTCCATTATACGGGTCACACTCCTTCATATAGCATATTGTATATTTTATGTCTATGTGTGAGTATATTCATAGCGCCTGACACATAGTTTGACATCTGACATTAGCAAATTAAATTCAAGCTTGGTATTTCAAATACAATATTTTAAATTATTAAATATATTGAGCTTCGTATTGTAACAAAATAAATATGCCCAAACGGACCGTAATCCTGCCAAAGTTTTGACGCTATTCGACTTCAATTTGCTATGCAGTTCAATGTAAAGCAGAATGACATATCAGTATTACGATGAAAGTGATATTATTGCATTGTGTTATTATTCCAATATATCAACGTAAACGATAAAAAAAGAATAATACAAATTTAAATGAAAAGATGCCTCGGATAATATCTGAAATAGAAAGGGTCCAAAGCTCTGAGGAATTCTGGCCGCTTACGGCTAGTATGTGGGGGAGGATATCTGGTGACGGCGTCGCGGTCTCAGATCTATGATCAGCGGCTTCGGTGAACTTCACTTCATAGCCACATCATGCGCAAATGTTTACGTGAATTTACTGGACGAAGTGATGCTGCAAATTGTTCTACTGACTTTCCTGACTTTATTCAAGATAATTGCCCCATACAGCACGGGTCACTTGGGAATGGTTTACTCTACAGCTACATCCAGGCATAAATGTAATGATGTAATGCCATCGCCTGAAATTCGAACCCGATTGAGAATCTTTGGGGTTTAATGGTTCAACAGTGGGATCATCACCATGAAAGAACCAAAGAAGCAATTCAAGCAATAGATACTGCAATGAAATATGGGAGGAAATGCGGGGAACTGACATAATTATCAACGTCTTCTCAGCTTATTGAGAGACAGGCTACAAACTGTTGTAGACGCACTGTGGTTGCACGCATTATAATCCCTCAGTCTTATGTTTTATGTTTATAATAAATTATATAATAAATCTTGAATTTTATTTAAGATGGATTTATGAACCGTACTGTCTTCTCGAAGATCTCACGGTTCGAAATAAAGGCCATACGATAAATAAAGAATAAATATCTGGGCGACCGAGCTACGCTCGGCGTTTTCCTAGGCATGAGACCTACCTAGATCGATTGCTCGTCCCCGAAAACCCCCACATACCAAATTTCATCAAAATCGTTAGAGCCGTTTCCGAGATCCCCGAAATAAATATATAAATAGACATATAAATAAATAAATATACAAGAATTGCTCGTTTAAAGATATAAGATAAAGAACTAATAAATAAAGTTGTAAGCTTTTATTAGCAGGGCAAAATATTTATGTTGAATCTTTTTCTAAATAAAATAAAAAAAGTACAAAATATTTATTTACCAAAATAACGCTCAATAATTATTTATGCTCTAAAAATTACAAAAAAAAAACACTTGCTCTTGCCTGAGATTCGAACCTGCGACCTGTGCTTTAGAGAGCAAGCGATTACTAATTACACCACAATGTACTTGGCTTAGTGGTTGAAATTAAGCTACTTATTTGTGGCTTGCAACTTTGACTTTTTGTGTCGAGTCGTGATAAAATTTAGCCCTTATTTAGTTAAGTGAAATCTGTCAAAACTGCGCAACAGAGACAGAGATATGCAATGACAAGTCTACACTCTTTTGCGTGAATGTCATAACAATCTGTTCTAAATTTAAATGGTTGACAACCTAATTATCACGTGCGCCACTCTGGCTTATTCTGGTTAATTTGACAAAGAAGGTTTGTCACATATTCAAATTCAAAGTTACAGCAATCATTAAAAAAAACGAGGTCAGTGACCTGTCACAGTAAAGTGAGATAGTGTGTGTAAAATGTAATTGTGTTTGTTACTGGGGAGAATTACGATAATGTTGCGCCGCCTAGCGGATTTTTTGTGTCGCGTTTGTAGTTTCGCTGCAATAAGAAAGCCTTAAGTTTAATTTTAAGATACTGTACGTGTAATTGTGTGTAATGTTAATGTCAACTCGTGCCTTGTGATGTTGAATAAAATATTTCTATGTCTATGTCTATATATATATATATATATATATATATATATATATATATATATTCATTTATTTCAAGCAACAAAGGCTCATATGTCATACAAAAATACACAATTGGAAAGATTGGATTGGTATGTCTAAGAAGATAGCAAAAGATAAGATTTATGGATGGTGTTTAAGTGATACAAGCAACATACCTCTGCCGGAGTTTCTCGAGTGTTTCCGAGGAAGGCTTTCTCTGTGTAACAGCCGCATCGCGCAGCAGCGTCCGCAACTTCTGCAGACAGTCGGCCAGGTTCAGTTGTTGGGAGCGAGTCGTGTCCGACCGGATGATCAGGTAGCCTTCTTTGCTCAGTTTCTTCCCATGCTGAAACATGAAACAACAGGTTTTTAGGGTTCCGTACCCAAAGGGTAAAACGGGGCCCTATTACTAAGGCTGGGTTGCACCAAACCGTCTGTAATCGTAAGCGGTGTTCGTCAAATCTGTTTGTATGTAAAGTTTGACAAGTTTCTATGGGATGACAGCTGCCGGCGCCATATTTGACGATGACCGGTCTGTGTTCGTACGTTGGTGCAACTGGCACTTAGACTCTGCTGTCTGTCCGTCTGTCACCAGGGTGAGTCTCATGAACCATGATACTTGGGCAGGTGAAATTGTCACAGATGATGTATTTTGGTTGCCGCTATACCAACAAATACTAAAAAACAGAATAAAATAGATATTTAAAGAGGCTCCCATACAACAGACATGGTTTTTTGCCGTTTCTATAGATAATGGTCGGACACCGCTCACGACGTCCTTTAGATAGCCTGGAGAGAAATATAATGACGGGCAAAGTTGAGGGCCAGAGGTCCCGGGGCAGAGCACCCAAATCACTGCACCCCTGCAACTAAATCTGCGCAAGGCCATCCATAAGACGGGTGACAGGAGCCAATGGAGGAGTCTGGTCGGCAAGAATGGGACATGATGTCACGATCCTCAGCATTGGGGAGCGACTGATGATGATGATAGATAATGGTACTGGACCGGAACCCTTCGTGCGCGTGTCCAACTTGCACTTGGACGGTTTTTTTTATAGGAGGCAAACGAGGAGACAGATAGCCTGGTGGTGAGCGATTACCGTCACCCATAGAAACTCGCAACAACAGAGGAGTTACAAGTGCGAAGCCTTTCAGATGAGAGTACGCTCTTTTCTTGAAGGTTTGAAGGTCATATAGGTCCGGAAATACAGCAGACAACAGTTCATTCCACAGTTCTGTTGTGCGAGGCAGGAAATTTCTCTTAAAACGCACAGTTGTGGACTGCCAACCATCTAAGCTGTCACGTGGAACGATGGCAAAAAGAAGACCAGCGCTGTGGTACACCCATGCCACAGCATATGCCGAGTGGTGTCGTTTTGTAGCCACCATGACAGCACCTAGTCATCATCCTCCTAGCGTTATCCCAGTACAGTTGCATCCTGAAGGTTGCCTGGGGCCCGCTACCTAATCCCAAGATTTGGCGTAGGCGACTGCCATCTGGCCTTTCAACCCCGAGGGGAAACTAGACCTTATTGGGATTAGGCTTTGTCAAGTGAGTGGGCAACTTGACTGTTAGAAGTTCTCAAACCGCCCGAAGGGCCTCCAACTTGGCTTAACGACTGCTGCCATAGACAGCCACCGGGATCAACGGCTTAACGTGCCTTCCAAAGCACGGGAGCGCTCAGTTAGTAACCACTCAAAGCGGTCACCCATCCAAGTCCTGACCGCTGCCCACGTTGCTGAACCTTAGATACCGCAAGCGGTAGGTACCCGGCGCCGCATGGATGACAGCACCCAGTATAAGTTATTTTATGTCACACCTGGCCATAAAGTGGCCATTATCGCACGCTCCGCGCGCGAAAAAACCCACTTCCTGGCCAGGGGGTGACATAAAATTTTGTACTTACCACGGGCGATAATAAAGAAAGCCTCAGATCGCATATTTATCGCCCTTGCCTTCGGCTCGGGCGTAAAATACCTGCGATCTGAGACATTCTTTGTTTTATCGCCCTTGGTAAGTAATGTACTATTTATTTTTCCATTTGCATAATTTTAGATATTGTATTCTTTACTTTAAGTTTTTTTTTTGTTAGTATTATTTCATTTTCTTTTGGTGCTGTGTGTTGGTCTTTCAATAAATGTTTTGTCTTGTATATTTCTATTCTATTTCTATAAAAAGGTGCGGCAGGGATCAGTCCGAACAATTATTCAGAGCAATCCGCGTGATACAGCCGATAGAAAATGCAGAGTGTAGCCTGTTGACTAAAGTAGTCTGTCCGTTACCTCTTCACGATTAAACTGCTGAACCCATTTAGATGAAATTTGGTATAGGGATAGTTTCAGTGGGGAAGGACATAAGATACTTTTTATCCCGGATATCATCGCCAAGGGCGGCCCACACCGCGATTGCGTCGCGCCGCATCAAGTACTCCTTCTGGCTGCCGCTTCATACGATAGAAAGTGATGAAGCGTGTGATTTGCGTGCGATAGAAAGAGATGGCCACGTTTAGGAACGTTTGGCTTGCCTCGCGCGGATTTGTTAACAGTGAACAATACAGGATTACGTGGTACTATTACTTATTCTGTGTCATCGCTTAAGGGAGTGGAACTTTGTATGTACTCTTACATAGCTAGATAAGCGCCAGAAGTTCTAGTTCGAGTTCTACACGGAAATAAGTCGCGGGCAAAACCTAGTATAATAATAATACTAACCAATTCCAGCATTTTGTCTTTCACTTCAGGATGCAGCCAGTCTGCTTCGCTCAGCTTGAACCGAAGGTCTACTTTGGTGTGCACCTGGAATTGAAAAAAACATATCATTAATCATCATTTGGTAGCCCTTATCCGATTTATTTAAGGCTTGGTCACACAGCGTTGCGCGACGTCCGCGCGACGCTCGCGCTGCGCGCCGGAACGTATGCTAACGGGTTAGCGACGCCACACAAGCTGCGCGACGCGAGCGGGACGGTTTCATACATTTTGGCGCGCAGCACAGCCTTTAAAGCTGGTGCAGCATGTCCATACAGTACGCCGCTCCACAGCCCAATCCGTACAATTGCACATAGATTAGTCTGAGATTCCTAAATACCTATCGTCCATCATCTCGTCACTCAAAGCCTTCCTGTCCATTTTGTCTCTTACAATTAAACAGGAAATCAATAAATGACAGAGAAATATAAGTTTCTGTCAAAAATTACTTTTTTGGTAAAAGCTTTTATTGCCAACTGACCCGACTGTATTTTTTTTTCAGTCATCAACTACTTGTGGAGACGGCCCCAATGAGCCCAAATACGATGGGTGCATCTTTTGTAGTTTAGGAGTTGCTATGGCCACCTTCTTTCTCCATCATCAGATCAGTTTGATGGTACCATAATATTGCATTGTCACCCAACTCACAAAAGTATACCAAAATTCAGCTCAATCGGTTGAGGAGAACTGGTTTTAAATCCAGTTGCAAGATTTGTCCCACACAAACTAACAGGGGAAGTCAAATAAAAACTTGTACCTATAATAAGATGGGTTGATCAACATTTCTTGTTGTCATTCTGTTCCGTCAGACAAACATAAAATTGAAAAATGGTAATAATATGGCCATGGCTACTAATATTTTGAATCCTATAAGATCAAGTTTAAAAAATTTACTAGCAACATACAACAATAATTGTTTGCCAAGTACAAACATTAGTTATTTCCTCTCGGGCAATATCTTGTTGGAAAGATTGTCCGTAGATTTTCTATGTACATGGGAGGCTAACTTTTCTCAAAACACCCATGGAAATGCAGCTAACATGCATGGGCGGGTTGATAATACAAATTTTATAGTTTGAGATTGGTTGCAAGGAACTTGTTCGCTATAATTCTGTTGCTGGTATACTATTAGTACTTGATAAGCGCAAGATGGAGGATATGACAGAGGTTACTCAATGTTATTGGTAGTGATGTGCCGAGCATTTGGTTACTTAACTATACGGTATTTGGCATGTTTTTGAATGTTCGGTATTCGGCCTAATTATTTGGTTCAACATAATGCCTTTACCTGTTGTTCTAAAACTAACTAATTCAACCGTAAAGCCGGCTACACAAAGCCCTGCCTGCAGGGCCCTGCTTGCAGTGCCACTGCCAAATCGTATTTTGTGTAGGCATGCAGGGCCGATTTAACAGATAAAAAAACACACAATACGATTTGGCAGTGGCACTGCAAGCAGGGCCCTGCAGGCAGGGCTTTGTGTAGCCGGCTTAAACTGCAGATTCTCTAGTTATTGGTAATAGAATTCTCCTTAGTATTTTAGTGTTTATTAAGTGAAATATTGTGTTACTGCTAAACACTAAAATAGGTATTTTTCATAATACTTTGGCTTGTGGACTATAAGTTATACAATGAAAAGCAAACTGTATTTGCATCTGGTAAGTCACTCAATGATTTACTCACTTTATTGACATTTTGTCCTCCCGGCCCTGAGCTGGCACTATATGTGATGTCTAATTTCTCCATGGGGATGTAGCCAGAAAACTTCTCCTTTGGGTCTGCATTCTAAAATAAATACAGTTAACAATACTGATGTAGTAGGAATTAAAAACATTTCGCATATTTTTTTCTCCTCAAAGAAGAGAGAACTTAGTTATTAATATCCTTAAGCGGCCTACTCAGCCTAATCGGCCTAGTCAGAGGCGATATCGGGAGAGTGGTGGGGAGCTCCCTAGATTGCTCCCTAAATCGCCTCGTGTGTAGGTAAATTGTATATGATTTACCTACACTCGAGGCGATCTAGGGAGCGATTTAGGGTGCTCCCCACCACTCTCCCGATATCGCCTGTGATTTTAGGGCTGTGAGTAGGCCGCTTTAATTGATTACACCAAGGATAAGGGCACTGCAACTGTCGTATCCACAAGTTCCACAACAATCTACTAATGCACTTAATATGCCATAAGTACAATAGTTTACTGTCAATTCCCATAAGATATCCCACCACAGAAGATCGGAAGTATAAATACTACTTACAAATGAGGGAGTACTGAGTTTCAAAGAGCTGTTGGGGTACAATGTCTCCAAAGATATAGCACTTTTGTAAGCCATTGGTCTACGCAGCATAGTGGTGTAGAATGCATTCTGCACAAGTTTTTGAATAAAACCTACTCTCAATGGAGTGAACGCCATATTCGCAAGATTATTTTACGTTAACGTGTGCAATTTATATTATTTCAATTACACACTCTGAAATTGTTGCATTTTATTGATTGCCGATAATTCAAGGCAAAATTTCTAACCTCAAATAAGAAACGTCAATGTCAATATTCTCAATCAGCTGTCAACTGCTAGAGTTGTTTGAGATACAAATAAAAACTTTATCAGACTCTTGTTCTGTGCATAAAGCTCGATTTACACGATTGTCGGCGCTGTGAGAATTCGCTATTTGACAGTTGTAAAGATAAAATAACTAGGGCAAAATAATAGGAGGTTGAAAATGGCCTGAATGACTTCGAGAAAAGGATGGTACGGCCGTGCCACTTTTGTTTTGCTCGACTTGGCGGGGGCACTACCGTGCCCCCAGATTAATGTGTTAGATACAGTAGCTTATAGGTTTACAATACTCATACAATAGGTTTTGTGCTTTAAAATTAATTGAAAACATTTTATTTTTGAAAAATAAATTAAGAGTTTTTTATCTGTGGATTGCAAAAACCGAAACGCGTGTGACGTCACATTTCAAAGTTAAGGTTTAATTCCGCAACAGACCGCAACTGCACTTACTGCACGTTATGTTTCTCCGCACTCCAAATTGAACCGTAACGGTATTCGTAAAAAGCTCTATTTAAAATGAGCGGAGAAGTGTCGCAACAGCACAAGTTATTGTACAATTTGGAGTGCAGTGTAACATGCAGTTGCCGTCTGCTGTCGGCTGCGGAAGTAAACCTTTAGTTGTTTATCAAGTGCGACGTCAGAGTACTCACAGTCACGTGATCGGCAGTTTTCGCGCGAAATTCAAATTACTTAAAGAAAAAATATATTTTTTGAAAGGAATTAAGCTCTTTGGGGGGAAAAGATAATTGTTACAGGTATAAAATAAACCTACGTATAATTTAAAATACATTTCCGAAAACTGTCAAGTAGCCAATTGTGAGATGTATTTCTCTGACATTCTATCGTAACACTGCAAGTTAATAAGTTAAACAACGCGAGACTTTTTTTTGTAGTGAATACGTTCACTAGCGGGGTTAAGATGATCGCTTATATGTCGGACATGTAGCATTTGTCACTTACTGTCAAGTATGTAAGCGCGAGAGGGACGAATGTTATATGTCCGACATATAAGCGAACCTAGCCCCTCAGCTACCGTGCCATGCCAGCTATCAAGGTATTCGATGTGTTTTCGGCAGGGCTTCTTTCTTCATTCTCATTCTCATGATCTGATTATGGATTGGCAATTGGCAACTCTTTTTACAAAAATCTTGATGAACATTTTACGTGACAACGCCCAGATGTGGAGTCGACCAATGAATATGCAACGTTTTAAAACTTAATTTTTTGTGGTCAGTTTAACACGCTGAATCTAATCCATAGTGTAATGATATTACAGTATTTTATATTTTTAGGAACATCGATGACGCTCCATTTAAGAATTCTTGATCCGAGTTGCTTTATGTTGCTGTGATATCCCTCATCATCCATTTCGATTGAGGCATAAGTAAACCGTTTCTTCAGAAATATGTTTACCTTCAGGCGGGCTGTACGCTTGTTTGCCACCTGTGTGGTGTTAAAAAAACTCTCAAGTCCACAAAGGGTGATGCAAAGCAACACGCTCGTGATTTGGATTCTGGCGATCTTTGTTATTTGTCGCAAGCGTCCATAGGCTATGGTGTCTGCTTACCATCAGGCAGTCCGCAAGTACATCTGCCACAGTTGTTGTATAAAAAATAAGACTATCGTTCGACATGTTTCGGATACCTATATCAATACGTGATCCTTAATCATGAGGTCTAGCCGCAACGGCCTCGCGTCTAACGGTCGCGGCGCGGCGGCGTCGCGCTTATTATATTTCAATATGATTGAGACTCACGGGAGTTTTCTATATTTAAAATTGTACTGCGTAGATTACTTATATTGCTATATCTTCAGCCAGCGAAGACGGTTCTTCTCGCTCCAGTTGGTTTAATTAGGATCGTTCCGCACCGCAGCGCCATCTACCGTTGCTCGCCTCAGACAAATAATTTAATCAGTTTTGACAACATTCATTAATCAGATTAACTATTATACGCAAGCATTACCATGCTTCATGCGAAATTCAGAGATGTATCGTCTTCTTCTTTGGGTGCCATCCGCTACCGCAGTTTGGTATCAATAAGAGTCCTTGTCAGTTAAAAGTGTTAAAACACGCTCATTCATTTAGACCATTCGAATCGACAGTATCGACACGTATCTTAACATTATCGCAGCGTTGCTACCTAGAACAGAACTATTGCGACATAATCTCACAAATTTTAAATGTAGTTTTTGGATTTCTTATTAAGAATCACTCCAAATCGACAGTTCTTAAGCTATAAAGTTTTTTTCCAGTTGAATTCTACTACACGCAATAAAATCAAAAAATGACTTGCTGTTTGTTGCTATCTAAAACTTTCATAAAACCATCGCACCCTTTAATCACTTTTTTGGTATTGTGAATAGGTACTTTTGTACGTTAAGGTGACCTTCGACTCAGCACGACTGAACTGAACAGAAAAGAAAATGTGCCTTTTGGAACCAATGCTTCTGAACGACGGCATTGGACGCTGTCACTTCTTTTGTTTGTTTTTTTCCTGGTGGATCAGCTGCAACGACTGAGTAGAGCTTCGGTGCACTTGTCAATTAACTTCCCCATACATAACTTTGATCACAAAATAAATTAGAAATTTTGCTAATGAGCAAGATTAATTAACTGGCAACAAATTACAAATCAATCCCCCAGCTCCCAATGTTGCCATAGTGAAACTCTGTAATTAACATTTCAATTACTTCGTCAGCAACACTGCTGCTATTTTAGAAAACTTTTTTTGCGTGGTATGATATCTGTTATTGTATTATCTTGAGATTATTATGGGCTATTAACTGAGGTGTAATTGAGCGAAGAGATGTGTTACTACAAGACTCGTGTACAATGTGCACCTCGTGTGTGGTCATGCCTTCATGTTCGATTCCGTTGTAGGTACCTCCTATTGTACGATGTTGCTAATAAATTTAGTAACAAATTTTTTTGAAGTAATAAGATATTCTAAAAATAACTTAATCTAAAATCAATTTTATTAACCTACAACTAACATAATTTAAGTGAACAAAAATAAAAACCAATTACAAAAAAACACTCAATCGTCAAGTTCGGCCTGAGGACCCCAAGACTTGGGTTTCGCCTTTGTCGCACGACCATTCAAGAGTGTGAATTGTACGTGCCTATTTTTAATATGCTAGCTGTATGTTTTTTGTATATATGCTGGTACATTGTGGCAAACAAGCGCCATGGCCATACTGGAAAGCGGATAGGAACATTAGGAACCTGCCATAGGCTCACAAATGTCACCAGCGCGTTACCAAAGTTGTCCAATGCCACTATGCAACGAAACTGGGTTCCTTGGCTTTGTGTTAGACTCTAATCTAAACTGGAAGTGCCATGTCGACAAGTTGTGTGCTAGGTTGAGTAGTGCGGTCTTTGCTTTAAGAAAGTTAAAACCTCTAATTTCGAATGTTTCATTAAAATCGGTTTATTATGCTCACTTTCATTCGTTAATGACATATGGAGTACTCATTTGGGGTAACTCAACGGATGCCAATCGAGTCTTCATAACGCAGAAACGGGCATTACGAACGCTGGCCGGTGTGAAATCTCGAGTTTCATGCAGGGAACTCTTCGTAACGCACAAAATTATGACGCACTACTCCACATACTTATTTGAAATTCTAATGTTTGTTAGACGAAACTTACCCATGTTTAGGCGTGTTGAGGTCGCAGGTAAGACTATTCGTTCTACAGGGAGATTAAGAACAGTCCCCCGTCGCATGGCACTTGCACAAAAAAATCCACGTGTCATAGGCCCAACGTACTACGAACGTCTACCCGCTGAAATACGTACACAGACCTCGGAAACAACATTCAGGTGTCGGCTAAGAAACTTTCTACTGGAAAATCCTTTGTATTCTGTGAGTGAATTTTTTGACATAACCGCATAATTGTAATTATATTGGAACATTAATTTTAATTCTGACTTCATTTCTTGTATTGACATTATATTATTATTAAATTGTTGTATGACCATGACGATCCTCTCAGGTGAATTTTAACATACTGCGTCCACTTTTTTAGATTAAGCGGACATCACTGTATTATTTATTTGCTATTGTATTCATTGATTTTATTTGTATTTATTTTTATTGACGATCACAATAGAGATTCTTGTAAATTGACATGTAATTTATAATGTAATCGTATATTGTGAATAAATGAATCTGAATCTGAATCTGTAGAAAGCTACAAGACTTTTCGCCTGTCCCATAGGAGCGCAGGTGTCGGCCTCCTCAGAGTTTCTAGTGGATACATATACCACATAACCTAGTCATCTCCCGATGGCTGACTGAGCACCTGGTTTGCAGGTTTTCTCCAGGAAAAAACGCTACATTGTTCTCGCTTTAGAGGAATAAATGAAATACCTTCTTAATCTTCTTATGCGATTAATTGGCCATCCGCATCTGCAACAATAGTAAAATAAATGCTGAACGTGTTTTGAAGCAGTTATTCTGTTCAAAAACAACATTGACAAATGTCTGAAACTGCGAATCAGATTAGTGCATTGAGAGATCGTTTTTTTGTGGGTACGTATTCGTCTGGTTTTATCGGAATTCGTTGGTTTTTGTTGACGACGCTGACAGCCTACTACTGTTATTTTCAATGATTTGTGTTGTGTAGTATCTGTATAATCTACAGATGAAATATGTCCAGCTCATTGTCGGTCACGCTATTCTGCGATTATGCTACATGGGTATAGCAACTGTTTTAAATGATTAACATAAATATGTAATAAAGAAAATAATTAACTAAGAAGGAGGTCCATTATATTAAATCACTAAAACTAACTGGATATAATATTTGACTGAATAATCTAGCAAACTAAACACGACTGTCATTCTCTTCAAGAGAATTCTGGGTTTCCTTTGGCATATTACTTACGCGGTGTAAGTCAAATAGTTTTTTGAAAACTGATTCTCACTAGTTGGGGGCATGAAAATCAGAAGCAGAATATCCGTTTGCAATCGAAAAGGTTACACATTTGAAACTCAAAGTCCCTTTGAAAAAGGTCAAATGTCAAAGGTTGTGAATGTGAACTGCAGAGCAGACCGATCCTTGGTCATGTCATGAGGTTTCGACGAGAAAGAGATGGTATAGAAAACAAATAGTGACATCAAGGGCCTGAGACACAATATTCCACTAACCATGTGCATTTGACGCATACTACACAAAACTAAATCACAATAGCTCGGATCGGCTGCTTTCATCAATTATGATAATGCGTCGCTGCGCACGCCACGCAAGTATGTCGGCTTTCCGAATTCCCGGCGTTCGGCGCCCGCGCAAGAAACGCTACTCATCACTCGGTGTCTTCGTGAGACGTGGAACAGTTTCAATTCAATTCAGTTTATTATATATTTTACCTGTATACACCTGTGACGCATTTCACGAAGCTAAGTATGTACAAAAGTTACAATTTTACAGGTCTAAACCGGCAGTATCAGGTGTTAGATATGCGCTTGACCAATAATAAAAGACTGGCCATTTGACTAGTTTTGCTGATTGAAAATTTAGACTAGCTTTGTGAAACGGACCACTGGCCTATCCGTATTATTAAAAAGCAAAATCATGGAACGCATTATTTATAGAATCACCGTGTAACTGATGGTAATTTTTGTGGAAATAACTCAGCAGCATATGAAATTGGCAAAGGATCGGCCTTTGTGGCGATCCTCGATGAAAAAATAATTCAGTTTCTTTTGGGTAATTAAAAGCCCTTTTCTGATAAGAGTGGAAGATCCACTGACACAATAAACCATTCTGATGGTTAGATCGGTTGTGAAGTCTGCTACGGTGCACTCTATATTCCGAAAGGACCGTTAAATATTGCTCGACCCGTTTCACATCGATTCAATCACGTAGAACTTTCGCTGTTCGATCGAGATTCAATCTGGATCGATAACAACGGTCCAACGCTGCCGATAAATGCGAGCAAATCACTATAATATTAGATTTATTGATAACTTGGGTCCATTTACGAGAATCTTATATCGGATCTTTTTATTTTTTATTTATGTTTTTAATATTCAGGTACAACTTGAAATTACACCTGAGCACGTCTGCAATTTTCATACTGAATTGGAACAAGGCTACTTAGTGGGAATTCAGAGAGATTTATGGTATTTCTGCCAATTAAAACTCCGAATAAATTTATTTAACACCCGCCAATTAGAATAAAAGATCTCGTGCAAATTAGGCGCACTACAATCCTCTGATGCTTTGTTTCTTTTCTAAGCCTAGCATGATGGGTTTATACCGAACTTCTACCTTTCATCATGCCTGAGAGGGACAAATGCTTTATATTCTATGGTTATGGTTATGGACTCCTTTATCCGCACTCAGTCCGTGTATGTCGGACCATTGTGCGTGGTTTGCTAGCTAGGGGTTTAGCCAGCCTAACTCCGACCAGAAGCGCAGGATCCTCCTGGTGTCACCACAGGCTTCGCGGAGTGACCTCGGTGCGTTGAGGATTTGAGTCCGTTGTGCAGCTACACCTACGCATTCCAGGATGACGTGGGGGGCTGTTTCATCGGCCGACAGGCATCCCCTGCATAGGGGGCTATCGGTCGTACCTAGAACATATAAATGTTTGTTTAGCGGGCAATGTCCAGTGATCATCCCTACGATAATTCGTAGTGACGATCTGTTCAGGGAGAGCAGTCGTCTGGTGAGTCGTGCATCCGGGTACGGTACCGTGTCCCGGGATTGTCTGCACGTACTGGTATTTGTCCATTGATCGGTGTGTTGTTTTGATGTTTTGAGGCGTAGCTTTATATTCTATTTAAGTATATAATATCTGGGCGATCGAGCTTTGCTCGGCGTTTTCCCGGGCATGAGACCTAGCTAGATCGATTGCTCGTCCCCGAAAACCCCCACATACCAAATTTCATCAAAATCGTTAGGGCCGTTTCCGAGATCCCCGAAATAAATATATAAATAAATAAATAAATATACAAGAATTGCTCGTTTATAGATATAAGATAGTATACCAGCAACAGAATTTTAGCGAACAAGTTCTTTGCAACCAGTTCACTGCGTAACCAGCAAAATTTTGCTGGCTACGCAGGTAGGTAACACAGGTCGCATATCACCGCTTAATCCTCGGGGTAGCGAAGTGCCGTGGCCGGCCGACAATAATGGTCCCATTTAGCTACTATACCCATGACCACAGGTACGAGTAGAGACCAAAAATGGTCCAAATATGACCCTGGGTGACCTTAAATTTTAACTTTTGACTACCTACTAATACACTGAAATTTCTTTTGCCCTATTCTTGTTTTTGTTTAACACGGAACAAGACAACAAGAGCTCCCCGCATGCGGGATGATGCAGCCTCAAAATAATTAAATAATGTATTAATACTACTAACGAACGACTATGTATCCAATGTTTAATATTATTGACGTTAAAACGAGATTGCGAAAACCAATGATAAAAAAAAACGACGAGTGTAAATGAGCCCTTGTGGCATGTCCCATAGACAAATTTGTTCCCGCTCCCGTGCCTACGGCCTACGCATGCCCCATCAGTGTTGCCAGAACGTGCTTTTTAGCACGGTTTTACGTGCTTTTTTGGATACGAACGTGCTTTTTACGTGCGCTCCCCAAAAACGTGCTAAAACCGTGCTTTTTTAGGTGCTATGGTGCTTTATGATTTTCCTTCTAAAATGGGGAGGTAATGTTGGTTCTGTACTCTGTAAAACTGTTCTTTTTTCTAACAATCATTGTGTTAAACAATCATTCTCCCCTACCCTACGCTTTGATATCCTAAAGCTTGGTTTTACCTGTGGTTGCAGGAAAGAACTTGTCCTGCAACTGCAAGCTCTATCGTTCGTGTCGAGCAATGTGTACACGATGTAGTACTTAAAGGCTCAATACTCTGTATGTGACGAAAACCGGCCAAGTGCGTATCGGACTTCGCACATTTAGGTTTTCGAACCATGCGCAAAGGTATGTTGGTTTTAACATGAAAATAAGGAAATTTCCAATCAAAAAAACCTGTTTTATCAAAATATAAGTATTTCTTGGTAAAATACCCGTAATAATGAACAGTATCACCAAATTTCAAGTTTATGGGATCGTCCTAATACAACGCGATGATCGCGACGCGCGATCGCGCATGTGAAATTCGCGAATATATTGAACTCGAATAGGTGTCCTAAAGGGATCGTCCTAAAACAAACGCGAATACGCGATTATCGCGCGAATTCGCGACTTTTACTAGTAAATATTCTAAGTTAAAGTCGCGCGATTTTGTGACAGTCGAATGACGGACGGACGGACGGACGCGTGAGTGACAGCAATAGGAGTCATTTTCGACCCTGTGGGTACGGAACCCTAAAAACGTGCTTTTTATTCCAAAAACGTGCTTTTTTGGACATCCGACCGTGCTTTTTGACGGAAGTGCTCTGGCAACACTGAACGACAGACAGCAACAGCAATGCCCCATGCGCACGCAGTGAAAGTTCACTTGGCGCACTTATAAAATGCTTATAAAATTCAAATAGCACACAATAAAATCTCTTAATTAAATCGTTTGGGGCCAAAATTGTTATACAGCTCCGCGTCTTCACGCTCTTGTTCGTTCTTTGTTGGCCTATAATCTAATTACCAGCCTAGGTAGACCTAGGTTTTAGTGTACGCTCAAACAGTTAGAGGTCTTGTTAGCCTGGTAATGATGTTAGATTAAATGAAAAAGCCACATTTTATGGGTTTAACGGTAGGCGGAGTCTGCTAATTGGTTAATGCACAAGACTTTCTTACTATTAACATTAGTAAGTGTTTTCCTTCCGATTCTAGGGTTAGATTTAGCTGATTTACCGCCGTTATGGTGCTGTTTACAGGAAGGAGTCGGCTGGTTATTGATATACATCGCTATTCACATCGAGCATACATCGAGGAAATATCTAAAAAATGTTAAACCTCAAAAGAGCGAAATTTTGGGTTCATAACATGTCATCCGCAGTCATCCGGAGTTGTTTTTACCTCAATAAAGACGAACCAAGTAGGTAACTAACCAATAACTGAAAGATAAATAACGCTGCTAAGGCTAACGCAACTACAATTTTTCAGAAATAAAAGAAATATTGAAGAACTTAATAGGCACCGAGCAGGATTTGATTTGAGCCTGCGAGTCCTGCGACCTCCCGGCACTCGCGGCCAGGCTCTCTAGCCAACTGAGCTATATTAGGTGCAACTGCCACCCGCCCCAAATTCTTCAACCGTTCCTTCATTTATACAAACGCCCTAAGGGAGGCGTACAGCGACATCTATTAAATCTAAATTACCTATTAGTCCTACCTCTCGTCTACCGAGTAAAAACGAACAATATGCGAACAATACACATGTGGACGGGAATTGCCGGGCTTGGCAGATCGTCTGAAATATCAGCACATATCAGACAAAGTGACAATGTGAATCACACCTACTTAATTTATGACACAGTTGAATTGAAAATCGGCGATTAAAGGGTTAACCATAATATGAGGTTTATGGCCACCTAATATTTCAAGTAAAAACTTATTTAAAAGCTATAGACCAGCTAGACAATGAACAAATTGTCAACATTCATAGTCATGTCAAAATGTCACAGTCAAAATAACAAAACTCTCTTCTTATGTGGAAAATCGGGAAAGATAATAAACCGTGATGTTTGTGTCATATTCTTTAGAAAATTTGAGGAATTTGAACTGTCTGGCGTGGTTTACTAAACTACTAAGTGCTACAAAGGCTCGAAAATATCCATACAAACGGTAAGTACCTATCACGTGTACACTTATCTCCAACATGCTATGCTACTCAATCACAAAGACTATGAACAATCCATAAAGCCACATTGACAGTTGACACAAACAAGGAATCTAATGCAAGTTTAACTACAACGCTCAATAAATTGATAATAAATCGTCGTAATCGTCGATCGTTTGAACACTGAAATAATGCGGACTTGATTAGGTACCTATTTGATCTTGTACTACTTATCACATCAGTGGCGGAGCGTCCATACAACTCGATTCCCACCGGCTTGCCTAATTTTCAGCCAGTCCCGTTCTTTTACTACGGCTCATAAAGAATAAGAAAGGCAAATTATTTCCGGCTTCCCTAAGAATATTTTTGACGCGCCTCCACTGTATCACATAATCAAATATTATAACACACACACACATGAATATTGTAACCACAACACGCCTCCTTTTCTAGGTTTTATAAGCTTTTATTTAACTTAGTAAGTATTCATAAGTATTAAGTATTTAACTAGTCTTCAAAATTCGCAATCGCAATCCTTCCCTCCCTTTACTTCCCTTGCCGGTATCCGATTGAACCTAAATTTGGCAAATTGGCATACGTAATACGTAGATATGTACAGTCAGCGTCATATAGTGTGTAGCAGCCAAAGTAGCCGAATAGTTCGGTACACCATATATTTTGTATGACGCTGACTGTACGTAAGTTCGGTGACGGTATATTATGGTACCTACCACTAAGCTGATCTGATGCTAGAGACGGAAGGTGGCCTTGCCTCCGATTAGAACCGTCTTAAGGCCGTGTATTACCACTTTTGAGTTTTTTAAAACCATCTGAGACATATAGAATATAGTGTCTTAAAATCTAAAAAAAATATATTTGTTACATAAGGATCTTGTCTAGTCAAAATCGCAGTCAGTTACACGACCTGATGAATTTCACTCGATAGAAAAAAATCGCGAAGTTACCCCTTTTCGGAATGTATTTTCAATACTACGGCTATATTACTGATATTTAATATTTAATTTTTGTACTAAATTAAAATCGTAAATAGTTATAGACAAATTCGCAGGGTTTGCTTTGATAAAATGATTGGCTTAATGACTATAGCTAAATATTTACAAAACTGCGCGCAGAGCTTGCGTATAGAGAGCGGGATGGTTAATTGTAAACTCACGCGTGTTAGAGCGGGACATTTGCGTTGGGGATACCTCCCCTTAATGAGTAGTTGATGACTGAGGAAAAACAAGTACAGTCGGCAATAAAAGCTTGTACCGTATTCGGTCATTTTTGACAAAAAACTTATTCTCAGGAACAAAACTGAGGGAAAATCTTACTATAATGACATTTAGCTACGCTACAAAGTTGCTAGTGTTAAATGCCGGCAATCAAACAATTATCTGTTATCTGCGGATCGCCTTTCGCTGCGCTTGCGCTGATGGTAACTCTGAATAATTGCAGCGAGATATGCGTCTGGGCATGCAAATGTGGATAATTATAGAATCGATGATCTGCATGCTACTGCAGCATGCAGATCATCGAATCCAGCCAGTCAAAGAAAAACTTTGCTTCACTTGACTGGAGGGAGACGTAATGGCTATTGTCAGCAGTGGCGGAGCGACAATGCAACTCGATTATCACTGGCTTGCCCAATTTTTAGCCAGTCCAGTTCTTTTACTTTACTAGGGGTCATGAAGAATAGGAAAGGCAAATTATTTCCTGCTTCCCTAAGAATATTTTTGAAGCGCCGCCACTGATTGTCAGTTAATATTCTGTAGTATAGCAGCTAGTACCTAGTTTCATGTAACCTTTTAGCCGTAAAACGTTAACATAGTGTTAACTGATCAAAGACTGGGGTGAACTTAGAGGGTTTTCAGTTCAGCTCAACGTTTTAGTTTTGGCGATTGGCTTAGTCTAGGCGGGTATCGATAGCCTTAAAGCTTAAGCCACACAGAGAGCGGGCGGGCGACAGCGGCGCGGGCGCGGGCGGCAGCGGCGCGGGCGCGGGCGGCAGCGGCGCGGGAGCTGCTTTTGGCGGTGGCGGCAGCACAAAGGAGCTCCCGCGCCGCTGCCGCCCGCGCCCGCGCCGCTGCCGCCCGCGCCCGCGCCGCTGTCGCCCGCGCCCGCGCCGCTACCGCCCGCCCGCTCTCTGTGTAGCTTAAGCTTAAGTCAATTCATGTACCTACCGTGACCTACCTAGTCATGGTTTATGCAACCTAAATGAAAAAAAAACGGTACCTATAACAAATGCACATTGGTTGCCCGCGCAGCACGTAAGCGTCGACGTGCAAAGTATGAAATAGTATGAATCTCCATAGTAGATGCCACACCCGCTTGCGTGCGCGTGCACAATTGCACATTGTACAAGCACAAAATAAAGAATATACAGAAGGTCCGTTCCCGCCGTTGTTGAAAATACATACCTAAACTTGCCTGACTCACAGGGTTGCTTCTGTATTGATTCTGAATTTTAAAAAGGAGCAGGTATATAAAAAATTCTTCAACATGACATTTAAATATGAACCAGCGTATCTTGGTAAAAAAACCGGCCAAGTGCGAGTCGGACTTCGCACATTTAGGGTTCCGAATCAACCTCAAAAATGATTTATCAATATATTAGTATTTGTTGTTAAAATATACGTAATATTGAACATTGTCACCAAATTTCAAGTTCATAGGTCAATGAGAAGTCTAAAAATTCTTCGGAACAAATTTTGTGACAGACGACGGACGGACGGACGTCTGGGCGACACCAATAGGGTTCCATTTTGACCCTACCGGTACGGAACCCTAATAAATTGATGCGTGACCCGCTGCGAGTTGTGACTTGTGACGGGCGGCGGTCGAGAGCGCCAACAAAGAATATACCTAATTAATTAGGTACCTACTTAACTAAACCATAGTACTTAAATACTGGCGTTTTACCAGCGAACGATAAGATGAATGTGTAATGGTTGATCGTCGTTATCAAAGCGGCTAGTTTCAAAAAATTACCTACCTACCTAGGTACGTATTGTAAACCGTTTTATTTACCTTTCAATATCGTTTGAAAACTTTAAGAAAGTGTAGGCACAGTTTTTTGTTGTATTTAAGTGTATTTAAACAATAAAATAAATTCCATCTGTAATAATATCGGTTATTCATTTTGACGTACGTGACACAAAGTACCTACGTAGCGGCGGGGACGTCAAGTGATCAACGCGCGCACAACTAGCACTCGCGACGCGACAGTGACAGTCGCGACTAAGCTCGTCCGAAATCAACCGAGAATGCCTGTAAATGTTACGTCTGTGTGCGTGCGGCGAAAATGGCACTTTGTACTGAGCGGACTCTCTGCTCCGGCGCGCGCCGCCGCTATTTACTTTGTGGTACAAGTATGCACAAGTACAGTTGACGCAAACACTGCGTAAAATGATCTGTAGTGCTTTATCGCCATGGCAATATCTAGAGTTATTTCACACAATTTTGAGCTTCGCGTGTTGACTGACTATACTGTTTTACATATGAACGTAAACTCCACAGCCCACACTTCACAGAATACAAAAAGACGTGCGTGCTGAAGTCAGAAGCAATGAGCCGGGCCCGTGGCAACCATTAATTTTGCTCCACTCGACCATACCGCACCATCATACCCTTAAAACTATCAACAACATTTACTAGCTACTTATGTTAATTAGTGAAGCATATCTGAATAACGTGTCTTGCATATTATTTGAACTTTTGCGGGAACTATTTCTTTCGCTTAGTCACATTTGCATAGATAACTTTAAAATGGTACCTACCATCGACGTCAAATATATATACACTCATCTGTAATAAGTTGTAAAGTATAGGTACAATACTTACTTATTTAGAAATATTCCTTATTGCACACCTCAGTTAAAGAACACATTTTCGCTAAACAGCTATTTCTTCCAGACAACCATGTACGTAAAGTATTTAAAAAAAAACAATTTTAGCGTTATCGTAAATCAAAACAAACTTACAAGTTTACAACGTGTTTACAACATCCTTTTCACCTCTTCAGATGGCAAAGTTTGATAACCACTGAAACCCGTTTTCTTCCATTTTAATGCTTTGTCTATAAGCGAATTTTCATGTTTCTATCGTAGGTACCTACAAATAATTTTGTTCTCCATACAAACTTCCACCTTTTAATCATTTCGAAATGGCCGACGTACCTAGGAGTTGGTTCCTATCAAAAACATACCTAAGTAACTGGACCCTGGAAAAAAATTGTGCTTTTGTTAAGCGTGTCCACATTATCACGTGAAACTGCCTAAGTACGGTCACGTGCATTAAATTTAGGACCCATTTCGCAAACTTTTCCTTTGAATTTCTATACTGTTTAACAGTACTGTCAACCTTAAGGGGGTCCCAAATTAAAACTCGTGACTGTAACTACCTATTATAGAGACGCACTACAAGATGAAAAGAAACGACAATCATTCAATTATAGTACATTACTTACCAAGGGCGATAAAACAAAGAATGTCTCATATCGCAGGTATTTTACGCCCGAGCCGAAGGCAAGGGCGATAAATATGCGATCTGAGGCTTTCTTTACTATCGCCCGTGGTAAGTACAAAATTTTATGTCACCCCCTGGCCAGGAAGTGGGTTTTTTCGCGCGCGGAGCGTGCGATAATGGCCACTTTATGGCCAGGTGTGACATAAATTCTTTTACAGCCGCTTTTCTCGAATTTTCTCTCAAATTGTAACATCAAGATAAACAGGGATTTACTTGTAGTGCGTGACAAACCTCCGTTAGTCCGTGTAGTACAGTAGGGAGACGTCAAATATATGTTTACAATTCTGCACCTTATTCCGTTGTAATAAGGCGAAAAATCTATACCTAGATACATGTATGTTTGACGTTGCACCGATTGTGGCATCCGTCAAGACAGTGCCTAATGAAGTGGCAAGTGTACATGAATCAAATACCACGCAATACAGAACTTAACTGTACAGTTCGCAGCGTAGGTAGATTGGCTACGTAAATTTTAATGTGCTCTAAAATATCTCCATAAAACACCGTCTGACCTTCCAATTCAGAGGGGATGCTGACTGAGAGTAGACGTTTCTTCACGATGTTTTCCTTCACAGAAAAGTTACTGTCAAGTACTTATGAAATGACACTGTACCTTTAAAGTCCCTTTGACTCAGTGGATAGCTATATAAGACCCCAATGATTGGTGTTGATAAAATTTTGCCCCCTATTTGATTGGGGCCCAATAGTAAAATGTCCTAGTCCTCGACACCGACTCAATGTATGACACTTTCAATCTTTAAGATTTTTTTCATAATATGTCACGACAGAAATGATCAATAGGCCTAATGGACCATGGATTTATATGCCATCACAAACGAGGCAACAGAAATGCAAAAGCGGTCTCAAACGGGCTCCCCGCCGAGTTAGAATCAGAACAATGTGTGCTTATATGCACATTTTCTAGTTTTCCCAGTAGTCAATGAGGCACTAAGGAACGAATAAATTACTCCAACAATACAAATTGCCGTACCGTTGGATGGAAAGCGGACAGGTGGACAGAATAACATTAGTATTATGGTACTTAATGGTACGCACCTAGCCCAGCATTTTCCAAACTATGGGTCGCGAGTAGGGTCCCTAAACCGGTTTGTCTTCATACAATTAACCGGTAAAAAAATCGGTTAATTGCGTTTTACGATTTATTTACGATATTGTTTTGTAGGTACTTTAAATCATTTATTTCATAACTGAATTATTACTGATTTATTTCATTAATATTTGACGACCGCTTTAGCTTAGTTGGTAGTGACCCTGCCTACGAAGGTGGAGGTCCCGGGTTCGAATCCCGGCCGGGGCATTTATTTGTGTGATGAGCACGAATATTTGTTCTCGGGTCTTGGATGTTTTCTATATATTTAAGTATATATTTATATCTATATAAGTATGTATATCGTCGCTTAGTACCCATAGTACAAGCTTTGCTTAGTTTGGGACTAGGTTGATTTGTGTAAGATTGTCCACAAATATTTATTATTTATATGGAGTTATGAAAAGTACAACAAGGTAAGTACAATTAAGGCGTTATTTCAAAAATAGTTAAAACGGGTCCCGAGCCCTGGTCGCGAGTGAATATGGATGCACCGGGTTTCAGATTTTTGGAAATCACGCTCATTTGTTCACTGTTCACTGACACCCAAGAGGTGAGACCCAAATTTATATTTTTTTTTGTTAGGTGGGTCTCGGTCTGTTCAACTTTGGGAACCGCTGGACCTGGACGTAGCCTATACGATGTGTCTAAACAACGTAACAACCGAGACAGACGTTTCAACTCGTTTAGTGTGGTGTGGCATGGGTGCGAAACATTTCCTTAGCACAATAAGAGTCCTTACCAGTGAATAACGATCATCTATTTAGTTTAGGCTATTGTCTATGTAAATTGACAACGTATCTTGACATCTCAGTCGTTACTATCTCAGGCCTATTGCGCCCTAATAGCATACCTAGTAGGTGGGCCTAGTGGGTTTACGGCCTCTTAATTTGATGCGCCAGTTTTGCGGCCACTTGCATAAGTTGATAAACTGAAAGGATATTTTCTTGCTTTTTTAATCTATTCCCATTCAATAGCTACTAATAAAAACGCATACGACTTGACGTTTCTTTAGGGCATGTAAAAATGTAAATATCTTGAATTGAAAAATCTTCATTCTTCAGGAGGCCGCAAACTGGCGCAGGCCGCGTAACTGGCCTAGCGACCCTACATTTTACAAAAAACTTTAAACTTGAAATATCGTTTCGCACATCGACAAAATTTCAAGCCGTAAACGGGATACAAGCAAAATTTACTTTGCTACTTGCATGGGATTGCACAAACGCATGGGAAGCAATAGCACAGCTCACTGCAAAGATAAAAGAAATTAATTATAATATTTTAACATTAACGTTAAAATGACATGACATTCATATTTTTCAAGATGAGATTCACACACGGCAATAATATCAACACATGGCAATAATATTTTAATACTTACGGAGAAAGCCGAATTAATTATAATTATTTTAATTTATTATAATTTTAAGGAAGTGTTGCGCTACCGGAAATTTCTTCATGAATTTGGAGCACATCAAACAAAATCTCTTTATGTCATGCAACGTTTAACATTATAAACGTATGTGAACCATTTAAAAGTAACTAAACGCTAATTTAACGGTTTAACAAGATATTCAAATCAATTACAAAGTCATATTTATCAAACTTATGGAAAGTAGGTGTTAAAACTGTTAAACTAGTCTGATTAATTGATATCTATCGCGTTAATGGAGACATCTCACTCGAATCACTTTTCATTAATTACCTTCGAATTAACATGCGCATTGTCTGATTAATTATCTTAATTCGCAAGTAAGCATGAACTTGTTTTGATGTTTTGATTTGAACTTTCACGGGCAAAAATCGGCGGAGAACTTTCGTCGCCCATTGGCCAACCGCCAGAGCGCTGCAGCTGATTGGCTCAGCTCATAACGGGGCATTCGCAGCTACATTCACTCGCATCGGGCCGGCGCACGGCGGGCGCCATCTTCATTTCTGTCAGTCCGCCGCGAACTGCCGTGGAGGGAACGTTTTGTTGGATCGCATTTAAAAAAACCGTACCGGCCCAATTCACCGGTATTAATAAAACTAGATATAAAATAGCATTCCTAATTTAAAAAAAGTGTCAAGTTAATTGATGTTTGTGCGTCTCGCTTAGATATTTTTTCTCAGTGCAATCATAGTGTGATCTCGCGATCTACGTGACTGCATTTCTTTGGTGGAGGTTTGCTGAAGTGTAAAAAGGTGAGTTTTTGCTGTGGTTGTAGGAGCTAGCGGGTAGATGGCCGGAGCGGCGCGCCGGCCGGGACGCCGCGGGCTAGACCGGGATTCGCGAATCGATTGTCCGGGTAGCCTATACCTACTTCATTATATGGGGACCCACCCTCGCATCTCTTTCACTGATCTTGAACTCTAAGCCGACTCGCGTCGTTGTTATGATACTATGAATTATTTATACATATGCACTTATTTATGCTTTCCTATGCTCACTATTGTTTTTTCTTTGAAAGTAGACGAAGCGATGCAGGCAACGTTATTTAACATTGTTGCTGCTCATTAGTTATGTGAATTGTGCTTACCCACATATCTAGCCTTCATATCGGCTGTTTTGTTAAATAAATATGTATAGGCAGTTTATGTGAGTTGCTTAGAAAATACTTCTTGGAGGCAGGTGTTGGGCACATCGACTAGGTACATAAACTCTAAAGAAAAAACAGTTTATTCAGTCTAGCCAGCAGTGGCGGCGCGTCAAAAATATTCTTAGGAAAGCCGGAAATAATTTGCCTTTCTTATACTTCATGAGCCGTAGTAAGAGAACTGCACTGGCTGAAAATTAGGTAAGCCGGTGGGAATCGAGTTGTATGGACGCTCCGCCACTGCTAGCCAGTGACCAGTGTGTTTGTCCAATATTTGACACAAATTTTACTAAGGAATTTTAAGTCTCTCGAAAAACACATTGAAATCATTTTTTTTTCACTAGGGTGCAGGTAGGTAGATAAAAACTAAGGATAAAAATAAATAGACAAGTGTCGCCATCTAGGTTATTTAGGCATATATAAAAAATAAAACTGACTGAATAAACTTCACAGCCGTTCACTTCACTATTGACTATCTTTACTAACTAGAAGATTAATTAATACAAATCCAATAAGACTAAAAACAACTGACTAAAAACCACTTTTAAGACTGCATCTTGTTGTAATAATTTATGCACCCGCCTTCATCTTACCTTACTTCCGTTGGTACGGTTAGAGGGGGCTTAAGAAGTGTGGTACGGTTAAGGCGGGCCGCAGACGCACGATTTCCTAATTCGGATTCCTGAAACCCGAATGCACGCTTTTCATAGAAAATATTCAACAAGGCGCACACGCCCGGAAATTTTCACAACGGTAAAAACCAACACCGAATGTATGCGCATGGGTCACGGTATTCGGAATCTGAATTCCTCCTGCGCCCTGCCTAAAGGGGGTACCGAGATATACCGTCTGACTATTCATAGGTTCAACTTGTACTTAAATAGAGGGGATAGACGAAGGCTTTTATAGTTCCTACCTTGACTATAGAATAGACCTATATCGTGTCCTTGGCAGCATCCGTCCGGCCTATCCTTTCAAAATACCGTCGTCTCCCTACCTGGAGCGCTCGAATCCAAAACGAAGTAACCTATCTCCCTCTCAGTCGCACTTGCATATTCGAGCGACAGAGAGGGAAATACTTCGTTCTCTGATCGCGTTAGGCCTTCTGTTTATAACCTGAATTAATGGCATCTTAGAAGTATTTTTCGCCTGTAATTCATTCATTCAGTCACTTACCATGCGCAGGCCATTGCTTGACTGGCACTTAACCGTGCCGATGCCGTTAAGCCAGCCAGTCACGCTGGCCAGAAATAGATGGCGCCAATCAATACCCTACCAGCACTGGCATCTAGGGATACTGGCGCTAGCACCTGGATGACGTCTAAGTCTAACTATTAGCGTCTTCAAGCGACTATCTCAGCTTCTTCAGTAAAAAGAACAGAGAAGAGAAGAGATTCCATTCAGACTCATTCATTACTGAGCAATTTCAAGTTGCGCGAAGTGATATTTTCATTTGACACATAGGTACTTGATTCAGGAACTTGCGTGTGGTTTTCCTAATATTGCGGGGCTACGGGATATTGGGGTATTTAGAGTATGTATGATGAGTTCTGCCAATGCCAACCGATTAAATTAAACTTGCATGCATCATCCGTGCAAGTTGCAATTGGAATTTGTGTAAAATGAATTCAATTTATAAAAACTGTAAGCGTCTGCCGAGAAAGTCGGGCGCATATTCTTGAAATAACGCAAGATTAATGTTAATGAATAATTTATCAACCCGCGTAACGACAAATTACCATACTTTCGTTTGCTATATTTATGACAACGTCATTGAGGAACGTCTTCGATAAGTTTTACTTTCTAGAAATGATTATTACACATACCTTCTTGAACATCGAAGAAGGAAGAAGCAATCAAACTCTCCACTACCCCCTAACCCACAGTTCTCCGGTCATATCTGCGGGAGACAATGCCGCTCTCGTATAGGCTTACAATTAATAGCCACTCTAAAAAGTGTACAAATCAAGTCGCTGCTTGAATCGTCTAAAGACGTAAAGGCCTATGATGATGACACATACGTGCATGTAATATGCCTAAACTGAACCATAAATACTTAACTGAATAGACGAGCTACATATATGTTGAAGAGTGAACGGTGATTTAGTTTAAATTTTTCATTGGTTCTTGAATAATGAGGCTATATTATGTACTTTTAGCCGTACCAGACAAAGACTTACAAATTAAAAAAAAACTAGAGCAATTTTCCTCGTGTGCCATCCTTTAACGCAGATTTGCAATCATTATGGCAATTTCCACCTTCGGCAAATCTAATCGGAAAACGAGTTCTTATTTACGAATTATTTGTCTAGTTATACTTTTGAAATCATTGGTGTTTATATTCTACACCAACGATTACAAAAAATAACTGTTCTTTACACCAATGATTAAAAAAAAGAACTCGTTCCCAAGAAGTTGTGTCGAAGGTAAAAATTGCTACCATGATAGCAAAACTGTGTAAAGAATGTGCGTTTGCTCTGTAAAATTTGAGCCAGAATACAGTTTTGCCGACTCTTCGTAAACTACGAGTAGCTACACAAGGTAAAAGTTCACATAAATCACCTCTCCTCACAATTAAAAACTGAGCATGATCGTTCCAAATCTGTTAGAAAGCGCAAAGATCTAACTGGATCGGATTAACGAGCGTTGCGTCGGCGCAGTCGCGGTGAAGCGCGTCCTCCGAGCGCGGATCATGTGTCAATGACAACTTGGTTTTAATGATCTATGTAACTATGTTATGATTGTTATGACCAGTGAGTCAACACGTGAGTATGAGGGAGAACGAAAGTGAACCTAGAATGGAATTCATTATAAAGAGATGTCTTCTAGCAATATACAGTAATTATTGATATTCATCATCCGAGAATTAATTTGGGGTTTTCTAGAGAGTTTAGTTCATTGGACAATTTAAATGAAATTCTAGGACAAGCACACCGATTTATGATGGGTAGTCTCACGGTCGGAACTCAATGTGGCCCTTGATCGCATTATAGGTACATATCAAATCATAAGGAGTAACATTACGTTTAGTCGTCATACTTAGTTATGATGATGGAGCGAAGAAGAATAAAAATACAGTCAAGTACCACCAAGGACCTAAATACTATACAATAAGGTATTACATATAAAGGATAAAGCTCAGAGGAGGAAAGGAATAATGAAGATGATAGACTTAACCGAATGTATTCGCTCCATAGCGAGAGGTACGGAAGCTCCGTGGCCCAGAGGCCAAATTTACTTCAATTTTATAGGCAAGCGTCTCATCTAGTTTTAAAATGCTTTACAGCCTACATTGTAAGAGGTTGACCATACAACCCATCCAGTACCACTTGCAAAGTTTAAAATACGGCGGAAAATAGTATTTGAGCAAGGTTCACGAAGGTCCCATTTCCAACAGGACATGCCCAGTATTCTCTTAACATTTCAACATTATAAATAATTTCATTCCATGCATTTAAGCGTAAAGCTAAATTGAAGACTCTTATCAGAGTATGGTGTTGGTGATACCTCATTTCATTAAGCAACAAATACAGTACACAACTTATATTCCCATTGAGCCTCTCCATAGAGCTGTTTGGGGGACCATTTGCCTGATAAGGGTGATTTAATGATCGAAGATAACTTTGATGACTATCCATTACCACCTATCTAATTGAGGAAGCTTGTGTCAATGTTTATTTGTTTGTTTGCAAATAGGTTCTCAAAAACGGGTCACATGGGCTTACGATTTCTCGAACTTTTCATAGAACACAGCTCTGTCTTCCATTCCACATTCCAGGTACTGATGGATAAAAGATTCCGAATATAAGAGCGCTCTGCTGCTTCTTTTCAGAATAAATACTTTATTTTGTTTCATGTAAAAAATAGTATGTAAGAATTGTTTATGTAAAGAAGTCGAATCCTCATGACTTGACTGGGGGGTCGTTGTCGTGTGCTGCCGTTCTAGCTCTTCAAACCGACCGAGTTTCCGCTTTGAACAAAACTTACTCGTACTACCTCTGTAAATGTTTGTTTCTCATAAAAATGCTTCTGCCCAGTATTATGTATCACAATCATGTCATTCTTGTCTCATTTGAATACATAATTATATATTTGGAGAAGATTTTAAATTGGAGTTGTTTTGATACAAACACATTAAAAATAATGAGTCACAAACACATATTAATAAAGCGAGGTGAAAGGCAGTCAAAAACGGAACTATTCCGAGTATGCGTTCGGAACATCAACTTACTTTCCCAAATCCGCACGCCACTACTTTCCACCGTCTACTCATTACTGTTATCTGTATAAAGATGAGATTTAGTCGCGCTACAGATCACCATTTCAGTAATTATGAGCTAATTATGTCGGCGAGCAGCGGAACGCCTCGGATCGGACTGCCGAGCGCCGAGCGTTCGCATTTCATTTAAGTTTTGGATTTTTTATTGTGAAGGAATCAAACTGGCGATGGCAGCCACTAACACTTTATATTGTGAACATTTTTCTTAAAGCGCTCGTTATGATTTCGTCCGTAGCTTATATATATCCACAATTTTTCCTAGGTACATAGAATATTTTTATTCAAGTTATCGTAATAAAGTAGACACACTTTCACATTATCGACTCGGCAAATTTGAAGTAATGACATGGCAAAACTGAAGAAGAACCAAAACAAATACACATTTTTTCCATCCAATCTGTAAAACGTCTTGTTCAAGAAGGTGAAGAGGCAAGTTTATGTATATTAATGATGCTCAAAGAGAATTCGCAACTTATTTTCTTTCATGCCAGCTAGCTGTGTGGTCAAACAGCATGACTGACATATCGTGTTATTATCGCGATTATCTTATCGAGCCTCGAATCCATCTATAACTTCGCTTATTAGCATTTTGGAGAGGCTTTCAGCACAGTTGTTTGGGGTATTTATTGGCGTACTTTATCACGATCGGCAATACACTTATCAATTAACATGTTTTTCCTTTTAATGGCAATAGTAAAATCCTGTTCAAGTAGTGCATCGCCATTTGTTGCCATGAAGTGCTATATAAAAAATATATATCAATGCTCTTTGTAACTTTGACAGAGAGCTATTCAGCCATTAATTATCTTGTGTTAGACTTATAAAATCTTTATGCCATATTCTTCTAAAATCCGGGGCGAAAACATGTTTTTTTATGTTTTTTTTTGCCTTCTGTCATTCCAAACTTCCAAACCCCTTAGACCAACCCAGCTTATTAAAAAGCGATAAGTGTGCGCCTAAATAAATAAACATATGAGTCGTGTCGACAATACGTCGACACATCCGCCCATTGTAGTCGTGTCTCGTCTCTTACCTACCATATTCACTAGGTATACCTTTTATTTATCTACAGTATTTACTAACAATAGTCTTTCTGCAGATTGGCTGACATTTTTGTGTCGTTCCCACGACGGTGTGGAATGCTCTTCAAATTTCTTTATTGTTCGCTTTCTTTCATTATACCTAGTGGATTATTAGTGCATATAGGTGTCATACCTGAACTTAATTTCCTCTGTTTAGAGTTTCCAGAATGCAATTCGACTCCGATCTGTTTTTATTTGGTGATTTCATCGGGCAAAAAGTCAAATTTTACTTGAGTAGACTTTTCTCGTGGAAACCTTATTATCATCCTCATAGTTGTCCTCAGTGATTTCTCGTCGTAGAATAATTTCTCGTCTCGCCAGAGGCAAAATAAAGAATATTATTCTTGTCCTGAAACCTTCGTGCGGAAATCATTATTATTGTCTTGTCACGATCACGAAGTGCAAAGTGAAACTTGGTGTTAAAATTGCGTGTATTTAATCAAATCAAATTGTTGTACAGCGTCTTTGAGTATTGGTATTTATTATATTACTGTGATAGAGTAAACTTCTTTTTACTTTTTGCGTTACATTAATCATGTCAATTGTTGCACGGATAAACTCTATACTATATGTATAGTAACGTGATAATCGCCATCGCCACTTTTAGTAGGCAACAATTATTTCGCATCCTTCAAGAATTCTTATGCAGGATGATTTTCTCACCATGTGAAAGTTTATTATTTATTTTGTTTTGTGTATGTCCTTGGAAAAGCATAAAAAGGACTTTTGAGCTTTATAGTTATAATAAAACTTATCTTGTCTGATAAGCATCTCCATGTTTAGATCCAGAGATAGCACGGCAATGCAATTAAAACCTGGTCGCTAACATCGGATGCCATATAAGTGTTTACGAAAAAGGAAACAAAGAGTGCAGCTGGCAACACTGATTGGCGCTAGGGTTTAATTTTAGAACGCAAGTACTAGTGCAGTCGCGAGTGTCGCGACGGGGGATTATTGTGCGGTTTGCCTTTTTGGGATGCCATCTCGTTGGGTTGGTTAAACACAGAAACATAACTGTTTGCAACGGTTCAGTTAAATTTATAGACTTGCGTAATAATTCGTTGTGTAGGTACTAAAAATCAAGTTTAATGCTAGTTATTGCTAAAGGTATAAAGATAAATTAGGTAAAATTCCTAGATACCATACACCGTATTAATTACCAAATATTTATGCATCCTCTATTTCCTAGTTCACGGGATTTAGGTAGGTACCATAAACTAGAATGCGTTATTATTTTATCTCTCTCATATTAGTCCTTGATCACCATCCGAAAACATTTTTTAAATATGGAACGGAACATGGCTCGGCAGTGTCAAGGTCACAGACGCCATTCGACAACATGGCTGAATGCAGCCGAGTGCGTTGACTGACTCTTTTATTTTTAATCCAATTTGGGCTACAGCTGCGTTGAGAGAGTGTTTTTATTGGTAACCATTTAATTCACTTTAATGTGTTTCTTTTAAGTTATGGCTTGTTAGAAATATGAAGATTATTAATCCTCAATGTGATTACGCTCCCATATTCGTAGTTGTTCATTGCTTTTATTGATTTGTTAAGAATGTAAAGTTTCTTGCTCAATAAATTATTGCTAACTTAAATTATAGTAGGTATGCTATGCATGCATGCATACACTGTCGTTTGAACTTAATTTTAGTGTAGCTACTAATAATAATAACTTTCTATTATGTAGATTATTTTTGTCTAAAAGTTCTATCAGTAATTGAACTAATGATGTTAAATTATTCGTAATTATGCAGCACTTGTGTTGTGTTGTTCATGTAAGCTTATCAAAAGCTGAAAAATGTATACGGCCTATATCTACATATATGTATTATGTAGATGAGATGTATCCTGTATGCATATCGACTGCTAAAATCACAACTTTGGAACGCAGTAAAAATAGATTGTCTTTATCTGCCCATACCACTATCACCCCGACCTATTCCAACAAGACATTGTAAAAAAACCTCTCAATACACACGGATCAGGCCATAATAGACTTTACAACACTGGCATAAGGTTTTAAGTGAGGGAATATTTATCTTGGACGCGCAGCCACACGCCTCTTGTCGATGGAAATAGCTCCCGGAATGCATAAAACATCGATGTATGAGGGTTTACTTATAAAGGACTTAGCAAACTGTAATGTTATGTTTTTATTTTTAATACAAATGGGGTTACGGTTTTAGACCACTTCATACCTTGACAATACTGTAAGTTAATTGTTCTTATACAAGAATAATTGGTTTCTATCCATCTATCTATTTGCATTCTATGACATTGAGAGGCCTTTTACACCTCTGAAACTTACTTGACTATGGGGACCCTTTACATCTCCGTTTATATTGTATATTTGACCCCAGAGAGAAATTTGTCCAGGTATTGTTCTGTTGGTAGATGCTGCTTTGTATACATGTTGCTAAATGATTGTTGTAATTGTATTGTAATTTATGACGTGAAAAAGATCCCTTGAGGCCTAGTTGCAAATTAATGATTGATTTTTTTTACCCGTTTCATCGGCTAGTACAATAAATAGATCATGTTATATACATCACCTTTTTTTGAAGTTCCAAAGATCAATATGTATATGTCTAATCGCTAAACATAAACATGACTTCTCCACAGTTTCTCGCATCCTCGTCACATTAATTTGACGACAACCAACTGTAGCCAGTATTAATCGTTAATGGCTGCTTGTTGATTTCTTGTCTAACAAATTAGGGGAGATTTGTTTTTTTCTAATAAATTGGGTTGTTGTCGTTAAGATGTCTTTGTCTCGTCAATTTAAGGACGATTTTTAAGAGTAATTTATTGTTTATTACCTAAATTCATGTGTGTAATTCATGTGTTTTGGATCCTAGTGGACGGAAGGTGAAATTTTATTTAGACATGTCAGTACGGGATTTAATGCTCTATGGATTTTAAAGCGTTAATGATAATGATTGTTTGTACAAGTGCATTCAAAATACACTGTTTTCTTAATGGAATATAACGAGGTATTTTGCTCTTTTAACTCCTCCGTCTTGCACTTTAAATATTACAGAGTACGTCCCGGAATAAGAAACGTTGCACGTACCACTGTACCATACATGTCAAAATCCTCTATATTTCTAAAAGCTAATAAATTATAGTTTTCGAAGAAAAAGTTGCAGGAAAAGGAGAGACTTTCATTCCCAGCAAACCAAACCTGAATAAAAAGGCAGGAATAGGGCTGCCATCCGTCCGGGTTTTCCCGGATTTGTCCTAGTTTGGAGGCCGTCCGGGGGCCGTCCGGGGGGGGTGTCAAGAAGTGTCCGGGGAAAACCCGGACACTTTTCATGTAAGGAAGCACCTCATTGAATTTCAAGGTCTTGTTTTTTAAAAATATTATTTTCGGACTCGTCCGGGGAAAAAATGCGATTTACGCCAAATGTCCGGGTTTTTTTGAATCTTTGTCCGGGTTTGGCGAAATTCGAGATGGCAGCCCTAGGCAGGAATATTGGGTTGGACGTTAAGACCACGTTATTCGAAATCATAGTATTTTTCATTCAATTTTAAACCATTAAATACTCACTTTATTGATGGGATATTTAGATATGTTATAGTTTAAGAGTCG